>JAMKCF010000005.1:15332445-15993818 GCA_023634235.1 Pisaster brevispinus | reverse complement strand
AACGCTCTGGTAATGTAATGATCTGCACATTCCATATACTCCAAGGCATTTAGGACTTATTGAAGTACGACATGTGTTATGATTGCTGTATTAGACTACAACTACTATAGGCAATACTAAAAGAAAAAGCATGCTATAGAGGGTACTTAATGAACGTCAATCCCGGTTTATTTCTGTGTTGAACCTGCTGTCCGTGTCATGTACTCATGGAGCAAAAGATGGCGGCGCCCACCGTCTCCGTGACGTAATTCACAACAATAATATAGGCCTACTTGAACGACGAGTCATCATTAAGTTTCAATTGTGAAGTTTAACATGTTAAAGGTATGACACATCATTTGTTTTGGAGAGTATACATCCATTCCAACACCCTATATTCATACAACACATCCCATTATCACTCTAAGTGCCAAAGCTGCATCCGATTCTGTGGTTACGTTTTCGAGGAAACACAAAGTAAATGACTTTGTCCACGGACTTGCGATCATTGCAATATGGCAATTCAAAATAATGATAATAAATAATAATAATAATGGACACTTTATAGCGCCGCTACCGACCGATTTTGACGCTTATGGCGCATGAAACATTTATCCC
Source organism: Pisaster brevispinus (assembly GCA_023634235.1). Taxonomy (NCBI): domain Eukaryota; kingdom Metazoa; phylum Echinodermata; class Asteroidea; order Forcipulatida; family Asteriidae; genus Pisaster; species Pisaster brevispinus. Next base: position 15,993,221 of record JAMKCF010000005.1, on the reverse strand, counting down.
CCCGCTCACTTTGGAATTATTCCTTAAACCATATCAGCTCACCGAGAGTAAATACAGCCTGTGCTAGCGCACCAAGTTAAAGATTATTCACATCATCTGATACTGCCCTCAAAGGTACCGATGTACTCCCGGGTGAAGAGAAGCAATTGCTGTTAAATTTCTTGCTCACGCGGCCACGGCACATACAAGGGAAAAAAAGAAGAAGAACCGAGCCAAATAAAAACCGACTATCTGGTAAGTTTTTCCACTCACGGCAGTGTTTCAGACGGTAATATTTACAAAAAGTAGGCATTTAAAATAAAGAGAATTGTCTATTTATCTTCCAATCATCGTCAGTCATGTGTGAAACATTTACGCCCTTATTAACCACGTAACCAATGTCCTCGTCCCTTGTTCTGTCAACTCTAGAGAAATGGCAATAGTCAAAACTCCTCTGCTTGTTTTCTGCAAAGCGAAACATGAAAATCCTCCTTCACAAAACTGAAGCAACCGCTGTCGCAGCCTTGAGAGTATCTGTAAACACTTGGAGCATGCTACATTCTCCCTTGATAGAAAAATGTAGCTTTTTCTGATCGTTCCGAGGTCGCAGCGTACACCTTCTGAGTACAGAGTGTGCATAAAAACAACGGGGAAGATTGTACATTTATGAATGCTCGCGAACTTAAACAAAACGTGCGTGATATAAAGATGCTCTCGGTGGAAAACGTCTCTTGAAGTATTTTTGTCTGAAATGTTAAAGCTTTTGAAAAATGAGGTAAAACAAAATACATTAAAAATGTGATCTTTGAGTCCAAAATTCGATGTTTGAAAATACCAGCGGTGATGTTTTTTTCCAAAATTTGTGTGTACGGTGACTCCAATGATCGATTGAGCTTAAACTTTCACAGGTTTGTTATTTCTTGTACGTGTTAGATCACACAAGCCTGTGAATACTGGGTCTTTGGCAGTTACCAGTGTTGGCTGCGTGATTAAAAGGATGAAAATTAATTAGATTAGTTCGTTATTGGTGTACAATTTACACTCAATTTTACAGCACCTAAATGTAGCATGAGACGTAAAATGTACACCGGCCCTGTATAACATGTAGCTTCACCTTATTGTAGCCTGGGCCTAAAAGTAGCCCCAAGCCTTACCACTTTTAGGCTCGGGCTACATTTAGGTTCTGGCTATATTTAGGTTCGGGCCACACTTAGGTTTGGGCTACATTTAGTTACTGTGATTGGGTTACATTAAGGTTAAGGCTACACCAACATACAGGGTTCAGACCAATTTGTGCACAGGCTATACATTTGGGACTTAATCTATATTTAGGTCTTTGGCTACATTTATGTATCTGGCTACATTTAGGTCTCGGGCTGTTATTTATTTGGGTCTCTGGCTACAATTAGGAATTGGCTACATTGTGGTCTCTGGCTTCAGTTAGGTCTCTGGCTACATTGTGGTTTTTGGCTACATTTAGGTGCCACAGTACACATTCGAGATTCCCCCACGCTATCATATTGGGAAACGAGTGGTCGCTTTGGCAGTACTGAATATAAACCGCTATAGGTGGTACATTATTTCAAAATATCCAGCAAAAAAGATTTAAAATCTCCCGAATATCTGTGTTTTAGGTCTCTGGCTATATTTATGTCTCTGGCTACATTTACGTTTTTGACTACATTTGGGTCTTTGGCTTCATTTAGGTCTCTGGCTACCTTTACGTCTCTTGCTACATTTAGGCACGTGGCTACACTAAGGTATTTGGCTTCATTAAGGTCTCTGGCTGCATTTACGTCTCAGGCTTCATTTATTTCTCTGGCTACATTTACGTCTTTGACTATATTTGGGTCTCTGGCTTCATTTAGGTCTCTGGCTACATTTACGTCTCTTGTTACATTTAGGCATGTGGCTACACTAAGGTATTTGGCTTCATAAGGTCTCTGGCTGCATTTACGTCTCAGGCTTCATTTATGTCTCTGGCTACATTTACGCCTTTGACTACATTTGGGTCTCTGGCTTCATTTAGGTCTCTGGTTACATTTACGTCTCTTGCTATATTAGGCATGTGGCTACACTAAGGTATTTGGCTTCATAAGGTCTCTGGCTACCCTAACGTCTTAGGCTTCATTTATGTCTCTGGCTACATTTACGTCTTAGACTACATTTGGGTCTCTGGCTTCATTAAGGTCTCTGGCTGCATTTACGTCTCAGGCTTCATTTATTTTTCTGGCTACATTTACGTCTTTGACTATATTTGGGTCTCTGGCTTCATTTAGGTCTCTGGATACCTTTACGTCTCTTGCTACATTTAGGCACGTGGCTACACTAAGGTATTTGGCTTCATTAAGGTCACTGGCTGCATTTACGTCTCAGGCTTCATTTATTTCTCTGGCTACATTTACGTCTTTGACTGTATTTGGGTCTCTGGCTTCATTTAGGTCTCTGGCTACCTTTACGTCTCTTGTTACATTTAGGCTAGTGGCTACACTAAGGTATTTGGCTTCATTAAGGTCTCTGGCTGCATTTACGTCTCAGGCTTCATTTATTTCTCTGGCTACATTTACGTCTTTGACTATATTTGGGTCTCTGGCTTCATTTAGGTCTCTGGCTACCTTTACGTCTCTTGTTACATTTAGGCATGTGGCTACACTAAGGTATTTGGCTTCATAAGGTCTCTGGCTGCATTTACGTCTCAGGCTTCATTTATGTCTCTGGCTACATTTACGTCTTTGATTACATTTGGGTCTCTGGCTTCGTTTAGGTCTCTGGCTACATTTACGTCTCTTGCTACATTTAGGCATGTGGCTACACTAAGGTATTTGGCTTCATAAGGTCTCTGGCTGCATTTACGTCTCAGGCTTCATTTATGTCTCTGGCTACATTTACGTCTTTGATTACATTTGGGTCTCTGGCTTCATTTAGGTCTCTGGCTACATTTACGTCTCTTGCTACATTTAGGCACGTGGCTACACTAAGGTATTTGGCTTCATTAAGGTCTCTGGCTGCATTTACGTCTCAGGCTTCATTTATGTCTCTGGCTACATTTACGTCTTTGACTACATTTGGGTATCTGGCTTCATTTAGGTCTCTGGCTACATTTACGTCTCTTTCTACATTTAGGCATGTGGCTAAACTAAGGTATTTGGCTTCATTAAGGTCTCTGGCTGCATTTACGTCTCAGGCTTCATTTATTTCTCTGGCTACATTTACGTCTTTTACTGTATTTGGGTCTGTGGCTTCATTTAGGTCTCTGGCTACCTTTACGTCTCTTGCTACATTTAGGCACGTGGCTACACTAAGGTATTTGGCTTCATTAAGGTCTCTGGCTGCATTTACGTCTCAGGCTTCATTTATGTCTCTGGCTACATTTACGTCTTTGACTACATTTGGGTATCTGGCTTCATTTAGGTCTCTGGCTACATTTACGTCTCTTGCTACATTTAGGCATGTGGCTAAACTAGGGTATTTGGCTTCATTAAGGTCTTTGGCTACATTTATGTCTCTTGCTAGATTAGGTCTCTGGCTTAATTTAGGACACTGCCTGATTAGGTCTCTGGCTATATTTAGGTATTTGGCTACATTATATGTATCTGGCTTCCTTTGGGTCTCTGGCTACATTTAGGTCTCTGGCTGCAATATATACTCTGATTAAAATGTTGTGTCGAATTGCTTAGGTGTCTGGAAGCTGGGGGTAATTTACATTGAAGCTGTCACGCACATTTCAACGCAACAGTCCGTTAGGAAGAGCGTCCCAACGAGCTTGGTGTATGAAAGCGAACGCTACACGTTTTTTCCTGTTTATGTATTTGTTTCTTTTTGTTGTGAAACTTGAAGCGAATTCCTGGTTAATCCAGTCTCACTGTACTTGTCCACTTCGTTCCTTCCAGGGGAACTAATACAGTTGTAAGACACCAGTTAAAGCTGTGTGCACGCGTCCTCTGACTAAACAGTAAGTTCGTCGTTCGCTTTGGCAAACCGTGACAACAGAGACAATTGGGCTGTTTGATGCACTGTCAACAGTTGAAAGGCTACGGGGTGTCATTCTGCCATGGGCAAAAAGGTTGAATGGAGGAAGACGGCACTCTTTAGCCTGATACATACTGTCTTAAAACTGTTGGCTTGAATTCAGTTACAAGTGTTAGTAATGCAAAATAAATAGCCTTCCGTCATTTGGTTTCTTATGAACCGTCCCACCCTGTCAGTCACGGCTGTGCTCAATTTCCCGCGTGCATCGGGAAACTTTAAGTGTACCCCACCGAGCGTACGCAATGTACGTGCACGCACGTACCATCCGAGGGGGCTATGGCACGCCTGGTCTGTCTACTTTACCGACATGATGCTTTTAAGTTCTAGATGACCCCATAGGGGATTTATCTTCATCGTGTTCTCGCAATGGATCACACAATCTCGCATGGCACTGTTGGGCAGTTACGTGTTCATCTTGAGATGTTTTCGATTTAATCCAGTGTATTCCGAACGTATTGAGTCGGCCATCAATGCAGCGCGGCGGGGCTACGGCGACCCACTCGGCCTAACCAGGTGTTATCTTACCAAGAAAGTGCACGGCAAATTATTTTTCCCCAACATCATTGCTCTGGAATTTACTCCACTGCGGAAGTGACCGTTTTAATAGACCAAAAAGGAGAAGTCCTATTTTGGGAGCGAAATTTAATCTTTAATACATGCAACCCAAATCTGAGGAGAAATTCCCAACAGGATTGAAGCTGCCTCGGTGTATGGGGGACGGTGAGATTCAGTTATATAATTTGGCAAATAATATCCAATTATCCTATGCGTGGTCTTTCTCCGTGTGTGGACGAATACAAGACGTGCCATGAACACTACAGTTTCCACAAATTTCTTTTGAATCTGCAAACGAATAAACATCATCTCTTCTACTTGTCTCAGTATTTCGAAGGAATCGAAATGGCCGCTGAAATACATGATAAAAATTCGGACTGGTAGTAAACGGATATTAAATCAAATGACTGGTTCATGAAACTAAAAATCAATACGTTTAAAAAAAGAAAGATAAGTGAGTAATGTTGTATCCAAAGAAAATAGTGTTTCGTATTCAATTATACCAAAAGGTACGATTTATTGTGCAAGTATTAACAAATTTATGGTCAAAACAAAAACCGATAATAAACAGTAATCGCAAGCATCCAAAGGTATCAGTTTTCGTTACACGTCTTAAGTGTGTTTTGGGGGGTATTGACTTTAGAAAAGGACTGCAGGTCCCAAAAGAAACAAAAAATGAAAAAATTTCGTGACGAGAATGTTAATATTTGGGTAAAGGGTAACAACGGAGTCGCCGGGGCAATGAATTCTGGAATTATACAGTTGGATAAGATACTATCTAAAAGGGTTGTAGAATCTTTTACGTCTTGTAGAACTTAACAAAATGACTACTGGGTCACTAGACCTTTATGGGACCGGTATAAGTCCATGAGTCTTGTCTTGTATTTTTTAGGGTACGTCTCAAACAATACAGGTTTATTGGGTAACGGGTTAGTGTTTGATAAAAACTGATTAAGAGAGATGTTTTAGATTTTAAAAATAGTGTGTGTGTGTGTGTTTTCATATTCACTACCTTATGGAGACCGAGAACAAAACAGAAAAGGGAAAACAAAGGGTCTCCATAGGGAAATTCTAAAGACTGGGTTGCTCCACAAGGAATTTTGTGTACAAAGTCTATGGGAGGTTCTTAACTACAGGGACAAAGGAAAGAACAAAAGATGTCTCCAAAGGGATGCAAAAAAAAAGAATGTGTGCCCTTACACATGCCAACTTACGGGGTATTTTTTTAACAATGGAACAATGGACCCTACAAGGTAATTTAAATAGGAACAATTGGGCCCCACAAGGGAATTCTTTAGAAAAGGGAATAATAGGACAACAATAGCAGTACCCCACAAACCGGATCCGTACGGCTGCGTGGGTGTGTGTGTGCATGTCTACGCTATCAAACCGAGGACTTTAACAATAGGGATCCGGGAAAATGACATATCGAGGACAGTCCTCGGTTTGATTCGTGTACAAAACCAATGGGAACGTTGCTTAAAAAAACTAAGTCCACAGCATGGGATGTCCTCGGTTTTATACCATTTACATATTTGTGTGTGTGTGTGTGTGTGTGTGTGAACCTTTCATTGTCATGATGTCATGGGAGTCGTACACACATGCAAACCATAGCAAACCATAGCCTTAACCAGATTGTTGTTTATTTAATTTATTATTTGTTTATTTTTGGGAGGGGACAAAACACCCTATTGTCTTTAAAAAAGTTTCGGTAATGAACTTTGTGCCTTCACTAACCCTCCTAAAGCCCCAATCCCGTCCACGCCCTCCCTCACCAAACCATGGAATAAGTTTGACTTTTTTATTTTACGTTCGGGAAAATTGACTTAAGCTGTTTTTTTCAAAGCCTCTACTATGTCTTTATACGGCTACATCATTTATACGGCGAAACAGGAGAGTCAACTAGCGCGCCACTTGTCGTCGCTGGCTCACTTTCGTGTATGTCCCGAGGGGCCTCACCGCCACTGTGCCGTAGACTACGGCGTATCCATGACCGATCACGCGACTCAATCGCCCGTACCACATTCGCTGGGGAAGGTCACGGTAAGACGAGCAAGTACCTCTGTGGAGGTGTTAGTGATGGAACAATCAAAACAAACATCGCTGGCAAAAGATGATGAGTGTGTCCAGAGGGAACGTCTGATTAAATTGAGGCTTTTAATGAGACTATAATGAAGTCGAAATGGAAGGGTGAATGTTTGTTCGGATAAGCATGATCCTTGTAAACAGACAACGGTACTTTCTTGAATGGATGTCAGTATTGGACACGGCGGAGATGGCATGTACTTGTTTTGGCTGAGGCATGACCGCTGAAAACTACTGGATGACGAGACCCCACAGGCTTGCTGCTCGTTTCAAGTTTGTGGATGCAGAGCTTCCTGAGATGCCAGTGATAGTAATTAAGTTATGATACATCAGTCACTGACCGGAGGGTTTGCGTGATCTGCACGTTTATTATCCTTGTTAGACATCACCCTCAGATAACTAATCCGCTTGCTTTTTAATTTGACACTGAAAAGGAGCATTGCATGAGCGGTGTATAATAATTTGTGTTTTGTGTGCAATACTCGATGGCATTCCTGCTTCGCTACACGGAAACAATAATGCAGTCATTTCAGGCCTAAACTCCTATAGGAGGGACTGGGTGTATTGCTATGATGAAAGTTTGTTGGCACTCCGCCCATGATAATAACGCCAACCTCGAACCCAAGTAATTGCAGCAGTGAGCCACCTGATGGACGGATTGTTTGCGGAGCAACCGCGGACACCGAGCCACACACCTTAATACATTGTAACAAAAAATGGGCAAAAATTTCCCAACTTTTTGCCCAACGTTGGTACGATAGTCAACATGTGCATCTATTGGGCAATTTCTACCCGACGGTCGTTGGGTAATCCACATCCCCAACTTAAGTAAACATTTTACACAACAGTTGGACCATAAAAAAAACAACCCATGTCTCTAAAAAGTGATAGACACCAAAGTTTTAACCAGTTTATAAATTTGTACATTTGAAAGTTTCACGGTTACATTGACAAAATGTGTAATGAAAGTTAACAGTCATGAATTGTCGCATGACTGCTTGAAATTCTTTATTCTGATACAATGTATGCACTACTAAACTTCGTAGCCTAGACACTATTGTGTACATTTAACCAGTAAAAAAAATTGTACATTTGAAAGTTTCACAGATACATTGACAAAATGTGTAATGAAAGTTAACAGCCACGAATTGTCGCATGGCTGCTTGAAATTCTTTATTCTGATACAATTTATGCACTACTAAACTTCGTAGTCTAGACACTATTGTGTACATTTAACCAGTAAAAAAAAATTTACATTTGAAAGTTCCACAGATACATTGACAAAATGTGTAATGAAAGTTAACAGCCATGAATTGTCGCATGACTGCTTGAAATTCTTTATTCTGATACAATTTATGCATTACATTTAACTTCGGAGTCTAGACACTAAAATAATCAACTGGTAAAGAAATAATCAGGCCAAGAGGAGGCAGGCATATTGGCCAACCGGGGCTGTATTTTGCCTACCATGCGCCACACTACATTTACCCATGCAATTGAAGACATTTTCTCCATCAACCAACTTATGGTTAAAAAAAACTTTACTCAACTATTTGAAGGCAATTTTTACCAACTTATGGAAAAAATACAAAATTTACACAACTATTTGAAGTAACTTTAGCCAACTTCTGAGAAAAACTGATAAAAGAAGTTAACCAAGTTTGAGTGAAACACTCTCTCACTTGTCTTTTTCTAGAGACACAGATGAGTGTTACTATCCAACTTTTATGATGACATTGAATGTGATTTTTAATTGCTTCTAATGCACAATTGATGCTGTGTGTAAAAATAAAAGCTTTCTTAAAATAAGAAAAACAAACCCAGCTATGTTTAAATTCTACTTTTGCTGGCCCAATAAAATAAGGTCAATCCAGACAGGCCTTTGTGATACTGAATAGTGACTGATAGTGATAATATAGTGACTGATAAGTATAGCTCCAAAGTCAAGGTGGACAGGCAAAGCCTCTCAATACTCAAGTTATTTAATATCTATTGCATCGTAAATAAAACCACCCACAGTCTAACTTAGCTACACTAGTAAATTTCTAAAGGCAAGCGTCTGTCTCATCTTGAAAATGGCTCAATAATGCATGTTGACCAGTGAACAAACTGTTATTTATTAATAATACCACAGTAACGCCGCAGCTATACAACTCCTGTCTGTGATCGTCATCGTGGATATATTAAACAATACACTGTACTAGAGTACTACTGTTGTAACGTATGACTGAAGCATTGTTTGAGCATAGCTAAGCAGAAATGTAACTACAAAACCGCTTTGACGGGTTTCCATAATAGACAGCTTTATGGTCATCTAGGCCTACAATCCCTACATAGGTTCTTATTTTGTAAAGGCAAAATTTCGTACCGATGAATGTGTCTTTAAGCTCTTCTAGACCCCAATATTGTCAAGAAGTTCTACTAGGTCCGACATGATGACCCAGATAACAATTTAACGTTCTTACAACGTTGTAATGAAGTCAGACTTTGGTGTAAGTAACGTTATTGATATAACGTTGTAACAACGAATCGTTGTCGACTCCCCTATACGTTTTCTGAACGTACACTCTCAAAAATAAAGTGTAAAATGTTGCTGTGTAAAACTGCTGGCTAAAAATGTTGTGTAACTTTTATCGATTTTGGGTAAAACGACAATTTTTGTTGTACACCTCACTTGTGTAAAATAAAATACAAAATAATAAAATTCCTCCAACTTATGGGGGATTGTCAAATTTTCTACCCAAAGAAAGGGTAGTTGAAACATTGTGCGCATTTGTTGGGTATCGGTTGCCCAACGCCTATGACTACAAGTACACCCAATGCTGGGTACTTTTTGTTATTTACCAAACTGCAAAATGTGCCAAATAACTGGGTAAAAAAGGACCAACAAATGCAAAAAGGAATCTACCTAGTAAATAATTACCCAGTACTTTTAACAGTGTAGAAAGCCTGTAGGAGGACATGCAATTTTCTTTTACACGCAACTTAACGGGACGGAACACGTTGTGGGGTTAGCTGGACGTTGCTGAAAGAGTTGGAACAACTTTTTTGGGGGGCTCGGTAATTCTGCATGGGGGACCCCCCCCCCCAAAGAAAAGCTCAAACATAAACAAAACAAAACAAACAAACAAACAAACAAACAAACCAAATAACAACAACAATAACAACAACAATAACAGCAGCAGCAGCAGCAACAACAACAGGCAGAACATGCCACCGACCACTAATTTAAGTATAGGTAATTCTGTGGCTTTCAAATCTACACCGTAAACACTGTTTTTTTCTCGCAAAATCTTGCCCTCTAGATATTTAATTGGGTTCATTCACCCGCGTGGCTTTCTGCTTTACCGACAAAACAAATTCTTCTTAAAAAAAACCCCATCGGATTCAAACTGGCTACCCTCCAGGACGTTTTTTCAGACCAGTTCGAGCCAAGAGATGCAGACGTAATTTTCTTTCCCCGTAGAAACCGCTGGGACCCACTGGGAAATCAAGCCTTAGAGTTTCAACAAAGTCAGCCCGACTGAACAGCTTGACAACAACAACAACAGCAAAAGTTAGCTCCGGAACGCCCTTAATGTTTTAGGTGCGATCGATTGGACTTGGGAGCAGCCGGTGGTGAGACTGGCGGCCGATTGTGAGGTAAACAGCCCCCCTCTCAAGAGGCAGGCATGACAGACCCCGTTCCACCGTGGTCCAATACACAAATCACCGTTCAGCATTTTGATTCGCTTCCTCGCGGGTGTTGACGCGCGTGTCTCCGACCTTCAATCAACAAAATTGCAGCCAGCGGGACTGATACCAGCCGATTTGCAGTCAGGCAATCACAGGCTTAGATGAAGAAGAAAAAAAGGTTCTCCTTTCATGCCAAGCTTCCAATTCTCAAGAAATGTACGCACAAACAAACGGCATAATAAAATCTCTTGAAAATTAAGTGCTCCGGGTCAGTTGAAGGGCAATCCCCAATAATTCGTGCACATGACGCATGGGACAATCATTCAGAAGGTTCACCCCCTCTGAAAAGTAATTCATATATTATTATTTATACATTTTCTGGTAATGAAACCGAGGATGCGTCAAAAGTGAACTTAATCACTGTAGCTCATGCCTGAGGAAACCTGTAAACAAGAGTGCTGGGTATGTGAACCAGAAACACCAGGGTTAACCCCTACTCTTCCTATACTTTTTTTTACGTGCAGTACTAATCCCAGTACACGGGACCTACGGCTTAATGTCCCATCCGAAGTGCAAACCAATTATGTTTTTTTTTGCTCAAGGACACAAGTGCCTCGACCGGAACTCGAACCCACACTCTTCTGATCAGAATCAACAGAGCCCGAGTCCGTCGCCTTAAACCGCTTGGCCACGACGTGCCACCATTTTTACTCTAGTGTAATATCAAATTTGCGCAATCCCATTGACATTTTAAAAGGTGGTATAGTCCAGATTCGAGTAAAAGTCTTTCAGAGTAAGCCCCCAGGTGAGGTCACACGTCTATTTTCAAGTCAATACGTCAGGTTTCAAGTCTTGATGTCAAATACCAAGTCAGCTCTTAAGTCATGACGTCAAGTCTCGATCTTTGAGGGCTAGTCTCATTTTCAAGTCTTAAGTTAACACGTCAACACTCGAGTCTTGATTTCAAATATCGAGTCATGTCGCCATTGTCTCAGTATTTGAGGGCTAAACTCATATCAAGCCTCAAGTATTTCAGAGTAAGTCTCAGGTAAAGTCTCAAGTCTAGTCTCAAGCCATTACGTCAAGTTTCAAGTCTTGATATCAAGTATACAATTTGGGTCTCAAGTCATGACATCAGGTCTGAAGTCATGACATCAGGTCTGAAGTCATGGATGGCAAGTCTTAAGTCAAGTCTCAATTCTTTTAGAGTAAGTCTCAGGTAAAGTCTCAAGTCTAGTCTCAAGCCATTACGTCAAGTTTCAAGTCTTAATATCAAGCCTACAATTTGGTTCTCATGTCATGGCATCAAGTCTGAAGTCCTGGATAGCAAGTCTGAAGTCAAGTCTTAGGTCTTTCAGAGCAAGTCTCAGGTCATGTCTCAAGTCTTGTGGTTAAGTCTCAAGTGAAACCTCAATCATACAGCCTTAATGTCATTCATGATTTCTAAAATATTTAATAACTACAAATTATGATGGGTTTTTGTTAACAAAGATGTAGTACAGACGGGTATGTTACACGTCAAATTAGAGTATAATTTGAAATCCACCAAAAAGCCAGTAGGTACTTCTGTTTTTTCTTTGCTATAAGAAGTCTTAGAGTCCCAGAGGAAAAGTGCTTAGTCAAATCTCAAGTCAGTTAAGTCATGTCTGAGACTCCAATCTCCAACTCTGGACTCGCAGCATACATGAAACCACTCATAGTTTAATAATCCAGTCAAATCTTTCTCCCCTTGTAACATACAGACTATCGATGAGTTGTACTTATTGTTTTTAGTTATGTCTTTCCAAAAGTACAAATGCCCACCAGTCTATAATCCCTCATTTAATTCACCTCCTTGGAAAAAAAATACTCTTGGCTTCTGACTGACACTTGAAGATTATCCCACTGACACTGTGATTGCAATCACCATCCCAGCGTGTTTGGGTTTCCAAATAGTTTCTAGACGCTGCATCTCTGTAAAGCTGCCTCGATTAAACTGTCAGACAACCGCCCTTAAGCTGCCGCATGACACGCTGACCGTAGAACGTTGAATAACCGCGGTCACGGCGGTCATCGTGACGATAAATGCAGCGGTGGTTCCGTAGTTGAATCTAGGTAGGGGAGAACCCAATTCGGAGAGACGTAATAGCTTTGCCTTGGGTACACACGTATTGGCCAAGTTATGTTCAGAAAAAAAAATCCCCTGTGCATTTAAGGTGTAAAGTGGTTCAAGTCATCATAAACAGTGATAAAGTTACATCACAAATCACCAGATTAAATTGACGCGTCTAAACTTACAGACGAGAAGCCCAAAGGGTTCTTAAACCCCTCCCCCTTAAATCTGCAGTATTAACACAGCTTTGGTTAACAATTTTACCTTCTGGTGAGGGGGGGGGGGGTGGGTGTGCACCGACCCCTTCTAGCAATGCCCCCTCCCCCTATCGAATGAAGCACCACGAGCTTAAACAATATTTTGTTTCCTATACCTATTTCGCATTTTGTCAGAGACGGACTGGATTGACCAGTTTTGCAAATGAATGCTGTCACAAAACATCTGTTTTCTTTGCATGTTTGACATTTAAAAATCTTATTTGGGTTCTCGAAATCATATATTATTATTGTTTACTGATTGTACTTTTCTAATAAAATTTGCGATAATAATATATATAAAAAAGTCACAACAAACATACTTCCGAGAAAGAAAAAAAAGTTGGACAATAGAGGTACATTATTGAAAATGTTAAATAACCCAACAGTTGAAAGGGAAAGTGAATGACAACGGAAAGAGATCCGGTAACTGCCATGAATTCACCGGGGAGAATCTTGACTCAATGCCGGGCTCCAGTCCTCACGGTGCAAGGCATAATGGGTTGTCGTTGACTGCCTCCCGGCAAATCCCCGTGCGCATCCCGCTCGAGTAATCCCAAAGGGTAACAGCCAAGATATTACCAACCGTTTACGGAGGAATATTTTAACATCCTCTATGATCCACGAGCATAAAAAAAAGAAGAAGTAAACCACTGTTCTAAAATAAAACTCGTGGACTGTTTATTATTTTGTGCGTCTCGGCTTTTATGCACGGACCAGAATTCATCCCCTTTGAGACTTGAGCTGCGCTAGCTGAACTCGTGGTTGTGACGGGGCTGCAGGGAACACGTTCCTTGGCTTTTACATTGCTTTGGTTAAGAGTGAAAAATACACACAGACAACAACAAATATATCAAGTTGTTGCCCCTGGCTCACTTTGAAAGACAAATTGGTTTTAGCTGGAACCCGTTGTGCGGGGATTACAACGTGAGAGAGTCGGATTGGTCTGATACATTGTTTAGGCTGAGACTTTAATTTTAAAACAAGAAACAGACGTCGGACTTTGATAACAACAGCGTTATGTCGGGGAACCGTAATACATCACCGTCCATCACGGCGAACACAGTTTTGTGTTTCCCTTCAGCACGAACGCGAGCAACTGATTGAGGCGAAGACGGAATTTGAGAAAATCCCATTTCTCAAAAGTGATACCTCATTTCATGCGATAAATTATAAATGACGGTTGTTAATTTGTGGAATGATTTCTGCTCTTGCCTAGAGATGAGGAACCATAATATTGGGTTTTGGTTTTCGGAACGCCGTGGTGGGTGGGCTTGTCTCACTTAATGGCCACGTGTTGTTTCATATTCGGTCATGGATATAGCATATTAATCTTATCTTGAACCGTATTGGTCTTGTCAACGCTTTGATTAGACTGCCCCAGTTTTAATTAGAGACTCATTAATTTGTGTTTGGTTAGCAGCAAGTTCTTTTTGACAGCGGTAATTGAGTCGCTCCATGGAGGTATCAAAGACTTGCGTGGGCTCCAGGTACTCTGAAGATGACCTCTCGCGAATGACTCTTGACCATCCGTAGACCTTTATCATGGTGCGGCCATCTTGATTTTCTGCCAATCGAATCAATGTGACCGAACCGAGGCTAGAAAGAAAAAATAGTAGGGTTCCATTTTGTACCATGAATGTCTGCATTCATTACTCTTATTGGATACAAGGAACATAACCAAGACGGTGACAGCATTATAAAGGTATATATGTGACCCACTGTGACCAAACTTGAGAAGGGATGTTTTGGGGACTTCCCCTACCTTGAACCTCCGGGCTTGAACCCCCAAACTGCAGATATTAGACATTAGGCTCGTTCAGGAAGGTTTGTTGCTGTGCTCCACGTATAAGTTATGAAAAAAAAAATGTTTTTGCTATATTGAACGCATTTAAGAAAACACCGCACAAATGTTCTGTAAATTTCAAACAAATGCAGTCACGTTTTAAGAAAACACCGACCAAAACAATAATGATCTGCCAGAGATGATGTGGACTGTGTACATTCTTGTTGTAGTTTGCACTTCAATTGGGTAAAACCTAACTTGACTATTTCAGAGGATAATAATGTGTCACTAGCACAAAGTTTATAAAAACAATTACAGGTAAACTTTCAGACGCATTTTTGAAAATGTATTTATTGCTTTCAGTCATATAGGATACCTTTAATGCTGAAACTCAGGTCGCCATCGTATTGCCTTAAAAGCTTCTTGGGTTTGAGGATACATTTCTTCCACACATTTGTCTGGTCGCCAATGGATATAATCCCCTCAGTATCGACTGATCATATGAATGGGTTAAAAAAAGAAAAGAAAAAAAACCCATTGGTAACCAAAGTTAAGCGCTTTGTTAATGCATATTATAAAAGCCTTTGAAATGGTAGCCCGAACAGCCAGCGCGCACTCTGTTACCGTTCGCGGGTTGTTTCAATGCTGCCCTCAACATTAACCATGGAGACGCTGAAGTTCATTCAAAGTTTGATCCCACACGACTGCGGTTCTATTATCAAACGGGTTTGAAGGGTGAAAAAGGTAATCTAGTTAAACATTTTCTTCTGTTTTTCTTCTTTTGAGCTCAAATCACCTCTGACAGAGTAGTGTTTCACAGTATATTTTATACCCAATGCCTGACGAAAACTTTGAACACCTTCAAGTAACATTATTTGAAAGGGCTCCCCAGTTGGTTCCATTGAATGAACATTCTAGATCTATATACTTTCTTCGGAAACAATAGTAATGTGATATCCAGGTATCTATTTTGTTATTCTTAGTAGAGAGACGTGAAGAGCCATGCAAGCGTCAAGAGAGCCGGTAGGGCAACACTCGACATTAAAAAAGTTGTATGAACCAACCCTTTCTATGGTATCATATAACTACGTAAATAAATAGGCTTTGACTTTAATATACATGTGCAAAGAAAAGGGGAGCAGTTCAATAGTGTGGCGAACGTGATGCATCTGATATTTTTATTGATATTATGGGACGGTGTGTAATTTAAGGAACACCCCATTGTTATTAGCAAGAAATGGCTGTGGGAATCGTTTCGATGTTTAGCTGACGGGGCATCTCTGGGTTGCCGCCATTCAATTAAACGTCTCGCTTTCTTAGCATCAAATCACCACTCGCTTGAGATAAAAACATTGTACTCTTAGATCGAGTTCTTTTTAAAGTTAGGTGGTGCAGACGTCTGCATTGTAGGGTAGAATTTGTTCTAACGATGATTGTTGTGTTGTAGCACCCTTATATCGAGCGAGCTGTCGAATAATTATTGTGTTGATGGTATCCGAACATCAGGCTGATCGTTCTTTCAACTGTTTTCCACCCTTCATGTATGTGAGAATGGGAAAGCATCAGTCACAATCAATGCTACAGTTAGTAAATGTAAAGCTAATAATTGATGCCATCTCCCCTAGAAATGCAAAAATTGCGTTGACATCGTCGAGAAGAGATGGGCATCTTAAAAAGGGAGGCATCAAGCCAGCAAGCGTGCGGCATGATAATGGGACGTCACATTTTGTCAGTCCTGTCGCATTCCTTTCAAGACGGTCTGTACAAATAAAAACTGATTTCAGCACACGCAGAGTACTTCACGCAACCTCTGCGATTATATGCTGAGGAGAAAGATGCATATAGCCTAAAGAGATGAAACACTCACTCTGATGGCAAGCTTTCACAAGACGGCAAAAAAAAAAAAAAAGCAGAGCCGTCCTCTCTTATCTAAATGTCCAAGTGTCAACACCTTCAACTCGCTGTGCGCAACATGAGCGCGCTCCGCGGAAAAATGGTTGTGCTAAACCGGTAAACATTTTCCAGCAGTCGTCCCATGGCAACATAAGCAGCTAGCGCATCGCAAGGGGCGAACTCATAGCTGAGCAAACACTCCAATCTCCTTGAAATAAGACCAAATCTCTTGCAAAGCAGAGATTAGGGTCTGTGGAGGAAGGGGCTGGAGATGGGAGGGAAGTGTCTTCCCCAGTGAAATGCGACACCGAGGAGGGAAGGAAAAGTACAAAGAGGGGTTATACATCCTGGAGCGTCTGGGGAACAGACTAACTAGAGCATCGTTTCTCCAGTCTGAACTGTCATGCGCCGACACGTGTGCGTCAGGATGTAGTTTCTTTCCCGTCATCAAGAGACACACGGGGGTGTAAGTAACTTGGAGGAAAGGGCAGTTCACCATTTATGTATAAAACATAAGACATAAATTTAAGTGGCCGGGAATGATTGACTGAACTTAGTGGATTACATTTGTCATGTGTAAATTATTTGGATTTTCTATCGACTGAGGCCCAGTGAAGTCTTCATCATTTTTCAAAAGGTGTCTGAATTGTGTGATGGATGCCCTTCTCGACGCAAAGAGGAACCCCCCCCCAAAAAAAAAAAACCCATAAAAAAATAAATGGGGAAGAGAAGGGGAACTATGAGGGAAAACTAGAGGAGGGAACTAGAGGGGAAACTGACGGGGAACTAGAGGCCGATCTGGAGCTGGATCTAGAGGGGGAACCAGATGGGGAACTAGATGGGTAACTGCAGATGAACTAGAGGGGAACCAGATGGGGTACTAGAGGTGAAACTAGAGTGAAACTAAAGGGGGTACCCAATTGGGAACTAGAAACCTTAGGGGAACTTACAGTGAGAACTTGATTTGGAACTAGAGAGAGACTTAAAGGGGAACCAGAGGGGGTTCCGATGGGGGAACTTGAGGGGGCACTGGGAGAACATAGAAGGGAAACTAGATGGGGAGCTGGGGGGGGGGACTGGATAGTACGTGCTAACCGTTAGTAAAAACAAATCGGCACTTACGGTACCAGAAATTTCCGCTACTAACGTAAACGTATTTCACGTTTTAGCAAAGTCTTGCTCGAGCGCGTGCGTACTTCACGTTTACCAAGCATTCTTCGTTTACACGGCAGCCGCAGAAATTCGGCGCCAACCCTGTAACCCGAAGAACGGTGACGGTAAGCACAGAATTCCGCGGTAAGAGCCACGCAATTGGGCCCATCAGATGATGTCATCTTACATGCTTCTTTAATCTTGACTCTACATGTATGCAGTAACACGTGGGCAGGTGGCAACTATGAAGTTGTGTTGACTTTTTAGACGAGGAGGTAAGCCCTACGATGGAACGATTCACGTAGAGGAACTAAAGGTCTGATCAATGATGCTTTCAACTGCCAATGACATGTTCTCTGCATATTTTCTGCTGTACTCATATCAGTTGGAACTGAAAGTTCTTTGTCCCAGCGTCGTTCGCGTGTTGGCAGTGAATAACCATTCCCTGTTTATCTCTAATCTGCGAAACTAAAAGTACCTTGGTTGGTTGACTTTTTAGTAATTTGCCCATTGGCTTTGGTGTGCCTTTGCTCCGGACATTTGGAATGCCGGTGAAGAAGCAGTACAACATATATAGTTAGTGTAATGTGCATGTTTAGCTTGGGCGATAGGAGTGAATGTGTTTTATATACCCCCCTTTGCATATGACGTCACAAGCCTAAACAATGCCCGAAGTCAAAAGTCCTTTAATATACACCATTATCATGCCGCCACACAACCTTGGTCATGTTCCTTGTACCCAATAAAAGTAATGATTACTACTATTTCTTGTACAAAAAGGAACCAGACTATTTCTCCTTCCAGCCTCGGTTTGGTTTCATTCATTTGAATGGGAAAAAAATCAAGACGGCCGCACCACGATAAAGGTCTATTGGCTGTGAGTTTTGCACGGTGCGTACATGCGTGCACGTTTCCATCGTTTGACCCCAGCGATGGCAGCCAATGCCAACGGCCTAATGGAATACATCTCGGGCGACGTTCGATTCTCAATTGGCTCAACGGACTGGAATAGCGATGGAGCTACCCCCATATGCGAACATTATAATTGACTACTGGTATCATTTTTGCTCATGGCACCGCTGTCTTTTATACGAGATTATCAATTGTCGTATTATGGGGAATTACATTTTATGCTTTTTTTGTTTGGTGTAGAAATTAAATGGAACGTAATAAAAACAGTTTTATTGTAAGATAACCATGATCGTAATTTTATGGTATAGGCCTATAGTGTATCTCACCAAGCATCACAGGCATATAGACTGTCCGTAATACACTTTGCATTATAATTTTATGATGTCGGTCTTCGCTTGACAATTTTGGCGCGCGGCGTGATCCTTCATTACAGGCAAAGCGATCCGGCACGTAGGGTCACATTGCGACCCAGTCAAACTCAAGACGGCAAACTCAAGACGCCGTTTAATTTCATTCAATGCTCACGAAATCCAGACACTCTAGTTCGGAGTCATATTTGTCGTTCGGCAAGTCAGTCGAAAGTCTTCTGCGGGATTATATTCTTTTAGGTTAATTTTATTGCATCTGTGGGGAGAGCTTAACATTATTAGCCTAACAGTTTTGGTGGGAACATCGTTGGGTAATGGGTTTATGTCAAAATGTAACCGGTGGACTGTCTACGGCCCCTTGGGGGCAATAGAGTTTGGATGGTGAGTAATTTCTTTTAGTACACGTCACCGTGTTCGGTATCTCTTAGTGTGGTGTGTCCGGACTCACCGCTATAGCGAAAGAACAGTTAACCATTTACCTTTAAAGTTCAAGTACATGGCTGGTAACAATCGGGGTTGGGAGGAGGTTGGGGAGGGGGAACTTTTAGTCGATATTCAAACTGAAAACAAACTGTGAAAGCTTATTTTTTTATATTTAAGAGAGAAGAAGAAGAAGAAGAAGAAGAAGAAGAAGAAGAAGAAGAAGAAGAAGAAGAAGAAGAAGAAGAAGAACAACAACAACAAAACAAAAAACACGTCTGAATTAATACTGCCATTTTCGAGAAAACCTTCAAACAATCCTCGATTTTACCACAGACAAAAAAGGAGGAAGAAAAAAAAAAAGAAAAAGAAAAAACTAACAATGATGAGCCAGCCCCAATTCAATGACGGAACTGGAAATCTTAGTCAGTATTTCCAAATAAATAAATAAATAAATAGATAAATAAGTAAATAAAAAATAAAAAAATAAAATGGATTTTTCGAGTAGGTTTCTTGTATTAAGTGTTATTTAAAAATTATATATTTTTTAAAACCCCAGAAACATCTAAATCCTTCAAAAATGATTTGGATAACTGGATCGTTTTATATGTGGGCGCAGGTCTTTTGTGTTGCATGCTGTTACCATCATGATTGATCGTCAAGAGGGCACTCGATCTTAGTTCACGAACAATTTATATTAAACCTGTTGGCATTTCAAAGGCTCTTTTATACGAGGGAGAGAAAGGGAGAAAGGGAGAAAGAACGAGAGGGGGAGAGAGAGACTCTCTTTAAGGAAATGGCAAGGGGAAAAGGGCGGTCTCCCTTTCGATTTCGGACACCCCCGTGAGGTGTATTAATAACAAATCCAACCGTCAGTCCGAAATGGCGTTGACATCTCTAACAGGTAGCCCTGCTCGGCCTACTTCCCCCCGTGCTACTGCTAATTCGGCTCCGGCAATCCAATTACGGAGTTACACCTTGACATGAAAGCGATTCATGGGAGAGACGTGGCGTGAAGAAACCGCTGTTCAGAGTTTAACAGTTGGAAGTAAAATGATGACGAAGAGGGTTTGATGGTCTGAAGAGAGGGTGAAGATTGGTTTGAGCGATCTTCTTGAGCTGTATGCTGGGACCGTGTATGTGTTGCTTTCTTCATGGTTGGACGTGGTTGGGTGGGGGCGGGGTTAGGTTTGAAGGGAGGGAGCAGTTGTGGTAGAGGATGTAGATTTTTTTTAGATATACATGAAAATGATCAACGAGGATTTTGCAGTGTTTACTATGCAACAACAGGTGGGTTGGTGTAATACCCACATTATTCATTAAAACAGTATGATAGATGGGGCAAATCTGACGCCTTGCAGATGGAATGAATACAGATATTTATACAAGTCGCAAAATCCAGTTCGAAGGCGAAAGGCTCTTGAAACCGAGTGCGACAGAATCCCTCTCTTTCCGTCGCGACGTGTGGCCCTCGCGGGCAGTGGTCGAACCTCAGTCTGACCATGTGCTCGTGTACCTGAGAAAAGCACTCGAACGTAATTGCTTCTCTCCTCCTCGGAGTGTACTCGTACTTGTGATAGACGGTGTCTGGCTGACAGGATTCCATACCCAATAAGGCGTTTACAACATGTCACCATGGCAATTCAAGTCAAAATTACCACAGGCTATTTAATACAATTAAAAGGCAGAACTATATAGAATGAGAGAGAGAGAGAGAGAGAGAGAGAGAGAGAGAGAGAGAGAGAGAGAGAGAGAGAGAGAGAGAGAGAGAGAGAGAGAGAGAGAGACAGACAGACAGACAGAGAGGGGAGAGAGATATTTTTTATTATTTTTTAATTTTTTTAAAGAAATGGACAATTAGGTTAACACCCCTGAATCTCATTTTCTCTGTCACACAGCTCCGGGAGTTTCTTTTGTTCGGCTTTGACATGCACAGTGATCCCAAATAACGGTTTTAAGAGCACGGAATTCAACCAAGAGTTCAGCAGCTGAATCTGTACGGGACACGTACGCCCTTTTAACACTTTAAATTATGGTGTTGTTTCATTTTGAAGGGATGGAATGTCCCGGTTTTCAGAATTCTGTTTGCGTGGTGATGTCTTTCGCCAGTGTGGAACCCCCGGTGCACGGCGGTCGGGTTAGGGTGGTCGGGTTGGCGTAGTGGTGTCTTTCCACGCCTTGCGCCTCTGGGGATCCGGTTCGATTCCCTGCGGGGGGCACTATGTGGATTGGGTTTTCAGTCTCTACATGATTGCGTGGGTTTATTTCTGGGAATATCTTCTCTGGGCTTTTCCTCCCACGTCTAATAAACTTCCTGCCCGGTCTTCTCTCCATAGTTTTTGGCTTCTAAGGCAGAATTAATAAATGAAAAAAAAAATGAAGTGAAATAAAATGAAATTAAAATGAACCAGAAACATTTTGTGACGTAAGTGACATCTACAAAACAACAACTTTGATCTCAAAATACACTTCATTTATTAAAATTTCACCTCCTCTTTCTATAGAGTTGTATTAAGTGTGCTTTACTCATTTAAAAACTTGTTTTCAGCAGACATATGTAAAATAACAAGCTTTGTTCAAAACCTTAGAAAAGGATGACATTGCCGAAGGGCAAATCTGCAAAAGCCCTAGCCAAACATCCTTCTCAGGACATACTCTGACTGCGTGCCAAATGATATGCTTGTATCATCAAAAGCACATCCCCACCACACCTGCCCTACTACCTCGTCTTCTCTACACAGGTATTTTCAGACCTACGGAGCGATATATAGTGCTAAAATAGTTCCCTTGTTCCATTAACAGTAATGTATATTAAGATAATAATAATAATTATTATAAAAACAATGAGTTTTATCTTTAAATTAATAGAAGACACACAGCAGCAGAAATTACAGCAACAAACATTACGTAATTTTAGGCTTGCTCACATTTTCCAGAAAAAGAAAAAGATTTTCCCCGGTGAAGCCTACCGCCACTTTGCGTTCCG
Source organism: Pisaster brevispinus (assembly GCA_023634235.1). Taxonomy (NCBI): domain Eukaryota; kingdom Metazoa; phylum Echinodermata; class Asteroidea; order Forcipulatida; family Asteriidae; genus Pisaster; species Pisaster brevispinus. The sequence goes on along the minus strand of JAMKCF010000005.1, from coordinate 15,971,035 downwards.
AAAGGCTTTGCCCAGCGGCGACATCCGTCGAGGTGGCACCTTTGAGTCTATGTAGAGTTGGAATACTTTTACTTCCAGATGATGTTGCGTTTAGGGTTTTTGTTACGGGTGATGTAAAATCTGTTGCGACTTCCCGAAAAGTAGAACACGCGATAACAGGGAGACTTGAAATGGCCTGCGGTCCTTCAGCCCATGAAAACCCATCACATTAAATGTGCCATTCATTAAAAGATTGGAGATAATGGCTCCTGTGCCAAATTTATAACCATTTTCTGCCGTGATGAATTTGCGTAAATCATTTGTAACATTATCCCGCGAAATTGAACGAAGAAGAAGAGAGTGGGCGGGGCTTGATTGGAATTTCCCAAAGGATGTTTGTTTCATCGTGGGTATATCCATTGCAATTAATCTACTCAAAAGTTACCCTATTATTATGGTAAATCTGGTGTCCAGAGGCAGGAAATGGTGTGACTACTCGTTTATCTACCTAAGAACTACTCTTTCGAATTGACAAAGCGTAAGACGTGGGGAAAAGTTGGATGAAAAATCCGCGCGTTACATTTTTGTTCTCGAAGGTTAGTTTGTAGGCACAACGGCCAATCATGAATGTATAACAGGTCCTCAGTGTGGAGTTGTTTTCGTACACTTGACCGCCCTGGCATCCAGTCTACCACGTTGTGCTCAGCTGTGGGCAATGTCCCTAATTGGTCTGTTAATATTTATACTAATCGCTCACACATTGGCACTCTACGCTTTGGAAAAATAGCCTGTGGGACAGCCCTTATTATTTACAAAACAGTGATGGTTTTTATTCCATTCGAATGTGTTGAACTGTGCATGAACTCAAGGAAAAACGCTGTGCTTGCGTTCCCGCAAAATGCGGCGAAGGGGTGTCTTCCATGGGCAAATACACACTTTCTGCCTGGCAAATGTTGACCTTTGTGGCCCTATTATGTCACCACATTGTTTGTTCAGATTCAGCTTTATTGGCAAGTTTTGTATTTCTACAATTTCTCATGCCTGAAATCAAGATTCGTATGGTTCTTATAGTTATAGTTATCACGTAGCAGTCCTCCCGTTTGGGCGGTGCCTTTAAACTGTACCCCGATGCCTAATTGTAGTCCGGCGGACCTAAACGTGTAGCCCAAACCATGTGTGAAGCTAAATGTGGTCCGCACCTGAATGTAGCCCCTACCCTGTATATGTAGCTGAATGTGACCAGAACCCGATTGTAGCCCCTACCCTGTATATGTAGCTGAATGTGACCAGAACCTAAACATAACCCCAACCCGGTATGAAGCTTAATGTTGCACGAACTTAAATGTAGCCCCAGTTCTGTATTAAGCTGAATGTGACCAGAACCTGAATGTTGCCCCAACCCCGTATGTAGCTAGCCTGGATGAAGCTTAATGTTGCACGAACTTAAATGTAACCCCAACCCGGTATGAAGCTTAGTGTAGCCCGGACGTAATTGTAGCCCCAACCCTGTATATAGCTCAGCGTGGCCCGAACCTACCTACATGTAGCCCCAACTCTGTATGAAGCTAAATGTGGTCCGAGCCTGAATGTAGCCCGTACGTATCACTCATGACTAAACACCGAAAGAGTACATGGTACATTACAATTGTTATATCTTGAGATGCGAACTCTTTTAAGTCGACCTTCTCAGCCATTTTACGACTGTGCGAGAGGACAGTGCTCTCTCAATTCACTTGCAGTACGAGTGACCGATGTTTATATACTGTAACTAATGGTGGCAGTCAGCAACTGACACTATCATAAGCTCCGCCCCCTTTCCCAAGGAATACCAGATCAGAAAATAACTCTTTGCAGGAAGTCTGTAATGTAATTCATTCACTGATAAAAGCTTGAATGACAGCTTCAAATACCCCAACTGCCCCTATGCTAAGGCTATAGCGCACAAGGCAATGGGAAAACCCCTGAAGGTCACTGACTTGCTCGGTTGTTTTTGCTTGGCCTGGGTGAACCAATAAATCAAGGCCACTCAAACTTTTTAATTTGTTTCTCGAGCGTATAATGAAGGAAGTCGGGAATTTTTTTTTTACAAAATTAATCGCAGTAATTAAAAAAAAAAAAAAAATTTGGCAGTCAGTGACTGTCCCCCCCGGTTAATGGAGATGAGAAATTTTCTCTTGCTCTTTAGCAAGTAAGTTTATAACACACATTACCCCCGGATCAGATGAAAATATTTCTCGTGGTACAAACTTTATACTTGGTAAAATTCGGATAAAAGTTGAGTACTGAGTCCCCACTGATTATCAGCAACAATGTCACTATTTGTATTTTCTGTGATTAGTTGCTTAATGTTACTGACCGGAAAGGTTCACTGAACTAGAATTGATTAAACGGCCTGGACATTGAAACTCAGCCCACTGTCTCTCCATCAGTTACTGACCTTATCTTTGACGTGCCTTGACGTGATCTCTAATTAGTTTTTTCCCCCAAGTTATTGAAATATTTTAAAGGTAATTCACCGTATCAGTTATTCTGTTTGGAAAGCTAAAATTGTTACGAATCTGATATCAGTATCAATCTCTCCACCATAATGCCCGGGGTCTTATTCATTTTGGAAAGAACAGTAACATTTTGTGAATAATTTAAAGATTTAATTTCCGGGAGGGCGAATGCTTGAAGCCATTCTTTTTTTTCATTTAAGAGTCTGAACATAGTACGTTTAACAGTTCTAAAACTTGTTGGGACTTAATTCACGTACGAATGCCCAAATTGACACAGTTCAAATCATGCCGCACGTGACAGTACACCTTGAGCATTTTAATTTTTTTTTCTGAAAGAAAAACATGCCGCTAACTTTGCCAACATCAACGAGACTATGCAAACGTAAATTAATAAAATCAAATCCAAATACAATCCTGGTTCAGAATGAATTCTAATTCGAAAACAAGTAGGTTTTTTTCTTGCGGAAACACTTGATAAAGGCGTACGTTTTTCTCCCAATGAGTTCGTGTGCAACCAAGCGGTCTTTCATGGAAGATGATATCGACACAAGAGATCTCGATGGCTGGTCGCAGCCTAGCGCCAACTCCACGCCATTATTGCCACTTCACCTTTTCTTTCAACACGCTTACCTTATTGTGTTATCGGATTATAGGCACATCTTTAACATTGCCCGAAGACGGAAACAATTGATACGACACATGAGCTCTCTCACGTGATTGAGAACATTTGTATGACGTCACACCATTGAGGACCTTTTTACGAACATATTGTGTAATTTACTAGTCTTTTATGTAACAGAAGATTTCGTACGAATCTAGAGTTTAACGAGTCAACAGTTTATTGTGTGATCATACACGAACCTGCAGAAAACTCTTCAGTTGGAAAACACATCAGAAAAATAGCGTGTCATGGCCGAGCAGTCAAACGCTCAGGTGTCTGTGATCAGAAGAGTGTGGGTTTGAGTCCCGGTCTTGACACTTATGTCCTATATGTAACCATTATTATTACTTTGTAACTTCGGATGGGAAGTAAAGCCGTAGGTCACAAGTGTTGTGAAATACATGTACAAGCACCTTGTAACCTTATAAGGCGCTATATAAATCGGTCTCATAATTTAACAAATTACCCCCAAAACCCCAAACAAACTGCCTTACAAATATTTAAGATTCCAGTATTATTATTTATATATAAAAATCCAGTCTTAAATGTTTCTCTTTTTTCAAGTGCCTTGAGTGTCTTATTGGTAGAAACGTGCGTTTTATGACTCAGAGATTGTTGTTACTATGTAAAAAAAAAACCCACAAAAAACCCCTAGTCCAGTCTGTTTATTTTTGAATTAGCCAATGTAATTTATTTATGAAACAGTTATATAATGCAAGGAATATAAACACACGTCGAAGTCAACTTGTGCGAAAGCCATTTTACGAAATACATTCGTAGGACATAGCTGAAGTCAGAGAGTTAACCCGAAAGTGTAGATTCGTGCGTTCACTGCTCTCGCCTTGGGTTCGTACATTCTATGCATGAATCTACGATTTCTCATCTAAATGTATACTCTTCTCAACCGTATCCATCAAATCATATCAAAATAAAAATGCACATTTTTGTTTGAACAAATTACCACACTCTATAAACTTCCCGGATCTGACCCATTTCTGGGTCAGTATGGCCCGGAATTTGTTTCAAAATGACCCAGAAATGAATCCAAATGACGCAGATTCCGAGTTCAAACTGTTCTTTTCACCTCTTTCTTGGCCAGCCTGACCCGGAAATCGGTCAGGCTGGCCGGGATCCGGCTCTACTCTGGGCCGGGATCCGGCTCTACTCTGGGCCGGGATCCGACTCTACTCTGACCCGGAATCTGTAGAGTGTACTAATAATAATATTGTTAGCTTTAGTGTCATGTGTAAACAGTGTTTGATTCCATTTTGAGGAATAAGTAACGTCGGCTTATAAATGTGGTGAAGAAAGTGCTGTATGGTTTTCCGTAACATACCATGCAGATATTCTTTCTAGGATGATAGCCCGTGCAATTTGAACATTTTGGGAAACCTCTGGTTTTCACGTACATTGCTTTAAACGTGAGAATGAAACCAAATCGCGCATTTTGACGTTGAATTGCCCGCGGATCTTGCGCAGTCTATTAGTCGTGTGGGCCATGAAAAGAACCCAGTGTTGGTAACTCGGCGTTTCGGCGAGTCTCCCCTGATCGTTAGTCTGATGTTTGTGGTTTTGTGTGGTCGTTTCACTCCTTAAGGAAACGGTAATGTTTCATAAGATTTGCGTGTCAGAATGAATTACGTAGGATCTTAACTCTGGATAAGATAAAAACTCTAACAAAGATGTCATAGACACTTTTTTAAACATTGATAGAATTAAAGGAATTTTTTGTTGTGATTATCATCAAGCTTCCCAATTTCTTCAAGATCTTTTGGAAGATTTTGATGATTTTGAAGGATTCATGCACATTTGACATTTATTTATTGGGGAAATGGAGATCCAACGTGACCTATATCAGTTGATCCTTATAACTCATATTTGTTCAATTTGAAGGATTGAGGCAGTAGGGATCCTATACATAACTCATTTCGGTTGATTTTAGAGAATTAATGTAGGGCATCCTACGCAACCCATGTTGGTTGACTTTGGAGGATTGAGACAGTACACAAACTCCCATTTGTTGATTTTGAAGGATTGTTGCAATTATACATCAAGGGGGTAAGGGTTCAAAATTCCCTTTGCATTCACGAAATCTACCCACAGCACACATCAGCAATTATACTATATCGTCAGCAACAACAAGGCATTTCATATAATGGCATGTAGTAAATTTTAGTGACAGTTTACAATCACAACCACAATCACCACGCAGTACATTCATCACCTGTGTCATATACATACGTCATAAACAATCTCGCAAATAGGGGATGCGCACCTGTGCAACTGCCGCGAGCTTCATTGACTGCCAAATTGGGCTCAGATTTATTCCTCAAAGATTGCATACAATCCAATTAAGCGCTTAGGCGGGAAAAGACAGAATTGATGGACTTATGATTACACCTCGGAAACATCAATCAATACAAAAACATCAAAAAGGCATTATGCGGGGTTTTCAGATATAATTGGGGGGGGGGGGTGAACGAGAACCTTTCATACTCTGGCTTTTTTAAGGATTCTCACTCGGATTTTATAATTCAACTTACAATGGAACAAATCAAATGATTAAAATTGATCCGTTGTGTTACTTCAGACTCATTTCTCCCAGGGTAACCAAGCTGCAATGGCTTTCAACAGTTGGGTGATAGTGTCAAACCAATTCAAAAATTAAATATTCAGGAGTATTTCACTAACTGAACAATCATTTTCATCTACCCGTTCGGTTAAACAAGAAAAGCGATGTAGGTCACCTCTCCATTGCGACACGAAACAGCCGCCGGGACGGTGAGCAAAAAATAATGACCAAATAAATGAGCAAGAAACAAACGTGCAAATTGGCAAGTCAAACATTTCGTAAGATCACCAAAACTGTATGAGTTTGAGTTTAAACGAAAAACGCACATCAGATCTCAAGAAAGGAGACTTCCGGTAAACATTTTTGGGCTTTTGGCTGTGTAAAAATATGCACTTAATTTCCACAACTCGAAGATAAATATATACACAGCCAGTCCTGTAACCATAGCCTGCCCAGTCAACTTGATGTTACAAACATCCATATTCCATAAGAGGTTGATCGTACGTGATATTTGCTGCGAAGCTGTTGACTCGTTGCTGGCTGTGTGTATGGGAATTTAATTGCGGGTTCTGTTATTACATGTACCATTATACAATCCATTACATACCAATAGACATGTGTTATAAAAAAAAAAAAACCAAACATCCTTGTATCGATCCAAAGTGAAATGATGCTAAACTTGGGAACCTTTTTTTTTTTGGCCAGGAGAGACAATCGATTTGGCGTGCAAACAAAATGCATTCCCACTCATGCAGATTGTTCACTGTTGATGCATTTTTTAATCAAAATAAGAATTGCTCCAAATGGTTCACCATTATACTATACTCTCCAGCCAGTTTAGCTTTAAATGAATTTGTCAAAGATATATGTCAGCTAGAGGATACTGAATCAATAACGCCCTGAGAGAAGTCTAATCGCCACATACATGTCCTTAAAGGATTGGTAGAGCTGACAAAATAGTCGCAGACAGTGTTCATGTTTTGTGTGATCAATTCCCATAAAAAAAAGGTTTTCAGATACAGTTTTTCGAATATGACTTAATTTCAGAGAGAACTATTTCTCAGAAAAAATTGTTCTAGTATGAACTTCGTAATCAGTATGCTTTCAGACTAACATTAAACAATGCTGTTTTTATCCTTTCCAATCCTGTTTTATCCTTTCCAATCCTTTAAAATGAAACCGACTCTTTGTCACCGTAGGGTTCCTATATATTCCAACCATAACACGAGGAAGAGAGTTATTATTTTATTTTGCCATTACACGTGGATTTTACCTAAAGCAACAGGCCATCTGACCCATCTAAAATCTATCCCTTGAAAACCGATATCAAAACATTCTTGACGTTTACAGATATCCAAACGATTCATATAAATGTTATTGTAAGCCGGGGGCGAGTATTCTAAAAAAATTACTCTGCTCTCTGTCAGTGTTGTCCTTTTTTTCTTGTAATGTAGCCAAAGTACCTTACCGTTGTATATCAATCGAGATACACTATTCATTACACTGGGATATTGATTGGTGAAGAAGTTAAAACAACAACAAACCTGGAGGAAGTCATCAAATGAAATCTTATTTCTTTATCGTGTGTGTCAGTTTTACATGATAGAAAGTACCAAAAAGTGATTAAAAAAAAAAAAAAAAATGTATGCTTTACATCTCCCCTACTACAATTGTTTAAGACCTCGTAATTAATTAACGAGTTTTGTCATTTTAAAAATTCTATTTAAATTTTGCTGTAATATTTTGTAAATTTTTGTTCTACTGTTTTATCTGTCCAGAGACTAAGGGCCAATTTCATAGCGCTGCTTAACGATAAGCAAATTTTCGTGCTAAATATAGCAGACAAATTTGCTTAAGCGTAAGCGTATTTCACAGGTTAGCAAGAAAATAAGGAGGCCAGCTTGCGTGTTCACCGTGGATTGCATTGTTACGCCATTCATTTTCATACCGTAAGCATGCGTGCCTCTTTGTGTGCTTACGGTTAGCAGGGCTTTGAAATGGACACTCCCGCAGTAAGCACAAAAATGGCCGTTAAGCAGCTCTATGAAATTGGGTCCTGTATTAGAAAACGCTCTTACTTTTGTGTCCTTTTTGGCGCTCCCCACTTAACGGTGTGTTGTTTTAAAGGAAATTTGTGGCCTTTCGAAGCCGATCTGTTCAGAGCCCTGAACTCCAGCTCTAATGTTGCTTCTGTTCAGCAGAGTTGTAGTTCGAGTCCCGGTCGTGGCATTTGTGTCATTGAGCAAGATACTTTGCTTTGTCTCCTCGGATGGGACATAAGCCGTAGGTCCCGTATTTACTAGGTTGGTAGTGCAAGGAAAAGAACCAAGAAAACTTCTCTTGGAAGGGTATAGGGTTTAGCCCTGGTGTTTCTGGTCCACGTAGCAAGCACCCTTGTTTACAGGTTTCTCCAGGCTTGCGAGCTACCATACAGTTGGTTAATGTCGCATTTGAGGCATCTTCGGTTTAATTACCACATGAATAATAATAACAATTGTATATATTTTCTTGTAGAACTCACTTCGAGTGACCTTGAGTTGGCCAACTTTCAAGTTTATTTAATAGTTAACTTATAAGTTGCGTCCCAAAATGGACCTCCAAAATGGACCTCCGTCAGCAACAAAGATTGCCTCACAATTTTGATCTATCAAAACCAAAATAATCTTGGTATTGGTAACTTTTATTATCAGTTCAATGAATTTATTCATAAATGTATGCAATAAAAACAGTTTCAGTAAGTAATCTGCTCCTGTTGTTATGGTTGTAGACCAACCTCTGCAACAGGGGGTTCCATCGGCCGGCCATCAGCGGGATGGGTTGTGGGTCGAGTGCCTAAAATTGTCGCAGGCCTGAAACTTTTCGGAACGCTGCCGTAAACCACTTCCCATTGATAAAATGTTAGGGGATGTTAACGTTTATGCGGTAAGAATCATAAAGTAAAAATGTACCATTCTGTATTGTACGTGTTTCTTAAGAATTAATCTTCAGATTGTACTCGCTTACAGGTTCTTGGAAATGGGATTCGAAATTGCCACTGCTTCATTCACTTTGTAGTTATATAGATATTAAATCAAAGAAGTGGAGATGGGCAGGGCTCGATCTCACAAAGCACTAAGATTCATCTCAAGATGAGTTGTCGGTGTCTACCACTATGATTTGCATTGTGACATCACACTTTGCTTAGCAGTTAAGTGTGATACGCAGTTAAGATCAATCTTAGCTCTTTGTGAAACCTACCCCAGGTTTACATAGTAAGGATGTATGATAATAGGTGGGCATGCAAAACAACCAATTGGACACCAAGAAACCGAACAAGAAAGAGAGGGAGACAAAATAGAAGGTGGTGAGATGAAGTAAAAACATAGGGGCATTGCTTGGCAATATACAGCTCAGGATAGAGTGAAATGGAGAATTTGTGAAGAGGTTTTCCTCCTGCAGTGGGGTGAAATAGGCACGAAAGAAAGAAAGCAGAAATGACTAAAAGGCTTGTAAAAAAGAGATCCCGTTCGTTAAATAGCTGTATGCTTATTTGCTTTTTTTTAATACTCAGACAAATTGGGAATTGGGTAAGATCTCTTTACAAGAAACTACCAGACTATATAAACCGATTTCACCTGATAGTCTTCCTGGTGCTCCAGATATAAATAATTCACCAAGTATTCTATCACCCTCTTAGCTTTTTTTCTTTAACTCATCCTGCGATTCAATCTTAAATACACAAAATCTATGTGTGCAAGCTGCTAAGTAATACGTGGCCAGGGGGACGAGGTTGCAATCGCCTTTGTAACCAGAGCTGTACATAAGTCACCTAATTCGTTTTATCTGCTCGGCCTAGATCGATATCTGTGCTGTTATACCTGTACATAGTTTCAAGAATCCAAAGGGGGAAAAACACCTGTAACAGAAAATGATTGAAACATTTCTCAAACTAAATACTTAATCTTTGAAAAGAAACGTGAATGCCACGACCGTTAGAAACAGTCTTATGCTCTAACTGCATGTCAGGACATGAAACTCAAACAAATTCCAGTGAGGGTTTCTTCCGCAACCTAGTTGATTTATAAAAAGTAGCTCTTAGTCGGGGGCAGTTGGGGAATACCGAGCCACAAATTAGGTCAGGATGAGTAATTTATCCGGTTTTGCCCATGGATTAAGAATAGCTTCAATAAAATATGCATATTTAAAAACATATATAGTCGCAGTAGTTCCCAAATGGTCTCCCAATAAAAAAAAACCTGACTTGAACGTCATTGCAGATTGATAACACTGTTTTCGAAACCACGGTTTTGGGTTCGGGCTCCAGCTTAGGCTCCGCTAGCCTGTCTGAAGCCCCAGTACATGTTTATCAAATAACTGACGGAGCCTATTAAGCCGAAGCCCAAGACAAAGCAGTGAATTCGAAAGGGCCCAATTTGTGTCGCAATCCGTCAGTTGGTTTAAAGAGAAAGTTATCCAGAAAGATTTTTTTTTCCATTCTTTAATAAATTTCAAACGGTATAAACAAGAATTCGAATGAAATATTTCCCTCTGAAAAGACCGTTTCAGTCGGGGAAATACGAGTAGAAGCCTCCCAATATTACGGTGAAACATGCAAATATTCCTGACGACACATAAACTTCCTTTTTTTCATTCAGACGTGAACACAGCGCTGATTAAATTTCCGCAAAGTGCTCGAGATGTGTCGTTGAAATCTAGCGATCATCAACAACTCTAATGTTCCTCAAACTATGGATTTCCCTATGAAAAGGGATACAGGATTTTAAAAGGATAAAGAACATCATTGTTTAATTTTAGTCTAAAAGCTGACTGATTATAAAGTTTATACTGAAACCATTTGTCTGTGAAACATTTCTCTCTGAAATGAAGTCATATTCGAGAAAACTGTTGTTACAACCAAAACTAAGGATGTGTTCACATTCTTACAATTTTGCGTGGTTTTCACTGTTTTCTCCTAACTTACACAAAAGATTAAAAGCCCAAATTTTCACAGGTTTGTTATTGCATGTATTTATGTGGTTGATCAGACAAAACATGAACACTGTTTGCGACTATTTTGTCAGCTCCACAAATCCTGCATACTACCTTTAACGTAACAAGAGACCGGTATCCAAAAGATCACCCAAGGCGAGATTGTATGTTACTGTTTTCATTAACCAACCCAAAAAGCCAATGTTTTGATCCTTATTCCACATAGTTTAGACTCTGGATAGCGCCTTGAAAACTCCCTCCGAATTCACAGGATGCTTTTGGAAGCTCTGGGAAATGTGAAATCAGCCAAAGATGTCTCCAGGACTTGTCGACGTAAATGTCAACGTTTTGCCGATACCACGACACCAGAGACTTCCAATCTTCATGAGCCATATTGCAGCTCGGCTTTATTTGGGTCAAAAGAAAAAATTACTCTTGGCCTTTTTTTTAATGGTGAAGCTAAATCTGGACCTGTTTCTATAGCCACGGGGTTTGAAATGTATGACTTTTTACTCGTGTATTATTCTGGTAATTTTGTTGAGTGGAGAGCTATGTCGGCAGCGGAAACTAATGTTAACCAATGTGGTCTGCGGCTGAGTTTACGTGTGTGTGATGTCTACCGGTAGTACGCCTACACATCAAACCAATGAAAGAAGTATTTTTAAAAATAGTTATTGGTTGCTTTGTAATCATGGGCGGAACCGTCTCTCCTGTATTCTTGGGATTGGGACCCAAGATGTCGCGCCAGAACATAATTCACGGCATAGCCATTTGTTTGTTTGCTAAGCCTAACAGGGTGTTTTTTTTTCAAGATGGAGTCTGTCCAGTAGTTTACTACACCCCTCAAAACGCCAGGGTCAGAATTGACCCGCATTCCGGGTCCCAGTGAGCCTGACCCACTTCCGGTCAGCCTGACCCACTTCCGGGTCAGGATGACCCGAAAAGTGGTTATAAAAGAAAATGTGTATTTTAACTTGGATTATGCGTCATGTTGACTATTTTCTGGGTCATTTTGACACAGATTCCGGGTCACACTGACCCAGGCCTCGTTCAGGCCCCACAGGAACCAGGGCCGGGTCTGACCCGGAAGTTTTTTTTAGGGTTTAAGACGGGGCCGCTGTCTTTACACCCCGTGATGCAGCTTTAACAATATGTGCATCACGAGCATTAGTTACTTCCGAACTGGAGCTTATAACTACAGTTTTGCTGGAAAGATGCGGTTTAAAACATCAGCAAATTTTTTTCACCAGCTGTTTTATAACGGTAGGGAAAGCAAATATGAAACGTACAAACGATTGAGATTTGAAAAATTCTGTATTTGAACCATGTTTAGCGTAATATAGTTATTATTTAAGAAAACTATCAAATGCACGACTTATTAGCACACACATAATTATGCACATTTTCTGTGAAGAAATGCATAATGTAACCAGACAGGTAAAGAATAGGAACGTTATGTAAAACTGTTGGGTGTGTTCCGTTAGCGTACCACGTTCCGTTGGCGTGCCACATAAACACAATCAGAGATTGCAGGGGGGTCCGTAGAGAATTTGGCTCTTGTCTGCCAGTTACGCCATACTCTACAATGGCCTACCTCTTCCAAAATTTAGTGAATGTAATAATTCTTTATTTAATCTACAATCCATCAGTTTGGAGTCGTGCGTGACTGTGGTTTATTGCGATGGTTTACAGATCAATTGTGAAGCATCATCGGTAGACAACAAAGGAGATTGTGAACACTTAAACCTTGATTTCCATTCTTATTGACCTTCATTGAAGCCATCACGCCGCCATCTTTAGTAATATTAATAGTAGTATTTGAGTCTTATGGCGCACGTATCATCCAATGAGGTGATCAAAGCGCTGGAACAAAGAAGACAACTTTTAAAGACATGTTTTGAAGTTTAAGAACAATGTGACCCATTTATGTAGCACTTATACAAAGTTAAGTGTCTTGCTTAAGGACGCAACTGTCAAGACCAGGACTCAAACCCACACCCTGCTAATCAGAAACACCAGAGCTTGAGTTCGGCATGCGCTTGACCGGCTCGGCCACGACACGCCTCAGGTAAAAACATCTTACAGGTAAAACAATGATGAAATAATGGAAAACGTACAACTCGTACAGAAAGGGCCGCGTGTTTTGTCCCCAGGACAAATGAGGCGTGTTTTCTTCCCGGCTCCTCATCGCAAGTGCGCACTTCGCAGCCTTTCTGTACAAACTCGTTTCTCATAAACTTTTTAAAGATGGCGGCGTGTGAAGGAAAACATTGCCCTGATAGTCAGGAAACTTTCCCTCGATTTCTGGTCGGCCTTGATTCTATATAATTCTATATAAAAGCTAATTCTATATAAAAAATCACACATTTTGGCAAATCTGTGTTAAAAAAAACAAAACATTTTGGATATTATAATTGTCATTAAAATTTTCCTCATGTTTCAAGTCATTAAACTAATTAGCACAAGACAATACTACCGGAATCACAGTTAGTTTCGATTTGCCAATTTGTACATTGAAGTACATAGCACTGGCACGGTCCTAAAAACGAGTACTCTGCGTTTTGAGTTTTCACGAAGAAACAAGAAATTTGAGGTTTTTCACAAACAGCCAATTTTTTTACACATTGCTTTGTACACGACGCGCTGCACACAGACCCCGTTCGCGCAGTATTCACAAAGAGAAAAATTGTAGTAAACAGTTAAGTACTCATTAATTAAACTTACTCTACTAAAACAATTGCAACATATTTGCATGATTTAAGATCTCCACTTTCATGGTTGGTAAAAAAATTAATTGGCAATGATTCTCTTAAACATTGATTTCAAAAATATGGGTTAACTTTAAACGCGGTTTTCTCCAAACATGAAAGTTTGGCTGCAGGGGCCAATGTGTCTCTTCGTGAAAACGCTGTCGAGTGATTGTTGTTGCTAAAAGAAGGTAAACAAATTGCAGCAGTCTCCCATCTCCCCTATAGGCCCTTTTGGATGGTTCTAAAAGAAGGATGTGTTTTTGTTTTTACGGAGAAAAAAGAAGATGAAGAGTTAGTTGGCTTGGAGCTTAATAAACAGTTGGCATTGCTGTAGACCCAGTAACTGGGGCGCTGTACTCCTTTTTTTGAAATGTTGACATCTGCGGTCGTTACTAGAAGATGTCAACATTTATACAAAGGAGCACAGTGCCCCAGTTACTGTGTCTAGCACAGTGTAAGGACAATTGTATCACTGGGCAAATCTTCCTCAATTATTGAAAAAATGGTCTGCCAATGACCGACTGTATAAAACGGTGTTGATGTGGTCAGAGTGACTGCCCTCATAAAATCATGAGATTGTTACTTTTAAAACCTTCAGGCTAAGCGCGTCGCCCAACACACGAGGCTGTTAGCAGCGTCCATGGAGAATTGATGATCTTAAATGTCTGAACAGCGAATCGATCTTAATTGCCAAGCAAAGTGCGATGTCACATTACAAATTACAATGGCAGCATTGAGAACTCATCTTAAGATGAATCTTGGTGCTTTGGGAAATCCAGCCCTCATTTTGTACGGTACACATTTTATGGGTGCGCGCGTATATACTCGCGTCGAGTGTTTTTATTCGATATTGAAATAGCAGATGGCCGCGCCATGATATGGTCCCTTGTGACGTGTCGCTCCACAACGACTCATTGATGTAGTCTTCTATCATACATCTCATTTCCCCGTGACTGGATCCACGGTGTCCCCGAGTAAGAATACCTGGCTAACATGGGCAACGTCTCTACGGACGTAATGAACACTTCTCTCCAACCATAGAATAACAACTCTCAGCGTAATTCTGTTAACAGTTGACACTCGATATATCTGTACCTGGTTAATTTGGTTTTCCGGCTATGGGCCTTTTTTGTTTTTGTTTTAAGGCATTTTGTGGTCCGTATTCACGAGTTTGCTATCTTAACTCCAAGCGGTACCTTCAGGAGGTTGTTGTCTTAAGTCTTGGTACCTGAATTCGGGGGAAAGCCGCCTTGGTCGGGCTTTCGCGAGGCTGTTTGTACCCCGTGTTGATTGGGCGACACCAATGATTGACTTAGGCGACACCTAAGTGAAATATTTGATTGTCAATAACACACATACAACACACATATTTGTGAGGACTTCTGTGTGCTCTCTTTTTAAGCAACGTCCCCATTGGTTTTGTACACAAAAATGAAGCGAGGACGCCCTCGCTCTGTCAAACACCCTTTTGTAAATGTCTTCGATTTCAACGGGTAAACACGCTCGCACACTCATTATATTATTACTTTTTTTTAACTTCCCTGTGGAGACATCTTGTGTTCTTTCCTGTAGTTAAGAATCTCCCATGGACTTTGGACACAAAATTACTTGTGGAGCAGATCAAAAATGGAGACTTTTCATGTTCCATTTTCTGTTTTGTTCTCGGTCTCCATATAAGGCAGTGAATATGAAATCACTAACAAACGCACAAATATGGTGGAAAATAATCATGCCCATAGTAGTATAATTCTGAAGACCTTTGTTTCGATCTGTTGTCGAGTACAGTTTGTCCGAGGAAAAATTGTGTATTGAGTGATATTGTATTGGATTGTCATATTCAGAATACGAATAATGTAAAATGGATATGAAGTGTATGTAATGAGCTTGAAAGGAATTCATTATTACGAATTAACAATCCGCTATAACGAATTAATAACTCGTTTGTACGAGTGATATATTCGTTATAACTGATTTAGTATTGGCCTACCTCCACGGTGTGACTGTACTGCTATCCACGACACAAACATTCTGCCACCCCCACGTCTAGTCTGGCGTCACGTGTTGTCTCGTGACTCTCACGTTAAGTTGACCTATTGAGTATATTATGCGCAGTTTCGAGTACAGATTCGTAATAATGGCTCGTTATAAAGAGAATATTATAACGCGAATTCTAAATTCGTAGTAACGAATTGTTATTCGCAATTTAAGACACTGTATTTAGGAACCCTAAGTGAGTTTACAAACTTAATTCTGCACCGGTTACAAAACTTTGTTTATTCCTATCAATGGAGCGGTGTGGGGGTGGCAGTCAGGCTTGCAAATATACGACCAAACTATCATTATATGATTAGCAAATAAAAGTATTATTGTTTGGTTGACTTAGTAGGTAATCACTGAAAGAATTTGACAATTAGTTGTGATTAATTCATGGTATCAATGTGAGAGGCCATACACTTTGTACAGGCTGGTAAGAACATACCTGTTCAGCTGATTTGTTTAAGCGGTAGGCTGTTTACAGCCTACAACAAAACATAACTACTCATATTTGCGTTTATTGTAATTGTAAATTTTGTGCAAATCTTTGGCTGGTAAATCTATCTTGGGCCTTGAGCTTTTTTCTCGGAAAGCTTTTATGACTAAAGCCTAATGGTATGACCATGACATGCATGCATCTGCTGTTATAGGTTTGGAGGGCGGCCAAAATATTTTATTTCGGGTGGACAGTTTGTCAACTTCTGATACCTGTGTGAGCTGATATCGAATGTCCATCCTCAATCCATGTTACATTATTGGGTACTAGCTTGGTCGCAACATTATCTGTCTTTTTTGAATTCTTGATCAGGCAAGGGAAGTGAACGCTAACAAAAAAGGATGCGAGTTATAAAACATGACCCAGAAAATGGGTCAAATGACTCAGAATACGGGCGGTTAAAATCCCATTTAAAAAAATTACTTTCCAGGTCAGCCTATGTCCCAGAATTAGTTCAGGCCCCGGGGCCCGGAATCTGGTTCAATGCTTAACCGGGAGCTTTGAAAATGTACCCATTAAACATTTGAAAAAGGAGAAAAAGAGGGGACTGAAAGCAGTAAACCATGTTTTGGAGGCACTCGAATGCCTCTGCATCAAGACGCACATTGCAACGGATATTATTACATTTTACAAGTGGATTCATATAATGCATCACACTTTGCACAACCTCATACCCACTTCTTCAGTACAGTCAAGTGCATCTCAGTCAAAGACTCTGCTCGTTGAAGAGTACAATCTGCGAGCGTGTAAATGAAGAGTATCATACTGCAATGGTGGAGCTGAAGTGGCGCAGGAACGGTGTACAGTAGCAGCGCAAAAAGGGGATACAACTAGATATTTACCAGATATGGCGTGTCGTGGCCGAGCGGTTAAGAGCACTGGACTCAAGCTCTGGTGTTTCTTATCAGCAGAGTGTGGGTTCCAGTCCCGGTCGTGGCACTTGTGTCCTTGAGCAAGGTACTTTGCCATAATTGCTGTGTCCTTCGGATTGTATATTAAGTCGTTGGTCACAGGATTGGTAGTGCACGTAAAAGAACCCGGAACATTTATCGTGGACGTATACAGGGGTTAACCCTGGTGTTTCTGGTTCAGGCTCCCCAATGATAAATCTTGCTCTTGAGACATCCTTGGTTTCATCAACAGAAAATATTAATAATAATAATATTACTAGTAATATAGAGTATTTAAAATGTTGATAGACCTATCTTTATGGGGAAAAAACGAAATCTGGTGGCCTTTTTATTCCATTATTTGACAGACGTCATGTATTTTCCAGCAAATTGCAAGAAACTCGAATGTTCACTGCTCGTACTAAATACATCACCTTGAAGTAGAATGGAGGTCAGGTGTGTGGAATTAGGTCATGAAATAGTGGGAGGGTCCGACCGTTTCAACTTGCCTCTTCAACCGTTACTTGATTGCCGTCCGGGAAGATGCACTAATGGGATCCGGAGTGTGCAGCTTGCCGTAGACTTTCGTCATCACGCAGACATCGCCTTACCGAGCATTGTACCCAGAAAAATAGTCTTGTAATTATGATCTTGAGCCACTTTCTCAATAGCTGTTAACCGGTGAGCATATTTTCTGTGCTTACGTAGCAGAAAATGTGCACAAAACGATCAAGAAAATTTGACAGTTCGCACGTGCGTTCACAATGAGATTGCGCTCTAGCGTCACTTGGCTGGTTGCAAGAACCGCCAGCAAGCTAAGTCACGTCCGCATTTGAAGTGACTTCGACTACGGCTACGGCTACGGCTATGGGCGTTGGCTGCAACGACACGGGTCCCACACCTGGGTCGGGCTGACCCGGAAAAGTGGTGAAATGGGACTTTATCTCGGATTCTGCGTCAGTTTGCCTCATTTCTGGTTACGGTTCAACAACTCGCTTACGATTTGTCTGAACAGCTATACGACAGTACTGGTACGTCACTGTGGCAGAACCGAACTTTTGCAAAAGCCAAGCCAAATGACCGAAGTACAAATCGTTACTTGTCGGTGGCGCAAAAACATACCACAGGATGTCACACCGAATTTTTCTTTTTCCCGTGCATTCAATAACAATAAATATGCACATTGTAATCATTGTACAAAGACGGAGCAATTTTTCTAGAATTTTGCTGAATTGTGTAAACTGTTTGAGTATTTTAAGAATACAATTTGTATACCTTTATTAACTTGTTGATACATTATGATCTGAACTGCTTGTAGCCACAGGGCTAGCTCTGTGGTCTACTGGTAAGACATCTGCTCTAGCCATGTAAAGATCATGGGTACGAATCCAACCCGAGTGATTTGGCCGTTTATAATTTTTTGTCACAGAACTCGGGAAAGTACTGAGTATATACAGTGGTACATCGGTGTAAGGGTAAAAACAAATTATATGTTAAAACTAGAACTCAATATTTTAACACAGTATTTTAACATGAAAGTGAAGTTCACCAAATGGGAGTCAAAGGAATTAAAAAGAACTCGAGATATGTACTCAAACGAATTACGAGTTCAAGGACATTTGTCACAAATTGTCCCCCGGAACGAGAGAAACACATTTTGTATCAATGTAGAGCTCTAAAAATCCAATCAACTTACCGTCCGGTCAACCAACTCACAATCGTCAAATCAAGCATGAGCACCAAACATTCAATCTGTCAAGACTAGATAATTGTCTTGTTGATCTTCATTGCGGGATTTCACGCTGGTGGAAATCCTAAGAAAAGTTCAGCACATGTGGAGGGAGTTAAATGGGTTTACAATATGGAGAGATGATAGCGGATTATCAACAGTGAGACTTTTAATTTATGAAGTCACATTTTAGGCTAGAAAACATTCAATGGCGATGAAGTGAAATTGTATTGGACGAGAAGTTTATCTATTTTCCCCCCTAGCTTGACACAGAAATCTGACTACATGTATTGATAACATAATTGTTACATATTTCTGGTAATGAAATCATGGATGCCTCATCGGTAAACCACTGTAGCTCGCAAGTCTGAGGAAATCTGTAAACAAGGGTGCTTGCTATGTGAAACAGAAACGCCGGTTTAACCCCTACTCTTCCACGATAAGTGGTCTGGTTTTTTTTTCTTCATGTGCACTTCCAATCCTAGTACACGGGACCTAGGCCTAATGTCTCATCCGAAGAACAAAGCAATTTTAAAGCGTCTTGCTCAAGGAAACAAGTCCCACGGCCGGGATTCGAACCCACACTCTGCAGCTGATCAGAAACACGGAGAGCTCGAGTCTGGTGCTCATAGCTGCTAGGCTATTAAGACACGCCACAGACATAATCACATAACGGCGGAAAGCACAGCGGAATCAGCTTCCCCCAAAGCCCCAAAATCTGTCAAGCCCCTCACATGGTTTTACGTGAGTTCGATGGACTCATTATACGTTTTACTCCCACTCGGCCATTCTTAATATTGTAAACCTGAATGGTTTTCAAATTCAAACATTTCGGGCGTTGAGTTATCGTAGAGGGCAGACATTTTTGCTTTTCTCCGATGTAAGAATCGCAAAACACTGCTTTGTTCTGAAAAAACTCAGCCATTTCTTTTATTTATCTAAAAAAATTGTTTTAATGGATTTAAACAACCCATATAGACCTGTAAAATGTCATTCGTCGGATTAACAGATATGTTTCATCAGAAGAACATAAATTATAAATGATGCCAAGCAACGATAAGATTCGTATTGAGCGATTTTTTTTTCCAATATCGCCACATTGATTTACGTTCTGACTTTTTTTTAGCAACTTTTAAAGATTGACTAAAAAAAAATCTTAAGAGGGATAGTAGCTATCTGAGGCATCGGACCATGGCTTCTGAAAGGCAAATTATACCTTTGGTTTCTGGAACCGTTTGATTGTTTTATTCCTATAAAAAATCTAGATAGATACAATAAAACTATAATATGGTCGCGTTTTTGAGATATCGCCGAAAACCCGGAGCGAAAGTGTTCACGCAGTGTCTGATAGTAACGTTTCTCATATTTAAAATTGTGGGCACAAATATCTTTTCACATAACCACATTACTTTGAAGTGAAATGAATCTCAAAATGATTTATACTGTACCGAAAGCTGCTGTACTTCTAACCAATACGATTTTTATTGAGATTAATTTTAAGAGTGATTACCAAACGTAGGCTATGCATTCCCTGAAGGGACATTTTCTCCCGTAACTTCATCCTTCTTTCCAAACTCTACTTTTTAAAATAATAGTGTATCTCTAATTTTGTCTACAAAGTTAGCAAAACTACATTTCCTCCGGATGTTTTTAAATAAAAGAACATGGGCCTACTCGTGTACTTCTCGTTTCAAATCTCGTCGCCATAACGTGAAGTTATTGGCAGGCGTGTCTAACGTACCGTGGTCATCTTCTAACACTTCACAATCTGTTCTGCAAGAACATCTTACATGATTTGTGCAAGATTCCATTAGATTCTGTTGGATTTTTTTTTTAATTCCCCGTGGAGATGGGAGCGGATGTTAAGTCTTTGACGTAAACTGGAGGAGTTTGGGTTATAGTTGCTTGCAGGGATTAGGCAATTTCAGCTCTATTGAACGGTTGCCTGTTCAGCATCATACGCGTGTACTCTCATCTAATGGGAAATTTTGCAAGTGATTAATTGCACTGGGCTTACACTATTGATGCGCCCTCTGCTAATACTTTCATACTTCGTGAAAAACCAATCAAGGTGGTAAATTTCAGTCAAGACGGAAACAACAAATATGAAAATGAAAAGGAACAAAAGCAATTCATAAAAGTACAATTCAAATTAATAATCTATTGTAACAGCATTTGCAGAAATGCAATCAATAATGTTTGTCTCCGTAGATTATCTAAAAGTACATCCAAAAAGATAATTTGTATCCAGCAGGACACACGCTATTGACATTCATATTTATGAGCAAGGAGCTAGCTAGCAAAGGTGCCTTGTACTGTAGCCCGTATGGCCTGAAGAAGGAGGTGAAGCGAAGATGTTGAAGGAAAGGAACTCACAGTTGGTTTGTGTGTGTGTGTGGAAGGAATACCCCAACTGGGGAAAAACTCACGCAGTCGGGATCTGAAAACAAAATCCAAGGGCAGTCCGAAGCGGGATTCGAACCTGGGTCCATAGAGAGGTGAAAGACAGGGAAGAAACCAATATTAAGCCAACCTGAATGCCCATGGTGGAAACAAACAATGAAAACTTAAGCCGCCTCCGATAGAGCGGCTACAGGCTGTGGCTTTACCGTCACGAGTCTCAAGCATTGAAGCATAGGGTGCCCATATGCAACACCATTAGCAACAGCCTCAGCCGTAGCTGCAGCCGCCAAATCGTTCATGGCCTTGAAAAGTCACGAGCAGGCCAGATGTTCTGACCAACCAATCAGAGGGGTGCATCGCTGCATCACTCCGATGTCTCGTGCCTTCTCTAATAAGGTATGGTACCATACTTCCATTTAACCCCCTCTTCATTCCATCGGAAACCTTAGTCAAGTTTTCAATATTCAACGAAACAGAAATTAATATTTGACTTAAGGACACCAGACTATTTCTTTCCAGCCTGTGATTAGTTATCTCATCTTTAGAGCTTACTCTGTGCTCTGATTGGTCGAAGTACAATACGCCCCGAGGCACAAATACTTTAGGTCACTGGTAAAAAGTATTCCTTGAATTAGGAATATTTTTAGCCATTATATTAGATTAGATTAGATTATATTATATTATATTATATTATATTATATTATATTATATTATATTATATTATATTATATTATATTATATTATATTATATTATACTATATTATATTATATTGTATGATATTATAGTGTGTGATATAATAGGCCTGGGTTCGATTTCACAAAGAACTAATCTCAAGATGAGTTGTCAGTGTTTCCACAGTGATTTGGATTGTGACCTCACACTTTGCTAAGCAGTTAAGATTGACTCGCAGTTAAGATCAATCTTAACTCTTTGTGAAATCGAGCTTCACATATTACAAAGATACTGTTCAACACAAACTTGTGACTGTGTCGTGCTTTAGTCACCAACTTATTGTACACTCTTCGACTTTTCTGTAGTATTGGCCAACACATAACAGCCACTAACTTGAAGATTTTTCCATAATGTCTGTATGACTTGTATCTTCATGCACATTGATCTGTTTTTGTTTTGTCAGCGATCATCATCTACGCAAACTGTTGGATGCAATTATGTCTGAATGTTAGATCAATCTGGAAAGAGCAAAACACTGGCGTAAACACCAGCCTGAAAATGTGTCCACTGTCATGTACACCCACTGGCTGTAAATCGTTGTTTCAGACCTTGGATCAACAAAATTAAAATGATCTTGTACACCTCACTTTAAGCGACGAGTAGAGAGAGAGAGAGAGAGAGAGAGAGAGAGAGAGAGAGAGAGAGAGAGAGAGAGAGAGAGAGGGGGGGGGGCTCAAAACACTGGCATGTATAAACATGAAGAGCGTTGAATCTCCTACGTTGTCGAGAATTTATATCAATCACGCAACAAGAGCCAACAATGTGTTACCCGCGGGCGAGGGATACAGAAAACAGTGCGGTGATTAATGGCTGCGCCGCACTGTGGAGATATCGAGAACCATTTCCCCTTGACGTGCAATGATCAAATGTTTAAACGGAATCTGACACATCCAAATACGCAAGTGTCATACCCCCATGCATGCAACAACTACAACTTAGGAGTGGGTGATGGAAGAGGTAAACATCTACGTTAAAGAGAGAGCATACGGCTGCTTTTGTAGACTTGGGGCTTTGCACATAACATTGAAGATGATAATGTGCGGACGAGTATGCCTTCCAAGTGTTCTATAACGGACCTTAGCATTGACGTCATCACGGCGCCATCTCAGAAGTAAAATGACGATGCAAGATTGGAAAGGCATGTAGGCCTAAGCACGGCGCGCAGGATTGGCCAGTGAACAACTAGCCCGTACGTCTGACGTCACACTTCGAGGCTCGTGATCAACGCCAGATACCAACCTGACCGGATGTTGCCAGATGTACCTTTGACCTAGTATTCGTTTCACACGGAGACTCGCAGTAAATTTGCACGTTCATGTTCACATTAAATAGTGAATAAAGCAACACTACATGATGTACACAACTTTATGCACACGCTGCGCGCATGCAGACGATCGAAAGTGCAAGCTGACAAACTAAATCACCTCGTAACCTCGACCAATCATAACGCCAGATACGGAAAGCATACGTCAAAGCACGTTTATCCAATGAAATCATCGTATCCAATAAAGTCATTAGGCATGTAGACCAATATACCTGTCTGTATCCTTGTGTTGCGGGTAAAGCCAGGGGAACAGTCTAGTGAACAACCTGCTTTTCTCCTATAGCTTTGGGCGCCCTACTCAAATGACGTCATGTGCATAAGGTCTACCGTCTACGAGCATCAGGGCCCAACACTTCATAAAATAAGTTGCTTGACGATCTAATTCGATAAGCAAAACAACAAAAACGACAAAAAACAAACAGACAAACAAACACCCCCAATACCCAAACAAACAAACAAACAACCAACAAACAAACAAACCTCAGTCAAACCCACCATACCAGTTACGGGTATCGTACATAATAAAGACATTTTCGGCTGGTAAACCCTGTTTCTGCTATAGTAAGACTCTTATCTGCTATGCAACTTTGTGTACTTAACAGCCTAGCCGCCCATCAAGTTAAATTAGCTTCTTTCCCTGTTTTCCACCTCTTCGGACCCCGGCTTGAACGCCGAACCAGAGCCTTGCATGTGGGTTGGATTTTTAAGTCACTACCTCTGTGCGTGGGTTTTCCCTATTTGCCATTTTCCTCTTACATTATAAAAACTGGAATCAAATTTTCCTCATGGTCTTCTCTACGCAGGTATCTTCAGGCCTACGGGCCTTTCTGGTTTCATTATCAGAAATATATAACAATAAAATTGATTAAGATTTACCATCATTGCCGATCTTGTAGCATTAGCTGTAAATGCTACATTGCAGATCCCCTCATCATGCAGGGAACCTCGACTCCAACTTCAGCCTTCTGTGAGCATGAATTGTTCAATTGTCTGTCTATGTAGCCTCAGACCTTGAGCTACTCTCTTCCCGGAACTAAAAAAATAAAAAGTAATGGACTCCTCGTATTTTTTTAAACATTGTTACATCAACCTAATCTTCATTATCAGATCGACCCAATGTCTTCTCATAATTTGTTTTTTAAAAGACAGGCCTTCAGTATTTTGTGCTGATTCATTTTGGAGGAAATATTCATTATAAGACCGTCGCAAGCTGATGCGTGTTTTAAAATTATTTTGATCACTTTGAAATGACTGTTAGTAAGCCAGGCTTTCTGTTTCTTCTCACCCATACACTCTTGCTTTGGCGAGATAAAGAAAGAACAAAAAAGGCAATTGCAACAGCTTTATTCCCACGTACTGCATCTCTTTGGAACTCATTGCCTGGTGCATGTTTCCCTCCATCCTACAATCTAGACTGTTTTAAGAGGAATGTAAATTCCCACCTTCAGTTCCCCTGAGTTATTTTCATCTTAAGTGTTTTCTTCTTCTAGCTCTTTACCCAGAGTGGCTGAACGCCTTGTTTGGGGCGAACTTGCAAAACAAAAAACCAACCATTTATTGTATTGGTACATTGACGTCCTTCACATACATTTACAACAATTAACAACACATACAATTTACAACACAACCTTGTTGGTAGGAACCTTGTAGAGATTACTCACACAGCTCACGCTGCACGGGGAGTGACATTTTTTTCATGCTCTCAGAAATTTAACCCACAAAAAGACAAACAAAATTGGGTGAATCCAACGTACGTAATTCAATTTCAGTTCCGTTCAATACAACGAATGGTGCATCAGTGAGTGGAAATTTAAGTTCTTTATTTATCTGAAAGTCTGACAGTAGAAACTGTATCTATGCAATCCTGTAGGCGTTTCCATGGGGGAGGGGGAGCAAGTGGGATGGATACGGGATATTTCATGTAGCTATTAAACCATTCATTTTTGAATTTGTTGATCTGAAAGAAAGAAATTAAGACGACTCGCACCTTGAGGGTGGTTGTTAGAGATGAAGTTGAGAAGAAACATTGATATAATTGATATATATATATATTTATGGTCCAGTAATCCACCCATTCACTCTCTCACCTTGGCCATCCTTTTGTCCTCACTTCTTTACTCTGATTGGTTCTTAGCCACCCCAATGTCTGTATTTCAATAACTTTGATTGGCTAAAATTTTTCCTCTTTTTTGGATGCCTTCTCATAATTCTGTTTTGCTATTAATGAATGCTTTTGTTTGTCCTTATTGTTTATGCCCCTGCAGACGAAGGTCCGGTTTGGATCGAAAGCTATAAGGCCATATATATATAAAAACAAATATTGAATGAATTTCGTTCGTGCGCTGTGGCAGAATATGATTACGAGGTGATGTTGTCGCATAGCTGAAATCTGGGCTTTTCCAGACGCCGAGTGAAATGGGAAAAGCCAGATTTCAACGAGTGATAATATCTTGCAATACAGTGCACCCAAATGCATCCAATATTGTGTACAGTATTCTGTCTGCGGTGATACCTACACATGGTGATATCTACACTTTGCTGTGTAGAATCGTTTTAGGAATGAGAACTTGTCATGGTTTTTATCCGTTGCTGCGAAGTAGACTGGGGAATCGTTCTCTATTCCTGCCGTTAATCTCCTACCTCATGGAAATATAATCATAAAAGAAGTTCAAAAACACACGATGCGTACACTACCACACATAAAGCACATATTTTTGTTTTCTGTAGGCCTTCACCAATAAAATTAAAATTAAACCAGGTCAGTTGGAAAATGAGAACTGCAACGGTACGGGTCCATAGCCGAAAGCTGTCACATCGCAATCCTCGCAATCAGTCAAAATATAACCGTCGTAGCAATCTGCTTCTGTACCGAAAAACCACAGAAACCGACCGACTCTAATAACGATGTCCCCGGAAATTGTCCATAATGACTGGCGGGAAACTCTCTCTCTCTCTTAATATCAAGGTGATGGGAAAACTCGATGGAGCTTGAAATCTCCGTGTTTAGCCCCAAATTGCATTTGTTAAATGACGTCCGACTCTCCTGCAACTCTCTCCACCGTTTGTTGATTGTGTAGTGTTTGGTGGTTTTGTCATCAAAGCAAATTGAGTTTAAAACCGTCTAGGATCATTATTTTGCAATTACTTGCAATACTCGAGTGACTGCAACTGATAATTGTTGTGTATATAAGTCTTCATTGCATCTCAAACACCTCGTGTTCTCCCAAAGTCATTGTGTTGGGTCTGGCTTCTTTTTGTGTAGATATTTTATGAATGTTTATCATCGTCAGTGCTTAAAGGGCTGTGTCGTTATGACCAAAGCATGACTGTGGCTACACATGGAATAGACCTTATGCATTGACGTCATCCAACCGCCATCTTAGAGGTAAAACGGTGACGAAACAATCGAATTCCACAGATTTGTACGCGCGGCGCGCAGGATTGGCCAATGAACAACCTCCTTTTGACCTCTAGGTGAGGGCGCCCTACTGAAATGACGTCATGTGCATAAGGTCTATTATGAGCTCTCACCCGGTTACTGCACGCGCGCGCTCCATATGATACCGCAGTACGCGCACGTGCGTTCACTCTGGATGAAAGTTCATAAATCCGTGTACATGCCACAAGCCTACTTTGATCACGACGTCACAGTCCCTTTGGACAGGATAATGGGGCCGATTTCACAAAGCACTAAGACTCATCTGAAGATGAGTTGTCAGTATCACCATAGTGATTTTGTATTGTGTGACATCACACTTTGCTTAGCAATTAGGAGTGATTTGGAGTTAAGATCAACCTTAACTCTTTGTGAAATCGAGCCCTGGCATCATGCCTTGAACCTCTCTCTCTTACATGCCCTGACTCCTCATTAAGCCTCTTCTATTCACGTACTTTCATTTCTCTCACTCGTCTCTTCTCTAGGCATCTCCACTCGCAGCACACACATCTTCTCATCCATTCACTGTGTCCATTCCAAAGGCCAGTATCTGTGAGATATTCAAATAGCTTTTTTTCCCTCGTACTGCTGCACTTTGGAATTTCCGACCTATATCTTGTTTGTCATCATCTTGCAATCTATTCCATTTTGAGAGGGATGTGAACAGATACCGTCTCTCTCTCTTTAAATTGGTTCATTTTTCTTATAGCAAACACTTTGAGTGACCTGGGCTCGATTTCACAAAGAGTAAAAGACTGATCTTAATTGCGAATCAATCTTAATTGCTTAGCAAAGTGTGATGTCACGATAGAAATCGCTGTGGTAATACTGACAACTCGTCTTAAGATGAATCTAAAGTGCTTTGTGAAATCGAGCCCTTTCTCATCCCAAATAAAAAACCTCAAACAAAAACCAAATCTATTTTAGGTCAATTTCATACGTCCCGGGCCCTATTTTATACAGCAGTTTACCGGCAAGCATGCTTAACTGTTACAAAAAAATATATATATCCACTCAACTTGCACGAAGTCAACTTTTGTGCAAATCTCTCCTGCTGATGGGAGATGTTGGCTGTGGAAAGAGCCGTTGTATGGTCTAGACGTTTTGAAACAGTATACTCTGCTCTTCTTTCTTCTGGAGACGAAATGAGTATTTCAAAACGTCGAGACAATAACTAAAAAATAGTAACTTGCTCCATTTTATAATGTAAATATTCAAATTCTGTTGTAAGATTAATGTCTTTCCACAATAAAATGTAATAAATTGCCAAGTTAAGTAGGATTTGAAACACGGTCTGCGTCAACACAACATACACGAACCTCTTTTTTGTCATGGTGGTGTAACAAATCGACGTTTCGACCAGTGTGCTCTGATCGTCATCAGGAGTGGAAAAGACGATTAGAGCATGCTGATCGAAACATCAAGATGTTACACCATCCGTTCTTTTGAGAACCTCTAAAGATTCTTGTTTAATGGTATTACACGCAAACCTTACTAAGGCCGTGTCCGAAACGGCGACTTCGGCTACAGCTACAGCTAGATCAGCGCGTCTGCCAGTGTTGAAGAAAAGGCAGACGCGCGCGATCTAGCCGTAGCTGTAGCCGAAGTCGCCGTTTCGGACACGGCCTAATTTAAAGTGAGGCTCCAAGGTCAAGTTCAGTTTTGCGATGAACTCGTTTTACAATAGAGACCCTGTAAAAGTCTCTAAACTTCACGTTAAAATGGTGTAAATATTCATTGTATTTGATGCTCTTTCAGAGAGAATTGTTAAAACATGACGTCATCGAACGTCATAAACCAACTGGGCCTGTACATTCCCAAAGGGGAATCTTTTCGTAAGTCAAAAGGTCAAAATTCAATGCCGTTTTGATTGAGTATCCTCAACATTTAGGAATGAACTAAACATTCTCTGTACAAACAGGAACAGACTCAATATATATTGTGACGTAATCAAACGTTAACTGCACTTGAAGGGTATCAAACATAGCGGCATTTCACACCTTTTTAATTCTGGGTTTTAGAAACTTGTTATGTATTTCCCATTGTCACAAGGACTCTGTACTCTATTATGAACTTGAATGAACCACAAAACTGAATTTGACCTTAGGCCTAGATTGTCATGTCAAAAACTTAAAGGAAAACATTTGCTTTTCCAAAACTCTATGATTGATCAAAGAGAGAGTCGGATCAGACAGTTAACTTCTTGGATAGACTGTTACAATCATTCATCAAGGGACACGTGTTTCCCACTTGTGCCTTATCAATTAAACTCAGTGCGGATTCCTAGTGACGGTGTGATGGAGCCATTTATCGTCACTGGATACATTTGTGGTTCAACTTCACTTATCGATCCTCAAGTCCATTCGTCACTGGGGGCTCATGGCCGTAAATCAGACGCCGTAGTTATTATTAGTCCACTGTGCGAATCACACTGGAGGTGAAGACGTCAGATACATGAACTGGATCAGATTTGTATCTTGCCTATCGAGCATGAAAGCTGTCAGACTTGATTTTGTGCCAGCCGCGGCCGTTTTAGCCAGACTTTAGTAAAAGTTAGCGTAGATAATGAATGAGCCCTCTAAATATAGAAAGTCGCGAGACTATACTTTGCATTTTTTCTGTTTTCCATGAATTTGCAAGAAGCAGGATAACTCTGATAACAAAAGGGGGAGTCAAAATACGTTTTCTTCCTTTTCTTCCTTTTCGAACCGCCGTCTTCGATTTGGTTTTGTGCACGGTTCAAAACTGCACGAGCCCAAGCCGGAGCTGAAACTGATTTCGCCTTTTCGAAAACCCGCTATGAACATTGACATTAGTTACATATTAATAAACACGATTCAGTTCTAGTCACGTTCCCCATAATATTGTTAAGAACATGAAACGTCAATATTGTTGATACTGGTTGTGTCTTCCTTTATTGATTCCCCCCCCCCCGCAGTGATGTATATGAGTGCTCATCCAACATCGGTGAATGATAAAAATCATTCATTAGATTAATGTAGTTACATAGGTAGCTCGTAATGTTGATTTAAAAAGAGCACGTCCATGAAAAGGCATGAATATTGTTCGATAATACACTTTTGACTTTTACCAAGTCAAACAGTGAGTGGATAACAATGATTTATCTGTGATACACGACGGTGTCTTAAAGCTTTGATTCTTAAGAAACAGTTCTTGATGTTCTGAAGAGTTTTATTTGTTCACATTCAAAGGAGTCTTTCATATTGTAGCTTTAAGTTTAGAGCCACCAATGTCCGGAAAACAGCAATAGACGTTCTCTTGTTATGAAATCACAAACAAGACGCTCGTAGTCTCGCTTCCCCGCTTTCTGACTTAGTTTCTTGAAATCAGCAGGGCTCTCGGGTTCCTGTCCATTAGCCCCGGATGGAGTCAAGTGACCTGTCTACCCGGGTAACACCAGGGAGATGGGTGGGTGTAGAGTACCATCGACTTCCGAGTAGGCAAAACAGGATCTTCTCTGGAGTTTATAGACCTCTACCAGGCCGTGACCATGCATCTCTGTTTGTTGGATTTTTTCCCCCGGTTGTGATGAGATCAGAGGGTTGGCATATTCTACTGCTCGTCTCGGATGGCCGCTCCTTGTTCAATTAAAGTCCTTGAAAATGTTCGTGAAAAATCATTATTACCATTAACTAAGATATAATAATGTACCTAGACAGTTGTATCCATCGCTAGTTACACTACTTGAGTGTCTGACGGACGACCTGTCACTCCGGTAGTCTGATCTCGAGTCGAGTCGGTCCAGGGACGAGTTGTCTGAAGTTATAGGTTTACTGTAGTCACACCTCAATGATGCGGATGTAATTATGAAGTGTCGTGGCCGAGCGGTTTAGCACATCAGTTTCAGGTCTTATGGTACAGTAGTCTCGTTGGAATCCCGGCTTGGGCCGGCAACAATGCTTCTGTATGTTACACTTAACCATAGTTTGCTTCTCTTCACCTCGGAGTCAAAATGGGAACCTGAGAGAGCTTTATATGGTATTAATTTTGTATGAACTTTAATGCCAAGGCATGCGGTTCAAGGTTATAATATGCTCCTCGGGGTGTCTGGAAATTTTGAGGAATGATTTCAACGTGTCTGATGAGATTGATGATGAGATTGATGATAAGTGAAGTTTGAAGCTTGGCATGGTGTGGGTAATAGAAAAATAACTATTACCAGATAGCATGTAGGTATAGAACCATGTGTGAATCTACTTTGGGGCAAGAGTTGGTTCTGAAACACATCTTGTCTTACTATACGAAGATTTTCACACTGGAGAAACCTATGCTGATCATATTATTTGATATAGGCCCATATATTGTATAGACCATTCTCATGGTGCGGCCATTTTGACTTTTCTCCAATTCAAATCAATCAGTGTAACCAAACCGAGGCTGGAAGGAAAACATTAGAGTGATTCCTTTTTTGTGCAATGAATATTAGCACTTATTGCTGTTACGTATACAGGGAACATGATCAAGATGATGGCAGTATGATAAATGTCTATTCGCATCTATGGGAGCCTTGTACCATCGTGGAATATTATACCCCGTTCGTAGTAAAGTGTGACGTAATTCCACTGTAAGCCACGCCCACTCCACACAAGCTGGCTCCATTGTTGCAACAGTTCCCAGAAGTCCACAGGAATAGACTGTGCAAGTCTCGCGCGTATTCGAACACTGGGATCCGTTAAAGCGCGTGAGTTTGTTTCTCTCACTCGTTAAAGCAATGTATGTGGGACCATAGTGGTCCCAAAAATATTCGAATACGCGCGAGACTTGCATGGTCTATTGCATTGGGCTAGTCTTTGTATGCAGATTTATGTGAGAAACACTTAATTAATCTTTCACACGTTCTTCAAAGACATGGGGTCTTCTCAGAATTGTAAGCTTCTGTCAAAATAAATGGTTTTGCACGATGAAGTGTGAGATTTTGGGGTGAGTTACACACAAACGTAAGCCAGCTTTAGACATGCAGTACAGGAGCGAGTGTGACGCAATGATTTACCGACAGGATGCTGGCAAATATTTTTTTTTTTTAAAGATTGAAAAGAAAAATTGATGAAAAAACGTAATAATTGCACAGCAGTCAAGGCACTATATCGTGCATTCAGCAGGAGCGTGCCGACTGGGCATTAGATCTAATTGTATATCAACGGCCATTTAGCGTACGGTTACCCTCTTAAGTTTCTACGCCACTTCGTTTCTTCTGTCTTTAATGATGATGAAAGTTCAATGGCGCAGTTTATGAAATTGGATCATTTCCTTGCGCGCAGTTTTTTGTTTTTTTGTTTACATATTCTTGATTTAATATCCGTTCGCCAGGAGTGTTATTTTCGGACCTACAGGGAGAGAGCGAGAGCGAGAAAGAGAGAGAGAGAGAGAGAGGGGGAGAGAGGGGGGGGGGATAATGTACGGACTTACCGTAGCTGTGAGTCTAAAGCACGGTAACTGCGTGTGGCGTATTGCATTTTCTTCAGCAATTTTTCTATTCAATCTTCTTGGCTGCCGTGTTTTATTCACGCAAACTGATTGGAAAGCCATTCACGAGGTTCGATTTCCATCGCGTCTGAACATGGAACCTTACATGAGGGAAGACATTGATTGCACGGCAAGCCGCTGTCCGCGAATGGTACAATCTTTTGCGCCAATTCCTCACTCAGATTTCATCTCTTTCTATGTTTCATTTCTATTGAAAGCAGAGCCCTGTAGATTTTAGATTACTTTTAGCATGGTGATAAAGATCACCAGGTTAAATATATCTGTGTTCAAAGTATAGAAGGCTTTTTGCCATCTCTGTGAGAGATGTTCAGCATTGTGACCTTAATATAATACGACTCAAATCAAAGAGTTTGGTGTAGCCGTGAAAACACCTCTCCCGTCAGCAAAAGTTTTGTTGTTTTTTTCCCCAGGACGAGAGGGGGTTTCTATGGGCGCTTCCTCCTACAAGTTCGAGTCAACATCTTCTCAGGTTACCGTCTAATAATGAGGCGTGAGTCTATCTAGAGTGCCGTGGCGTTGTATTAAGAATAGCACCATATCGCACGGCAAATGTATGTATGCTTGAGACAGTGGCGTATAAACAAGCTTGGGGCAGGAGGTAAGACCCCCCCCCCAAAAAAAAAAAGCTTCTCCCTTGCGCTCCTCCCCCGGTTGGGATCAGAAAATGCCAAAATGTCTCGGCACATCAAAAGCCCCAAATCCTCACCCCACAAAACAAAACAAAACAAAACAAACACAACAATTAAAACAAACAAACAAACAGTTGCCCCGCTTGCCCCTCCCCCCTCCAAATAAAAATGTCCAGTGACGCCACTGGCTAGAGAATCTGACTTGAGCCCATCAGGAGGCGATTGTTCGAACAGTCACCATAATGGTGGCTTCTTCCAACGGGAAAACTCCGAGTGTTGGACCGGTTTTGTACCCAATGTCATTACCAAGACCTGCGGGTGATTGGTCTATTCTCTGTCGATCTCGGTGCAATTTAGGCCCATCCTTTTATACCAGTGCCCCTCTGTGGATTTTACCACAGAGGCGGCTGAATAAACATGTCTTGTTCCGCGAAGTCCCAGTGGAATTCTCGAGGGCGCTAAGACGAATTACCTTGTACGATTGACTCCGTATTACCGTTGCAATTTACCCGTTCTTGGATAGCATCATCAATTTCGACCTGATTAAGACTGGATCAAAATGAAACAGAGCGTGGAGACCGGCCTTTCGATCGAAGTGTCATTTTGAAGATGTCACGTTTTGAAGATGTCACTTTTGAACTCCCAAGTTAAAGCGTTTTTGTTTGTTTTTTCTTTATTTGGTTGATTTTGTTAAAACTACAGTGTGGTAAATGTACAAGTGAGACTGCATGCCATTTTGTTCGACTAATGCCGTGATCTGCTCATTTCCTCCATAGGCCAGCTGGATTTAGTCCATATTGATTCGACGAAATTGTATTTTTACTTTAAAAAATACCCCAGAAATATGTTCTTGTCAAAACAGTCTCGATTTGTTTCCACCGGCGCTGCCTGTGCATTGGCAATTATATCTAATTTTAATCTAAACCTCTTTTAGGCCTAACTGTTGGCGATCTCTCATTATCCGAACAATGAGTAAATAAAAAACAGGCCTTTCAAAAAACATGTTGAGACCTGAATGGGGGACCCTAATCTCAGGTTTTCAGACGGTTTCAGTCTTATTCACTGTTAGTCGGGCTCGAATGCCCACAGCTATTTTAGACGTAATAATGTTTCCTTTGTTTTCCTAAATTAACAACTTTGCACAAATTTAGCTATATATTGGATTAACAAATTGCGTCCAAATTAAATGTTATCAAAGCCTTTAGTGTTTTTGTTTACGCCTGGGCGATAACATGGAAAGTACATTGGAAATAACGGCACGGTAAGGGCGTCTATATATACACCGACTGCATATTAAAGGGACACGGAAGTTGCCTTGGATTGGGCGCTTTGGGCTATAAAAAAGCATTTGACATAAAATGAATGTGGTTGGAAAGATGAAAAGTAGAAATATAACGATTCACACAAATATGAACTAACACGGTCCGCCATTTTGTGGAGTCGAAAATTATGGTTCTACAAAATGGCGGACCATGTTAGTTCACTCACAAAATAAAAGTAAAATCGCACAATATCGAGGTATTTTTGTGAGGATTAAACAATTTTTCTAACCATATCTATTTCATAACAGCCGCTTTAGAACCATAAGCGTCCGACAGATCAAGTTAAAGGCATTTTATGAGGAGTGCTATTGCCTTTCACATTGCAAGCCTGTGGTATGATTAAGAATGTGAACCGAGCCGTGAAGTTTTGGCACGGGTGGGTGTAAACCAGGAGCTTCATTTCCAACAGCGGACGATCTCTGCCGTTTGTTATAATTATTCACGGCAACAGATCCCGAGGCAATGTTATGGGTTTAAGAGATCAGATGCCGTTAAAAGCGTCCGTTTGGGATGCAACGGTGCGAAAGGGCCGGTAATAAATGAACTTTTGTCTTTCTACGGGTTCTGTCTTTCTGTAGGTGCTTTCTTTATGTCATGCGACGTGGCTTTTGATTATGTGAATTTGTTGTTGACGTTCATTCGTGGCCGACCCAATGTACCGTACTCTTTTGGTAAATGTCGACATAATTGTCATACAGACAATTTACCTTCAGATGGATTATATTGTAGAAATTATAGGAATCTGTCACTACAAGTTTAGTGTTCGGTAGCGGCTCTACGGGGTGGGGAAGGGGGGTGACAAAGAGGGGGGGTTACTGCCCCCCATCTCCACACATACCACTCATGTTTGTTGACCCGGAAATCGGGGGCTTCTTTTGGTTCTCTCTTGGTGTTGGACTGACTATAGTTTAAGGAAGTATTCACAAGTAAACACTCCGATAAAGGAATGTTTGAAAGCTTGATGCTTCATTGAGAGTTCACTCTATTGGATCTGGAGGCTCATCATTGGGCAGTCTTTAATGTTATTAGTTTGTTTTACAATCTTAGCTACTACATAGTTTAATGAAAGAAAATAATCCAGTAGGGTTTGCGGAGACTCCGTGTACTGAATCTCTTGATGAGCTGTGATGGTTCAAAGGAGGACCAGTGGCTTTAACAGCTCGACGTTTCCATCAGAGTATGCTCTGATCTTCGGTGTTTTTTCCTACATTGGGAAAACACTGGAGTGTTGGTGCCATTCTCATGAAGACGATCAGAGCATACTGATCGAAACGTCGAGTTGTTTAAATCACAGGTTCTTCTCAGAACCACCACAGCTCATAGAGAGATTTGTTACATGGTGTCTCCGAAAACTTCACTTGATTGTATCTTCACCAAGACTCAAATCTTGAAAGAAAACAACTATTCCCAAAGAACATACATTTTTTTGGACAAACTTTCCGTTGATTTTAATACAATCAGAGTGCAGCAAGAAAATAAGTTAGATTATCATAATGTTGATAGGCAGAATCAGTTGCTGACGATTTTGGTTACAGATTATATAACAAAATAAGTAAAATTGATAAATTTTATTACATTATTTATGATAATATTGTGCACTGTATTTACAAATCTAGCTACTCCAGTTGTTAAGCCAAGGTTTCCTACAGATCTACATGAAAGTTTCCAGTATAATATTAACTATCACGTGATAAGAACATAACATCTAAAGTAATATTTAATTAAGGGGGGGGGGTTGCAAATGGTGGGTGAGGCGCAGTTTATACATTTTATATTTACCCACAGTGCACAATTTGTCTAACATGAAATGTCGACTACTCCTTTAAATTGTTCAGCACCGGTATACGTTAAAACCCAAGAGGATTCCACCGACAAAACACTGCGATCCACTTGCTGCAACCAATTTGTTTAAAAAATAACCCATATGATCTACTAGATTACATCCGATGATATACAATTACCAGCATCGAGCTAATAATTTAGTCTGCCTCACGTATTGAATGCAAATGAGTGCTCCAATGGCAAAAATGATCTGGTTTCATGGCTCATCAAGGCCGATCCCAGTGGATTGTTAAGAAGCACCAAGCCATAAACCTTCGACGTTAGTAATACTGTTCTAATGTTTTGATTCGTAGATTCAGGTTGGGAATTGGTCTGCAACCGGGACTTGGGTCTAAAACCCCAAATGCAGTATCTATATTTATTAAGCTCGTTAGAAAATCCAAGAAGAATTCCATTTGTGGAATTCGGACAGTTTGGAGTTGGTGGCAAACTAAGGCAGAACACTATACACCGTGAAGTCTCCCGGGTCAGAGAATATAAACCACTCTTTGCATTTTGAGTAGAACTAAACATACACTCGAAAAACTCTCGTGCCAGAATCGACCCGCATTCTGGGTTCTGGTGGTGGTGGTGGGGGGGGGGGGGGGGGCGGACGGGACCAACTTCTGGGTCAGGCTGACCTGAGATTGGAATGTTGACTCTGATTCTGCGTCAGTTTGACACAGGTACGGGTCAGTTTGACGCAGTTACGGGTCAGTTTGACGCACTTACGGGTCAGTTTGACGCAGTTACGGGTCAATTTGAGGCAGATTCCGGGTCATACTGACCCAGAAATGGGTCTGACCCCCTATGAGTGACCAGGAATCCGGGTCAATTCTGAATCGGGAGTTTTTTTCGAGTGATGTTTATTAGTTATAAATAAAAAGGCGTTGTACGATACAAACGTCCTCATCCATCGTTGATTTTAAGGTTTAAGAAATTGCCTTAACTAGATTCTTCACCAGAAAGAACTAGGAGGGGGACACACGCGAATTTTAGCCTTCTGCTTAAAGTCTCGGCTCAGTAACCCCCCATCACTAATTTATCACTGCAATGCAAAAACTGGGGTGTTAAAATTGACACCATGAGTGTTGTCACGTATAGATACTGTAGAGAGAATCCAAATTAACACCATAATGTAATTGTTTTGGCAGAAATGAGTGTTATTTTTAACACCATGTGGTGTAAATTTTGATAAATATTTGTCATCTTGGTATCTATATGTGACAAAATCCATGGTGTCAATTTATACTTCCCAGTTATTGCAGTGGGTTTTCAAACATCGAATTTCGTACTCGCGAGATCAGAACTAATTGTTTTCTCATTTCTCAAACACTATTAAAGGAATTTGGGTATAAACAAAGCCACGTATTTTTTTTTTACCATGACCTTTTTATTAAACCATGACACTTATAATGTGTAGGTTGCGTGTATATATATATATATATTTATACTCGATAGTAACCCTTTAAACAAATTAAAAGAAAAACTAAAATCCGAAAAATCCATTTTTGTAACTTCGGTTGCAGTACAAATTGACCTGCAAACCTTCCCGTCTGAAATAATAATATGTCTATGTTTTAGGACACTGTCTACCAAAAGGTAGCTTCTTATTTCAATATACCACCATTGAAATAAACCTGTACTAAAAACTAGCTTCCATCATTAGTCTTTTTGGCAGATCACCACCTAATCTTATAGTGCACTCGTCAAAATAGTTGATACTCAGGAATGAATAAATTCTTTCTTTCAAAAATCAATAATGCATCATCATATTTAAATATCAAATAAGAAAACTTCAAGTTATGAAATTCAGAAGCTAATGAGTACACCAATAATAATAATACAAAAGCTACGTAGTTTCTGATTTTGTACATTGTGAGAGTTACCCGTTTGTACTGAACTTGTGAATAAATTTGAACCAGTGTGCAGTTCCGTTCAATTTAGACGGGTGAAAAGTAGCCGTGGATTTTACGACTTCTTGAGATTTCCCTAGGGTGATAAGAAAAACAGAAACATCCGCACACCTGAGTTTTGACAGCTACGGTCGGCACCCCTAACTAATACCCACATATTCTTGTACACTTGTAGTTCCTTTTATTAAATGACTGCAATGTACCCCGGGGAGTTTTTCTTTCCCAGAACTGACTGGGCTTTCCATCAATGTGACGCTTACCAAAACATGATGGGAATTTTCAATTATGTTCTTTCCCGCTTTTCAATGTAGTTTTGATTGTATTTTGTGTGTGTGTGTTAGAATCGGAACTGGTATTCGGAAGGTTTATTTGTATGCATACACCGTTAGTATACAGTGCTTTCTAAATAAAGCCTAAAACGTTTGCGTTTATTGAAACACAAACTGTTGTTTTTGTTGTTGTTGATGCTACATAAATACATACACACGTTTTTTTTAAATATTTACAGTCATAACATTAGTTAACTTTGCATTTGAAATATTTACAGTGTGAAAATCATGACCATTTCAAAGGATGTGTTAAGGTGTGACTGTTCCTAGCAGATCTATTCGGCATGTCGCTCAATCTTCTTTTCAAGTACTAAATACACCTCTGATAATTGAAAAATACAAATTTTCCCCCTGCCTCGATTTAACTACACGGGTTTGTATGGGGGAGGGGTCGAGGGAAAACAAGGATGACTCGACGTCTCAATCTTACTCACACAGTTGGTCTCACCCGTCGTCCCATTCTTCTCTCGCGTTTGCCTCTCTCGCCATCCTACGCACAAAACAAGTTAAGGGAAACAGTTTACCCCCATATAGTTTTGAACTTTGCGTGCAATCCTCAGCCTGGCCATTGTTTCACCGACATCCCTTTTATTCCACTCTGAATTACTCAAATCATTCTCATTTCTAAGCATACCATTACGGGAAAGTTCCATTAAAGAAGGAGGCTAGAATAAAACATCCTTTTCATCTGACAACTAACACCTGTTATATCCATGTAATTCCTTTTCCAAACAGTGGACTTAATTGGATCATGCACAAACCAGTTGGGCTGCTGACTGCCCTAGGCAGATTAACTGCTCATCCATTAAGTTTAATGACCCAATTAACTCATTTAAACACACCCACTGGTGAAAAGACAGCCTAGTTTCCGAGTTTTTGTGGCAAAACTTGGAAAATCTTAAATGGAGCTTTCCCTATAACAATCTTAGTAAATACCAAGGCAAACTGACTGGGTAGATTTAACTCATTTTGGGGGTCGAACAAGGACAGATTGACAAGAACAGGAACCTGCAACCTCTGCAGCCCAGCTCTACCAACTGAGCTACTGAGCCTTACGAGGATGGGTTCTCTGTATTTTCAATATATATATAAGTCTGTTGCTCTGCGGGTCCAGAACTCGCTGCATCTATTTATTCATTCCCCTGTAGCATGCCATTTTGTAACTTTAAAATCTTATTTTCTGCAATTTTGTTTGGTATTGTCAATATTGTTCATAGCTCTTTATAAGTATCTTTAATATAGGTGTCACATTGAATACTGGTAGATGTTAAATTTGCATTCGAGATAGCAACATGTTTTGGTGTTGTTCTACCCTACAGGAACTGACGTGTTCTTCACCCTAGGTTCTTTTTACTCTACACAAACTAAGTTCTTGACCCCACACAAACTCAAACTTTAATTGATTGATTTGATTAAACTATTAAGTTTTTGAAAATATCAGTAACCAAGTTCAAATAATACTGCTTACAGAACAGCAATCTGCAAAAGAAAGGCACGTTTCGCCCGCTTCCCCGAAACCGCTCCAAATGTATTGTCTTGTTACCCACTTTCAAGCTAAAAATTCTGAACGCGCCCTAAACACTTATCGTCTGGATCCCTGACAACCACAATGGTATCAACCGTCTTGATGAAAGCACGTGATCCCACGCATATTTGTCTGTTTACTTCAGTATTTGCTGTGTTACAATTTCATGTGTTCTTTGGTAACCGTGACGTAAATTGAGCTCAGTTTGACAGACTTTCGCTTATACTTTGTCACGTATTTCCACTTGGCCTTTTTATATAACCACAACATTCTCTTCGCTCATCCATTTCATAAGCTCTCTTCAACTCCCACTCTCTTCTTCTCCCAGTCTTTCCTTTCTCGCGTTCTACTTTCTTCTTCTCCATCTTACATCTTTATACTTCCCTTCGTTGTGTCCACCCAAGATCGCCCTCTTGCATCTCAAGTCCTTCGTCTTGCATTACTCTCAAGATCTCGTTTACTCCTTTTCTCGTATTGTATACTTTATCATCCCACTTCTACATCTCGACTCAATTGATAAAACAAAACTTAATTCAATTAATAATCTCGATCAATTTTTGTTTTGAGGCAAAAGGGTATGAAACAACTTTTGTTGATACTCTTAGACCCCCCTGTATGTCAAATACTATCGTCCATTTCACGCATATTTTATAGCAACGTTGACGGACGGCACATGCCCGTATAAATGGCGCAGTTGAAAGCGACATGGACGCCACATGTAAAAAGACAGTTGTTGACGGTAGCTCGCTGTTAAAACAATAACTTCACCAGGAATCGGGGATGTAAAAGCGTCAATGGACACTGGTAGCAAAACAGTTTAAATTTCAATGCTTTCACAAAGCTCTCAGATTCATCGTAAGATGGGTTGCCGGTAATGCCGTATTTGTGATTTGTATTGCGACGTCTCACTCTCAATCATAGCAATCTGAATCTTATACACATCTTTAGATCAATCTTAACTCTTCGTGAAATCGAGCCCAGTTTTGCTTCTTGACGCAATTTTTGCATTTAACCAGTACGGGAACTTTGGGAGACTAAATTTATATCGACAATATCCACACAGTGCGATGATATGATATTGGTAACGATCCAAAAATGAATGACATTTTAGATAAAGGCTTGTCTACAACATTGATACATCTAGTGAGGTTTGCGGAGACACCTTTTACATAAACGCCATCTATGAGTTGTGGTGCTTCTGAGAGGAGCCGTCACAACTCGACGTTTCGATCAGTGTGCTCTGATCGTCTTCATGAGAGTGCTGGACAGTGTTGCTGTAGGCTGAACATTGAACAGTTTACCAATTGAGGTGAGAACAAAAGATTGTTTTCGATCCGAAATACTGTGGCATGAGCGAGTAAAATAGCCCCACAACACTGGAATTTCATATTTCGATTTGAAAAATCTAAATAAAAACATTGCGCGCAAATTCTATAAAATAGAATAACAATTATAATAATAAATAACAAAATAAATAAAAAACCCAAACCGTTGCTATATGTTTTTTTTCGACGAGGGTGCAATGATGTAATTGATGATATGTTTCACAGGTTGACTGTACAATGGTGTCTTTAGAGAACAGAGTAGGATTGCTGTGAGCAAACATTACGATGGATCCTATGAATTTGCGGATCAGACTTTACCCGGATTCCGGATCCAAGGGGCCCTGGCCTATTTCTGGGTAAGGTTGACTCGGAAACTGGTCAGAAATGGGATTTTTTTACTATGACTCTGAGTCAGTTTGACCCATTCTAGGTCATTTTGACACAGATTCCGGGTCGTACTGACAAAGAAATGGTCAGGCCACACGGGGACCTGGATCCGCCGGGTCAATTTTGACCCGGGGAATTTTCTTCAGAGTGTAGCTGTAATGTGAACGGACGCAAGTGATTGTTATTTACACCACCTTGGCCGTAGGTTTCTTTGGTTGTTTTTGTTTGCTGCTTTTGTTGTTGTTTATTGAGATACAGTCAAGTCAACGGCTACTAGAGGTAAATATTCCAATAAAAACTTTAATTTACATACATATTGTTTGGCTTGCTGATGGCATTATCAATCTGACGTTTGCCAGCTACCAACCAAGCCAAACATTTGAGCCAACCCAGGATTAACGCTGCAGTTAATTGCCCACTCAGACCAGACGTGACATGTCGTCTGGTCTTGCTGTGCTGTTTAACCAATCAAAACGAGCGTTAGATATCCCCTGGCTTGCTGACGCGTTATTGAACTAACCAAAAGAAAAGTTAGATACCCGCTCGTTCAGCTAACCAATCAAACGAAATGTTAGATATCCTCTGGTTTGACTATTCTGTTTCCTCGACCCGACTCGCTCGAGTACGAGTGGTACGTAGTAACAGTCCTCCCATTGGTGCGCATGCGTACCATGCGATAGCTGCCGTTTTCATCGCCGCTGTTGGGACTGCAGCAGCAGAAAATACACCTCGCAATGGCTCTCCGGTGAGTTGTGCTGATAAAATACAAGATCCATGGATTGAAGCAAGAGTTGGTGAAGGCAAACACCCGACTGAACCGACGGAAAAAGTGGAACATGGCAATCTCGCTGTCGCTCAGGTAGTAAATATGTTGAAAGTTGGTCTGAAAGTAGAGGCTGAAGACACTGGCTGGAAGCCAGAATATCGCAAAGAATGCCGCCATGACTATAATGGCGATAGCTAGACGCTTACGGGCCTCGTAGTTGGTGTTGCTCCTGCTGTTTGAGGTGCTCTCCCTGGCTCCCTGTATCAACTGGTACGATATACTACTGTAACAGAATGCCATGGTAAGCAACGGCATGATGTACAAAAAGGTGATGTGGATGGCGGCGTAAGCAATCGCACCCGGAGTCCCGGGCCACATGTCGCTGCAGATCGTAGGGGATTGTGGATATAGGTATCCCGATGACAGCAATACGGGAGAGGTCACTAAGAAGGTCATACCCCAGATGAAGCTCATTGCACCCATGACCCGTCTACTTGTTCTGACTGACCTCATCTCCAATCCGCGCACTATAGCACAGTATCGCTCCACACTCAGCGCCATCATAGAGTACACGCAAACGCCCATGGCGAAGCTGGGTAGAAACTTGACGAACTTACACATAGCTAGGCTGTCGTAAGTCTGTTTCAAGCCGAGCTCGAACCGCACAATATCCGGCAGGGAGGCAACAATGTACAGAAGGTCACCAAAGGTCAGGTTGATCATGAGGATATTGGGCATTGTCCGCAAGTGTGGGAATCGCATCACTAGGAACATCAGGCTGCCGTTTCCCAAAATGCCGAAAAAGCAGAAGATGCAGAAGATGGTGACGAATGCCTCCTTTCCAGGGACCACGCCCTCGCTGTCGGTGCTGTTACTATAATCCAACATATCAGTCACATTCATATTCATATCCATGGTTCAAGATATTTCCAGGTGACTGATTACGGCACAAAGAACTTATTGTCTCTCCATGTGGAGATCTCTCAAGGTTGGCTTCGGACTCAAACCAACAAATCTGCAAATAAAAGAAGACGTAGAATAAGTATGCATAACGCTGTACACATTCCCATGGATCCTATGTGGATCCTGGGTTCCATGTAAAGACCTGGAATCTTGGATCCGTAGCGTTCCAGACCCAGTCTGTTCCGGATTCCTGATCAAAACGTTCAGAAACCCCCGAGTCGTACAGACATTATTGACCCGGAGGATCCGATGGATCAGTTGGAAAAGTTTTTCAGCTTCTCCGAAGGACACGAGGTCAAGAGGAAGTTCGTCCCAAAAGTTCGAATACGCACGCGAGACTTGCACAGTCTATACTTGCTAAGAAAACAGAAACAAACTGTCACGGGTTTTTTTTTTTTTTAAGAACGTCGAATCCACCCACGTTTAGCAAGGTGACAGCCATGGGTACCAATCGCATCTCTGGCTGCACCATTCGCGAACGGATACCAGCCCTCAAAAAAAAAAGAGAAACGATTCTCAGTCTTAACCATAGCACCCAAAGCAGTAAACATTCGTGTATACTATCAACAGCCAGGCCTAATACAGTGCTTCTCACCCAAAAGTTTTTATGGGCATTGGTTTTCCGGAATATTTACCAGTCTATGACCCCTACCTTTAAAGTCTTAAGATACTTTATAAATGAGTATTACACTTTGAAGATTTCATTTTGTAAAAATTCAATTTGTCAATCGGCATTGAACTGTCGGAGTATTAAAAAAAAATGGCAAAAAGTCGAGATAAGAGGACCCGCCGCTTTCTCATGGAGCTAAGGTTTCTTGCTTCCATAAACAATTGTATTTAGAGAAGAAATGAATAGGTTTTTCCCCCCAATTCATCTCCACCGATTTGTGAAAGAAAAGATCCCACAGTTAAAACCCACGGCTTTACGGAGATTTCTTATCTCCCTGAAGGTTATTACGCTACGAGGTGATACCCAAAAGAAGACCCCCCTATCTTTTCAGAGATCTGCATGCCTGGTTGCCATTTTGATTACGCCCCTCGAAGGTGAACAAAGATGGCAATGACAAAATGGGTCAGCCCGTCTCGATAATGTGCGACTTGCGTGCATAAACTAAGGGCACAGCGAAGGATGTCTGCGTTGTGACGCAGTTCGAGGGTAATAACGGTGGCAGTCCTGCCAGATTGTGTGCATTTCAACGCCGCATTCAATCGTTTTGGTGCCTGAAAATAACAAATCGGCAGGTTTATGTTAATAATTTGATTTGCACAAACTTGATCGAAGACAGCGCAGTAAGAAACAAAACTAGTTAACAGCCGCCTATGTGTTCTTACAAATTTAAAAGTTAAGTACATGCAATGTGCTGGAATATGTGACCTTTGTCAACGTTCAGTGTTACTAGAGAATAAATTTACACAAGTGGATTTCGTGTAAACAATTTCCCCAAATAAACCTGGAGATTCCTGCTTAGCAGGAGCAAGTTACCAGCCAAATTACCATACAATGTATGTTGTTTGTGACTGGTTCCCTGCACTTTTTTGCTCAGCTGAAAATTTTGCTGATCTCCATGTTGCTTAACAGGTTGCATGCGATGAGTTCCACGTAAATT
Organism: Pisaster brevispinus; assembly: GCA_023634235.1. Lineage (NCBI taxonomy): Eukaryota > Metazoa > Echinodermata > Asteroidea > Forcipulatida > Asteriidae > Pisaster > Pisaster brevispinus. Next base: position 15,926,467 of record JAMKCF010000005.1, on the reverse strand, counting down.
TAGTCAATCCTTTAAATACTAATTTTTAAAGTTCTCCTTTGCCTTACAGAGAAATACAAGTCATATTCATTGTCATTGTTTTTGACAGTGTCATTGTCATTGTCACTGTCTTTCTCATTCACAGCTTCATTGTCATTGTCGTTGTCAAGATTAAGTAGTGCCATGCAAATTGGGCCCTGAATAAAGTTGGCCAGTAATTGAAGCAACTATATTACTCTCCACGGAGAGAGAGAAATGAAATCCACTTTTACCCCGTTGTATAAAAGAAATGTAATTCGAACGACACACGCAGTTGAACGCCATTTGTACAGGCTGCGTGACGCGTATTGTGGCCCAGGCCGGGGTGACCCCTGCAGGTATAAGAGCCGATTCAAATTAAGATGATCTTACTAATTCGGATGGCAATAACTCGTTGTTAATTAATGTTATCTCATTTCTGGTTTATAGTTGTTTTCCCTTTTCCAATCAATCCACCTCAGGCCGGACGCTCGGCCTGATAGACATCACCAGTCAAGAGATGCATGATCACGGGTTGATGTTACTAAAGAATAGGTTTGGATTATGTCCCCCTTGTGGCAACGAAATGGCCTCCTTTAACTAAATTGAAATCAATTGGAATCAATCAATTTCTTTTAAGCGCGCAATTTCTTATTTTGTGAGCAAGTTGCTCATTACAAACGACCTTAAAAAAGAGAGACCAGTAACGGTGGGTGGGGGGAGGTGGGGGGGGGGGGGGATACAAGAGAATGACAAAATTCAGAAGATTGAGGAAAGTGAAGAAAGTAATGCAGGTTTAGCGGACATACTCTGAGTGAGTCAACCCATTGGATGTAGCCGAAGGAGTCAATCGATTAGTGTTTGTTTTGGAGACAGTTCACGGTGTAGCCAAAAGCAAAGAGAAAAACGTGCGGTTCAGCAAAAGCATAAAATCATGGACAAGTGTGTAAACTGCCATGATGACATCGTTAATACCGTCTTAATTTTCCAGCTTCTGGATGTATGCTTTATTGTACGGGGATTAATGTAACAAAAGTAACCCCAATTTGTTGCAGATATTAAACGAAAACTCTCACAAATTCTGATATAATGGTGCGCGTCTGGTTGACAACTGTTATCTTTTGAAGAGGGTCAGCCTAGACAAGCTTTACCCTAAAACTGCCAGTAAAGACAATTCTTGAAAAAATGCAACACAGTCAAGCACTATTTTCTGCTAAGCGGCACTTTTTCTACGGGGCCAGTCTCGAAGAAAGCGACAGTTTGGAGCGAATGGAACGATAACCGGTCCACGTGTCATTAAATACTTGGATAAAAAAAAATAATAATAAAAAAAAAAAGCAGAATGAAACAAGTAAAAGAGAGCTAAACATAAGATTTTACCAAGGATGCCATCTGTTCACAAAGATAAATTGATAACGAATGTTCAATAAATCTTGCAAGCAGTAGACGTACGGAATGCTGACCGTGACACTCTAATAATTTCTAGGACGGATTCCTGGTCTCAGGGGGCCTGACCCATTTATGGGTCAGGCTGACCGGAAACTGGTATTGACCCGGATTAAATTTTTGAGTCATTTGTGACACAGATTCCGTGTCAAACTGACACAGAGAGGGGTCAGGCCCCAAGTCTGACCCGGGAGTTTGTAGAGTATGTTGTGGCTTTCCAATGAACGTGCTAGAAAGACAAACACTTGTTGTTGTATTCATTTGATTTTCTTAACCAATCATAATGGGTCCAGCTAAATATCCTTAATCTGAAGATCTGGAGTGTTTTCATCGACAATACTCTTTTATCTTAGAGATGAGGAAGATTTCTGTTCGTAAGAATGGTGTTGGCAAAGTTTGTAAGAATAGTGGCTCATTCGTGCCGCGACCCATGACCACTGCTAGCCAAAAATTCAACCGACAGGTCTTCGAGACATGCAAAGAGGTGATCAGCCATGATTAAATCAAATTTCATTTCCCCTCCTTCTTCTTTTCTTCTTGCATCTTGGGAAGAGGAGTCAAAAAAGCCCTCTTGCATTTGTAGACCGCCTTAATTCCCTAATGATGGTACGATCATGATGGTGAACCCCCGGTGGGGACAGCGGGACAGTTGGAGCAATTTCGCGGGAGTGAGCGATCGAGAGTAATTTGGAGTCAAGCAACATCAATTGCGACCGGGCTCTTTTTGCCATGATGCCGAGTCTACTCTCTTCTCTTTTCGAATGAGCTATGCGGCGGATCTTCATTCCACTTCTTGTTTGTATGCATTTGGAATCAAAGTGGTGTTTTTTCCCCACTTGCGGATGAACTGTCAACCCGGGGACGATGTCTCACTCTGACAGATCGACCGCGTCTGCTCCAGGCTTTGCGATATTTGTACATCGCCGTTCCCCATTCACCACACAGAGGAGAGACTTGCTCAGAGCGTTCATGAAAAGACGGAAGGAAAAGCCTGGAGTACCATGGCAGTATTCCCCCCCCCCCCCATTTCCCCGTGCAATCGACAATCCACAATCTGAACGAGATCTATCCAAGATGTTTTGATGACATTCAATCCAATTCCGAATCTGCGTTCATTAACCCCGATGCATATGTTGTACGATTTGTGTGTGGTTTTGTGTGTGTGTCTGTGTGTCTGTTTGTATGTGTTATAGTAGGTTGGTTTTTTTAATCAATGACACGTACAAGCAGACTTGCATCAGGAACACGTTTTTGAGGGGGCTCTGCTGACTTCAGCTCCTCGATAGCCGGATACCACTTAGCACTAAAAAATGCACGCTGTGTGCCAACTGACAGCCGGCAGACTCAACCGTAGATGTGCACTGGAATAACCCATGGCAGACTAGACAACACTTATCCCGTGCCGCTCTAACAAGTGGTACTATTTTGGATCAATCTTAATCCTGATCTCAAGAAGTCTTTCACACCTACGATGTATGTTGTATTTGTATCATTGCATGTGGTTCTTACAAAGATTGTTTTGTTAATCACCATCTCACATGAATCGATCTTAGCTCCATCTTTACTTATTTGTCCTCGTCATGTCCAAGCCTTTCATTGTCTATCATTTATATGGTAAACACCCACAAAAGCACCATGCTTATTGTTTTTCCTTTACGTGTTGGCCGCATGTTTATATGGTATTTGTACTTTCCATATTGTATGTTTATTATGGGACATTCATTGATGATGTAACTGTCACCGCATGTACATGTTTCGTTAATGTGCCATCATGGAATAGATATTTATTGAATTGATTTATATTGAACTCTCCCAAAAGAAAGTACTAGCTGTGAAGAGATATTTCATAAGTAAACAAAGGAAAACGATGACAGTTTTGTTTCCAAATAATAAATTATCTCCTTTAAACACAATTGTTTTTCAATGTACATTGCAACTTTTATGTTTAACCAGACAACAAAAAATCTCCTGAAATCCAAACACAATTTAACATTGTAATTTTTTAAAATAACATTTAAAGTTACATATACGCCTGCCCTTAAACATCCTATACGGAAAGCATATTATTATTATTTGTTGTTGTTGGAAGAATAAATTCATTCTCATCCTTCAGTTTTCAATACAAAACGCATGATTCAGATTGGCCCAGTAGTTTCTTCCCACAGCCTTTCACCCCAGTCTGTGGACCACGGTTTGAGTCCCGGACCGAAGGCTTGAATGTGGGTTGGATTTTAAGTCCCTACCTATAGTTGCATTAGAATTCCCCCAATAGGGTTTTCCTCTCACATCTAAAACTGGTATCTCTTCATCATCTTCTCTACACATCCTTCAGGTCTGATGTCAGTTTGCTTCCATTATATTGTTTGAACCCATCCTGGTTCAAATCCCAAACTAACAGCACTGTCGACATTTAGAACACATTTTGTTACTAATTGCACATTTGGAAGTTTGAAGCTCAATATATGGCAAATGTAATTTCGATAACGGTATCTAAGTAAAACGGCACGTGGTCAATAATGGTGGACGTCCAAGAAGCATCCTTTGGTGAGGCCATTGTGAAGATTGTATCATATCCCATAAATTGAAGTTACAAAAAAACTTGAAATGATAGCAATTCAAACTTGATCGATAAAGCTCTTAAATTTTTAAATTCTATCCCCCACCCCCAAAAAAACCTGGAGGATAAAATGGTGTTGCAGTCAACAATTCAGAGTGACAGATATCAACGGACCCCCCTGCTCGTATTTAATTTGCTCTAATATTTCACAAAGGAAATCCCCTATACACAGCAAAGCCCTGAAAGACTGAGATTGTGCCCGATTGTCAGTTGCCCCATGACCTTTAAATACAATCAAAGGGTGGGATGTCAATTTGCTTCAAATGAAACCCATTTTATTGTTCGATGGCATTGATTTCTGATGGAATGAGGCAGCGTCTTCCGTGAAAATTACAAGCTGATGCGAACCAAGCATTGGTCTCACGGGACGCTACCTCTATTTGGACGAAAAACATTAGCGTGGACAGATGAACCCGGTTGAGATTTCCCAGGGCGAGATTTACCGTGACGGGTGAGAAAAGAAGAGATCCCACGTGATGTTACCACAAAGTTACGTTTAGGCAAATCGGACTCGTCCCCATGACACTCGTACCCCTATGGTGTTCATCTCCGTAGTTTAGAGCGGACTAGGCAAGCATTTGGGTACAAGCTTGTCATAAACAATTGACTATTGAAGCTTGCAGGGGGTTCTTTTTCCAGGTATGGGAACCTCCATGGGGCCCACCCGCACACAATGATTGCTAAAACCCGTGTTAGAACTGATGTCACTACCCAAACGAACATGTACAGGCGTACGACCCGGGGGTAACTGTTTGGAAGAGAGTGGGTAAAATTCGGGCACAGCAACTAGGGGAAAAGGCCGCATACAGCAAAACAAAAACCAACATTTTTATCCGGTAGTAGACAACCTGTGTTTTTTTTTCTCTAAGAAATTTCGGGCAAGTCATCCCAGCTGCCTGGAAAACATAAATAATGTGATTTGTCTGCTTACGCAGAACCAAAGATATGCAATGCTAACAAGATACCTTAATTTCACCCAGAAAATTGAATTTAATCCGTAAAATGCGTACCATGTCTAACCCTCAACCCGAATTCAGATGCAGCCGACACTGTTTGTATTAAACAAAGTCGGCATAGCTTCGCAATTTGACAGTCCGAGCTGGATGTTGGAGGTCGAGCAACATTTATACAATTTCTCATAACTTTCTAGATTTTAGTTTTTATTAATACGGCCCTAGATTGTTTGTAAGTTTTAATGAATCAGTCCACCAAATTGTTTTGGGGTGTGGGAAAAAAGTGATGTGGAAAAAACAAAAATTACACAAAATTGCACCCGCCTTAATCTCCTGTAATGGCCGATGGCTCAATGGTGACCTTTTTCGTCGCGAGACTTATACACGGCCCATTGAGTGCCTCGAGAGGATTCGTGTGGGTCACGTGGGTCAAGCAGATGAAGCGGCAAGAGCCTGGTCTGGATGAAGCAAGAACAGAGAGGTTACTTTGGGTTCAGTGCCACTTCGCTTCATCGAGCAACGCATATCTTGTCTGACAGGTAGCGTCATAACCCGTTTCACAATGATGGAAAAACTAGACCCAAGAATCTAGTACTCATTACCGCGTGGCTCTTACAAGGGATGTCGTATCCACGGCAACCGCTAAACGGCCGGGCGGACGCTGGTCACAAGGGGGTGTCACAGAGGAGCCGCCAGGGATACGCGCCAAGATTCAATTTATCCTTTATGACCATCCACACAAAAAGTTCGGCCGTCCCCAAGAGAGAGGGGAAGCTTTTACCTTACCATTTTCGACAACGAAGGATTTTTACCTCCACATCGTACAGTGTGTATGCGTGCCATTCGTTTGAAATCTCTCGGTGGTTCAACTTGTCCGTTTAGCTAAGTATTGAGGGCTGATGTGGCTGGCATGTTGGCCTATATTGATATAGCGTGTTTTTTCTTCGAGCAATTGCAGACCTTCGAACGAAAATAGCTTAATTCAGCCGGGTCGGCCCGGAAAAAAAAGCCGCCGGTGCAAACGCCCAAATGCCTAGACGCCTCTGTTATGAAACAGGATCGTGCAAAAATTCATTATCCGCGTATTATTGGGGCACGCTGATAGTTCTGGAGCGCCGATTTGTTCCATTGTCAAGTTAAATTCGTTAATACTGTTGAGTTGTATCTGGTTTGCGGTAACACTGTGAGAGTATTTACTTTGCCGTACGGTAGATTGATACGAACTGTCCTGCTGTTTGTCTACTGCTGCCGAATAGATTGAGAAGCGGGAGACTGCTGAGCTCAAATAAGAACTCGTCCTGCAGTTTCTTCTAGTTCCGCGGAGTATAGATTTCGAAAAAATTCGGAACGCTGCTATAGTTCTGATCTGAGAACTTGTCCTGCTGCATATATCTACCATTTAGGAGTAGATCAGAACAATGTAAAGCACTTTGAGGTCGTGGTCAAGATTTCTAATAAAGGTTCTCTGAAACAATTTTGCACTTGCATATTATGCCTTTTTTAACCCATCACAGTGGCAAATGTAAAGCGCCATCATTGTACGTTTACTTTAATACAATTTTAAAGAAATAACAATAACACAGTGGAAGCTTTTAGTAGGCCGAGCAACATACACCACTGTTTTGTGTTATAAAATAGCTAGTCTGGGGGTAAGTATAGCCTACACACTACCTTCAACAACAAGTGTTCAATAGACTCAACTGTCCAAACAGACGTGTTTACTTGGCCCAGTTTCATAGTTTTTGTGCTCAAAGCAGCTCTATGAAATTGGGCCATGAATAAGGTTGCCAGCCAAAACAACATGTCACATGAACCATATGTGACTGGTATCCTGCTCTTTTTTGCTGAGCAGAATTATTTTTAAAAGCAATATAGTTTTGCCTAAGCAGCTCTATTAAATTGAAGAATGTGTTACCATTCAAAACTCGTCTTCAAAATTAATACAGTTTGCTTTTAAACCACAGCTTTAATATATACAACTGTATCAGCTACTTGATTGAGCATGAACAATGTGATATCAAAATGTTTTGTTATTGTTAATGTTGTTATTATTATATGTTTCGGGTAATAAAAGGATGCCTCATAAGTGAACTTAATCACTGTAGGTCGCAAGCCTGAGTAAACCTGTCAACAAGGGTACTTGCTATGTGAACTAGAAATACAAAGGGTTAAACCCTATTCCATGATAATTGTTCTGGGTTATGACTGTTTGACACTTGGGTTGGAAAACATTACAAGCTGTCTGTCCCAAATCGGCACACAGAGCCTATATACTATAATGGTCATTTTTCTAAAAAAGGAACAAAGATGCGAAAAAAGTGGTAACTACGTTTCGTCGCCCCGAGTCAAGTTCATTTACGTAAGATATAGGAAGACTGTTTGCGAAAATCTCTGCGTTTTGTAACGTGGAGCGTGCACAGCTCTTTAAACTGTTTAATAGTTATAATCGAGCGAAACATTTCTTCGTCAGTCCAGACACACTGAAAACGTGCACAGCTCTCGAGATAACAGTTTCGCGTGGATTTGAGATCGTTCGGCGGAATACGATTTCCCTTTCCACTCATGGAAGATCTTACGTGGGATTTAAATTTTATGGATTTTTAGAGGAGGTTTTTTCCTCCTCTTCTTCTCCTTGTTCTACTTTTTTTTGTACAGAGTGTCACCTTGGGAATTTTCATGAGTCAGGCTGGCCGGAAATCCTTCAGAGAAAGTAGTTTTGCAATTCTAAACTTGATTCTTCTTGCAGCGAGCTAAAATCAGACGATTCACCTGAGATGGCAGGGGTTTCGGGTGGGGGTGCGGTAGGAGACAATGGGGCTGGTTTTCATTCATACAATCCAGTGGAGTCATGGGGGTAGTCTGGCTGTTGTTGGGCGATTCGTTGAAAAAGGAAGAAACCGTGACAATTAACCCTGAAGAGGTACATGATGTCTCACATTTAAGAAAGTGAACAAGTCTACGGTATCTAAATGCAGACCAACACCTCAATTTAGTTCGGTACTTAACTGTAGCCCAAATCCCTTTACCTCAATGTAGCCCCAATCCTTGCTCCCAAACGTAGCCCAAATCCTTGCACCCAAACGTAGCCCAAATCCTTGCACTCTGACGTAGCCCTAAACCTTGTACCAAAATGTAGCCCAAATTCCTTACCTCAATTTATCCCAAATCCTAGAACCCAAACGTAGCCCAAATCCTTGAACCCAAAGTAGCCCAAACCCTTGAACCCAAAGTAGCCCAAATCCTTGTACCAAAATGTAGCCCAAATCCGTGTACCACAATGTAGCCCAAATCCATGTACTTAAATAACCCTGTACATCAACGTTGCCCGAACGAAAAAACGCATGCACCCAATTTGTTATCTCAGTCTATAGCCCGAACCTAAATGTAGTCCAGACCCTTTCCCTAAACGTATTCTAACCCCCTGCAGATGTAACCACAACCCTATCCCCCAAATAAATCAATGTGTTCCAAACCTTTGTGTAACTAGTTGTATCACAACCCCGTCCCAAGATGTAATCTCAACCCCATACCAATATGTAGCCCGAACCTAAATGTAGACACAACCCATCACAATTTGAAGCCCAAAGCTGCACCAAAATAGTATCTCAATCCTGTACCTACATGTAGCCTCAACCTAATTTTAATCACAACCCTGTACCCAAATGTAGCCCCATTCAGGTGCAGCAATTGTGCGAGTGTTGACTTTGCGTTGAACAGTGGTCACTAATTGCTTATGAGTTGCTATCTTTATATGAAACATATTAAAACACATATACAGGTCGAAGATGTAATATCCGGCTGACATTTTTGTGCTCCGTGATGCACACGGCTCTTTTTGCGATGTTACGGTAACGGAATAATTGGTTATCAGAATTTTCTTTCATTTTTCCCCCTCGTATAGAAAATCCATCAACCTAGCACAACAAAATCCAAGGAATTGTTAAAGATAATAAAGGTCTTATCTCGATTTAAAATGAGTTATAACTTCATATTTTTTGTTGAAATATATTTCTGAACCTTTCAATATGATAATCCAATATTCCTGATCCCAAGAGACACAAAGAAATAATGCAAATCTGTTCTTGACCTAATTGCTGCGGAACTGAATCTATTTTCCTTCTTTTCACTCGTCCATTGCCATGGCGGCCTTTTGTTTAAGTCAACGTAAGTCCATTAGTATAGGAAAGCCACTACCGAAAAAATAAATTTAAAAATTCCCTTTTTTTCTGCGGAAAAGACGTCTATCTATAAATAGATTACTATTCCAAAGCGTGTCTCCAATGCAAGGAGATGATATCAAGCGGTTGAACAACTCGAATTGCCTTCTTTTCGTAAAATGGAAAGGCAAGACTCGAGGACAGGAAGCGGTCGACAAAGAGTCTACCTCACGATTATGCAGACGAAGGGGCAAATTTGGGTCGTGGAGTGTAGCAGGATTTTTCGTTTTCGTTTTGTTTACTGCAACTTACGTTTACGTGGGTTTTCTTCGAAGTGTCACTTTACTGCCTTGTTGTAATTAAAGAAACCTATTCGTCAGAAGTTGATCCGAGGTCCATGTTTTTTTGCATCATCTTGAGCTAAATGTTAGAGTTGTGTGAATGTTGACAGTACTGGTGGTTAGTCCTTGTTGGAACTTCTAGGAATTATAAACTGTAATAATTGGTCTGTTTATATGTGATTTTTTTCAAATTCAGATCAGTGTTTATGTAGTCTTAAAATATTCAACGTTCTTGAAGTTGTTGTTTCAGACTCGGTGCTGTCAATGTCTACACTCCAAATTGACTCGATTCCGTGTCCCATGTACACTCCGAATTGACCTGATTCCGTTTCGTATGTGCACTCCGCATTGACCCGATTCCGGGTCTCATGTGCACTCCGAACTGACCCGATTCCGTGCCCTATGTGCACTCTGAATTGACCTGATTCCGGGTCCTATGTGCACTCCGAATTGACCCGATTCCGGGTCCTATGTGCACTCCGAATTGACCCGATTCCGGGTCTCATGTGCACTCCGAATTGATCTGTTTCTGGGTCCTATGTGCACTCCGAATTGACCTGATTCCGGGTCCCATGTGCACTCCAAATTGACCCGATTCCGTGTCGTATGTGCACTCCGAATTGATCCAATTCTGGGTCCCATGTGCACTCCGAATTGACCCAATTCCGGGTCTCATGTGCACTCCGAATTGACCTGATTCCGGGTCCTATGTGCACTCCAAATTGACCCGATTCCGTGTCGTATGTGCACTCCGAATTGACCTGATTCCGGGTCCCATGCGCACTTCAAATAGACCTGATTCCGTGTCGTATGTGCACTCCGAATTGACCTGATTCCTGGTCCTATGTGCACTCCGCATTGACCCAATTCCGGGTCCTATGTGCACTCCGAATTGACCCGATTCCGGGTCCTATGTGCACTCCGAATTGACCCAATTCCGGGTCCCTTGTGCCTTGACCCATTTTTGGGTCAGTCTCACCACGAATCTGTATGAAAATGATCCAGAAAAGGGTCAAACTGCCTCAGAATCACAGCTCATCATATCCCAGTTTTGTATAACCAGTTTTCGGGTCAGCCTGATCCAGAAATGGATCAGGCCCCCGAGATGGACCCGGGTCAATTCAGACCCTGGAGTTTTGAGTATTTTCTCCTTTGTGTACGAGCCGATTTACCCTCTCGTCCCTCTCAACCTCAGTTTGGTAACCGGGAGGAAAGAAAGGGGGGGGGGCAACCAGATTGCTGAGACTTGATTTCCATTCTGAGGATTACAAACCCTGACACGATACTTAGAACAAATATTACCCCCATCGCTGTTACCCCCTTCCCAGAAGGCGATTGTATCTCAACAGACTCATAATGGCATAATCCTTTCTCTCTCTGTCGACTAGCCTCTTATTAACAAATCACTCATTAGGCCTGTTTTCCCCAGCCTAATTTGTACTATTGCCGATGTAAACCATCACGCTCAATTGCTACAACTTCATTATGTTCAAGGTTTCTCCAAGTCAGCCAAATCACCCTCTGGTTTCGACTTGGCGGCTTCTCGGGGGACAGCCTGAAGGAGAAACAGTCACTTGAAGGCAATTTCCAGGGTAATTGATAGCGCCGATATATAACAAATTGACAGAACCAAAACAGCATAATATCATCGTTTACTGGCAGACGATTCCGAACTAAATTGGTTTTTCTAATTTTTCGGACGGGGTACAAAAATGAAGAGATCATTATTTTGTTCCCAACGACTGCACACGAGACGCGATCGACAGTGATTGGGCTCTAGCTTCTCATGGGATTATAATGGTTTTTCGGGAGAAAAATATAAAATACAAATTGCCACTAATGGAAATGTCTTTCTGCTTTGCTCTCCTACATCGTCCCTTCACCTCATCTGATGACGGTGCTTTTATGAGCTTTAAACATCATTAAAAAACCTGGACCACTTGTACAGTACTCGTTTACGGCAGCGGAAGGTGCAGTGGAATGACACAAAATGCTAAATCGGGTAAGAAATGAACGGGTACTTCTTTTAGGACAGACAGGATACTTTAAAGTGCGGTCACCCTGTTAACGGCAATTGACTTGAGCAGGACTTGGGTTTCAGTGCGACCTACATAGTATCTATTCCGTTTGGAATATTGTGTTATTAGTTTAGCCACGGCACCGTTTTTAGCTTCGATGCAATATTCAATTAAATTGTATTGCTCTGATATGGGGGCAATACATTTTGGTTCGTGCAGCGTCTTTGAAATCCGTATAATGAATGTTGGTTGGTTAGTATCAGTTTGCTTTTTATTGGAGTAGGATTCGAACCAGCGACCTTCGGGTGACGATCGTGTTTGTTTGCACTTTCTTTCTCATCCCAGTAGTCCAATTGTATCGACCTGTTTTCGGATAAATTTACTCGGCATAAACAAAGAAATGTTGGAAAATGTTTAGAAAATGGTGGGAAATTTAAGAAGCTTTTCATATTTATGTATTTATCAATTTATCAATTTTGGTATTATGAAAAATTAATAAAACATCAAGTCAGTTTAAAAAAAATTATTTGTTAAATTTATGTAGTTATTGTTATTGTTTGAGGCACCCACAAATATTTGCGGTACCAGCTGCTAATTATAGGATTTGAACTGTCTTTACGTCACCGGGCACGCTAGCCGTAAAGACATGCTCTAGAATGCAGCAGTCCTGCCTGGGTTCTAATCCCACCCAAGCAACCTGTAGATTTTTCCACGGGACTTTACAGTGCTAATAACACACTGGTGGAAGGGTATAAACCAAAAATAGAATGTGTTTATGACTAATTTAGAAGAGGAGTCTAGAGTTGTTCAACCCTGTAGCCTGACAACAGTCTGTTTCCACTGCTATCATTATTCAAATTTAAGGGATGGATCTCGGTCGTTTCAGGGCACAGTACATAGTTCAAAGAAATTATTCAAACATAAAAACCCATCATACTCCCCCCCCCCACCTTTTCCCAAAGCCAACGGGGTATGCACAGCGAACCATTTGCCAAATTGTGCCCCGTGGCTTGGAGCAATCCACTACCGTTACGTGTCCGGGACTCCAACCAGGCTAATTTGTTGGGGAAAATGGTGTCATGTATTCCAAGGGTGAGTCTGATCACAGACGAAAAGGGTGAGTGAAGCATCACCCACTAGGACAATTGCACACGAGGGAATATAATAAACTGACAGAAGATATGCTACATGAGACCAATATAGCTGCAATTTTTGTGATCAAATCTGTTTAAAAAAGCACTAGGTGTTTCACTTGACTTAATTTATTTTTCTTCATCCAAACCATTTCCAATTAAATTTGGTATCACCGTCTCCTTCAATTGAGGTAACAAGGAGGAAATCGGGGGGCAGCTTCTATTCATGTAGCCCAATCAATGAAACATACTCGCTACGGTCGAGGGATATTCTGAAAGAATAACTTTATAACCGTGGATAATGTTTGTTTTTGTATTCTACATTGTTGAGTGTATAAAAGCGAGGACTTCTCCAAAAGTACTCACAGCACTGCAGCCCCGTAGCGTAGCCCGAGGGAAAAAAAAGCCAAAAGTGATTAGGTTTTTCAAAAAAGAAAATTTCGAGGCAATGTCATTGAGCGGAAATCTGAAAGCAGGTAACTCCAAATTCATATGGGTGCAGGAGTGGGATTTAACCCTGGATCACACAAACACACACACCCAACCTTACGGATCCGGTTTGTGGGGTACTGCTATTGTTGTTCTATTGTTCCCTTTTCTAAAGAATTCCCTTGTGGGGCCCAATTGTTCGTATTAAAATTACCTTGTGGGGTCCATTGTTCCATTGTTAAAAATACCCCGTAAGTTGGCATGTGTAAGGGCACCCACACACACCTATTCTATTTTTTGCATCCCTGTGGAGACATCTTTTGTTCTTTCCTTTGTCCCTGTAGTTAAGAACCTCCCATAGACTTTGTACACAAAATACCTTGTGGAGCAACCAAGTCTTTAGAATTCCCCTATGGAGACCCTTTGTTTTCCCTTTTCTGTTTTGTTCTCGGTCTCCATAAGGTAGTGAATATGAAATCACACAACTATACGGGTCAGGTTGGGTCCTGCTAGTCTTGTTCTATTATTCCCTTTTCTAAAGAATGCTCTTGTAGGGTCCAGGTTGAACAAAGAATTCTCTTGTGGAGTCCATTTTTCTATTGTTGAAAATACCCCACAAGGGCGCTCCCGTAAGCCCACACACAAGTTTGTGAATCCCGTAAATCGAGGACCTATCTTTGTTCTCCCATTGTTTGGATTTTTTTTTTAGTGACGTCCCCACTGGATTTTGTACACAAAAGCGAAGCGAGGACGTCCTCTCTCTGTCAAACACACGGATCCATTTTTTAAAAAGATGACCGCACTTGTATTCTGTTCCCCTTTGTTTTAGTAGACCTGGGATCGAACGTTATCTTTATATTGGTCTGTATCTCAGATTATGTGCAACTTTTAGCGCGGGAATAAAACGAATGTTGGATGGGGTGGGGTTTGGGACGAGGAGGGTGGGTGTTATGTTTCTCATAGTCTTGGTTCATGGTGAGCCTTTTCGAAACCACGTCTTTGGATTTTGGTCCGTCTCCAGGCTCTGTCGGTTATCTTGTAAACGTGCGCTTTCGGTATACAGGACATCACGCGGCGGGCGGACCCGAAGCGCTAAGCCTTGTGTTTCGAAAACGCATCACATAACAAGGACCCTTTTTGAACTGTTTTCGCGTTGGACAGTGATTTTGTTTGAATTCACTTTTAAGATTTGTGGCCTTCCTTATAGGCTACATTAAAAAGCTTAATTGTAACACATTCAAATCAATCACGAAACATGGTATGGAGCTGGTACCTCATTATTTGGGAGACTGTTTTGTATTAATGTAGGCCTATTTGTAAATTATTTAAAATTAAATTTATTTACGTGGACTGTGAAGGCACACACGACCAATAAGTGAAGCATGTAAATGAAAACATGTACAAAAACCACCACACAACGTGTACAGCGTCCTAAAAACGCTTTCATCTGGACGTAATGTTCGATCGAATTCAATCTCGGTGCATGTTTCTTCGAAAGCCACGAGAAATGCGTAAAGAGCCATTATCCACAAAAAATTACGCTCATTCACGGTCTTTTCGAAAACGTAAAGCATCTATCATGGGCAAACTCTCGCTTTTTTTAAATACACACGATCTCATTAAAATTTGAGAAACCAAATACGAGCTCTAAAATTAAAGCCGAAACTTCCCTTGATTAAAAAACACACAAACATTTCAAGAGTATTAATTAAATAACATCGTTGTTTGTGCGCGGTATCTGCCAAGCAGCTGTGTCAAATTCTGCAGTATTTGAAAAAAAGTTTCTCCTCTATGACTATTTTGTCCAAGTATGAAATTCAAGTTTGAATAGGCAAGAACGTCTATTTACCATCAAGATAATTAAACGTACATCCTGCCGATACCTCCGGGATCGTGTGGGATTGCTGCCCATCGAATGCACCCTTACGATGTCGTTCAATTGTTTGCAGTCTAATTGGTTGCCATACACCGCTACGTCAGCGGTCATTGTGTGGAATCGTCCAGTCTTACTCAATAATGTCCTTTGGAAGATGCCGGAAACCAGCAATACAGTGGCGAGCTCACGGTGAACGACCATCCGTCCGTGCTGTTATTATATATCATTTACGGACTCGGAAGATCCCTCTCTCGTTACAATTACATACAGTGGCCAAATCCAGGAAAGGTTTTGGGGACATTTGGGGAAAACAGTTGGCCGGGTTTGAGTTAATGCACTTTTGGAATTTGCTTTATCCGTTAATTTGAATAAGTGACGGCAAAAGGGTATTCTTTAAGTTTTTTTTTTTTTTTAAATCAGACGTGCTGAAACATGAGGACACCAAATAATTCACCGACCGAAGTGAGTGACGAAAAAGGTGGTGTGTGAATAATTTGTTTCTGGTCGTTGTAGCGAGATTGATCTGGTCATTGGTATGGCCTTGTCATGGTCGGCATAGTTTTAAAACATCATACATCCTAATATATCCTCGGACCAAACACACTCCGTATTTGATTAGTTTTAAGAAATCACACGCGTGTAGCATACGGGGATACAATTGCTGCTGATTGTGTAAAGCTTGATGGCAATAGAACATAAAGGAAAATAGCTATTCCAGACAACGCAAAACTCTTCTACCTAATAAAACTGTCCCTTTCTATTTGATGAATGGCCGACCAAAATAAAGCAATATTTAAGACGCATGATTAAAGAGTGTTTCAGCCGCGCCACGGAAGAAAGGCCACAGGTCCCCCTTTCCCAGTCATCATTCACGTATTCTTGATTAATTTAACACCTAATGTTTAGCACATCTGCCTCCGTTGGTATTTTCAAAGCAAATTTATATTCTTTAATTCTAGCGTTAAACCAAGGCGTATTTTAGTTGCACGGCGAGCCAATGGAAGCCACTGGCCTCTCCTGGGTTTAACAGTATGCGTTCAACGACCAACAGTCAGGATATTACTGGTGTTTGACTGACTCTATACTGGTGTGACGCACAGGCGTACTACTCGGGTGGGATTAGAACCACCAGAATTGACCCGGATACTGTATCCCGTGGGACCTGATCGATTTCCATGTCAGGCTGGCTCGGAAACTGGTCGAAAAGTGGGATTCGGACTGGGAGTCTGCGTCAGTTTTAGCCATTTATTGGTCATTTTGATTCCAGGTTCCGGGTCATAAATTATTAGACCCCGAAATGGGTCTGATCCATCGGGACCCAAAGCCCGTCTCCATTCTGATCCGGGAGTTCTTAGAGTGTACACCACAGAGCATGCCCTTTCCACACGTTTTTTTTTTTTAAATACCTGACTCAGGAAAGTAAGGAGTTTACAATGTTTTTAGAGGCAGCTTAAAGTAAACCGCAACCACATAAAAAAAATCAAAAATCTGCGATGCAACGTTGGATCTAATAATCATCTAATTATGTCTAAATGTTTGATGTTTTGTTATTTACCCGTCACAATTGTGTTGTTTTAACTCTACATACGAAGTGTGGATCTGAGAACAAAAGAGGTCCACATGATGTAGGGACTTGGAACACTATGTGGACGTCCACACGTCCACACAGTGTTATTTACAGTGTTGAGGAATAGGATTTTAGAACAAATGATCGTCCACACAGTAACTGCACCACAGAGCTGCGTGTTGTTGTTTTTTTTAGGTTTTTTTTTTAGTGTGTTTTTTAGTAATGTTAAAATTTTGCTGAAATTGTGGTACAAATTCACAAATGTTTTTATACACAATAATCCGTACACAGTCTCAAAACCTGCCGGTTTATTGATGTTCAACAGACCTGACTCATTTCGGGGCAAAGTTTTATACCACACTCTACACCAGGACATCAGTCAGGAAAACCCTTACCCAGATTTCATAGAGCTGCTTAAGCAGAAAATATTGCTTAACCGTTTTTGCTTAGCAGAAATGAGCAGGATACCAGTTACAAATCGCACATGTGACATGGTATCCTGCTGGTAACCGTATTCGGGTAAACATAAGTTTGTTGTGCTTAGCTACTTTTTGTGCTTAATCAGCTATATGAAATTGGGCCCAGGGGCCGATTTCACAAAGAGTTAAAGATTGATCATAACTGTTTATCAATCTTAATTGCTAAGCAAATTTGTTCTTATTTAACAGGACCAAGATGTAAAGCAGCCTTATCTGGCTCATGTATCCTGTATAAATATGTTTTAATAAATAAATACATTAAATAAATAAATGAATGTCACAATAAAAATAACTAATGGCATGATCTATCTTATAAAGTGCTTCGTGAAATTGACCCATGGCTATTTATCTCTCCAAAAAGACACAATATATACACAACATGATCAGTACTTAGTCGGGGAAATGTTGTCAAAGCTGGGAGACAAATTATTGACTCCCTTTGCGAGGCTGTCTGAGGATTATGATCGACAATGTGGTCAGCCTCTAGTCTGCAAATTTGCATTATACCCACGTGCCATACATATTCCGTGAAAAGTTAGTTGACTTTACTAGCATAAATCAATACAGTTTACACACGATATGTGCAGTGCCTCCGTTTTAAAGTTATACGGAGAAGTTTGCAAACATCTCAAATTTCATATTCGTCTAGGCCTTTCTAAGGGCAAGGCTCAGTGCGACCATAGCCGAAGGGGGGTTCAAGTGGCGTCAGTTTAACGCGGGTATTCACGAACAATTTAGGCGAATGCCTGCAGGCCGGCCGATACAAAGTGAATTATTCTTCGCCTCTCCCGTGAATTTGTCGGTTTGGTGACCACAAATGTATAATAAAAACGTCACCTGATTTTCATGCTGTCGGATATCGATCAGGAATGATGGCGGGTCTGTAGTGTGCTTCGACGGCGGTGATTTCAACCAATGCACGGTGGCTACAGTTACGCATGTCTAATCGATTGCGTGCATTACGACCGCACAGTTTCCCCGCCAACCTGCTCCCAAAAAGCCCCCCAATAAATAGATGGAACGTAACGCATTGTAAATATTGGGCAAACTCGACCTCAGACAACCTCGGTTCAAAACTAAGTGGTACTATTCATAAAAAGTGCATCTCACTCGTTTCAAAAGAGAGGGGGAAAATGCCGTGTGGTTTTGGGGAAAATGCCGTATGGCTTTTTCGCATACGCTGGACACGCTGTTCAACGTCAATGCAAAATACTTCACGGAATCATAGTTCGGGCGTTGCCGAAACCGTAGTTTGATCTTCGGCTCGGGCTTGTTTGGCACCGTTCGCCTGTTTGAAGTCCGGTACCGAAAGCACATGTTTTTAAAAGTACTGACGGAGCCCAAGCCTTGCTTACGAAAAAGGGGGGGGGGGGCGGGGAGAAAACAGATTCTCGCCAATTGGTATGGTACCTTTAATGTACCGGCCATCTGTATGCCTTCTATTGCGTGTACAAACGGAATGCAAGAAACAAGAATTCGCTTTTCAACTTTTGCAGAGAGATCATTCTCTGCATTATGGCCCCAAAATGTGGACTAAGCTTCCCGTACAATATCAGAAATACCAGCTCACTCACCCAATTCAAGACACTCCTTAAAGCTCACCTGTTCCAGCTGGCTTACTAACCAGTCAACTGTGCCTCAGCGCTTTATAGAGCAAACTTATTAATTTTGGCGATTTATAAAGATCTTTTGATTGGTGGATTGATTGAAACCATTCAAATGTGTATGAAAAATGTATCGTCCGAAACTGCCATATTCTGTCACCCATTTTCCTTCCATGAAACCGCGACATTTTTGGGAGTCTGCTAAAAAAATGGTTACTTATACCATCATACGAAATTGAAAGTTCCATCTGTTTTGGTTTGTTTCTGAAACGTTCTTGTGATGCTGTGATTGTCCTGTCCTTAAGCAAGCGCGTTAAAAAAAAATGAGTATAAGTTTAGGTTGTACCTTACATGCCTAACCATCGATGCGTGCTGCATAAATAGATACCATAGCACCCGCAAAGCGGCTTTTATCAAAATGCCCACACGGGCCGTAAACGGCTGCAAGACTTGACCTTTTTCCCACTCAACCAAAAAGGGTCAAACTGAAAACTATCAACGTATGTTGACAAACTATCAACGTTTCTAAAACAAAACATATGTTCTGTTCGGAATACATTAGGTCAAAGGATTAACAATATTAGCCCTGTCTGGCAAATGGTGATGGTAATACAGAAATGGAGGGTAGCTGCATTAATGTTTGTCCCCAAGAGTGGTAATGGGACGTTGCCCTGTGGCGCGTTTCCTTTACTTTGGAAATCTAAACCACGATCTTCTAAACGTGATCCACGAAAATAAGGCATCCCGCACACTCTGCGTGCACGTGCCTAACTATCTGGGATCTTTTAATAACAGTCGAAAGCTCGAGTGACATGGTGTACGTCCAACTTTAGTAATTACGCAAAATGTTTTGGGAGATTTATCATGATTTATCGCTTGCCTGTGATACTGGACTGGATTAAATTGATACTGAACCCGGTACCTTGTGCACCATCTCGGGTTACGTTTTTACCTGGCATGATTTTGTCCGTTGAGTCATGGTCGAGCGTACGTTCGTTTCAGAACGTCTGCTCTAATAGCTCTACAAGGGGAGGTTAACCATTAAACCAACTGGTGCAATGGGTGCAGTTAGTCTTGCTTCAAGTATTGCAGTTAATCTTGCTTTGCAGGTCTTTGTTATTACAACCACTCGTCTATAAACACTATAACATGCAGTGACCCCGTTCATCCTTTGTTGGTGCACCTACAACTTTTATTGTTTAGGTCGATTGCGTTTTATTATTTTGGGCTCATTCCATGTTTTTTAACAACAAACTCATTAGAATTGTAATTTGCGTCTTTCCCTCGGTTCACCGCTTGTTTTCAAGTTTATTCCAGCTTTTTTGTATTGCTCTATATAAATAATTTTACATTATTTTTAATTAGATTTTACAAAGAGAGGCACAAATATTCCACGGTTGCTGATCAAGGTAGCAGATCGAGATTGATGCGTTAACACGCGAACTTAATACAGTAATGTTGCGACAGCTCTTTACTCCACAAAATGATGGAAATCGTATACAATTAGTCCTACCCAAAGTGCCTTACTTATAGCATGGAGGTAGAATTAGACTAATTCTACCTCCATGCTTATAGCCTGTCCTGTACATATCCAATGAGCAGACAGCACCCACACACACGCAGGCATGAAGTTGTGAATGCGCGGCACATATAAGAATCAACAGCTGATGATTCCTCAACTTTGACCCGTACAATCTGACGACATGCCCTACTCACATACCGAAAAGTTCAACCGTCTTCCCCCACCATGGTTTTGGAGGCGTCGTAATGTTCCGTCCCAACTTGACAATTGTCCCAACTATAGTTGGGACTGGTCCCAACTTGAGTGTTAAAGTTGGGACGTCCCAACTATAGTTGGGATCGCCCATAGAGTTCAACAGGGTACCGTGATCGATTATGCACAAGTCTTATTTCAAACCCGGGTCTCGGCTCCGTACAAACTCATGTCACGGGCCGTTGCCCAGGACGAGGTTTGGATAACCGCTAAACTAACTCGGTGTAAATAGTGTTTTTAGAGGGTTCTGACAGCGGCCTCATGCTCTACGGGTGACGCTTTCAGTCTCAATGCCTACGCATTTAGTTTCCCTTCTCTCAAAAAACCAAAATTCTAATTAATCTAAAATATTCTCAAGGGAAAGTGGTCTTAAAAACTTCATCCTATGATACTTACATGACTTTAGTTTATTCATGGGGGTGCTTTGTGTTTACTGCGATCCCAACTATAGTTGGGACGCCCCAACTTTAACACTCAAGTTGGGACCAGTCCCAGCTATAGTTGGGACAATTGTCAAGTTGGGAAGGAACAGTAATAATGTTTTCTTTTCTGAAGTATGATACTGCTCCAGAAAGGAAACACCAGCGGTTATTAAGCCGCCTGGTATGGTTTGTCAATCTTCATCTTGATTACCTACCCGAAGGAAAGGAAAACAACCCCGTTTACCGCAATCAGCAGAACTTATTTGAACACAGACCTTCACACCACTGAATGGTGATTGTTTTGCATTCCTTCCTATTATTAATTAGTAATCAGGTCAATCGTGCATCCCTTTCAAGTGTGTCGTGGTATGGTTGAAATCTTAATTACAATATCTACCTTAAATAATTGACTAAATTCGGCAACAGGATGCCACATTGCAAAACACTGTTACTATTAACGACTCTCAAACCTCGATAAGGTCGTACTGATTTGAATGGACAAGATTTTAAGGTGGCGTCAAAACTAACCTTAGATTTTCAGTAATTTTCAAATAGTTACTGGCCATTTTTTTCTACAAAAAAAAGGTGTGGACGGAGGAAGTATGTTTTCAGGTGTTTTTACAGTATGGTGTAAGCTTGTATCACACACGAAATACATTGACTCCGAAAATGGCGCAACCCATAATTCGATGATAACGTCAGGTGAACCTTGTCAATAGCTACATCATTATTATTTAGGGCATTTATATTATTTCACATCAAAGGAAAATCACCCACAAAACAGTAACTTTAAACTAAAAACAAAACACAAAACCCAACATACATCAGCCAGTAACATACTGTTTAAATAATTGTGGTCCAAGGGTCTCTTGCCAAAATTAACATAATATTTTAACAACACATGTTTCTAGCTTTAGAGCAGGTAGGGTGTTTTTGTTGAAGACTGCAGACACAAATATAAAAGATGGAATTGATGTTGTTTGTGTTGTATGGTTCTATATTGTTAAGTTCTTACGCTTCATTTAAGCACGGCATTCGGTCTCGGCACCCGTCTTTTAATAACTCCACGAGCCATTGGATCATTAATGAGGGGAACGATCCGTTCTAGTTTATTGTTCAGTCTGGTATCCCACCTCTATCCCCCAAACAGATCATGCTACATTTATTGATGTGTTTCTATTTCGTCTGTCAAAGAAATGATTGCGTGCCGCCAAGAATTCCAATATGGTTAATGACTGTTTGAGCTCCTTCCATGTGGAAAGAGAAACCAGTGTGGTAAAGCATTCTGACCATACCATGGTTTGAGTGTGCGTAAGTTTGTAAACGCATTCAAACCGGGGATCTATAACAAAAGAGGACAATAGGGTAAAGGTCCCCAGTTGGAAATTGTGTACAAAACCAATGTAAGCTGTTGCCAAAAAGTTGAAGTCCAAACAAAAGAGGGACAATAGGAGGTCCCCGATTGGAGGTGTTCACACACTCGCCAGGTATCTGGCATGGTAAATGAATTGCTATTAGAAATACATGGGTAGCCACTTGTGTCTCGCTACAACCATGGGGGGCGTTTTCCAAACCAAGAATTTGGGCCCCAGCACCGGCTCTGGCTCCGGCTTTGAAGCAGCGCTTATCGTGTGAGGTGATTTGACATCAAACGGAGCCATGAGACGGAGCCTGTAATCCGAGGTTTAACACACAAAAAACATTGTGTACTGCTACTGGATGTGAGGTTTCCTTGAGCATGCGCCAATCATTCAAATTATTGTCAACAAGTTGTTTAATTTTGTTCTGATTAAGGTTACAGCTCCTGCAGTTCAGATCATCCGTTTGGTTGAACAAATTCCGAAACCTCTACGTGATCGCACCCCTTATTGTTGTACAACATAAGCTTTTCATAATTTTTGTGTTCACATTTTGTCTCAAAGTTGTTCCAGGTCAGCTCTCACCACACAAAAGACTGATTGTATTTTCGCAATGGCCCAGAACCTCCCACAGAGGTTTGTGAGTAGCAAACCAAAATCTATAAGGCCAGAACTAGCTGTGCAAATGGAATGGTATCGCAAATTATTGTCAGCAAGGACGTTTGTGCATATACCATTTTGATATGTGTTCTTCCTTTTTAGTCATTTTTTTTTTATGAGGCTTATTGTAAATCAAACTTTCACGCTAAGTTTTCGTGGAACAAGGTTTCACAAATTAATTGCTTACGTCATTTTTTACCGGTAAAACTTTCGATGCAATCTTCTTCTGGGAACATGGCGAATTGACAACTAAGATATGAATACAGTATGACCCGAAATATTTCCACAAATGCTTATAAAAGATAATTTACAGGACAGCCTAATCCACTGTAATTGGGCACAATGTCCCTGGTGGGGTTTTATACAGGACTCAGCTCAGACCATGGTCTGATGTCGGTTTCCCATCGAATAACAGAATAGTATACCGGCGGGTTGGCTAAATCCACGTCAATCATTCATCAATCTACTTATGTTGAACATAACACACAAATATATTCAATGAAGAAGCGAGTCGCACTCAAAATACCGCGCCTGCCCGATGCCCCCTTTTCTCCGGTGGAGGGACCCGGAGCTCTCCGCAGGTGCACTTTAGTCAATCCCGGAGACAACAAATCTTCGATTTCATCTCCGCGAAAAATGACAAGGGAAAAGCTCTGTCGAAATGAAGTCATCCAGGGGCAGTTTGTGCAAGTGACTTAATGAAATGGATGTTATTTTTAACTGGCGGCAAGATGGCTATCGTCTGCTACCGGTAGAGAATGCCAGCTCTAATACATCCGGCAAAGACTTTGGGCTCATCCCCCCCCCCCCACCCCAACAGAAAAAACCCCCAAACAAACGAACAAAAACAAAACCCTCCCTACGTTCACGAGTCTTTCTGGAGAAAGTCTCTCATGGGGAATACTGACTGTTCATACGTTTATTACGCGAAGCTTAGTTTAAGTGTTGAAAACAAGTGCAGTCACCCATTGTAATCAAGAGAGACGAAAGATATACTTTTACCTGGTGTGACGCAATGAAAGTCCGACTGCCCGTGGACAGGAAATGCCGTGATCGGAGAATCGCAAATAGTCAATGGTGCAAACCCCTGCCAAACTCTCAGCGCTTGTTGGACCCAAGTCAGCCTCAGTCCAAACGAAACGTTCCCAAAGCACATCCACGGCAGCAGACAAACCACTTTATATGGCTGCTACCCCCAGAGATAATTCAGCAAATACACTGGCTGGACTAGGTTTTAGACATAGCGAAAAGACCCACTTTCTCTGTGGTAAAAATCACTGCGCTTATCGCACGGTGGAGACGAAAGACGAAAGTGACACGTTGGCGTCGGATTGGGCGCTTTGGGCTACAAAAGCGTTGGTTATGTAATGAATATGGTTGGAAAGATGTTTAAAAAGTATAAAATGATCCACACAAATATACCTCGAAATTGTGTGGTTTTCCTTTTACTTCGTGAAATAACACGGTCCGCCGTTTTGAGGAGTCATACATGTTGGTTCTGCTAAAATAATAGCGGACCGTGTGAGTTCACGAAGTAAATTAGGAAAACCACACAATTTCGAGCTTCATTTGTGTGGAC
Organism: Pisaster brevispinus; assembly: GCA_023634235.1. NCBI lineage: Eukaryota > Metazoa > Echinodermata > Asteroidea > Forcipulatida > Asteriidae > Pisaster > Pisaster brevispinus. The sequence continues at coordinate 15,902,057 of JAMKCF010000005.1, read as the reverse complement.
CATTATAATATTCTACTTTAAACAAATCTTTCTAACCACATTCATTTCATTTCAAACGCTTTTTTTTATGGCCAAAAAGCACCCAATCCGAAGGCATTGTGTCCCTTTAAAGTAATGAACATTTACGCGCACCATACAGCACCAAGCTAGAGCCGTGGCCAAATTAACGTAGGCCTACAGTTCTGTAGTATTCAGTGTAAGCCACGGTGATTGGCGCCTGCTCACAGGAAAAAAAACACGTGACCTTATAGATGTAACTGAAAACGCACGATGTTCAAAATAATCGTCAGTATCGGTATTTGCAATGACTACCACTCGCCTGTCTGACTACATCATCAGTTTACCGTTCACACCCTTCATCGCTCTAATTGTCTAGTTCATTATGGAAGTTTCCCGAGTCAGTTGCCTTTAAGTACTTCGTCCCAATTAGTCGCTCAGATTGCACGTCCCTTCGCGTCTAATCTCTCTCACTTTCATTGTTCAAGTTCTTACGCGCCGTTTTCTTGATGGAGACTTCACTCATCTGAAGCCGAGGTTTGTCATTCATAGTCTCTTTAGTGTATGGGTTTCCCGCTGTAGCGCCTCATCAGGCGTATCTATTCCCACACACGTAGCTTGCAGCCTCGGAGTCAAACATTTCTTTCTCATGAAGACGACAAGAGCTAATTGATCGAAAGTTTGAGTTGTAAAATAACCTATTGTACGTCTTCAGAACCATCGAAACTCACAACAGAGGTAATTGTAAACAAGGTGTTACTGCAAACCTTGGTTCTAGACAGTCACACGGCGGTCTTTGAGAAACTCGTACAAGAAACTCGTACGAGATTACGGGTCTTGGTCATATTAGAATAACAATAGAATGAAAAGGCATGCTGGTTTGAGTTTAGGATATCTTTTGACATAAAAGAGAGAGAGAGAGAGAGAGAGAGAGAGAGAGAGAGAGAGAGAGAGAGGAGAGAGAGAGAGAGAGAGAGAGAGAGAGAGAGAGAGAGAGAGAGAGAGAGAGAGAGAAAGTGAGAGATCAAAACAACAACATCCAGTAGTAATGATCAGTGCTGTACTTTGTCGATGGAATGTCCGTTCGCGCTTGAAAAGTACAAGCAGAAAAACGATGTTCACAAACATGTGATAGCAATGTGTGGTACGACGAGAGTAGTAGACTGGTCTCAATTTTGCTAGCAGGCCTGTCATTTCTCCATCAATAAGAGCCATGATATTTTCAAAAGTCCTAAAATTAACTGTTATTGAATTAGTGTTCTTCTGTTTTAATATTGTTTAAGCGCTACAAGAGTGAATCTTTTTTGAAATGGAGTTCTCAGAAGGCAACAAAAACACATACTATGTGGATTTCAAAAATATGTTTAAAAAATCAAAAAGCATTAAGCTCCCCTTAAATGAAAAAGCATTCTTGCACAAAAAAACACATTACATTTGGTTAATCCGAAAAGCACATCGCGCCGTGTAAAGTTCAAGTCAATTAAGCTAATTCTAAGAAGCTGTTGTTTTGGGACACGCGTTACGGTTCACTAGTTAAGTTCAATTAAAATGTCATCAATGTACTCACCACAAACGGACCGCTGGGTTGAAGCACATGTGAGTTGAAAAATGTCACTGAGTAGCTATATCCACTTCGTGTTCGTAAACAGAACATCAGTGATGTATAGCATGCGTCTTTACCTGGTGAAATAACAGATAATTATTGTTTAGAAAACGATGTTAATTTTGGAAGTTTAGGATTTGAGGACCCACAGGAGACAATAATCGATATTTCGAGACTGATCTCACCGCTTGTTTTGCAGTATTTTTTTTAATATGAAGTACTTGCACTCGTACTTGGGGTTCCAAGTATTCGTCTGCTCGGCTGCTGGACTCGAAACTCGGATAAGAGAATACTCAGTACTAGCACTTGTACCTGTACTCGATGGCCTAAGTACTCGTACTTGAGTACTACTCAGCCAAACTAGCACTCGGTAGTACTTGATACTCGACAATGCAAGTTCTAGAAAACTTCGAGTGCAGCGAGGCGCAAGTTCAAAGCTGATGCCCCAAAACTTTGTTTTTGGTCACAACTTGAACCTTCACAAAGGTCGTTTAAGGTCCTGCTGTGTGCTGTGTCGTTTACGAATGAGTTTATAAATAGGGCCGATTTAATCGGTCCTGCCAATCAAGAGTCTGAAAATAGGTGTCAGATTTATAATCAGTAAGCTCGTGGTGATAAATTGCCGTTAGTAAAAAAAACATTTTGCCCGTCACCAGTGCTCGCCATTTGAACAAAGATTACTACCACGCATTTCAGAAACCCCATAGGGATGTACGGATTACACTCGGTAATTTTTCCAGAGGATCCGTTTGCATCTCTGCCATTAACTTGATCCCAAGGGCACGTTGAACCTCGGAATGTCCTTATTTTACGCTCCAGCCTCGCCACACTTGAACCTTTGGCCGGCACAACACCTTAATGCTCCCAAGACGTTAGCGAGGACGCCAGCAGGGGGACATCCACGACACATCCAAGACGCTTGCATGTGTAAGTTTGTCTTTGTTTGAGATGTCCGTCAACTTGATGTTTCTATACGGCGTGTGGCTCGGGAGACAAGGACCGTGACGGAGGGGAGCAGATGCGCAGCTTAAGAGGTCAGCGGATGATGGTGATGCGCTGTTGGTGCAATGTGGTTAAACTGAGAAAGGCCAGGGGTGAAAATTGTTGCCTTGTCGGGTTGGCCTGATTAGAGTTGGCAAGTTAAGATGTTGGGATCGTGGTGTCTGTTAGATATTATGTCGAGAAGGTGTACAACATTAACGAAATGCAATCGTGTGGATTTTGTTCATCTGTGGGCATGATGTACAAAACCAAACCAAGTTTGTTTAATTAATATCGCTGTTAACAATTTTGTCAATGATATAACGGCTTTGGTCAAAGTAAAATAACCTGACGTTCAACTGTTCGGTTTCCTAAGATGTTCCCGGAACTCACTGTGGATACCAGGTATATTTTGTTTTCGGAGGGTTATAAGTCTTTTCATGAGGCTGGGGGAGGGTCTTATGGGATCTTAGTCTTGCTGGGGGTTTTGTAATTTGTATCTCTGCCTCCTGGCTTTGTTTTTAATGGTGTTTTAATGGGTGTTTGGTTTCAGTCGGGTTTCGGAATTGCTTTTGTTTTTATGTTTTACTGTTATGTGATTTTTAACTCTCTTGTGTGCTTTCTCCATTTTAATTTTTATATAGTTATATTTTTATTGTTGGCATGGCCTAGTTGTACACATCGTTCGATGACAGTGTTCATACTATTGTTTACCCTTGACAGCCCCTGTTTACCTTGTATTTGTTGTGAAAGTGTCTACGATTTAAAATTAAAATAAATAATAATCATGACTACTTTGGCCACAAGTCTTGTGAATGTTGGCGTTAAAAATAACGCCTAACTGGATTCAACCCTAATCCTGAGCAAATTGGCATTACTATCTTCGATTTAGACCAGCTACAATATACCGGAGCGTGAATGAAAACAATATGACATGCTTCTGAAAATGTGTTGTACTTTGGACGAAAGTCGCAGCTATTGACGTCGATGTGTGCGACTTTGGGGCAAAAGTCATCGCAATTGACTTCAATAATGATGTCGAAATGGGCGACTTTTGAACATGATATTTGCGATCTAGGGCCCGTCAACTTGTCACTTGGGGGCATTGTATAGAACCTTTCATGTTGACGTCAAAATTGGCGAATCGCGGACGAAGACTTGAAGTGCAACATTAACCGTCATGTTAGTGTTCCTCGAGGGCCAGCACCGATTCGTGTAACTCGTGTAGTGAATAACAGTTTACATGTTTCTTAAGATGTTAAAAGCTTATCAAATTGAATAACCTGTCAGGAATTAATACGAACACATAAAGTACCAGGGATATTTTTGACACTGAGCATAAGACGATAGTCTATTCAGCTTTCAGTACATGCTGAAATCTTACGACTTTAACGAAGCTCGTTGAACTTGCACAATTAAACTTGAAATCAATACATGACCAAAATAAATGCAAAGCTCTCTTTGAATTGTCCTACGAGACTTCAGTGTAAACACATCCGGTTCAGAATTGACCTGGAATCCCTTTCCCAGGGGCCCTGACCCTTTATGGGTCAGACTGACCCTTTATGGGTTAGGCTGACCCTTTATGGGTTAGGCTGACCCGGAAACTGGGAAAACGTGGATTTTCAGTCGGATTCTGCGTCAGTTGGACACTGTTGCGGGTCAGTGTGTGACACAGATTCCAGGTCACACTGACGCAGACATGAGTCAGGCCCCATGGAACCCCAATATCCTCGCTAGGGCCCAATTTCATAGAGCTGCTTAAGCACAAAAAGTAGCTAAGCACAACAAAATTGTGCTTACCAGAATAAGGTTACCAGCCAAACTAGCATACTACAAGTACAATTTATGACTGGTATCCTGCTCATTTCTGCTTAGCAGAAAATTTGTAAGCAATATTTTCTGCTTAAGCAGGCCTATGAAATTGGGCCCAGTTCTGACCAGAGAGGTTGTTTTTTCAGTACATGGGAGTATATTGTTCCAGCCAGCTGCTAATGACGAAAAATGGCTTGGAGTCAATTAGTAACATGTTGATCTTTATGTAATGGAACTAATAGAGTAAATTACAAGGAAGTGGAATTCTAATTAATATCGATTGATTTGTTCCCCCCTCCCGCCTTTCATTAATGGCCAGTAATTTGTTTCAGATCATCGTTCATGCACACAAGGCCATGTCTGGACATACCAGCGCACAGTCCATGGGTATACATGGAAAAAACCAATTAAAATTTGGAAATTTATATTAAAAAGTTATCTCCATCTTTCAGCCTTCAGTCATCATGAAGGATTATATATGGTGCTGGTATGCTATTTTATTAAACCTCATGGGTCGTAACTGACCTGGCTACGGCTTCCAAAGAGTATCCAATCCAAGGTCTGGATCAGTTTCTTCATCAGTGAGACCATTGATGTGATGTGTTAATAGTTCAATACACGTCTTCGCTGTCCCATTTGTTTGTGTGTGGCATACTTTACCAATCGCAACTCTAACAAGTAACATGTCGCGATTTCCAATTCTTTGCTCCATTTCATCCAAACTGTTGTGATTTAGTTTTCTTGTTACATGTTACAATGCTGGTTTGTCTGGCTAGCGTTCAACCAGGCCGTCCCAATCATATGTAAAACCGGGGACCAACGAAGGCCATCGCCGAGGCGTGAAACGTACTTTTCCGGCAGAAATTTCCAATTAGGTTTACCCAGGTGCGCTTTCCGATTATCAACAGTTGTAGAGAGTTAACTCGAGTACAAATCTGTGGGTTTATTTTCACTTCTGTTGCACTATCAGTTTCATGTCCAAAAATTATTGACTATAAATACTTTACTTGGTGAGAAGCACTGCAGCTGGTGCCTTATAGTACACATTATTTTTTAGAAAGGACTCCCCCTCCCTTCGAAGTAATATGGTTTGGATAGTTTTTCACGCAAAAACATTTGAATCTGAAAATGAATCGTTTCTCAGATTTCTTGGGGTTGGTGTCCCGGCGTTCGCAAATGTTGCGGCCAGAGATGTGCGGCCAGAGATGCGGTTGGTAACCTGCTGTCACGTGGATGGATTCGACACTCTTGTGAAAATACCTTGACAGTTTTGTATTTTGTTGTTTGTTTGTTTGGTTGGTTGGTTGTTTGTGTTTGATTTGTTTGCCGTTTTCTCAGCAAGTAGACACTGTATTCAGCTGAAACTTTCAAAGGTGACTTGTAGTGTATCTTTCTTTACCAATGTACCTATAAATCGGCACTACGCCAGTCTGACAAAAATCAATCTATATGACTTCACCTTTAAGGTGTGTTTGTGTGTGTTTGCGTGTGTGTGTGGGTGCCCTTACACATGCCAACTTACGGGGTACTTTTAACAATGGAACAATGGACCCCACAAGGGAATTCTTTAGAAAATGGAACAATAGAACAACAATAGCAGTACCCCACAAACCGGATCCGTAAGGTTGTGTGTGTGTGTGTGTGTGGGGGGGGGGGGGGGGTTGTCTCTTTCTTGTTATCGCTGAAGAGAAAATACAGCTCCTCGAGCTAAGGATGTCGTGATCACTTGGAGGGATGTCTACTGTTTTTTTGCCGAGCTGACACCGACAGGAAGTCGTTAACCTAAAACATTAATGTTGTGATTGAACGGACTCTTCGACTCGATATGCGATCCATGCGATTGTTTACTCGTGGCGCATGTTTTCTTCACGCGGGTGGGAAGTTTTGAATGTACAAAGGGGGTGAACATTACTGTCTCTGGAGAAGCACGTGTACTGTATAGCTGTCTCAACAAATCCACTCTAAAAAATGATTGATCTACCCCCCCCCCCTCATCCTTCCAGATGTCTCCGCTGCATTTCGCATAAGCTCAAAGGATCAACTTAGAAAACGTTCCTCCGAATGGTATCTCAGCCAACATATGGATTTCCATGTAATAGCCAAACACAAAAACAGCAATTATAGTAATTAGTCTGCCAACTTAATTAAATTGAACTATTTATAGATCTGAACTTTGGAATGCTCCACAAAGGACATTTACGAATGTTGTCGAAGAGTTGCAAGCCTAATAAAAGTCAACTTCACAACATGTAATAAAATGAAGTCACATTTACTGCAGCTACAGTACACATGTGCTGCCGCTGTAGGACTCTGGCCCTGGAAATTTGAAGTGTATGCCTACACGTACATGGTTCGAACAAAGCTGTCTTGTATGCGGGCAAAATATACAAGCTACACACAAGTATACCAGGACATAGTATGATGACAAACAAGGCGATAAAATGTGATGTACACAATGAACAAATGTTCAAATAATACGAGCTCCCCCATCCAACCAATGAACCGTTTAATGCTTAAAATTAAAACAAAATATGTTGTACTCGAATGCGTGCAACAACCGATAGCGTCATGACATTAAATACTCTCCGATCTAACCAATCAAGAAGCACGGTCAATGTACTTTTGGAAAGACAGAACCGACAAGATTGGATAACAGACAAGTTAGTTGTTGAACAAAAAGTATGCTTAAACTATGCAAAGTTGAGAATGTAATTGGTGGCAAATTGACCACACCTCCAAATTAATATTAAATTGACTACTTGATTTAGCATTGCATACTCAGCTCTTTCCCGAGTCCTTTGAAAATCCACACATGTTAGTTCGGGTGGATTTGAACCCAAGACCTTTCACCATTCTAGAGCAGACCTTTATAGGCCACCGAGTTTGCCCGGTAGCTTGGGGGCAGTTCGAATACTATGTTTTAGCAGCTGGTACCGCAACAGTTAGAGTGGCTCCAGTGTCAAATTCAGTTTTGTGATCCACTCATTTTCCAATAGACATCGTTCTTAATATGTAAATGAGAAATAAATTACAAGCTTCTAATAAACCTCACGTTAAGAATTCAGAGTGACCTTAATCCCCTCTTTAAATAGATAGATGTTAATTAATTTTTTCCTCAAGGATATTTGTGTTTTACCCACCGATGTGTGTTAAGCACAATAATACTCGGATCTGGCCCAACGGCACCACGGACCAATTCTGACCGAGGAGATTTCGCTGCCTCAACGTCTACTAGTTGTGAGTTATTTTCACGGTGTGACTGAGAGACCTTGCCCGCCTACGTAATGTCACCCCGAGACGCTTCTGCGAAATGCGACGAGGCGTATTTAATTTGTTGCTGCTATACTTGAACCCCTTTCAACGACCCAGACACACGTCGTCAGTATCGGTGAAAAAATAAAAGCGTACAAATTGATTGAATAAAGGTATTTGTGTGTCAATAAAAGTGCACATTATTGACAGTTTCACCTTTAAAGTAATTTAGTAGTACCTTGATTGGAGTGTGGCGTCAAACGAACGGGCTGACTTTTTTTTTTTGACAGAGAGATGACGCTGAAAAGCTTATACATGTACCCGTTTATTACAAAAACTCTAAAGAAATAGGTAATGTTTTAAACTGTTGTGATTATAAAAAAAAGTACTGGTACTTCATACATAACTAAGACCGGACTATTAGATTCGACTGCTTCCATGGGTTGTCTTATTTGGAAAATATTCAAGTTCATTTCATGTTTTTTTCATATTCAATCATGACCGATTAAGAAATGTGTGTGTAGTGTTTGATTTTGGCTGTGTTATCAAAATGTGGTGGAAAATGACAAGTTGCCTAAAGTACACACGGTAGGCCTACTGCATCGGACATCACACAATGTAGGGAATGTTATTGTTGTTTTCCCAGAAGACAGATTTATAACCTTGAAAGCCTCATAATAGGAATGTTAATTAATCTAAGGTGATTGTCTCAGAAAAAGGCACACCCGATCCGCCCATCCGATGGCGTAAACTCCCGACAAAGTACGTCAGGATATCTATTAAGTTCGGATAGCACTTCTAGAAGTCCGTACAACTCTTTGAAGAGAAATAGTGTCAAAATAAAGGGCCTTTTCGAAAACACGGTTTCTGCTGCAGCTTCGGTTCCGTCAGCCTTATCGGAGGCCTGTACCCAAAGCGTATGTTTTCAATGACGGAGCGGAATTATGGGCCTTCGTTTCGAAAAAAGCCTTTAAACAAACAACATGTTGTTGTGGGTTTGTCTGAAATACTATACTTGATAAAATTACGTCAGGTTTGGTGCCACTTCTTGTAAACTGAGGAAGAGTTGCAATACCCGGGGAACAGTGAATTAACCCACAATTCATTCTCTCTTAAACAGTCGAGAGTCGTTCCCAAACCTTCAAAAACACATCTGATGGCGGGAGCTGGTCGGGGAGAAGTGTTTATTCAATTGTGAAGGAGGGAGTCGGGTTCAAAAATCTGGATAGGTTACCGTTACACTGTACTCGATGGAGTCAGCGTGTGTGCTCTTTCTGTTCCGTCCAGTCTGAGTACGTGATTAACACATTCCATGTTCTGTCACAGAACCCAACGAGGTGAGGATGATGTTACCTCTACAGAATGTGGACTGGTTATGAAGTCAGCTGGTACCCGTTGTTGTTATTATGTAGATCATAGAGGCCTGGTATTCTGTCCTGTTAGACTAGAGACTACTGAACCCGCCAGGTGCACTGTGGGATAGTTTTGATTTGAGCGCAGTCGTTCATTTTCCAATGGTAGTAAGGGAGGTCGTTAACTTTAATGTCACCAAATGAAATACTAATGACCACAAAACTAGTACCACCGTATGAAGTGACAGTAACCTCAGGAATTTAGAGAAGTGACACCAGCTGGTCTTTGCACATTGAAATGGTAATATGTCAATACCTGAGGAATGCTAACCAGGGAGACCAGCTGGTACCCGGCCAGCTGGCCCTCAGATGCTGCTCTTAAAAACAATATATATATAACCATATTCACCTCTGCACAATGGGCGCCTTTCAACTTCAGTCAGATCGATACAGATTGCGTGCCTACTTTTTGTCTCTGCATAACGCCTTTGCCTGATACTGTTGGCCAATCATAATAGGGCACCGACTCAAGTTCTTCGTTGTCAGGGTGAATACTAATTAACCGCTTGACTTGCTACGAGCATAGAGCAAGGATATAACGAGACAACCGAGTATAGCCTAGAAATACATCACAACAAATAGTCCATTTATATTAATAAATTACCCGCCCCGTACAAAATGACCCAAGGCCAGTAAACGGTGAAATTATATACGTTTAGCTATAAGGGGATTAACGACCAATTCCGCTACTCATCAATGAGCATGACAAACAGCAGCACTTACGATGACCATTTTACAACAAAATTAATTTCAAGGTCGTTAGCCATACTTTCGAAGCCAGATATCCTTCAATATTGAACGGGGGGGGGGGGCCTGTCAATTTCATTGTTTCTGTTAATCGGTCGCAACGCTGAACATGTCCCTGGGAAATGAGCGGGAAATACCTTGAACCAAAGTATGGCGAAGCCAGCAGCTCAAGCCCAGGCGGTTTATAGCGCCGTGAAATAAGGGGGGGGATTTAAAGACAGACTTAATTGAAACTTCTTAAAACTCTATCGACCGTGAATTTAGTGAAGAAGTTCCTTTGTAGCTTGCTTTCATGTCGAGATGATGAGCTACAATGAGATGACAGTGTTTTTATTTATGTATTTAGATATATATACATATATACATATATTATAATTCAGCAAGAATTTTATATAAAACAAAATAAATATGCACTTGTGGTTGGCAGTCAAGTCGAGTCCACAATGTTCATTGGTTTGTAAGACCATCTGAGGTGTCCGGTTTCGTTTTCAGTATTTAATTCAATGTATAACGCAAGTTGGACACACTTTACGGGTGCCACGAGGAACCGTTTCCAAAAGTACTAAAAGTGGGGCACGTTGGAGTTGAGATCTTGCAATAAAGTGAGGTTTACGGTGGGACCGGGGCATAATCTTTCTGGTGAGTTGTTGTCGCTCTCAAAAGAACCGAAAGTGCAATTTCTCCCGTTCGAAAGACGTTCAAAAACTTCACTGATTGTCAATCGTCAGCGAGTTTAGACAATAGTTCTACCAAATTGACATGGGGCTTATATTGCTTAATTGGCGCTTTCATTTGAAAACTTATTTAGTGACATTAAAAAACGAATTAAAATGAATTTATGTAATTTGCTTCTATATTATACTGACAGGTTTTAGATGTCACTTATATAATAAACATTGGTGAAATTGCATCTTTAAAATAATTAATAACCGTAACACTGAACACACTACATAAAACCAAAATGTTAACAATGAACTGATTTGATTGTGTTGAACAGTGGCACGTATAAACGAGTTTGCACACGGTCGAGAGAGTATATTGCAGTACTTAATAAGTGATGGATTACACACTGGTACTAGAAGCAACTATTAAGACAAGTCATCAATCACTATTTATTAACAAATTCCGGCAACGGGATACCAGATTATACCGAGTTAAGCCGTATTATTATGACATGGCCGCGCCGTGTAATCCGACAATTCAACGGGTAAATACTTCACGGTGAACGCGCTAGGTCCTCGAACGTCGACGAGGTACTCGTTTTGGAAATGAACTTAAGATGATTGTTGTACGCAGACAGACATCAGAAATCAGCAGGTAATACAACAGAAGAGTTGTTATTTCTCCTCCCCCGCCGGGAGTCTCTGCATTTTGACAGTCATCGTTTTGCAGAGGTAAAGGTCTGCGGATAAGTGGGCTGGAGTCTCTGTTAACACAGACACAAATGCACCGAGTATGACGGATAATCGTTTTCATCATGACAGACGAAATAGACTAAGAAGCAACTTGTTGACATACAGCATTCATTGCAAAAACTTGTCATAACACGATGTAGAAGCTCACTGTCCCGATTTCTTCCACTAAGAGATAGCACTGCTGTATTTTGGTAACTTGTGAAATTGTTTCCACGTTTTATTTTAAAGCTACAGTTGTTGGTATCTCCGTATTAGGTCCGTCTTTTCTCCTGCAATCTCATGACGATGGGTCTCTGTGTTTTTTCCCCCCTTACCTTGCACCTCTCTGTGGACTCCGGCTCGAATCCCGGCCCCGCATGTTGGTTGGGTTCCAGTTCCTACGTAGGCCCAATTTCATGGCTCTGCTTACAGTGGATGTTTGTGCATACAGCCCATGGAACCACACGCTGTACAGGGTGCCATAAGCTCTAAATATTGCGGTAAGCAGAGCCATGAAATTGGACCCTGAATCGCCTGGGTTTTCCCCTGCGGTATTTCCTCCCACATCTAGCCCCTTGGTTTCATTACCCCCAAAAAGATAATTTTAAGAATAACAATAAAGACAAAATATAAGGATTTCATCACATTCTCTTTGATAAAACAGCACCTTGAATCATACATAACCTGGTATGTAGAGAAGGTTTTCATAGCCCCGGGCTAGACGAGACGAAGAGTATTCCCCAAACTCGCGGTTCCCCTGCGTTTTAGACTAAACTCTCCAACTCATGCTTGTCGTGACATATTTCTTCAGGCCCACGGGCTACGGTGCTTGCTTGGCACTTATAAATATCCTCGGTTCCATTACTGGGGAGATGGAGACAGATAGGAAAACAGTTTTCCTTTCGAGGGAGGGGGGTGTATTTATTGATTGAAAGCCTCATTCGATATCATATTTCCCAGCTTCTCCACATTTGCAGCTACATAAGCGAATAAACAAGTCCTTATATAAGGTGAATGTTTGATTTACTTCGAAAGAGCGATACATTTCCTGCTTAAAGCTGTCCCTTTTCTTCTTCTGTTTTTTTTCTTCATAACTATTTCTCAGAATTAATTTTTACATAATTTTGATGCTATTTGATGCCAAGGACAATTCACAAAATACCTGTAACATCAAAACCTGTTTGTGCATTTACGCGAGATTGTGTCTGGATCCCAACAATAATTCATTTTATTGCTTTTATCTTTTAATCTTTTGCGGTTTTCTTTTAGTTTGACCCGGAATCTGTGTCAAAATGACGCAGATACGGGTCAAATTTATGGGAAAAAATGTAGTTAAAGGGGCTGTGTTGTCTTGAATACAGTGAGTCTGTGGCACACGCGCGTGCGCAATGATAATAAACGGCAACGACAACAGTCCCTTTAAACCCCATTTTTAAAAACAAGTTTCCGAGTCAGTCTGACCCAGGAAATGGTCAAGCCCCTGTAACACAGAATCCGGGTCAATTCTAGCCCCGGAGCTTTTTTGTTTTGTTTAGTGTGACCGTTAAGCAGACCCTTAATTTGCAGAGTAGACTAAGCTCTACCATCAATGTCAACGCATCACCGACCAAGCGGAACTAATCTACTCTTTATGACAAGTTATGATTAAAATACTAATAAAAGATTCGCAATCTCAATGGGCTTATAACATTGTTAATAAAATAGGTATCAGCATTCTAACTGTCCGAGAAAGGTAATTTTTCGATCGAGAAAACTTGTCACTTGAAATTACCAAGCTGATATGTCAAATATTCACTGGACGCCATTTCAGTAAGCAACTCTTTCGATGTAACAACACATCGGTGCGGACACTTACCATTACCGTCATGAAATAACAAAGCATTTGCTTGCTGAAGTGGCACCTGGGCGTATTTCACCTTCCTAGAGCCCCAGTTCCCATCTTGTACCTTCGGCGCTCTATACTCTTTGATTCGGAAATTGGGCCCATGGCACCGCAAGCGCAGAATTCTGTATCTAGTAGCGCCTGTGATCGGGGTCTTTTCCTACAGAATGAGGGGGTCGTGGGTTCGAATCTCAACCAAATAGTACGGGCCTTTGCTTGTGGAATTTTTTTTTAAATGTGCTTGACTCGTCGGTGTAAGGCTAAAACCCAAAATAGCATCGGAACAAGTGGCACAAAGTCCCTTACTGGACAGTGTACTGATGTTTATCCCCCCCCCCCCCCCGCCGCTGAAATCATGACTACATAATTTGACACAATTTGTTGTGGGTGTATTGTGTGTTTTTGAAGACACTCTTTTAAAAACCAATGATGTAATCCCACTTGAGACATCAAGCCGCCTTTCTTCTGTGCAAACAAATTTGGACTCTTCAAAATGCCGATCATTTTCAAAATAGCATCCGCCACCCGTCTTGTGTATACCTCTGTCCCATTATTGTATCGTACAGTGACTCTTGTTAATTGATTATTTTCTAATGACGGAGTGGACAGTGACACGGTGCACCCTGCCTGCTGCTTTGAATTCCGCCGGCAGTTTAATTGAAATCAGAACCACTGAAACCAGTAAGCTGGGCCTCCCTGATGCGACCCAGGGTCACACGAAATGAGTTTTTGTTAATACACGAATTCCTCTCGATCGACCAGGGAGTAATGACCACGGCCGTGCGTTGAACTGTGTGCTGACCTCCTGATTTGGAGCTGACTTTTTTTCTACCGAATCTAGGACTAAAGCATTTTGTGTAATTTTTGTGTGTCTTTTCCCCTATTGGTCTTGCCAGAGTTTTTGCCTTATTTCGCGTACTCAGCGAGAACCAATACTCACATTAGATAGCAATAAATTTATGTATGTTTTTGTTTCACAGTCAGAGTATTATTTGGTAACTGTCAAACAGCAGTATCCTCACTTGGTGTGTCTCAACAAATGCATACAATAACAAACCTGTGAAAACTTTGGGCTCAATCTGGTCATCGAAGTTGCAGGACAATAAATGAAAGACAAAAAAAAAACACCCCAAAACCCACCCTGCTTAGAATTGTGTGCTTTCAGATGCCTAAAAAAGGCCTCGTGCCTGAAGTCTTTTTAAGATGCAAATTTGGGGTGAAAATTTACCTTCAAAGGGGGTAGTTTCTAATGTCAACAGCTCTCCAGTGCTCTTTTATAACCACGTATAACCTGTGGATTACCAAAAGCACACCCTGCCGTCAAGAAAGTTGTAAGTTACACAATCCTCGGAATGTTTAAGCTCGTCCACTCTTCTAATGACTTTTTACAACTTCTTCAAGTTGCCTTTTCGGATGGCAGGCGAGGGACGTCTCAAATAACAAAGGTGGCGAGTTTCTACCATGAGCAGTAGTATTAATGAGTAAATGTGTTAAGATTTCTTTTTTTGAGCCACAGGAGTCCTCATCAAAATAGAAAAAACTGCAATAACTAATTGCTAACTGATAATCTCGATCAGGTCCGAAAGGGCGCGCTTTCGAAGATGAATCTATCACTTCTGCGCATATTTGCACCGTAATGAGCTAATGAATGTTCACACGCAGCCGAGCAGCGGGCCACAGGTGTACAACGAAAACTATTGTGGGTGTGTTGCCATTCGGACAGTCAGATAAACAACCTGAGCTGACAGGCTGCCGTGATCGGTGGATTCTTGCCCACTCCTCCATCTCATCATTCAATACATATTGAAATATCACCTTTCAGGAGAAAAGTAATTACTTGCTTTAATTCTGTTGCAAAAATATTGACTTCTTTCGGTACATATTTGGGGGAGGATGTAAAATTGGCAACTTTCGGTCCACCAGTCATTAGACACATTTTGTTTATGGAAAGCTCCATCACGATACGTACAGCGTGGAACTTATCACATGTGTTCATCGCCGGATTTGCCCCCGGGTGTTGTACTTGAGACAGGCAGGTTCGATCACAGCATTACAGCACGCACCAGATAATCATTAATGAAAAATAATGATTGCAGGGCTGTAACGTTCAAGTACAAACGTCTGTTGGTACAATCGTGTGTGCGTGTGTTTCTTTATTAGTTTCCACGTGTACATCTCCTGGTTATGAAATCAAGGGCCCGCGAAAATTGGTTAGCACTGCGACCCATCAGGTCTAAAGATACCTGTGAAGAGATGTTTAAGATGGTGTAGATATGGGAGAGAACAAACCCACGCACTCAAGTAGAGGCTGAAAGCTGAATCCACATGCAGGATTCGAACCGGGGTCCAGGCGAAAGGCCGGGAAAGAACCCGCTGAGCCAACCTGAATGCCCAAATATGGGCATGGTTGACCCAGTTCACCTGACGTCATCATCACAACAATCTTGGTTGCGCCATGTTGGGAGTCAATGTCACTGTGAGTTAAAAATTAACTTTACTATTGAGAAAGGACTCACAGATACAGTGCAGTGCGAATTTAACGCGTTGCGGCGTTTACGCTCTACCTTTTGACCCCCAAAATGATTAGCGTGGCACGGTCACTGCGTGTGACCTGCGTGCGAGCGGGTCAATGTAGTAAACTTGACGTAGTCCGCAGGGACAAGTGTGCGTGCCCCCTTTTTTTATCCCCTTAAACAAACTTACCTCGCCGTACATTGCGCCAATCTATAATGCGAACAACTTTTACTATGTGTCTGTAAGGGTATAAAAAGTGACCTTCATGCACCTGTTGGTACAGGCGGTTTAAATACATCTTATAGTCTTAGATGGTATTGGCGAGCTAGTACGGGGTAAGAATTTAACAGTAATTCCAATTTCGAGTGCGTGGACACGTCTAGCACGACGGTATCTCATCAAAAAGATGTAAAATGATTTATTTATTATACAATTAGATAAGTATATTTAATAAACTTCTGAATGTTAACGAGTGTACTGTGAGCACGCCCTTCTCTTAATTATCATCGCAAGCACGTTTTAAGAAAAGGTGTTCCGTTTACCACCCTTTTTGCTTAAAAATTCATTGTACGTCTTCTAAATAGCTTGTGGATATGAACGATTGTTCCGTGCATTATAGCGAAGTCGATGATTTATTTGGTATCAGATGAGGATTAAAATTGGCGGGAAATTCAGCAGCGGTGGGGAACATTTAAAAAAAAAGTTCTTACATTTTATATATTTTAGTGTGATGAATGGGAGGGGATACGAACACCCTTTCACCTATTCTTCTTCAACCGCGGAACGAGTTGTTTCGCAGGTTCCTGCTGTCCCTCCCCACTTGCTCGAATTTAAGACCTTAAATCCAAGTTATTCCATACAAATTATACATTCTCGGATAGAGACTCCATGTTTGCATACCCGGATTAATCAAGTGACATTTCAAGGACTCTGTACTAGCTAAATTATTTAGAGGTAACACAATGTTAACCCTTTGTGACACAAAAATACCTCGAGGGGAAAAAGAACAATTGGGGGTGAACGAGATTTCGAGGGCCTCTACAAAAAATTATTCGAGGATATTTAAAGGAACGAAATTTTATTTAGAGAGGACAGAATATATATCTTTAGTGGCTCCTTACGAAACTCTCGAAGGGCAGCGGTCTTTACAACTTGGTACTTAAACGCAGTATCTTTCCTTGTGTTCACATCAGAGTGAGTACCAACGAAAAGCCAAGATGTCGATCTGATCTTATATGAGTCGGATCTGACGTCATCGGGCCTACAAGTGATCTATCCGAACATGTCCGCACATTCTGTGTCAATTGGGCGCCAAAAAGTTACGCTCACCCGATTTACCAAGAAGTAAAGCTTGAAGCGTACAAACACCTGGCCGTAATCCTCTCTGCTCATAGTTTGCAGCAATTGTCCCCATTATCCCAAAGGCCCGTGTACGGTGCTTTCAAATGTTCTCTTCTCCGTGCTCTCTCTCTCGTGTTGAGCCTCGGGCTGATCACCAGGGTGACTGGGGAAGAGGAATTTTTAAAAAGCTGCTCGTCTCTCTGACTCCGTGCAAATAAGAGGTTTTGTAGTTGTGTTGACTTACCCGGTCGATAATGAGCATCCGGTATTCACCAAACGTTACAGACTACAGACTTTGCTTGAGGCAAATTGACAGAGTGTCAGTAACTCTGCAAGCCGGATAGCTGATCGTTTGCCAGGGTGCACTGATCCAGAAGTGCGATGACAACGGCTACCACGCGGGTTTTTTCCCCCTTTTGTTAAGAATTTGCTTCCGTCTCCCTTTCTTTGACACAACATTGTGTAACTAGTTTATTTTTTACCACAGTGCAAGGACCTTACTGTATTTTTAACCAACTTACTTTGTGAGTTTGTAGCCTGTATTAAGATTGATTTATTGAGACACTATCTGTCATGAATTTCAACGAGTTTGTCGTTAAAATGATAAACTGTCACAAACACCAAGAGCCCAGCTGTTCAAAATTGTCTCATAAAATGCGATAATATCAATTTACGAACAGCAAAGCCTTACGATAAGATTCCAACCCACATAGCGCTACCGTGTCAAAATGTTACCAACATATCGAACCCTGACTAATGGCGGGAAATTTACTTTACCCGGCTCCACTCCTGGACAGTTTTATTCCACCATAGAGCAAGGAGGGCTCCACCTACTGCATCTCTTTGCATCTCCTTGCCTGGTGCATGTTTCCCTCCATCATACAATCTACACTGTTTTCAGAAGATTATCAATTCCAGTACTCTCAGTTCCCATGAGTTATTTTAAATGTTTCGTTCTTGTAGCCCCTTGCCAAGAGTACAATTTTAGCCTTGTTTGGGGCCAACTTGCATAAACCAAAATATAAAATAAACAACTTCCAAATCTACCCGGAATTTCGTTTCTTTGCTGAAAGTCAACCTGGTAGGATAATTTCAGTTTAACAGGATCGATACGATATATAAATAACGATTGAAGATGTCGGTTCAGAGAAGTACAAATGGAAAACCGTTTAAGATTGTTAAGTTTACAAACTCGGTTCCAAAATACTGCCGTGTGTACTAGTATACTTGTTAAATAAACAATCCCACTCAAAACCCTATTATTTGCAACACATACAGTTAAATCACCATTAAAACTGTTTTAATTTAAATACATATCAGCCTATTAATTTAATTCAATTTTGACACGGGCTGGCTGTAAATGTGAAAACCCATAGACGAATGAATGTAAACTATTTTAACAAAATAATTCAAACGATACATCATTCCTTAAATTTCTGTGTGCCACTTTTCCCAGGCATGAGCCAAATCTAATAAAATGTTGAGCAACGTTTGGTGAATAAAACAGATGTTACATCGGATCAGGGTTTCCTGCACTAAGGTAAAATCATTCCAACATGTTTGTAAAGGACAAGAATTCTAGGTAAACAGAATCAACGTTTGACCGAACTATCAGGACAATAAGTTCATCCTGCTATAATTTAGCTTACTTGATTGGTGACTGAAGGGTGTAAGTGTAACGGTTGGCTGTGGGTTCGCAATGCACTGTTGTATCTGGAGTGCGTCTTCCCGCTTATTTAGCGGTCTTGAAAATCGCTCTAAGATGGAATTAGGGTGAAGAAGGCGTTGGGACATGCGCACACTCAGTTTCGGAGTTCAAAATGTGTACAGCTATAGCAAGTCCCACAAAGGCTATCTCACAAAATGTTGTGCCCCCCCCCCAACTCTGCTAACACCTCCCCCACACATTATTCTCAAAAATGCATCCTCGGGTAGAATTCTGTTGTTTTTTCCTTTGTCCCTGCACTTAACAGTTTCCCATAGACTTTGTACACACACACATTTTTGTGGAGCACCCCGGTCTTTAGAATTTCCATGTGGATACCTTTTATTCTCCCTTTTGTTTTGTCCTTGGTCTCCATTAAGGTACCGAAAGTGAGAGCACCTTCACACACAAGTGTGTAAACACCTACAATCGGGGACCTCCTATTGCCCCTCTTTTCTTCGTACTTAGTAACTTTTTGGCAACATCTCCCATTGATTTTTACACACTTTCCAACTGGGGACCTTCAGCCAATTGGGACCCTACTGTCCTCTTTTGTTATAGGTTTCAAGTTTGAATGTGTATTCCTATACCCATCGACACACAAGTGCGTAATGGCCAATAATTCAACTCTTTGTCCTGGACCCCCTTTGTGAGAGCAATCACATAACAATTGTCCCTTTTGTTATAACTTCTCGGTTTGAACCCAGTAAATCGAGGACTTCACCGTGTTCTCCCATTGTTTCGAACGTAGAATGGTTCTTATCAGCGTAGTTATTGTGGGGTTTTCTGTGGACAGTGTAGTGAAAATAGGGTTTCATGTGCGGAGGAAGGAACTGTTTGTGTTAAATTATGTTAACGGCGATTTGTTGCACATGTTCCCTTCCGCTCTGTTGCTGTTTTTCCGTTCTTGGTGCCTATGTACACGAACGTCCATAATTACCCCCAGACACCCCCCAGATGTTTACCATAAATACATTTTAACAAAAATAAAAAAAACACACACAAAACACACACTGAGAGGATACATGCAACCGTATCCCACACCTGAACAATCAATTACCTTTGAATATACCAAGAAAATGCAAACTGACAACCATTTCATAAACAGCCCTCTGTTAGCGGCATGTGTGAAGACTTCAACAGAATCTCCTCGCTCAACAACGATCGATGTTATTGAAGTATGACATAATAAGAACATTTGCCTGCCTCTGACATCCACGGTTGCGACGCTGGCAAAATCGTTGCAAGTTTCCAATGATATGAGTGTGTTATATAATGTACTACTTATGAATGAAGAAAATTTTAAATGTTAAATCATTAGGAATGCTGGTGAAACAGCCATAAGTGCTTACTGTCCACGAATCAAGATGCTTTAACCTCACCAGTATTGATGGAAAGGCTTGCGCTCCTTGCACCCATACTCTCTTTGAATCAATCTAAAGTACGTCATCTGTTTTCTTGGCAGAATAACCTCACCTTACGGGTTTACTCTCACGGGTCGAGATTAACGTAGAGCGCTGGATATGCCAGCGAAATCCCAGATTGTGGTATCCTAAATCTTCCTTGATTTACATTCCAGCTTTTGTTGATGATGCTAACTCCACGGTTTTGCTCGATACTATCTTTGATTGAATCAAAGGTACAGTAAAAGAGATATCAACGAAACTGCCGGAGGCCACTGATTTGCGTAATCTTTATCAATCAACAAATGAGGCATTGCAAAGGCAACTGTGAACACTTCGACAAAGGTGGCGTTTCATTCTGGGAAAATCAGTACAGACATGCATTACGGTTTCTGAACACAGGGAAACTTTGAAAAATCTAAAGTACACTTGTTTTCCTTAAAAAATATGGACAAAATGTCACACTAAATATTTTACAGGGCCTGTATAAGATCGGTTGAACGATCATCTCTGCGAACAACATACAAAACAAGACCTTGTTTTGTAGTGAGGTTTAAATGCTAAACCAATCATTTAAATGCGCTAAACGGACAAGGCTTGTTTCGGATTCTTTTCAGGTTGAACGCGTGGCTTCTCGCAGTTATTGATTTCAGTTTAGGAATTTATCGAATATTCAGCAGCTGTTGATGGCGTGTTGACTTTAGTTCCCGGGGGTCTTCAAACTGTCGTATTACTTAAAGTATCAGTGGAACATTATAGGAAATCGTTCCAAACGACAACCGCATTTCCTGAACTCCTAAATGGCATTTAAGGGTAGAATTAAAATACCAGGCACGAATCTGGGGGGGGGGGGGGGGCTGGGGTGGTTCTTGGGCTCGATTTCACATAGCACTAAGGGCCATCTTAAGACGAGTTTTAAGTATCGCCATAGTGATGCGTATTGTGACATCACACTTTGCTTAGCAATTAAGAGTGATTCGCAATTAACATCAATCCTAGCTCTTTGTGGATTCGAGCCATGTAGGGGGGGGGTCCGGACCTCCCTGCTTTCGACCACGTGTTTTGCTCTTTTCATCATTTTCTTTTTCAATTTGTAGATATTTAAACTTGTGTCATAATAGTATAGCCCTTTAATGTACCGACCTAAACTACTATGCCTGCTAAAGACGTGTTCACAATCATCGTTAACTTTTCGTGTTTTTTGTTTGTTTGTTTGTTTGTGGGGTGTTTGTTTGTTTGTTTTGGGTTTTTTTTGGGGGGTAGGGTTTTTTTTTTGGGGGAGGGGTGAGGTTTTTTCCACATGACCAGTGTAGCATCTTGCCTGCCCCAAAACACACTGGAACGCACTTAGCTCTTAGTTATTACATACACTCTGTGGACATTCCTTTGTCTTGTGCAAAACACTATCAAGACGTGGGTAGGTCCAAATAGTGTTTCAAAACACTGCCTTGTGTGGACCTCTTTAGTTCGCAGGTCCACACTTCGTTTGCAATGCTTGTTTGTCCACAAGGTGCAAACAATGACATTGGCTACAACGTTGGCTAGACTTTCCCTTTAAAGTCAGCCCAGCAGTCTTTCATCGACGTTTCGGAATTATTGGTTTACCGATACATGAATACAAAAACAATTAACTGGAGCAAAGGCCATTGTTGATCCTCTGTAATAATAATGATTGCCTGCAGTCCAGTCAGAACCATGAATAAATAGAAATAATTTCAAACATGGGAATCAATGTTTGCATTGTTGCAGCTGGTTATAATATTGGAGTGACCTGATGGAGCTAATTGAAATTAGGCAGTGACTGAAGTAACGTGGCTTTATGCTGCTGTTAGTGACATCCTCAAACATGATAGGGGCGGTTTCTGTAAGCCTTTGTCCCTCCTTCTCCCCAACTCTGTCCCTCCCCCTCCCCTAACTCCGACCCCACCACAAACAACCAACTTTCAAGGTGTGCATTTTATGAGTGGCACATTTTCAACAGTTCGTAAAAACCATTCTGAAGCCAGTGAATACATATTTGTTTACCCTCGACCCTAGCCTGAACATTATCCGTGGTTTAAAAAACCCTCAAGGGTATCGCTGGAGATTTCTTTATCGGGCGGTTGGCTCCCCAAAACTTACAAAAGTGACCAGAAATAATGTTGTATTGGGCTCATTACTAAGGTTACTGATGAACTGCCATAGTCTAGTGGTCTCTCGAGAAGGACTAGGTCCGACTTATTAATGTTATTAATGACACGTGTTGATATTTCCGACCAAGGCCGGGACGTTTCATAAAGGCTTCTGGTATCTCCGAATTTATATCCCTTTGCCAGATAGTTATTCTGGAGATTATCCTAAACCAATAAGGATGTTGACTTGTACCTGCTACTCATCGATCTCAGCTCTGTTAGTCATCGGAGTTTTGGTTTTAATTCCTGGTCGTGACACTTGTGTTCTTTCGCGAGACGCTTGACTATAATTTCTTCTCGTCACTGCATGAGTAAATGGGTACCTGTGAAGGTATGAGGTTGATGGTGTGAATGACTACAGCAATACTGTGCGCCAATTTGATTGCGGATGCTGCAGTCAGGTTGGCTCAGTGGTGCGTACCCTGCCTTTCACCTCTGTGGACCCTGGTTCGATTCTCCGGACTGGAGCCTTTGCTTGTGAATTGGGGTGTCAGTCCCTCTACCTGACTGCGTGGGTTTTTTTCCTATTGAGGTTTTCCTCCCACGTCTTAAATTCTTCATTGTCTCCTTTAAAAGAAAAGGTTGGTGTGATGTTTCCATTGGGATGTTCTGTCGACTATTTAATTCAGGTGATCAGATACTAGTATTGGAAATGAGTTGCAGGAAATCTTAAGACCCGATGAAGTGGGGGTGGTAATAGTGTAAAGGTGCTCTGAGAACTCTACCCGGCTTGAAAAAAAGCAAAAAGCATATATATATAAATACATTTTACCACAACTACACATTGAATTGGAAGTGATATCGTGAGTTACGAGATGGTTTAGAAATAAAACCCGAAACGGTTCCCGCTCAGGGGCATCACGCTTGCCCGAAATGCTCCTCTGGGACCAGCCTATGAGCAGACGACTCAAAGATGAGCAAATCATCTACAAAAGGTTCGCTACAGATATCCGTGTATAGCGTTTCGAATCGTTCCTAAGCTGACCCTCGGGAGGTGAATTTCCCCCTCTGCCCCCGGTCTTTTAATATCACTGGAAGATGTAGGGCGAGGGATAAACTTTCAGGCGGAGGGAGGCGATTCGTAACGATCATCCTACGGCCGTCGAATCCGAACAGGATCGCCTTACAGCTTAAAGTCGTACGAGTTGCGTTGGATAATTAGTTTACAATCGAACGACAATTGTTTTTCCCGGGTATATCTCCCCGCACGAGAACGGTCAATGTCGAGTTCCTTGTGTGGAGCAAGAGGTTAACCCTACGGCTAGAGGTGGCTTGTAGGCAGGCTTATACAGGCAGGTGGGACTAATGGGGGGCAGGGTTAAATTAGCGGGACTTATTCAGAGAGAAAGGGGATGACCGATACTTCCAATCCGGGGAGACGACGTTTTGGTGCCGGATTGAGAGTACCATTCCATTTATGGATGGAACCAGATAATTACGCGCTTGATAATCCGTCGCCTTTTAAATTAATTAGATGAAAGGTTTTTTGTTTTTACGGCGAGAGCATATATTAGTTAAGCATTAATCGTAAGCAGAAGGGTTGGCTGTTTACTGTTTTTCAACCAAACCTGTGGTTAAAGACTGACGAGTCGACCTAGAGTCTTTCCTAAAGTTTACATGACAATACAACACAAACATGCAATCGAGACTGATCTCGAATCTGTTTTTTCTCGGATCTACAACTTCTTTCAAGAAGAGAACTCATTAAAATGGCTGTAAATTACTTTATTTCTCACTTCCCACGCCAAGCAAAACTTCAAGCTTAACTTAATTTACGGGCAATTGAAGCAGTCTCACAGGAAGGCGAAAACAGAGAAAAGAACGATCTTTGATCACCGTCTGCTTTTTCAGACTGCATTTTCAGACTGCATTCTGCTCCTGTCCATGTCCTTTTCACCTGACCGCATGTCACACTATGTGTGCGGACTAGTGACAGTTAACTTTTGGGAAAGACTCCGCTGAGCTTATCCAATATGTGGCAGGGGGTGTCCCCCTCCAAAAGAAAAATATATAAATAAATAAATAAATAAATAAATAAATAAATAAATAAATAAAATAATAAACAAGTAAATAAATAAATAAATAAACAAATATATATAGGCCTATAAATAAGATTAAAAAACAAAATAAAAATGAAAACAAAAATAAAAATACTAAAATGTTCCCATGCGATGCATCGCCTGCATATCGTAACTGATTCAAACACAAGCTGTGTGGACGATTATGCAATAGAACGCCGTTATATCGAACATTGAAATAACGAACATTTTACAAATAACGAATCATTAACATTACAACCGTGCAAAACAATTGACCCACAACTTTTGTGCACAAAACGTTGCTATACGTTTAATGCATTAAAAAATGTTCCAACCATCAACTATAGACTGAGAAATTGCCTCTAAGTCGCCAAACCTACCCAAGCAATTCTCTCATTGCCGGAGGGGTAGTCGAATGTCTTTCAAATACATACGTGATGAAATATGGAAATGTCCTTGTATTGATGGATTTTTGAAGTAAAATGCCATCCATTTTGAGTTTTTAATTAAGTTTGATTTTGGCAGCGGGGTTAAAAAGATCCGTTGTCAATTGACAAATATCTTCCCTTGAGATCTGACATGTCTTTGATATCAGAATTGGCGTGCACCTACAGTAGCGTTTAAAGGTAAGAGCTCTGTATTAATAGGAAAAACCCTAATGCAGCTACTTCTGTACGTTACTATGATAGAAAACATTTCCACCACTCATTTATAAACAAATGATGGAGCAGTGAAACACTTGAATAATGTCAAAATAATCCCAGCTAGTTACATTTGCCAATTTAGTAAACCACTTCGGTTCAAATTTTTTCACGGATACAATTGTTTTCTTGACTCATCAGTCTAGCATACTTCAATTTTAACAAAGTTCAAAATATACAGACGATCAGATCCTTTTGAGTTTATAGTCTAAATACAATCCATATGTTAGAAAACTTCTCCCAAGACTTCAGCTCTTGTCTCGGTTCGCCCAGAAACCCTAACTACGTTTTCGGTACTTTCGAGACAACCTATTGGAACTTTCACAGACCGGTTGCGTGGTGTGTTTAAGAAAAAACACCAAGAAGATATAGAGCTGCTTGTGAACTTCCAGAAACCAATGATGTATCGTACCTATACGTCTGAGATAGAACATCCAAGAATAAGCGGGTGGGAGCCTTGCTCACAAACAGGGATATCAAGGTATTATGGAGCAATGCCCGGCGACGCCAAGTTAGTTATCAAGAAACCACGCCCAATTCCCGCTTCATCAAAGGCAGTCATTACTGGCATTCATGGCAGGAGTCAGTAACCAGAAAATGGTCTATTACCGGATCAGAACAACCCCCCCCCCAAAAAAAAAAAAAAAAAAAAAAAAAACATAAAAAAAACCACATAATAATATTCAGTTATACGAGTTATGTTGCAAAGGAAACTCGGCGCCAAACATCGGAGATAAATGAAATAAAGCATTACCGGTGTCATACTAATGGTCGGCAAGTTTCAGTGCATTTATCATTGTAATATGACTTCATTAATATAGCCACTGAGAGCTACTACCCACGTTTCCCGTCACGATCATTTGACATTCGTCATCAGGGAGTTATTAAATTGGACAAATCACTCAGATTTGGTTTCAAAGACGTAACCCAAGTTTACTGGACTAAGCCTCGTTTTGCGCATCACGTTTTCACGCGAGATTCGCTATGGATTCCATACTATATTTGTTCCTGTCTCAGTTCTAGCGAGAGAAGTATAAATGGTTCCGTCTGCTGAAATTAATGTTTTTGTAAGAGTAAAGGTATTTTACGTTTCTCAAATTTAAGATCAAGAAACCGTTTGAACCTTCGCCACGATGAGTGTGGTTCACTACTTTGAAGCAGAGCTCAGGTGTTCTTTCCCGTCTTGCTTATTCAAGCTCGATTAAGTTTTTGACGGGTTTTTTTAATACTTGATTTGTTTTACGGGTTCGTGGTAATTCCATAACCATTACTCGAAGTCAAATTTGACAGTTTTGTTGTTGCTGGTACTCGGTGTAACATTATATTTTAATAGGCATAGAGCTCTTCTGGTTCCATGGGGGTGTGTCATGGACATACACATTTTTAAAGAGTTTCAGCAGTGCCTGAAACTCGGCCTTGTATTTTGTTTCTTTTGCTCCAATTCTACTTCGACTGCACGAGGTTATGACCGCAGGCATTAACATAATTTTCAATTTAGTGACATATTGATAATTTGTGTGGGCACCAATCCGACGGGATTGAGCAAACTGGGTTATCGAATTATTTTTCAAACCCGACCCAAGTTTCCCAAATCGAACAAGCACTCACCTAAGTTGTCGACGAGCCCCTGGATCTTAACACCAAATTGTCACACACAGAGAGACACGTATCCTGAATTCCAATTAAATCTTTCCACTTTTTTGTACGAGCTAACGGCAGCCGTCCTGGCGTTTGACGATGACCGAGGGGAGGGGGGAAGATCGGATGAAATTCTACCCAGACACGCTTCGAGTTATCCAGATCCTCGTACAAATCGTCCACGGGAGCGAGCGCGTGAGGGGGACAGACGCAAGAGAGAGAGAGTGGGTGTGTGTATGTGTGTGACACGGACACACGCACAGCTGCGGCGATGTAAAAATCCGTTTTTTCTAAACGCACGTCGCCTGACTTGTGCTTGCGCTTTTATACGGCGAAGCCAACACTGAGCAAAAGTCACCGCCCATTGCGCGGCGTGTTGAGCCCGCTGGCAACACAGCGCTGGCCTCATTGGTCACGGCGGAAATGCAGTGACACTAATGATGCTAAATGTCAGCGAGAGCGCGTGCCGGGCGACGTGCGCCGCTGCATGGTTGGTGCCTCTTCCCGCCTGAAATTTATTTTGCCGAGGAGCAACGGAGCAGAGTCGTAATAACTGGGGGTTTCTTTGAGTGTTGTGTTGACTCGTGCCGGAGTTGATACGCCTGAGTGAAGAGACACGCAACCCGGGTACAATTAATTTTGAAAAATTGAAAAGGGGCCTGTAGAAGAATAAGATCAAAACAAGACCCAGGAGAATATTTCATGAGCGCATCTGTGATTAATGATGCACCCCATTTCGCAAGGACATGTGGCAAGGGGGCGTCTGTGTTAAAAAGTTTCACCTTTTAAAAACCCGGAAAAAAACATTTTGTAGGGTAAATGGTATGAAGGCAAGCAGAGAAATTGATTGACAGTGTAGCCGATAAATCTCAGAAAAAAACTTACAGAAATTTGTATTCTTCAATGGGTAGACTGTAAAGTACGTTATCGAAGTTGGAAGCCACTCTCACTGGTTGAGCTAGCGGGGGAAATGTTAGTAACTTGACCCGTGCCTCGTCGGACGGAGAAAGCTTAAAATAGTTTAGCGAGAGTTTGCAAATCAATTCAATCGAGAGGTACGTGTTCTGAAGGTACGGAGGTACAGTTACGGAGGTACAGTTACGGTACTTTGAATGGCTATAATGTTCAATGTATACAGTTATCGCATAACCAGTCGTTGCTGTAATTAATTTAAGAAAAAAATAATAATATACGCCGTCTACTAACTGATATCGGTTTCGGCCGATGGCTCTGGCTACATCGTTGAATCCGCTAGCACTTCAAAATCGTCGTCGAGACGATTTTCTGATAGCCAAAGACACTCAAATCGGCTATTACAACAAATTACGTGTTTTGTCTTGGAACTAAAAATAATTGGTTCTTATGTAGCGCACATATCCTAGTAGCTAGACCAAGGGTCTTTAAAACAATATTATCCCTGTTCCTCAGGCATACTTTTATATAATTCCTCTAACCTTCTCAACTCCCCGGGGAGCAGACAACCCAAGCTGCTTAAATTAGCGATAAAGGGTTTATCCATAACAATATTGCCCCATCTATACACCTGGGTGAAGAGAAGCAATCATGGTAAAGTGCCTCGTCACAACTGTCATAAGCGGGATTCAAACCCACACTCTGATAATTCAACCATCAGAAATTGAGTCCGAAGAAGTAGACCGGACTAAAAATCTATCGTCGAGGGCGGATCCAATGGGTCATTTTTTGGAGGGACGGGGGTGGGGGTGCTCTGGCTGGACACTAAAATATTGTACCATCCACACACAAGTTGAATTAATTTTGCCGGGAGGGGGATTCCCCCCTGTGTCTCGGTGCCCTCGTTTCTGCCACTGATTGTGAATTAAGATTGAGAAATTTGCAAACAAACCAAAGAACTTGATGGAGCTTGCCTAGTGCGAAACCTTGACGGATGTACAGCGAGATGTCTGGTATCTTGCCGCGTGAGCAGGAACCGATGTGAAACTTCATTAAGTCACTAACGATAGATTATTGGCAAAAACATTCATTTTGCTCGAATTGCATTAGTAGTAGCCTTTCCCCCCTCCCAACGCCGACGGTTTTCATTTGCGAAACTTGTCAAAAAACAGAGAACGAGATGCCAGTTGAAATCACCCGCAGCAGACAGATTCAAATTCCCGTCCTATTATCGTCACCATCCCCCCATGTCATTTGGTTTCCAGCGATGTTTGCATTTGTCATTATTTCCATGTCTTACATAAATCGGACTATCGTCTAAGATTATGGTTTGTTCTTCATGGCCGCAGCGCGCAACGGTTCTTCGACCACGCGTCACCAAGCATGTCTTTCAAACGTTCTCCT
Source organism: Pisaster brevispinus (assembly GCA_023634235.1). Taxonomy (NCBI): domain Eukaryota; kingdom Metazoa; phylum Echinodermata; class Asteroidea; order Forcipulatida; family Asteriidae; genus Pisaster; species Pisaster brevispinus. Next base: position 15,873,146 of record JAMKCF010000005.1, on the reverse strand, counting down.
TCTCCTTTTCCCTCTTTTGTTTCTCCTGATGTAATAAATTAAAACCTGCTGCAGACCTCGGCATGAGTAGAAAATGATGAGTTTGAGGGGAAAGGAGTTTGGATATTGGACATGACTTGGCGTCTCTGAGACTAAGCTTACACTCCATGACAACTCGGCTTCGTGAAGAACCATACTGTGTTTCGTGACACAGTGATTATTATTTTCTCTGCAGACACTTGTGGGGATAGGCTTTTTTTCTCAAAAAAAAAATAAATAAATGGAGTGGACCATTGCGGTAAAAACAGTGTAACTACATTAAATTGTGTTAAATACTATAATAATCTTTTTTTTAAAGGTAAACATTTATTTAAAAAGAAAATTAAAATGTGTTATTATTTTTATTTATTTTATTACACTTTACACTGGCAAAACACTAATAGGAAATAAAAGATACAATCCACAAAATAGAACTGTGACTGAGAAAATAAAAAATAAGTACAAATAAATGATTATTCAAAATTGTATTAAAATGTCGAGCCAGTGAGTGGCAAGGACAAACAGAAGACCAGCACCTCTACAAGGCCGTCCTATCACCCAAAAAAAATTCAAAAAAAAAACCCGCCTCAATTAGCTTGTTTTTTTTCATTATTTATTAATTAATTAATTCATTTATTTGTATAAATTTAATTTAGAAACTGTTTTATTGAATTATATTCTCCATTATTGACGAAGCAAGTGGCCTCGACTACGCATGGCCCGGAATTTAACAACACGGCTTTGAGCAAATTAAACTTCACATAACTGTTTTTGACTGTCGCTGATGATAGATAACAAATCGCTCACGCTGCCGAATGCAGACGCGGGTTGCAGCCGCTCAGTTATTAGGCCTATGTGTAGTTTATATAACACGCCCTCTGAACGTATCACAGAAATACAATCCATAAACCACTCAAGGAATTGATGTTCCATTTTCTCAATATGTTTGTAGGAGGTGTTGCATGTCTGTTGTGGGTGTTCATTTGTTTTATTTTGTTCAATAAATTCTTGAAATCTTTAAGATATAATGACAGCTATTGTGAATGTTGTTTTGATACTTTAAATTGGTCGTTATAAAAAGTCGGCTAGTTTGTGAGACATGATAAAAAAAATAACAAAGCAACCTCCTTTTTTGGTTAAGTGTACACAGTACAGTACAAATGTTTATGTTTTTGCTAACTTTATCTAAGCTATCAAACGAAAAAAAGAAAAAGAAAAAAGAAGTGAGAAAGTTAAAAATTCCAAAAGGATTCAAGTTTCAATCGCGTGAAGCTGGAAAGAATTGGTTTATGGGAACGTGCCATCATTAAGATCGAATCTGAATTTATACTTCCCTTGCGAATATTAGCAGCTATAGGGAAGTATGACCGCATGCATATTATACATAAAAGAACCACCAACGCGTGAACTTAACTGTCTGCAGATCATATGGAAACCAATTTTTGATTTGTGATTGGAGCTGCCCGGGAACTTGTGATCGCAGCCTGGATGGGCGACAGAGGTTCCTAGTACTGACGTTTTAGGGTTTCTTGAGAGCTTGGTTTCTTGGAAGCTTTTGTTCGTCGGTTAATGGGTTCCTGAGTTCCTAGTTTTGAAGGTTCCTGTACTCAGGTTTCGGGTTTCTTGGACGCTTGGTTTCTGGGAGGCTTGTTTTCTTCGAAGCTTGGTTCTTGGGTTCGTAGGTTTCTGAGTTCTATAGTTTTTGAGGTTCCTGGTACGTAGGTTTCGGGTATCTTGGAAGCTTGGTTTCCTTGATTTTTTGGCTCCTCGTTTGTGATTGTTTCCAACTTTTGGTGTTTCTGGTACTTAGCTTTTGGGGGTGTTGGGTGACTTTGTTCCTCAGTTCATATGTTGCAGAGTTCCTAGTTATAGGTTCCGCTGTACTTATAATTCGGGTTTCTTACGGCTTGGTTCCTCAAATTATGAGTTTCTGGTTTAATGGTTCCTGAGTACTTAGATTTTGAGTTTCTTGACAGCTTGGTTCCTGCGCTCATGAGTTACTGAGTATAGAGTTGGTGGTTTCCGAGTACTAGGATTTCGGGTTTCTTGGCAGCTTGGTGTTTCGGTTCGAGAATGTCTGCGTTCCTATATTTAATATGTTTTTCAGTTAACTGCAATGGAGGACCACCTTTAAAAAGGTGATTCCCTACAGCAGCACTTCAGTCTTTCGCAATACAAAAATAGTAATTGAAAAAATAATCTTGACAGGTCATGAGGAATGAGTTTGTATGACACTTAAAAGCAAACACTATTTGATTGTCATTAAACACCAATTCAATTCAAATAGAAAACAAACCGGAAACGTAAAAAGTCGATATTTTTCAATCAAAGCATCCCATTTCCAGACAATGGTTATTGAAAATGAGACAAATATTGATTTCAATTATCAAATAGCCGTAAATAAAAATGAAAATGTACCGTTACTCCCATTCAGGCTGAACAGGGCTTAAGAGCAATCTTGGTTTATTGTTCACAAGCTCCCAAGGTTATTTTTTGCGACTGCGATATCAATCTAAAAAATAAAAATAAAAAAAGCTTTATGTCCCGGGAACCTCTATACTAGAAACTCCGTAAACGCACGAATCGATGAACCCGACTGCCAAGAAACCGAAAACCTAAAATAAATAATTCATGCATACAACTAGGCAGCATGTCTTCAAAGGCAAAGTATACCTTTGGTTTTTGGAACCGTTCGACTTTTTAAATCTTACCTGCGAAAATTTCGCTTCAAGAGGTGGTCGCGTTTTAGAGAGCGAAAATGACCACGCAGGGAGAATAACCCCTACCAGGAGTACACAATCTGGGAAACGTTTCTAACAGTAACGCTTCTCATATTCAAATTTTGGTGCATACAAAACTGATATCCTTTTACATAACCACATTGCTTTGAAGTGAAATGTTTCTAAAAATGCTTTGTACTATCGAAAGCTGCTGCAATCGGGCTTCTCAACAATACGTTTGTATTGCCATCGATTTTAAGAGTGATTACGGCACGTACATACCGGGCCCTATAAGCAAGTTTCTGATGAGGATTTTATAAATAATTAAATTAAACATAAGATACTTATAATCTCAAGATTTATTTCAGGTCCCATTGTGGTGGAAATTCCAATTGAAAATTTAGTAGCTTAAGCATGTTATTTTTTACAAGAGATGATTGAAGTTGTTCAAAAAACAAATGGTCTGGTCATTTGCGATAGAGCAAGCTGGTCCAATACAGATACTGAACTCGGTCAGGCGTAGTGACTCTGGAGGATTCCATGTGAAATACAAAGTGCAGTTTAAATAAACATCTTAGTCCAGTAACAACATTGGTTGTTATATTGCCCAGACTGAGCCAAAGCTTTTAATCATAATTTATGTCAGTCTCAAGTATGGCTCACACCTGAGGAGGCTGCGGTGTGTTTTGTTGGTGGGGGGCTGGGTTAAATCATATATTTTTTTCTTCTTAAGGGACAAGTTGCCTTGGATTGGGAGCGTTGGGCTATAAAAAGCCTCTCTTATGAAAATTGTGGTTGGCAAGATGTTTTAAAAGTATAATGTTTTCTGAAGTCAACAAATCGGCGAACCGGGTTAGTTTAACGAAGTAAAAGAAAAACCACACAATTTCGATGGATATTATTTGTGTGTTTCGTTATATGGTACTTTTACAAACATCTTTCCAACCACAATTTTCATAACAAACGCCTTTTGTATCCCAAAGCCTGCAAACCAAGGCAACGTGTCACTTTAATAAAAAAAACCCCACTGTAAACAGACAAAACAATCTTTCCTTTATAGAATGACAGGAACACAAAGGTGTGACATAATCATTTGAAAAATAAATTTGTTACAAAATTGTATTCTGTCAACGCATGGTCCCAGCTGTACAAATCTGACCCATTTATACGATTAAATGCTTTCGAGAAAAAGGGTTTACGTAATCTGCGATTTGCGTTTTTTTCAAAGTGCCGTTTAGGAGGTAGCTGTTTGTAACATGGTAGTATTTCAGTTGTACCATGGAGGTAGAAATAGATGGTTGTACACTTTAAAAACTCCTGGCCACAGAGAAACATTTCCGTCACACTCTAAGAGCTTCGGGATCCTTGGTGGACAGACCCATTGGTAAATGTCAAAAGTTAGTAGCTGCACTTTAGTTTAAGCTCAATTGGACATCGGAGTCACGAGAAAATCGTGGGGAAAAAAAACCCCACTTCAATATCTTGTCAAACATCGGTTATCAAGTCTAATTGTATTGCTCATGTCAAGCAAAAGTATTTCAAGAGAAAATTTTCAGCATGTCCATTTTTACATTCAAATAGGTTATGTGTAGTGACATTTATAATTCTACCTTACCAACGATGTCATGTTTGCCCGTAAGAGTAAACATGTTCTGATTTCACATTCATTACTTAAAACTCTGCGTGACACCATCAAAAAATAATCACACCATTTCACCATGCCTTACTTGTTGAGTAACAGTTTGATTTTAGCGTGTGATACATTTCTGTGAAGAACCAAATCACTTTTAAATCAGCCAAATCATTAGATATAGACCCTTTTGACTAAATAAAATCAATTCAAGCAAAATTGTATTTGGAGATGAGCCCACAAGTCTCTTTCTGCTCAATCAACCATTTCTATGAATTACGCCCTTTGTTTACAAAACTAAGCAAGGCTGAGTAATTGCTGTACAATTCCTATGGGAATTCCTGGAGAACGGGTCATTGTTGGATTGTGTTAGTGAAAAATAAACCCCGGGTAGTGATAAGACATTTGGCATGCTATTTGGCTAGGTGCAGTAGTGGAACTTGGATTTTTTTTTTTTTTTGAAAAAACAATGGCGGACTAATTACTTTTTAATTAAAAACTGTTACTCAATAAGTGAGCGTTGGTGTCACGGAGGGTTAAGATATACCGTGACCTTAAAGGTGGATATCCTATACTCAGCTAGACAGTAATTTGGAAGTAAAGTTGTCGCCCAATATTGCAACTTCTCTCCCGAGTGGGTAGAAAGGATCTATTAACCCAAATTTTGAGGTCATCCATCACTATCTGCACTTTGATTTTGACAATTCGGTTCAAATTGCTGATCAAGGGTTATGAATTATTGAAAGTAAATGTGACTCACATGAACGTGCCCTTTTATATTGCCAACATATGTTGGTTTCAAAGTGACTCAAAGCATCACGGCTCTAAATGAAAGCCCCCACTCTGTAAATGTAGCCCCCACTCTGTAGCTGTAGCCCCAACCTTTTTATTCAAATGTAGCCCTAGCCTTAAATGTAGCCCACCTTGTACCTGTAGCCCGAGCCTTTTTATCCAAATGTAGCCCCACCTTCTACCTGTAGCCCCGAACTTGTTATCTAAATGTAGCCCCCACCTTGTACCTGTAGCCCAACCTTGTTATCTAAATGTAGCCCCTACCTTGTACCTGTAGCCCGAACCTTGTTATCTAAATGTAGCCCCCACCTTCTACCTGTAGCCCGAACCTTGTTATCTAAATGTAGCCCCACCTTCTACCTGTAGCTGGAGCCTTTTTATCCAAATGTAGCCCCCACCTTCTACCTGTAGCCCCGAACTTGTTATCTAAATGTAGCCCCCACCTTGTACCTGTAGCCCAACCTTGTTATCTAAATGTAGCCCCCACCTTGTACCTGTAGCCCAACCTTGTTATCTAAATGTAGCCCCTACCTTGTACCTGTAGCCCAACCTTGTTATCTAAATGTAGCCCCCACCTTGTACCTGTAGCCCAAACCTTTTTATCTAAATGTAGCCCTAACTCTAAATGTAGCCCCCGTCACCTTGTACCTTAAAGGGGGACTGTCGTCATGATCAAAGCAGGCCTGTGGGTGTACATGGAATTTTGAACTCTAACCCAGTTATACTGCACGCTTGCGTCACATCACAATATTAATGACGATACCCCTTATGATCTGACGGCCAGTGTGCCCGCGTGCAGTAACTGGGATAGAGTTCATCATTCTACGTACAGCAACAGGCCTGCTATTTTTTTTTGTGCGATTTGTGTTTTATTTCTTCTTTTTTCTCCCCTATAGTTCCTTTTACGGGTACACTGCGAAATTGGGGTGTTAAAACTGACACCCTGAGTGTTGTCACATATAGATACCGAAGAGAGAGTCAAGATTAACACTGTAGGGTGTTAAAATAACACCATTAAAATTGTTTTTGCAGAAATGTGTGTTATTTTAACACCCTATGGTGTAAATTTTGATTCTTTGTTTGAATCTATGTGACACCACATTGTTATTGAAGTGCATTCCTGCGTTTTTTCCTGAGACACCATAAAAACTACTAGCATTTTGATCGCATAACTGCTGACACTTCTCCTTTTTGAAATAGTTGTTCTTGAATAGATTTGAAGTTGGCCCGTACTGGTTTGTTGATGCCACTCGCAGGTCACTGACCTGCTCAACCATACCTAGGCACATCATCCTCTTGTTGGTAATTGTCAGTAATTGCCTTTATTGATAAAATCCAACCAAGGGCAAAAAGTCAATATTTATTACCCATACGTTTGTCTCTCACATTGGAGTTTCCAATAAACGGCAATTCCACATGGATTTGTTTGTCTCCGCTGTTCATTTGTTTTTCCTCCTAAAACCTTACACCCTCGGGCGATATGGCGATCTCATGTCTGCGATCTTAAGCGTCGCCATGCTCGCCGCTGTATACGGTTTCTTTGGGATCCCAACAATCAGTCCATGAAATATGTTCCTATTATTTGAAGCAGACGACATATTGCCCGGCAGGTCCGATCTACAACGTCATTTCCTCTCTTCCTTTCTGGTCAATAATAAGTTGAGAAAACAAAGTGAGAAACTACAGACTCATTAGCTCATTAAACTTTTGGCGGGTTTCAGTCTTGCTCTCTGGGCCGTCTAGATTTTTGTGGAATGCCTTCGTTTTTGCAGGAAACATTGTGCAAAATGAGAACTGTTTACAGCCGCGGGGAGCAAGCCGTTATGTTTAATTGTAATGAACTCCCAGGCACAGGAACACACCTGATTGTGCCCTGGAGGGTCGGACAGTGTCTGAAGTGCGCTCAGCCCGAATGTTTTGGCGAGCTGCTAATTATACCCAAGCCCAAATGACATTTCACGAGCAGTGTTTGTTAGTAGCGAAAAGGTAGTGGAGTTAATTGTTGTGTGATATTAAACAAGACGTTGTGCTGTTTACACTCTCGGAGCGATTGGCTTGAGCGTGCAATCAGCGAGACAGGTGAAACGGGTTCCCTCCGTAATATTGTACGCACGGCACGGATTCTACGTGTAATCACTACGGGTCTGATTTCATTAAAATGAAGCCGCCCTCTGAAGCCAGGTGTAAGTAACCACTCCTGAGGTTTATATTGAGCTCATGAGTTGGCAATGAGTTTCGCCAACGAATGAAGGAAGGAAATCTCTCAGTTTCAAAGTTTGATTAGGGATATTAAAATGTTGGGCTGTGTGCAGAGGCCAACATAAAACATGTTTACACCTCGGGCTGACTGTTGTGTACAGGCTTCGCAGTTTTTTAACATGAGCCTGTATTCGTCCAAACATAAGCCGTATTTGATTTAGAGCTGGAAATGATTTCAACAGCCCCATCGCACACACACAGCCTGTGTGTGAAATTAAAGTTTGAAAGAGTGATGCCTGTCATTAATGTCCGAGTGAGCAATCATGGCTTTATTCAGAGCGAGACACCATCATGGTGGGGGGGGGGGTGGGCAGGGGACAGGGCTGGAGCCCCCTTCCCGCTCAGACCCTTTACCCCCTTGCCCCCCCCCCCACCAAATGAGACGAAAATGGTTCGATACATGAAATAGACCCAATTATGTCTGTGCCTCGCTTGCCACCCCCCCCCCCCACACGCACACAAATGTATGATTACACGACACTGCACCATATGCTATTCTAAAACCAAATTTCAATCCAGATTGCACCCTACTGGCCCCGCCCCCACCTCTGCCCACCCACTGCCCCCACTCCCTCGCTCCTTCCAAATATAATATTCGGGAATTTCAACTATAGCTCGAGTGGGTTTTTGTTTTGAGTTAGAACCGATTTCCATGTTTTTAATGCATCGTTTTTTGTTTGTTTGGGGTATTTGTTATTATTTTTCTTTCATTATGTAGACATGATGACATTTCTGGTTGCGAAACTGAGGCATTCCTCAACAGTGACGACTGAATGTAAAATAGCAAGCGCATTTTTAAGAATAGACATTTGTTGTTTTGGGGCAGGGAAAACTCCACGATACAAACCAGTTTGATGAAAAAGGACTGGCTGTGAGAACCACGTCATATGCTGGGATTTGGTTCAAAGGGGGATTTTTCAAACGGGGTCTTCTAAGGCAGTGACGATAGCTCGCTCATCATTCTCGTTGTCTGATACAAACCTACTCACTGGAAGAAGGCGAGTGACAATGAAGGACTGTGAGAACCACGTCATCTGCTGAGCTTCATATAACCTTGTCTTTTATGAAATAGCTAAAATAATCTGATAATAAAAAAAAATCAGATTTGACTGTATTATGTAGAAAAAAACAACCACTGCAGTAAAAACAAAATCATATATTTATAGCTTATTCGGTCGTTTGTAAGGCCTTCTGTTATTTGCCTCTGTTGTCATTCTCTTTTGTGCGGCATTTTTGTTTGTGTAATTGACGTGATTTTTATTTATTTATTTATTTATTTTTTTTAGTTGAGTGACCATGACGTGTGGTCTATTTCTGTGCTTGTTTATTAGAACCGAGCGAATTGTCATCGCTCGCTCTAAACCTATAACAAATTCGCTGCATGCTTGTGAAGGTAGATGTCTTTTTTTGTCTTCGTTTTATGAAAATAATCCTTATCAAATAAAATGTATTGTAATTTCTACGGGAGCGTTATGAGTTTAGTCGTCGTTGCAATTAATTTTTCATACAATTTATTGCTCCTTTTATGTTGTTGCCATTACGGGGGTCAAGTATGATTGGTTGAATTATCCAATACTGCTTTGTAACAGAGTTATAATCCAATATGTTTTCAGTTTTTTTTATGAGGTTAGATTTGCAGGTAGTCTTAGAAAACGCTGGCTCGTCTTTTAACATGTTGTGTGTCTGTGTTGTTATTGTTATTCTTGTTTGTTTTCAACTTAACCAAACAACACAAAAGACTTGACAATGCTTGGGGAATAAAAAATAAAAAAATACATCTGATAAAACATCGACATAAATCATTTACACAGATGTTTGTACCTCACGGTTATATGCGTTATATAATAATGGTTTTTATTATTATATGTATTGTACGCAGTAAACTTTAAAAGAAAAAAGGCGGGGTAGCCGATCCGGACAACACAATTTATTTATATATTTATTTTATTGTTATATTTTTTTTTCAGAGGGGAGGGGTTGGGGTGGCGGGATGCTTTTTATCATGGAGCACATGGAACATGAGAAAAGTTGTGGCTGAATAATAAAAATTTTAAAGAATTTATTGTCATTTTTTCTGCTTGTTTTGAGACAATTTTTAGCACAAACTGACAGAAAGCTAACAAGTCGGTTCCTACAAACCAACGGGTCCCTGCGCCGTCGCGGGGCCGACTTATTCCCATTGAGGTCTGACCGCCGAGTGCTCCTAACAAAAAGTCCTCTCATCAACCCGGCTGACGTTGATCATAATGTCGTCCTAATGGCCGCTTCCCATTATCTGTTAAATTACTCAGTGTATCTTGTCTTGTCATATCATAGAATCGTGCCAGCAGGTGACGGGTGAGTAGGTACGGCAGAATGTTTGACCCAGTTTGTCCATTCTAAACGGGACACTTCAGCGGTGGGAGTCTTTTTACAGATGCGGTCAAGTCCACAACCCAATCACGAACTAACTTTTTGGCTTCTTTTTTTTATTCAATTAATTATCGAGAAGTTATTTGACCTCGTGATGTAAAGCCCACGATTTAGCTCAACAAATGTACAACTGTACAACTTCAAGACTGTTTTAGAGCTTCACCTCACACAAATGTCTGCAGCTGGAAAAATGTATAATTGACAGCGATGGATTTATTCCGTCAGGAATTTTAAAGTGGAATCCATTTGTCCTTCACTCCATAGTGACGTGTGTGTGTGTTTCTTTATTAACTAGGGGCCGTGTTAACAATATTGTTAAAATATCTCCGATGGATAACCATTGTGTTCAGAGCTTGTGTCCTTTTCTCGGTCTTGATTCTTCCGTTTCTTCCTTCAGTGTCTAGGGTATTCCTAAATAAACGTCTTAGTTGTTACTTTTGTTTTCGGGGTGAAATTGTGAATAAAAATGTATCAAATGCAAACAGCGAGGTCACGGAGGAGCTTTGTGGAGCTATATCACGCTTTCTGCTCGGCGTACGCACTCTGGCTATGGTAAACATCGCATGGAACAGTGGATGGCATTCTCATCTTATTCTGTCTGACAAGAAGGCAATGGTGGGAGAGGTAGTCTCCGTCTTAAAAACTAGAGCAATGTCTTATGACGTCAGAGTAGCCTTCTCGGAATCACAATGACCTCGGTCATTCTTCATTCTTTTATCTAAGCAGCCTACTTTTGTTAAGTGTATTTCTTTTATATGTATTTTGTTTCCTTTGTCAATTGCATCTTCCCACGTGGGATCTGAATTTCATGATCGTGGTGCCGGTGATATTGAAGTAATGTCTGGCTTAGCGTGCTCGGTATACTCGGATTTCAAGGCTAGGCTTGGTCTCGTGCACTCGAAAAATATTTTGTGACAAACATCCATCCTGGCGTATTGTTGTCAAGTGCGTGGGAAGATGGAGAGGGGCGGGGCAGACCACCCCCACACATAACATTCAGCTCTCCACAGATAAATGCTCTACAGTGAATGGAATTTTGAAATAGGCCTGTACTGTACCTAAAGGTTTAATAGTCTTGTATGTTAAAGACCTTGTTTGTTTGAAAACATCTCTGAGCATGGCGTGTTGACAATCGTGCATAATCACCAAGGGCGTCGATCACCACTGAGAAGTGGGGTGGGGGGGGGGGGGGGGCTGACATTGTAACCCCACCCATCCACGCCCATGTTTAACCATGTCTATACCACGTGGACGCGCATAATGGTCATAGCGTCGCCTCATCTCAACTGAGGATTGATACAAAGGCGTGGCGCTGTGTTAAAAGTGCAGCTCAAACATATTTTCACAATTTGTCCAAACATTGACTTGTTGATACCCGTTGACTAGTTCCTTATTGAACCCGTGTTGTGTTTTAAATCTTACGGTATGAACTCGGGCACTTAGCGATTCGTTTATGAAATAAATAAATTCATTCCCAATCCCTACAGTTATATATCATTTTCAATACACAGACTATACAAACAAGCCGTGATAATTTCGTCAAATTTTGTGGTCATGTTTGAGTGAGCACAACAAACAGTTGATGATGTTCAGGTATGTTGTACATGTTCTGCTTAATTGTTCAATCAATCTTTATTGAGCAAGATCAATACTACATACATAATATCAATAGGCAAAAAATATAGATTGCACACTTAAGCCCAGGTCATTTATCATGGTCAACAAAGCTGACCATGGTACAGTGCAGGGCTGACAAAACAAAAATACACGCAAGACAAAATACCGAAAGATAAAGCAAATGAGCAACAGATAACTTAAATAAAAACAATAACTATAGTCGCAGGTGAGGTTGGTCAGTAGACCCCCAAGATGGTTCTTGGCGAGCATTCCAGATGGAGTAGCTAGAGAGGATGGCAGTTTTACTAAGTTCTTTTTTGAGAGACTTGAGAGCTTTAGTTTTGGTGAAGGAACAAATGTCAACAAATTGTTTTAGTCGATAAAGCAACAATTTTTAGTGGTCTTCAATTGCATTTTTTCCCCTCCATTTCGACAGTTTTCCCAGACATAAATACTTTTGTAGAGAACTGGCACTTGTTACGAAAGTTACTGGTCAACCTTTTAACAGTTTTAGTTATTGTGTGAGTTTTATAATTCTCTACATTATGTTTGACACAAGTTCTTGTCGCTAGGTCACCAGAGTGTAGGTTAAAAACTCACGGTCGTGGCACTTGTTTCCTTGTGCAAGACACAAACCTGAGTTGCTTCACATTGCGATATCTTCATCATTTGTATGAGCCCCCCCCCCCCTATATAATGACCCCATTCTTAGGAAAAGAAAAGAAGAAAAAGACGACACAGAAGAGAGACAGAAGACCAGAAAAAGAAGGACAAATCATAGTGCGAAAATAACATAACGAACGGAGAAGCCATCGACACCGGAAAACTGTCTTGATCAAACTCAAAGAGATAGCGAATATCCACTCGTGAACGCCCGGGGCGCTTGTCGTTTCAACTCGGTAATGAATTTCATTCCCACTCGGAGACCGAATGATTGTTTTTCGAACGATGCCGGGGTATAACTTTACAATACTTTTTACTCGATTTATGAATATAAATTGGGAATTAGTATTTCAAGCGAAAATGGATACCCAGTTATCTTCCCACTGTAGATCCAAAAGATAGGCACAGTATTTTTCTTAAAATGTGTCATCATTGTTGCTATTATTACTGCATATCCCTACGTAGACGCATTGGATTCAATTTGAAAAGGACTGATCTTTTGTTTCCATGGCAGGGCTTGAATATTCATCTCCATTGTGATGTAAATCGTTCTTAACTAAATGCTCGTGAAGTTGTAAGGGTGCTTTCATTTTCGCCACTTCTTTTTCAGATTTGGTTGCAGAATTTTCGTAAAAGGGTAAAAGCCAATGAATGAGAAATAACTACACGCGAATTATATCAATGACATGTATTATTATTATTAATAATAATTTATTTGTTTATTTGTGTATTTATTTTTAACTTCTTTCTTTCTTTCTTATTTTCGTTCTTTCTTTCTTTATTTATTTAGTTATGTATTTAGTTTTGTTTAGTTAGTTAGTTAGTTAGTTAATTAGTTAGTTAGTTATTCATAGTTAATGTTTTCTTGGTTTGTTAAGCTATGAGTCCGACACTCTGCAAACTCCCGGGTTACAGCACCCTCTATCAACGTCTGTTAAATCTACACCAATTTGTGATTTTTCTTCTTCTTCAGGGTTTTCACTGGAAGGCATTGCATGGGGCCGACTCTTATTCCATATTGTAGCTTATAAAAACTTGGTATGAAAAGCATGTTTTCGTCATCGGGTGTCAATTAATCACGATTAATCAGAACACCTTTGTACCAAGGAGTACAAAAATTATAAGTGTCCGATTTTGAGAATAACAGGCCGGTCTGGGTTCAAGCTCGAGGACAGGCCACTAATTATGGTTTTTGTGATATGTGTGGGAAGTGTATTTAAGTGTATGATGGATGAGGGTGTAAGAGTTAATGTTGGAGTTAGGGTCAGGATGATGGCCAATGCTTGAGCACGGTTAGGATTAGAGTCAATATAAGAGTCAGGGCCAGGTTCGTAATCAGGCTACGCGTAATGGTACGGCTTTGGTGACAGATTTTATGGTCTGTGTATTGGGGTCATGTCAACTGCCTAAAAGTCAGGGGCAGGTTCAGGGTCTGGATCGTATAAATAACACTAACAACAACAAAACAGAACATCTTTGTGTTCGTCTTAAGAACAAACAATCAATGTCTAGTTTGTTTTTCTTCATGAAAACTGTGGTATAGCATTTGTGGGAGAGATTACATACACGACACGTATTGTGAAAAGGGGTTCCGGCAGGGGCGTGGCAAGGGCGTTTTATTTTTGAGGGTGCATGGAAGTCAGTTTGCCGGTTGGAATTTTTTTTCGTGGGTGTGCGGAAAGCCAGTTTGCCGACTTGCTGAGTGTCGATGTCATCTGCTGTATCAAGAAAGACTGTCGTTCCCTGCACGGAACCCGATTGCAACCATGATAATGTCAAAGCAACAAACATTTTTGCAAATGAGATTGCTTCAAAGAAATATATTTCTGTTACACAAAAATGGCTGATTTACATTCTGGATGCCAATGTTATCCTTGATTGAACGCTCCATTTGCTATAAACTGAAGCTTAAATTGCTGACCGGGAATTTTGTATTTGATGGTCTGGGGATGTCTCACCCCAAACCCACTGGTCGCTAGATGCCAGGTTTCAATCCCGCTACCACCAACCATGTATTAGTGGTTCTCATGCAGGCAAAGCTACTCCCATTTCAATGAAGGAAACTATAATACCAAGAAGAAGAAGACTACAACGACGAAGAACATTTAGCCTATATACAGGCGCTCGCGGTGCTAGGGGAAGAACCCAATCTAAGGGGTAGGATTGTCTGGGTTTGAGCTTGCTTGTGCAGGTGAGATTTGATTCGCATCTTGATAGATGGGGCGATTTGACGGCCAGTGGGAGTTTGTTCCACACTCAGACTGGTGCGGCAGTGAATGAACTGTCTCCCGATAGAGTAGATGTCTTGGGCTCATGTAGCATCCGGCGGAAACCAGTGTGTGTGGACAAGAAAGACAGATGATGTACTCCGGGGCATTGTTATGAAGGATCTTACAGACGAACAATTCAATTGTGTACAACTCTTTAGGATATTCGACGCCAGTGACAATCTGTTGAACATAGCTGACAAGAAGTACAGGAAGGGATCACGATTGCTTCACCCGCCCCCCCCCCCCTCCCCATCACGGCTCTCCGCTGCTCCAATTTCCTCGCATTTAAGAATATTGATCAAAGACACCGTCCATCATAACTACCATACATCATCCAATGCTTTTCAGATCGGAGATTGTGGCTGAGGGTCGTTAACCTTATCCTTGATGGAGGACTTGACATCATGGCATCGGGCATCACGGATTAAGGCTGACAAACACGTTGCCTTCTTCGTGAACTTCATCGGCCCTAATAAAGCTATAGAGTGTGCCTTGAAACCTGTATAGTATAGTCAAACGTGTTTCAGAAACCACTGTGGCCGAATTCGTAGAGCTGCTTAGCCCCAAAATGCGGGAAAAAACCAAAAACATTTTTTGCTTATCGAAACAAGATAAAATCATGCCACACGTACCGTCTGTCACATGGCTTTCTGTTTTATTATGTTTTACCGTTATTGTTTTCAGCTTGGTTGTTTTGTGGGTCGACAATCTGAGTCAGTTCCGGGTCAAATTAGCACCCCTTACTTCAAAACATGCGGTTCCTTTCCGACCTTCTCTGGATTAATTTTTAACCTGATTATTTTTTAGAGCGTACAGGTACGCTTTAAAAAATGTATATATATACAATTTGTTTTTTTACAATTATTAAAAAACGGTTTACGGTTGAACCGGATTCAGGCTCTCATGAGTCCTGACTCGTTTTGGGTCAGTATGTCCCGGAATCGGTGTCAAAATGATCCGAAACTCGGTCAAACTGACGCAGAATCCGAATCAAAAACCATTTTTAGTAACCAGTCTCCTGGTCAACCTGACCCAGTCGGGCCCCCCGTCTGGGACCCGGAAATCGGGTCAGTTGTAACCCAGGATAGTTTAGAGTGTACCTACTCCCGTCTTATAAAAATGTGGAACGAGGTAACGTAGCCAGAGAATATATCTTCCCCCATGATCGCTGAAGACTACGCATCATTGCTCCTCTATTTTCGACACACGTATCACATAGCATGGGTTTGTTTCTCCGTGGTTAATTCAACTGGCCCCGATGTTCATTGAAACCCCCATCTCTGAAGGAGGTCTCTTTTATTTTTAGAAATTAATAAAACGCAACAGAGTCGTCCCACTGAGCGTACCCGAGACCTAAATTGATTGCATGCACGGAGGAGAGCCTACATGGTCTGTGTAGCACTACCTATTATTTTTCGCAATACCCCCACAATAGCGTGGCGTGGCTTTAATTATGTCCTGTGTGCCTTTTTGATTTTGTCCCCTCGCAAACTGATTAAATCGACAAATTAATACTCTTTCCAGGGTCACTGAAATCTTTTCAAGTTCCCAAAAAATGTATTGGTCAAAAGAAATGATTCACGGAGAAGTTGATTCATTTTTTATAACATTAATCCAACAATGATTTACGTCACGTTTGGGGGGAACTAAACTATAAAAAGCCGGTTTGTTATTACAACTGCTTCATCACTGGAAGAGCGACTGTAAATGAACCGTTTCGGTTGTCCGCAGCACTGTCGAGGATCATGACACACGATGCGGTCTTTTTGGACAGTAGCGCTTTTATAGTCCGCAGGAGATGGACATCCGCAAACTACTGAAGCTATACCTCGGTGGTGTGTGACAGCCATTATCGGCACGAGTGGGAGGAGGGGGGGGGGTGGGACTCCTGAAGGAAGATAGCGGAATATATTCACACACATTACTTTTAATTCGAGACGGCACAGTGCCCCCGAGATTCCTAATATGACATGCATGGTTCCAGCAGACATAATTTTTTGCCGTATAGAAGGGAAGATTATCAACTCCGTAAAATGGGTCATGCTTCACCGGGAAAAACCAGCAGGGGAGATGCTGGACAGGCCATTATTGTGTGCCCTGCACTTTGGATTGCCGTGGAGCATAAAGTAGGTTAAAGGGGGGTACGACTTTTGAAACAGACAATTTTATAACAGAAATCATGAAACGTTACCCTAGGTCACGAAGTGTCAAAGTTTTGAACACGTCACGTGTTTTGGGTTTTTTTTTTTTTAGACAAGAAGTCAGTATTTGTATTAAATTTGCACATGAGAGTGCCGCCGTGTCCAAGTGGAACCCCCCCCCCCCCCCCGATGTATTTGTGTGTCCCCCCAATAGGGTGAATTAACATGGGCTATGGGTAGTTTGTTCAAAGGAGGACGTAATCAGTAGAAATTTCTGCACAGATCGCCATAGGGGGGGGTACCAGAATCTCCTCCCACACCACACCAGCACATTTGGGAGGTCGCAGGTTCAAATCCCGTTCTTGTCAAATTGTCTTTGTTCACCCACAAATTGTCTCCACATCTTGAGGACCCTTATCACTGTTTTTTTTCTTCAGAAGGAGAGTATTTAATTGAAGACAGAAATAGGCCTAATTAAATACACGATAATAGTAAGGTAGATGTGCGACATAAGCCATAGACTTTGGTACTCGATGTGGGGGGGGGGGCAGAGGGGATGAGTTGCCCACAAATTTTACAAAAAAAATTGTTTTTGCTTTCTCTGTCCATTTTTCTTTTCTTTTTGCTGTGCCGGAATTTTCCCCACTGTCTTGCCCCCCTGCCCCATTGGGCCGTATACGTCGTACGACCCCCGTACCTAATCAATAACTAACGAACATTACTGCGTGTTGGGGACTATTTTTAAAACGCCTGTGTTCGTGTGTTTTCAAGCAGATTCGCCATTAAAAAAATTTTTTTTTAAAGTTATGTAGTATGCGAGGGGCGTATAAATTTAATATTTCCTATTCAAGCACTTTGATTGAATGTAATTATTATTTATTAATATTGATATCAGTGGTAGGGCCTTTAAAGGTTATTTAACAAGGTATACTGGTATCTTTCCCTGAAACTGCCGCAG
Organism: Pisaster brevispinus; assembly: GCA_023634235.1. Classification (NCBI taxonomy): domain Eukaryota; kingdom Metazoa; phylum Echinodermata; class Asteroidea; order Forcipulatida; family Asteriidae; genus Pisaster; species Pisaster brevispinus. The sequence continues at coordinate 15,855,666 of JAMKCF010000005.1, read as the reverse complement.
GCCAATGCGTACTGTTTCCGCATACAGGAAGTTATCAGAAATAGACTAATTGTGTTATGTTGAGAGTACTGAGTAGTGCAGTAATGAACGACGTTACGGAGCTATTTAGGGTCCGTGTAAGAGGTCTGCAGACGCATACAAACTTAATAAAAACATTCAATCCGGCAGTCACGTTGGTTTCTGCTGATTTCATTTCATCATTAAAGAAAGAGAAAAATAACAGAAATGTGCCAAACTTTTTCTGAACTCTATGTAAAAGAAGGAATAGTAAGACTCTTTTTTCTTTTTTTACTGCGCAACGTTATCTGGTTTATTTTTTTACAGGTAGCGACAACATACGGAGGTCGTAAAGGGAAATCGACACATTAAATATCGTGCGCACGTGAATATTCTTGCACGCAATACAAAACGGATCGTGCGCACGATGACCTCACCTGAAGTAAAATAACCAATTGGTAACAAACCGGTCGTTTATTCGACACTGCACGGACCATTATAAGAACTTTAGTTTAGTTTAGTTCTCCACTATTGGCCGGAGAGGAATATGTCACGAGTTGATATTAAACACAACACACTCCGTGGAGTGTTCCCCCCGGCCCCGGCCCCGGCCCCCGCCCCCCGCAATAGTAAATGGTATTTCTTGGTTTAGATTTTTTCCCTGAAACATTTCAATCTGAGATTCGATCATGTGGTAAGTGTCCGTTCGCAAAATGCTGCATCTAGAGATGAGTCTGGCCCCCGCTGTCACCTCGCTAAAACGTGGATGGAATCGACGTTCTTGTTCTTTTTTTTTCTTCTTTTTCTTTTTGCTGTTTTCTCAGCAAGTAGACACTGTATTGTGCTGAAACTCTCACATGTGGCTTTTATTGCATCTTTCTTGATAGTCATGCCTATAAATCAGCATTACGTTGGCAAAAACCCACGTTACATTGGCAAAAACCCACCATGTTGGCAAAAACCTTTAAAGTCTAGTGCAAAGGCGTCGTTTCATGTAAAACCTCTGTGCTGAATACAACATGATTTGTTGAAATGTCTGTACTGCGGTAGAAACCGTTGGCAAGAACATCAAGACAAATATAGAAAATTAATAGGGCACACTGTCAATATGTATGGTGAAGACACGCGCCAGTCTGACGTCACGAGGCTCTCGGAACGACATACTTTCAAAAGCAAGGCCCAAAAGCAATTCCCTAGCGTCGATCGTTTTTTTTTTTTTTTTTTTTTTTTTTTACACTACGTGAATGCATTCATCTTGTGATAATTTAATGAAGGCGTAAGGCAAAGCAATTTTTTTTTAATGCAAAAACAGAGCAACTGCTGGTCAAAACAACCTACAATTGTTGTGGGGACATTCCGCACGTTCATGCTCTTAATCATTCTTGCTTTACGCACCAATCCAGTCAAGTGGAGAGCAGGGATAAATATTAAATGATGTTATTTCACAACGCAGTTCTTTTTAACCAGCCATAATGATCTTGTGCGGCGGGGTTTGTTCCCTGAAAATTGTTTGGGGAATTAAACATTTTGCGCATCTGCAACTTTAATTTCTAAGTTGTTGATCATTGTGCTTTAAAATAGACATTTCGATAAAAGAAAAACTGGTCGTTTTGCAAGATGGATTCTGAAATTTGCAATTTGTAGCTGTTTGAAGTTGTTCCGTTCATAGACGTTTTTAGAGGTTAAAGGTTAGAGGTTAACAAAATATAGCAGCGGTCGCAAGGGAGGCATAAAGTACGAAATAACCAGGAAAACAGACATAAAGCTTTAATGCGCTGTGGAATTGCTTGCACCTCTTGATGTGCAGGCAATGGTTTTATCTACCAAAAGTGTTAGGAAAACGTCAGATGCAAACACTTTTTGTTAACACACATTATTGTTCAGGTCCAATTTGGTCCACATCGGTTATTACACAAAATAAAAGACACTTCAACATTTTGACTTTCTTTTCCTACACGTGAGATGTCAGGAGCCTTTTGACTTTTCCTGTCAACAATCCCACATTATAATCTCTTTAGATTCGTGCAAGTTTAGCTGAACTCTTTACTCCAGTAATGAATGGTTTCAGTGTGGAATGCCGTTACACTGCAGTGTAATCTGTGCACAAAGGGCTTTATAAGGCAGCAGCGATCAGCTGGTGGTTCAATTGAATTTGGATCGCATTGTCCCCTCCAAACGCAAATGAGCTGAATAGGCTGTGGTATCGTCTTCCTGCATTTCTACCTCCATGCTTGAACTTGCTGATTTCAAACAAGCTGTCACGGAATGACTACGTCAAAAAAAGGATGTCATGGTGAACTCATAGAGGACTGTACGACTACATCAGTCACCAGATAATTCCCGCACTTGCTAAAAAGGAAGAGAGTGGCTGCTTGCTGGCTGGTCAGTGCTTAATGCAAGAAAGGCTTTGGATAGAGTGGCAAAGGAATAGGAAACTTACTGCAGGAGCAAGTTGTCAATCAGCTGTATGTACAGGTATGTAATAATATTGACGCCGTATTGCAGAGCTGTCATGATCACGTGGTAGCGGCACATGTGTCGTGGTATTGGGTGAGATTCTTGCAAAAAAGCCAGCAGCGCAGCAGAGTATTTTCACTGGAGGCATTGGCTTTAAGTGAAGTGGGAGGAGGGGCTATGTTTGTTTGTTGGGGTGTTGGGGTGTTTGTTTGTTTGTTTGTTTGTTTGTTTGTTTATTTGTTTAGATAATTTTCCGAACAAGGGAACTCGGCAAAGCGCCCACAAGGTGATATTAACACCAAGCTGGCAAACAGTCAATCTCTCTCATACAGAGCTTGGTTTAATGTCTATTATTATGAACTATCACAGCTCAATAAATTGTGATTCAATAACTGGACGACAATCTTTATTCTAGTCATTATGAAACCAGCGGTTAGCTTGGCCGAATTCGAACCTACAACCGTTTGGTTGCATGTCCTGCTGTCTAACCACTTGACCAAAGTGTTGTTGTTTCAGAGCACTACATGTATATCTGATTTTGCTCGTGGCTTAGGTTCGGGGCGCACTGGAAAAAAAAACAATTTTTTTTGGGGGGGGAGGCGCAGCTGCCCTCGGACTCCTTGGGGCATTTATCGGTAACGACCTGTGCACGTTTAGCATGCTTCATATAGGCCTAACAGATCACCGTGCTAGGCGGCCAACTTTAGTATCTTTACCAAACAAGCTATATATCAACACTATTAAGCTATGTTGAGATTGGTGGACACTTTTAGGTTTGGGTAAATTTGTCAAAGTTGTCTGTATTAGACCCAAACCAAACAGTGAACGCTTCAAGTGTCCACCGTATCTCTCTACGGCTAAAAGCCAGAGCATGTTGACTACTGGGTGGACATGGATGCCCAGGTACGTAATAAAGTAGTTCGACTGTTTCTTGCTAGTACAGTTAATACAATTTATTGCACAAAGCTACCGTATCTGCATCCATGAAACTACTAAGCAACATTATTACAATAATAGAGCAGTAATACTATTATAGTAGAGAAAAGAAAATAGTTGTGCCCCCTTATAAAATGCAAAGCTTATTATGTATTTATAGTTGTGTAAGTTATATATTATTTACTCTGAATTGTCACATTCAGTAGTTAACAGTTATCTCCCATGGGTCCCAGTATAAATAAAGTATTAGTTTATTATAAATTATCAAGACTACGATGTACAACTCCACAGAGTTGAGGACACAAAGAAAAAACCCGACCCCGCTGGATCCTTCCTTACACTAAAAACAAATCCCAACACCATATGGTACTAAACACCGAAGCTGTTACACTCTCAAAGTCAGAATTGACCCGGGTCCAGATCCCGTACGGCCTGACCCATTTCCGGTCAGTACGACCCGGAATATGTGTCAAAATTTCCCAGAAAAGGGTCAAAATAAGGCAGAAACTGAGTTGAGATCCCCTTTTTAAAAACACTTTCCAGGTCAGACCATGGAGGTAGAATATTCTACCTCCATGGTCAGACTGACACGGGCACGGGTAAGACCCCCCCCCCTCCCCGACCCGGAATTCGGGTCATTTCTGACCCGAAGGTTTTTTAGAGCGTATACTCTGATTGTGGTGGCATATGCCCTGATCCCATAGTGCAGTCCTCAGTCCAGTAGAATCAAACAAAACATGCCGTTGAAGTTTGATGGGTCTGGGCTGGTAAAGGGCTTTGTACCCCACCCAAAACTGGGCCCAATTTCATAGAGCTGCTTAAGCAGAACATATTGCTTCACAATTGTCTGCTAAGCAGAAAATAGCAGGATACCAGTCACAAATTGTACATGTGACAGGCTGGTAATCATATTCTGGTAAGCATAATTTTGTTGCGCTAAGCTACTTTTGTGTGCTTAAGCAGCTCTATGTAATTGGGCCCAGGTCTTTGCTTGGCCAATTCAAATGGTTACGGCTCTTTGAACTTGAGGCACGGGTTTAAACTTCGATTATGTGCTAGTCATTGTGTCAGAGCGTGTTGTTGCATTACTACTGCGTGCAAAATACAGCACGGCTGAACGGTTGATGGACTCCGCAATCATTATTCCTTCATTAGTAAAAGATCAAAGTGCTCTCACTCAACTCGACAAATGACTCCACGATGACAAACATCTCTGCAATGTCATGCTGGTATTATCATGAGTGAATATTCATGCATCACATGTGTTGCCGACGGACACCTCTCCATGTGATCCGCAAGATGTTCTTGATTTTGATGTTGAGTGTACAAAGATGCGGACGCCTACTGCAGACATTAGCTACAGTGGCAGTGGCGAACCCGGTGTTTTGTGAATCAAGTTGGGGAATGTCATGTTTACTTCAAAGGCAGTGTATACTTGTAGTAGTTGTCAAAAACCAGTATCCTCACTTGGTGTATCCCAACATGTGCATACAATTAACAAACCTGTGAAAATTTGGGCTCAATTTGTCATCGAAGCTGCAAGAAAATGATGAAAGAAAAAACACCCTTGTCACATATAGAATTGTGTGCTTTGAGATGCCTGAGAAAGGTTTTCATGCCTGAAGCCTTTTTCACCAGATTCAAATTTTGGGGTGTAATATTACCTTTCCCTTAAACTACATTAATTCAACGGGGGTCATTTCTAACAATGTTTTATAATATCAATAGCTATCCAGTACTCTTAATACCAAGTAAGTTTGTATGGTCATTAACTTGTGGAGTACCGTATTTACCGAAAGTACACCCTGCCTTTACACCATGTATATTGTGCCAAAGATGCCATATATTCATAATCAACCAATGCAGAAATAGTCATTCTTTATACCTTTGCTCCAATTCTTGGCAACCCTTAACCTTTCCTCTGTACATACTGTGTGACATATAGGCTTGTACGTGCGGTAACATCATAACCATTCACATTAGGCCTACGTGTAATACTTTGCTCCATGTTGAATTCCCCAACCTGTTTGAAGTGTTATTTTCTCATACATTTGTCATTTATAGGCCTATTTGACATGTCAAACTGTTAACCACAAGGGAGAAGTGATTGAGGAAATGTTATAGGCCTGTATATACTTTTGGCGTTGAACAAAGAAAACTTGACTTGTTTAACCCCAAATGGTATTTGATATTGCAGATAATAAATTGAAGACGACTTGAATTGAAGTGAACGCAGCATTGTTCAAACCGCAGGTAGAACTGCGAGATATATCTTCACCCGCAGTCAAAACTATTAAAGTTGCACTTCAAAATCATTTATTTCCGTATGTAGTTTTTTTTTCTTCATATTATGCATTAGCAGATATCTTTTCAATAATTTAGTTCCCCACCTTCTCAACTCGAACGTGTTCTTGTAAAAAGCCTTTTGTTTGCTTCACGTCATTACTGCTTCGTCACAAAGAAACAAAAAGATCACACAAAATGTTATTTACAACCAGTCGTGTTGTATTTTCTTCGAATGTTTGCTCTCTATGCTCGGTTCGTGCTTAAACACAGGTTTTTGGGTTTCTTTCGTGTTTTGTAACAAGAATAAATAGCAATTGTAAACTTAATTTATACCATAAATATAATAATGAGATACTACTTTTGCTTTTTACTCCGTCTGTTTGGTTCACGTATATAAAACGGGTTTTGTATACTTCAGTCAAATGTAATTATTTGCACAAAAACGCCCAGGTAGGGGAAAAAAATATATATATGTATTATTGCGTGCAATTATTTTTATTCATAGCACAAAAAAGCGCGTGTCCTTGCTTGTACAATCATTAATTCGTGTCGTATTCTGTTTTTATATATAACAAAATGCAAATATAAAATCGAATTTAGTTTATGTAGGTCCATAGACAGACTGCCTCGCAATATTATTTGATGACGAGGTTTCCATGCGGCTGTTTCATGTATGACCTTTACGCGTGTGTGTGGGTTATTTTTTTTTTAGTGTGTGTGTTTTTTTAAATCTCGACAATGTTTTTTTTTACAAGTCGTTTCATTTTGATACTCGGTGCCTTACGTTCCAAAACCTTTTTCACAGAGACTTTCAGATTAACTTATTTTTGCGACATACAAGGAAACAATGCAGACGTTTTCTCGAATTGCACCCTTGAAACGCAATTGACAATCAGAACCCAGGGTTTGCTCTGCGACGTGCAGACGTCCACCGTTGTGCGCTCTTTACAAATTCATTACCATTTGTCCGCCAAAACGAGACAATTCTCTTTTGTGTGTGGAAGGATGCCCGTGGACTTAACACAACAGATCTCATCATGACAGAAAAGTCATGAAAACGGCCAGTGCACGGGCTTCAATTTTTCCCCCGATGTTCGTGACGCGGTGAAAAGCCTTGCCCCGTTGTTAAACAAGGTTCGTCAGATGAAACTTACATCTTTCCTTCCCCTCCCGTTCTTCTCGCTCTTCCTCATCTTCTTTCTTCGGTTGGATTTATACGCCACATGTCGCTGAAGTCGTCTCTCTGTTTATCTTGGAAGTTCATCAAACATTCGTCCATATAATACACACCTGGTGAACCGGTTCAATTATTTGTACAAGACGTATTCACAGCAGACACGAACACGTTGGAACATTCAAATGTTTTCCAGCTGGCGCCATTTTCTTTGTTTTCTGACAGAATTCTTCAAATGGTTCCACGCGTGGCACGAATGCAATGAAATTTCCTGGTGGTTCGTTTCTGTTCCTTAAGAAAAACACAACAAAAACGAGGAAAGATTATTAACGAGTCTAATGAGGCATAAATCCAGACTCGGCGAACAGCGGGACATGGATTAGATCATTCTACAAAACATTTTTGTTGATGAGTATGGCATCCACACTACTCGACAACGCTAATTAAGATTGTTTTAAGCAGTTTACAACATGCCAACATCCGTCAGTGAAGCTTTCCATCAGGCCTCCAGATGTCACTAGTTTAAAGAACATACACTCTAAAGACACCCGGTCAGAATTGATCCGGATTCCGGGTCCCAGGAATGGGTCCGGCTGACTCGGAACCTAGTTACTGTTTTAAATGGGATTTTAACTCGGATCCTGTGTCATTTTGACACTCAGGTTCCGGGTCATATTGATCCGGATTCTGGGTCAACTTTGACACTCAGGTTCCGGGTCATATTGATCCGAAATCTGGGTCAATTTTTGACCCGGGAGAGGTTGATGATGAAAATATTAAGTTTCTGAAATGTTGTGCCGAACAAAGTTCCCTCAAATGCCCTGTTCCGTTTATGCCGAGCCGAAACATACACATCACGAACGTGCACAAAATCTCCAACAAAAAATAGAAACTCTCGGGTCATAATTGATTCCGTGTCCCACGGATCCTCATTCAGTTCTGGGTCAGTGCGACTCGGAATAAGTGTCAAGATGATTCAGAAACAGATCAAACTAACCGAGGTCCTCTTCAAGACGCCCACCAATCCCCAATTTCCCCCCATATAATCATTACTTTTAATACATGAGTTTATCTTTGCAGTCTCTTTCAATAACTGACACTGTCCATTCCAAAATAAATGTAAGTTGAAGTTTTTCAGCAACAAGCAAACAATGTTCGATATAGCCAATTTGTTTACAGTACATAGATACTTTTTTACAAAACAAAAACTGGACGCTAAACAACAACAAAACAGAGATTTATTTTATTACTGATTACCAGTGAAATAATAAACTGTGCGTCAAAATAAATATGCAGATTGGAAGATTGCTCCTACACTCTGGAACCGATAAGGGACAAAAAAAATTAATGAAACAAACGCTTCCATTTACCCTTCATAGTGAGCCTACAGACCCAATTGGAATTGTGAACTGTTTTTCTGTGATATAACAACAGTGAACAAAATTTTAAAATACGGCAGTGCTTAGTTTACGATCAGTTCTTCTTGTTATATTTTTTTTTATATCAACTATGAAGTTCTTAGCAAGAACAAAAATCTTGGGTCATCTGCGAAAACCGAAACAGCAATCAGAAACATTCAGAGTTATACTATTCTTTGGGTTTTAACAAAACCCAATTTAATTAAAATTTACCCAGTCAGTTTCCCTAGTGGTCTATGCTGAAATTAATGCGATCCTTCTGCGTCTCTTTGTGAACTTAACCACTCCACAATCTCTCGCCAAAATTTACTTAACATTTTGCATTCTCAGAACAAGCGCAAGAGGCGTTCGGGAACATTCTTACAAAGGAAACAATAAGTATTATCCTCCATCTCGATTTTATACAAAAATGTATTAGGAACTAAACAGTGGATAAACATATATTGGAAATGTTGGAGTTTCTGGTTCTTTGTCACCTTTGTCAGCGAGTTTCAAAGATGATATTCAAGCTTTGAATGTCAAAACTCTTCCATTTCTCTTGACATTTTAAAGGCTTCTGACAGACTGATTGAATGACAGGGTAAACGTGCTGAGAAGGTTATTTTTTGTTCACATTGACTAGAAACCAAACAATTGCATTGTTTCATCAAGAGTCTGTACCTCCAATATTTTGGAATGGCTTTCAGAAGCCCATAATATCTGATAAACGTGCAATCAAGGTTAGGGGTAATTCTGATTAAATTCATCAAAAGGATAACATCATCTCAATGTCTTGACAAAGATCGTTCACGGTCACTACTTCTGCTTTCCTTGACTTGTAGAATAAACATGAAGTCTTATGGGTTAGGCCTATACTATTTAATCTCATAACGGAAGTATACACTAAGACCTCCTTCGACTACTGTTTGTACGATATTCAAAGTGCAACCAAACTTAACCACATCAATCAGAAACTGGTCTTTAAGGAAAATCTTTGTGAGAAACAACTGATCTATCCTATAATATCAGCTGTACCCAAGTCCACAAAAGGCCATTCATGTAGAATTTCAAAGGAATGTCTGTCTGAGGTTCACTCACATCTCTTTTGATCCATGGTACTTTTTACAACTTTTCTGCATGCACACTGTAAAACAATCCTGGGTCAAAATTAACCTGGATTCCGGACCCCGCGGGGTCTGACTCGTTTCTGGGTCAGTCTGACACGGAATGGGTCAAACTGACACAGCATCCGATCTAAAGTCCTATTTTGGAACCATTTTCTGGGTTAGCCTGACCTAGAACTGGGTAGGCCCCCGGAGATCCGGAATAAGGGTCATTTCTCACCCGGTAGTTTTTAGAGTGCAGTTTAGATCTTACTTTCAGACCATCGTTTGTGTAATCACTAATGATGGTTCTGCGACTAATCTTGTCACACATTCCATTGCATATTCAATGATAAACAAGCGTATTTACCTCATTAATAACAGTTTGCGGTGGGTTTGGTAAGACTGTTAAAGAAACTTTAACTGAGATGGGGCTAGGCTCTTAACTAGAATATTTTTATCAATTCGCGTTAGATCTCTGACAGACCATGAAATTACACTTAATTGATGATGGGACACGGTTTAATCCAAAAGAGCCGAGTTTAACCTGCATCGCTAAGAGCAAAATGCGATGTTCACAATACAAATCATTGCGGTGAAATTGAAAACTCGGAGATGAATCTCAATGCTTGGTGAATTCGAGCCCTGTTCACTTAAAAGCCCACTCTTCAACGTGTAGTTTTGCCAGCAGACGAATAATTTTGCCCATTTTTATTCGGCACGAAGCACGGGAAGATTCTATTGCAAACAAGGTTGTCGTTAATTGAGTTTGCGATTAGGCCCACTGCCATTTCGCAGTATGTTTTTTAAAACCGCATTCGGGCATAATGTGAACCAAATTTTTCGTGATGCAAAACAAACAACTGGTTATTCCATTGTTGTTATTATTATTATTACTATTTGGCCTTCGATACAAACAAAAAACCCATACATGCAGTCAAAATTCGTTAAAACTGTAATTGTAACGTAAGGAAATTAGCCATTGAAAGCGGTCAAAAAAGAGTCAATTCAGGGTGTTTGTTTTCTTTCTTTTTTCCCCGCGTTTTAAATTCTGGATCACGTATTTGACGTTTTGCATAATATATTTGTTTTTCACGCAGGAACTTGGACGATCGTAGGTGGCGCACTCATCTCCCGGACAGTGAACACTGCTTAATAGTCAACTTCACGGTGTGTATTGAGTCGTGTATAAGTACATGTACTGGATGCAAGAATTCCTGTGTACATAGCAAGGTACGTGAAAAACGTGCAATTTGGTAAACTTAAAAAAACCTTTACATATTATTATGTTTTGTACTTGACTGCATTAACATAAAAGTGAAACTACAAATTGTATGACCACATTGAAATCATTCATATTTTGTAAAATCGCATCTCCACTATTTTATGAAACCGCAATATTGATGCCACGCGATCACAAAGTTAGGCAAGACCATAAATAATGATATGACGCACCTAGTAAACTAAGTACATGTGGCATCTTGCAGTAGGCGCCCTTCCTCCGGTGTAACCATGCTATAGATTTAAATGAAATGTGTAAAAAATCAATTGCTGGCAGACGGCTGTTCCATGTACATTATGTCTGTCTGTATGAGACAATCAGTCCGCATTTTTTTTTTTCACGACCAAAGGTTACATTCAACCACGCTCATCTCTCCATTAGATGACCCTGGGGCAGAATATGCAACTCAGTTAAAACACTTTTCTAAAAATGTGTACGCATTTTAGCAATTCGTATCGTCCACCCAACCTCTATCAGTAATTAAAAACCGGCATTCTGACATAGGATCCGCTGCACGTTCATTTGCATTCACGCATAAAATGTGTGCTATCCACCCGCTCCAAACAATCAACGGCTACCCTGAAGGGCGCCCCGAACGGCAGGATTTGTGCTAAACAACATTCTCAGGGGGGCACTCGCCTGAGAGGAGAATCTGGTATTTGATTTAATCATCTTGCAGGCAAAGCATTAGTCTATAAACAAAAAGTAGTGAGCTGAAATGGATGGGGATTTGGGGGGACTCCCCCCCCCCCCTCCTCTGCGCTGCTATACCGAGGGCCTGCTTCTTAACTTTGTTGACTGCCTCAGTTACTCAAAATGCTGGACTCGGAGTGTCAGGGCAGGCTACTAGCCAACTCATGCCATGTAATGTAAAACTGTTCTGAAGATATAAACAGAAGTAATTCACCATTGCCACTTAAATAGATTGAAGGGCTTGATACATTGGTTTTGAGACAGTTGTGCACGGATACTGTATTAATAATGTTCAGGTAATAAAGGGCCCATCATGTCCAACCAAAAGCTGGAAAGAGGGGAGTATTAAGTTCCAGGAGGTATTTGGATGAAAGTTTCTTATAACGAAGTGATGGTTCACTTCCTTAGAGGGTAATTGTAGGGTTCTTCAAAGGGTGGCACACAAAGACAATGGCAGCGATTGTTTGGTTGATAACTGTTACTCTTTGTTGTTTATTCGGGAATCATAATATGCAAGGCATACTGTAATTCCAATGTGTCACTCTCTGGTGATAAGTATCACTGACTATGGGAACACCATTACGGGCATTGGAAGTTTGTGGTAAATTTGGGTCATAGTCACAGCGAATGGAACGCACTTTAGAGGGATGTATGTACAGTTATAAGTGCATGGACACTTGAGGGATCTTTGTATGAGGGACCTTCGATGAAATCGACCGTATCACTGCAATCGACAAACTTCAGTAATGATTGGGAAAGGTTGACTCGTATGGCGCCACCTAGCGCCAAGTTATGTCAGTTTCTAGGTCTGCGACTATCCGGTTATTTCAAAATGCTTTCAAGCCGACTAGTAATAAAAAAAAACGTCCTAGCCATTTTTCACCGGCTGTTGAAGAGAGCTCCACACCCGCCTGTGATTGAGTCAGTTAAAAAATTGAGGGTGAACTGTCAAGTCAATTGTAAAATGAATAACGTGTTGGCCATCATTGTGTAGGGTTAGGTGCACTATTGGGAAGACGTAATCTTCTGTCTGGACGAGCCTCGAGTTGTTTTGGTTTTTGTTGTTGGTTTGATGTTGGGGTGTTGTTGTTGTTGTTGTTGTTGTTGTTGGGTTTTTTTGGGTGGGGGTCGCAGACAAACCTTTTTAAGATTAAAGATCACGCTCAGAACCAATACCCCCCCCCCTTAAAATAAAAATTATCGAAAAATTCTCAAATGGATGGTTCGATACATTAATCAGCCCCCTCCCCCAACAACAGTTTTACCCTACTTGCCCCCACCCCCAGTGAATATGTATGATTACGTCACTGCACGCGGGACAATTGATGAAAAGGAAACATCGTAAAGGCTCAACATTCCCATGTCATTGCCTATAGCTGACGAAAAAACCGTAAACTTAAACCAATCTTTAATGGCAGCTGTTCTGCCATGTGAGTGAATTTTAAATCTTAGACAAACTACAGAAGGACAACTCAAACACAACTTCTTGATATAAAACACATTCCAACCGTGTGTTTATACAGTTGGTTTCATGTGGGTTTTTATTCATGCATTGTTGTCCATTAATATACATTACTGTGATAAGTTTGCATAAATATATAAAGTTGTCTTGGTGACATAAGTTGCGGCCATTTTATTATAAATATTCCCGACCTTCAAAAATCAAAGCAACGGTTTTGAGATTTAAAAAAACATTATTATTATTAAGCAGCTTTAAAATATGGCTTCATCTTAATGTTATATTTAGGAAAAAATGAATATTTACACTTTTTATACAAATTTTCGAAGATGTTAAGTATTTTCGAAGATGCTACAGCCCTCAATAGTTCAGTAAAAATGTTTGTAGTACAACTCTGCTATTGTATCGTTAAGGTGCTGGGTTTCTTGTTTGTTTGTTCGTTTGTTTGTTTGTTTGTGTTTTGTTGTTTGATTGTCTTGTTTTTATTTTCATGGATGTTAAATTTGCATCGGGATAAACAATGTTTGTTTATTTTTATCAAGACGGATGCCTTGATAAAAGGGAAGTCATTAACAAATTATGGTTAAGAAAATGCTCTAAAAATATTGTTAAAAATATTTAAAAACTTAACAAAAAACGAACATGTGTGTAAAGTGTATTGGTAAAAAAGGGCCCCAAAACAACCCCTGTTTTGGGGCCCTTTTTTACCAATACACTTTACACACATGTTCGTTTTTTGTTAAGTTTTTAAATATTTTTAACAATATTTTTAGAGCATTTTCTTAACCATAATTTGTTAATGACTTCCCTTTTATCAAGGCATCCGTCTTGATAAAAATAAACAAAATATAAAAAACTGTGTACTCTTTGGTTTCCCTCGACCCCACGTTTTGGATTCCCTCGACCCCACGTATGTTTGTCAGGATTAAATTTACCATTGAGGATGGAAGTCACCCGGGTCCAATTTCATAAAGCTGCTTAAAAACAAGCAGAAACAATCTCTGCTAACCAACTAAAAAAAAATTAAAAGAAAAATTACCAATCATAAATTGTGCCTATGAAATGGTAAGTTGGATGGTAACCTTTTTTCTGGTAAGCACATTTGTTTTGTGGCTAAGCAACTCGATGAAATTGGGTCAAATTCACAAAACAGATCATAATAACTTACAAGTTCATCATTTAGCCACCTACGTTTTTTCTACACTTAAATTATATTTCTTGTTAATCTCTAGAATACTTTAACGAAGTTAAAGTACCTTTCGTCATGATATTTACACAAACCAATAAAACATAACAACAACAAAAGCAATTCTTCAACGACAAATCGCCTTGAATATATGAAGACGTACTCACAACAAGTTTGCGAAGAATACGCTTCGAAATAAATATCCTAAATCTACTCCCAATTATCTCTACACAGCTTTTTCGATAACTTATAAAAACGTTTTTGTTTTGTACAAATTATAACATGGTGTTTTAATGGACTTATCGTATACTGATCTAGCTTAATATAACTGCTTAAAACCCGTGTAAACCCTAATAGAGTATCGTGGCATTAAATTGTCGTATATAGGTAGCATTTTTTGTTTTTCTCTCGTCAGAATCATGTCGAATTAAATGACTGTACATTCAGCAAAATAAGGTTTTGTACAACAACAATAAGTAACAAAGAAACCCTTGTTATAGACCAAGGAGCAAAACTAAAAAATATTATTGCTGTCATATTGGAATATTTACGAATAATAATATATTTAACTAATAAAAACACAACTTAAATATTCGGAGTGACGCAGGAGCACGTTTCATTTATACACTCAATACTAAAAAAAAGGGAAATATGTATTTACAAGTTTTTGTGTTCTTGAAAGGAATAAGGATGTAATAAAACAATGGTCAACAGAATTTGCCTTTTCAAATTTCTCCATCAGGATGGAGACCAATAGGTTTCCACATCAAAAACAATATTCCTCCCGAAAAAGAAATATTATAAACATAATATTAAATGCAAGTGTTGATTAAAAGGAAACTAATAGCATAGGGACGTGTACCAATGCTGTACATTGTCTTGATTCAGCGAGACATAATGCATATATAAAGAACCAAGTTCCGTTAATTGAGATTTAGCATACCAGTACGAAGAGTTTTCCCAGCATTACCATTGTTGTACGTTATCTTGACTCAAATGGTGTAAAGTAAATGTACTAGCAGTAGCTCTTATATACGAACAGTACCGATACTGAACCTTATTCAAACGAGCAGCAACACTGTTGCAAACAAAGCAAATGCTGCACCATAGTCAGTAATGTATTATGTATAAATTTTAGGCAATTTTAACAAGTCCTATAGAGTTTTCCCGCCATTACCGGAACGCATTTACGCTTGCATACGCCTCGCACCAAGGCATCGATAAACAGTTCCATATGTATGTGCCAGGTCGCTTTGAGTAGTTGAGTTAACTGTGAGCTTGATTGACCGAAGAAGAAAACAAAATGGACGCTTTGCTTGATTTCACGAAGGGAGGAAATTGATCACAAAATGTGGATCAATCTTAATTGCTGAGCAATATACATTGTAGTGATGAAACAGCTGTGGGCAAAACCGACAACCCATCTCTAAGATGCGTCTTGGCACGTTGTAAAATCCAGCCCAGCTTGTCGCGTAGTTGCGTCACGTAAATGGCGGGAAAACGCATACAGTATACGGGACACTCACACATACGATCAGTCCTAGTGATAGGTTAAACGACTCAACAAAACATAACTTTATAAAAGCTGCAAACGATAGATTTATATATTAACTCATCTGAAAAAAAATACCAAAGTAATATTTTGGAAACTTCATGGAGGAAACGGCGGTCATTGCCTCCATACCTCTCGTCATTTCATATTCCTTAATAAAATTCTAAAATATCCATTTCGCATAATATAAAGGAGTTCCTTGCCGAGAAAAACGAAGTACCCTTAGCCCAAGAATCCGAATGAATTAATTATTCACAAGGACTGAATGATGGTCTAATTACTTGAATTATTTTCATATTTTATAATAATATTATTACAACTATTTAAGATACGCAAAAACGGAACAACCTTCCAGACCGTTTCTTTCTTTTTTTGTAATCGTCTAAAAATGACGAGTTGACAAAATGCATTAAGGCTAGAACTCTTGTGTTTTGTGTATCCAGCGGCGTGCATAGTTATTACGATTCTAATTATCTAGTCACGCGTGACAATTTCACTTTTTAGTGGTTTTTTAAAATATTCATTTGTGGAGATGTTGGTTGATATAAAAATATATATTAATTGTAAACATTCATTAAAGACATCAGTGAAATAACTGTTTCAGTGTCTATACGCCATTGGTCGTCCTCAAACATCACGTACAATTTGATTCTAATCGCCAGTCTTAGAAATTAGTTCATCGGTGAAAATAATGTCCAAACCTCTTTGGTATCGTTTCGATTTCAGTTGGTAGAGCGCCGGCACGTTAACCCAGAGGTTGTTGGTTAAAATCCCGCTCCAGTTAATTTGTCTTTGTTCAACCCCAAATCATTTCAATGTTTTGTAAGTTTCAAGAAACATTTCTCTCTGGAAAAACTGTCAAAGCAGATAAATTTTTAACCCCTCCCCTTATTTCGATTGCTACAATCAGAATAAGCGATTATGAACTTGCTCAAAATCAGAATTTTGTTTTAATTATTGTATGCACTAAAACGAGACCGTGCAATTTTCAAGACTGTTTCACAGCTCGATTGAATTGTGTGTTCATTGAAAACTAAAGGCTGGTATTTAATTTTAATCTTCAGAAAAAATAACTTTCCCTTGAACAATTTCTTTGTTGGTCTTAAAAATATTTCTTTCTTTTCTTCCCCATGAAAAAATAAATTACATGTACTTTTATGGGGTGTGTTTTTTCTTAAATTCTTTTCTCCAATTCCAAACAATGTATTTATTGTTTCATATTCATAACTCTGTTCCCCAATCGAGTAGTGAAAGTGAACGCCATTGTTTATACAACTATAACAACAAAACTACAACTTCATCCATTCAAATCACAAGACACATTCATCAGATTATAATAAATAATACAATTAAATCAAAAGTTAACTTGAGAACATTTTAGGGTGTTAACAAAAGTCTGTCTTGAATACAACTGCTGGGCTTTTTGTGTAGTTTGTTTGTCTGTTTTGTTTTCTATAACGAAACCACTTTTTACGGATTGTACACCATTTTGTAGCTGCTAGGTCTTAGTGTTTTCTTGTATTTGAAAACTTTCGTGTATTGAACATTAGAACCCGACTTTAATTCAAAGGAAATGTGTGACTTTCAGTGTAACACTTCGCTTAAATTGATAATGCGGTGAAAACATCAGTTTAGTCTTAATTTGATTTGATTCTGGAGTTCTACCATTGGGGCTCTGCGCAGCTCTGCCACCCCACCCCCTCCATCCCTATCCCCACGGAAGAAAGGACAAATAGGCATGACTCCGAAATCGGAGGCCGAGGATACTGGCCGGGTTGGGGGGGGGGGGCATGAGAGGCAAGTGCCCGCGTGGGGACTTGGCCCATGAGACCTAGAAGTGAAGCTTGGTGGACAAGTACTAAAGTATTGATTGATTCATGCACTTACATTTACAAGGAAGGCGGAGATCATGTACTAACCCCGTCCCTACACAAGTCACCCCCAGCCTGCCATCCTTCTCTCTGCTGAACGGCAACCGCCTCAACCGTCCACTGCTTCACATATCTTGGTCCACTGCTTCACATATCTTGGCAGCACAATTCGCAGACTACAGCGGATGCAAATGTCTCACCTCAGGTGTGTCTGATGCTCCCCGACGTGGAAGTCCGTAGGCTTGGTGGCTCCCCAAGGCTCCCCTTCAACGGTGAACTTCAACAAGGAAGAAGAGGCATAGAAAGACCTTAGCTTCGCTACAAGGACTGCCTCCAGTTTCTTCTGTCAACCTGCAGCATCAATGTTGACACATAGGAAGGAGCAGCCATAAACCGCCATGCATGGCGCCAACACTGCAGAGAATCTGCTCAGATCATAGAGAATCGACTGCAGGAAGGGACAGAGACACCCCAGTGATGCGCCCCCAGGTCAGGTCAGCTGCCCTGTCACTACCCTGGGATGATCTACCGCATCGGTCTATTGTCCCATGAAATGAACTGCTGGTTATACTCAATATGAGCGACAGCCAGAGAGAAACTGTATACGGTGCTCAAGTTCAACACTCATCTGAAGGCTGGCTTCATAACTTTCTTACTTGAGCTCTTTCCAGCGGTAGAGGGAGCTGCTCCCGTTACCTTGGCACCACTCGAGGCTGATTTCCTACCGAGAGAGACGGTCCGTTTCACTTTATTAGAGGAGCTTCCGAGTTCATTTAAGGAGGAGTTGCTGTTTGCAGCGCTGACTTCCTGTAACGAATCTTGACTCGTGGTAGTTTTACGACCCAGCTTGTGCATTATTTTACTTAGAGTAGTTTTGCTGGATTTCTTCGCAAGGTCCTCCGGCAAGCCACGCTTTCGAACCTCTGGTGGGAGTGAAAGCGTCGATCCACGGTCGAACGACCCGCACGAGGCAGTCTCATCCATTGAGTCCCGGGAGGAGGTTAGCTTCGATCTGAGATTTAGACCAGAGTATAGCGATGAGGTACGCGGTACCTGAGCGGGTTCATCGTGGGCGGAGTTCTGCTGCTCGTGGGCCGAATCGCCGTTTTCAGGCGATTCCCCTGAGGGTACAGAACCGCCAAGAGACCCGCTGGGGTCAGCGCTTGCGTCCCGGTCAAGATGGACAGCGATCACGCTCGCGTCAACGGTGTGAATCTTGCTTCCCTTCATTCCTGTTTGCGGAGTTGTGGAAGTCGTGGAATCATCCATGTCGCTCAGGCCAAAGCTGGCCGACCCCATCTTCAGAGGGTTTTTAGTGGCCGCTGTGGCATGCACGCTTCCCGGTGATCGAGTTCCTGATCGAGGAGTTGCTTGATTTTTGGGCAACCATATTGGTTTCCTTGCAGGTGGCGACTTCGCTTGGAAGCTTGCAGATTTTTGAACTGTTACTCGGGCACTCACAACTGATGCAGCCGTTTTTACATTCGATCGCTCAGCGTTTTTAGGTGATGGACATGATGAGCTAATGCTGTCTTTCGAATCTGTACTGGCATTTTCCCCGTCATTACTTAAAGTGTCTGTTTTTTGTTTTCGTTCAGCAGGGGTATCACCATCAGACTTGGTTTTTTTAACTGTTGTTTTAGTCACTGGTTTATTTGTCTTGGCAGCTCCAGCACGGCCCAAGGATCTCAGTCCAGTGCTTGACGGCACCCTATTGGACGCGGGTAGCGTTCGGCGTTCGGGGGCAGACCGATTGAATTGACTCGTTCTCGACACCGTGGATTTGGTTGTAGATCTCACCGCCGCACTGGAATGGGGAGATCTTGTTGTTGATGGGAGCGTTCTCGTGCTCGCAGTGCTTCTAAAGCTGCTGTTAGACGTGGTCGATCTGAGGCTGGATGCACGCGGTTTGCGCTCCGAGTCCGTACTGCAGGAAGACGCGGCCGAGTTGGATCGACTGACTCGCGTGGATGACACTAACCCTTTCGGTGATGCCCTCTTCTGTCTCCCGATTCCGGATGAGCTGAGAGAAGAATGACTCGCAGTCGAGAGTGTCGACGAGTTGCTCTGAGATGATTCACGTCGCCGCCGGATGTCGGATTTAGATTCGGCGCTCTCCGTGACAGGAAGAGACTCGGCACTGGAACGACGTGTCGAGCGCAGCAAGGCTTTCCCGGACAATGATGAGGACGGGGACGGTGTGTGTGGGTTGGAAGTGCGTGTGCTCGTCTTCACCCGTGGGCTTGTTCTGGCAAGAGTCTCGGCTGCAGTCGTTCTCGGTGATGAGCGACTTTTACTTGGTGAGCTTCTCTGAGTTGTGTTTCCTTGCTTTGGTGTTACACCAACATTCGACCTTGGCACCGTACGGGATGATGGACTGTTCTTTGAAGGTGTACTTTTGGGTGAAGCTTTACTTGGAGGAGATTTGCGAGGTGAAGACGGAATTTCGTTTGCGTTTTCATCATTGAGAATCGGTTTGGATTTCACACCAACAATCTGAGCTTTGCCAGGATATTGTGATCTCTTGGGGACGGATTTCTTTTCCGAGTGTGACCTGGTCACAGCATTGCGCTTCTTAGGCTGATCTTTCAGAAAATACATGTCCTCGTCTGTTATTTTATACACAGTCTCAGTTTCTTGGCTATCTGAGCCTTCCCTCTCATTGCTTTTGTCATCCTCGATGTCCTCCACGCTCATGTCGTCTTTGGGGTCTGGAGAAGTCACCTTCATGTCGAGTATGTCGCGTCGAATCTCAACTTGTTGTTGATCAATCGTTGCCCACATCTCGTCTTCGTCGAAGGCCTCAGCAAGAGCTTTTTTCTCCCTGTACTTAGCACGGATAGCCTCCAAGCCCTTCATGGTAGAGGAGTCTGACGATGTCTTTCTAGGGGAGCCAAGCCCGTCATCCGTCTCGTCCACACCGGCCATGATTTTCTCGATTGCCCGTCGCTCCTGGCGAATCTTCAAGCTATACGACTCAGCGTAGCTTTCTAAGCCGTTGGCAAGTCCGGCTTCGATTGGTCTGTCGAGGAAGACAGTACTCACATGGTCCTCGTAGATTGCTGCAGCTTTCCTCTTCTGGGTTCGTTCCTCTTTATGCTTAGGAGTGTCCCACGTGAAACTACCCGTCCTCCACCGTGAGTATCGCTGCTTCTGGTTAACATCTTTGTCGTTTTGGTCATCCCTGGAACGATTTATCTCCCGGGATGTCAAGTGCGACTCGACGGTATCCAGAGCTGCTTCAACATCGACGGCTTGCACTTTGCTTTGCCAATTGGTGACTTTATCTTCCACTGAGATTTCACCGTCGTCCCCTTCGTCTGGCAAGGTTGACTCGCTAGTGGACGCGAGGGGACTCTCAACGTGTCTGGTGGCTTTCCGAATTTCCATGGCAGCCCTCCGGATGTCCGTAGTATTCAACTCACTTTGGCTCCGTTTTAGAGGTTTCCTTCGCGTAGGAACACTGTCAGGAGAACTGTCTATACTGCTACTCGAGTTATCAATGTTTGTTTTGGTTTTTTCTCCACTCACCGTTTGATTGGGTTCTGTTTCTTTCAATTGATGAGGCCCAACTCTAGTGAGAGGTGACTGGTCAGAGTTAACTTCTTGTTTTACGTGTTTGCTGTCCGTTGCTACATTCTCCATTTGTTTAACCTCTGATGATTCACTATCCAATATTTGGCCATACTTGGCAAGGCGGTCCTTTTTTATTTCGGCACTGGCTTTATCAGTTCTGCTTTCCAGACCGGCGTTTTTCAAAACATAATCCACGTCAGAGTGGGATATTTCACTTCTTGCTCTCCTGGTGATTTTCAGCGGCGCCATGGGGTTTCGCGCATCATCCTCCCTCATGAGTTCTCGGATTCGCTCCCTTTCCTTGGTTACTGAGAGCTGAGCGGCCACCTTCCGCAGACTGGCAGATTGGGCCTCGCTTTCGACGGTATCCGCGTTTACAGCGTCGCGTCTTGACTGGGGTGGGGAGTGACTCGGCGAATCACAACGTTCTCTCGTGTCAATCGATGTCAAGTCGATACTCTTTCTGCTGCGTCTACCGCTCCTCCTTATGCTCCCATCTCTCTTTAGGGTGTCAAACTGCGCAAGGGTCTCGCCTTCGTTTCCCTGGGTCAGCATGTCAAAAAGTGAATCGTCATCTGCCGAGAGAGGGCGGGGTGCTTGTGATCTCTGTCGCTTTACCACAAGTGTGTTTCCAGGTGAGTCTTCCTTGCTGCTGGTTGAGCTCCATGTGCCGGTACTGTTGAAGCCGCTGTCACTGTCAACGACCACTTTTGGGGCGCCACTAATCGCCTCAGCCGCGCTCTCGGTAATCGCATTCAGATTCTGCTCAAACTTCTGCTTGGATCTTCTGATTGAAGAGCCCCTGACTAAGGGGGAGTTTGGATCACCTTCTGGGCTGCAAGGTGACTTTGGCTCAGTGTCTTCCACATCTGTCTCTGGCTTGGCCTTACGGGACGAGATCCCAATCTTTCCCAGTAGTTTGTCCATGATTGAACTCGACTCTTTCCCGCCAGGTAGGCTCTGACTTCTTGGAGGTTTGGCTTTGCCGTCTTTCTTCTTGTGGGATTTCTGCTCTTCCCGCTGTTTTCTTCTCTGCTCCGACTTGAGATCTTGAATCCGCCATGTTTCATTTTCCTAAAGAAATAAATAAAACAAATAATTAAGTTAAGTTACCTCAATAATTTAGACCTCTGCAATAATACATTTCATAGTCTGATAAAGCAATATTTTTAAACCAAACAAAAGCAGATTCGCTGAAAGGTTTAAACTGTCAGTTAGCAAACCTTTCACAGACGAACTGCAACTTTTATTACTACCTTTTCGGCACTTAAAAAAAACCTGTTCAAGTTTTTAAAATAAAATGGGTCTTGTAAGTTCACTTGTACAAAGTACACCCCTTCTTTTAAACTTGGCCCCAAATTCGTTCGCGGCGGCAAGCGTCTCAAAAGTTAGATCGAATTGAACTTACCAACACAGCCTTCTTAAATTTCTGGCAGAATATTTTGAAGGTGTTGATGCATTCCTCCAGCTTAAAGGTCGTGGTATCTTCGCAGAAGTAGTCTGCAATGCTGACCCTCATCCTCTCGACGAAGGCTAGCATCTCCCTGACTTCATCGGTGTCATCACGGGCAGTCTGCAAGAAACACGAGACAACCATTTAAGTCTATTTCTGAGAGGAGGGGGTTACTTGCTGTTGAACATTTTCATGAGATGGACTCGGAAAATTCTCAATTGTTATCTTTTGGAAGGAAACAATATTGGCGTGCCGTGGCCGAGCGGTCAAGTGCACAGGGCCCTCTTTCACAGAGCTGCTGAAGCAGAACATAGTGCTTAACAATGTTCTGCTAAGTACACGTTGAGGCAGGATGCCAATCACGGATGGGACATGTAAAATGGTATTTTGGCTGGTAAACTTATTCTGGTATTAAGCAATATTGTGTTGTGCTTAGCCACTTGTTGTGCTTAAGCAGCTCTATGAAACTGGGCCCTGGGCTCAAGTCCTGGTGGGTAAGTGACTGGGATGTGGGGTTTTGATCCCTGTCATGACAATTGTTTCATTGAGCAAAACACTTAACCATAATTGCTTCTCTTCACCCGGGTGTAAAAGGTACTCGTGAGGTGGTTCTTGTGATTGATTAGAGCTTGGTGTGCTTGACAGTACACAGCCTGTATACTCCTAAGGGAGCTGAGATGGTTTAAGGAATGAAATGAAAGGCCTAGTAACCAGGGTAATAATATTCATTTGCCTTGAACATCCTCACTGGGGGAATCTCTATAAATGTCCTTTCCTATTATACGGTAATTTATGTACTCTCTTTGTAGCTTTCCTGAATAATTTCTCCTCAGATAAACAGAAATGTGTTTTTGTTTTTTGTTTCTTTGTTTTTGTTTGTTGAGGTGTTGCATGGGTGTTTGCTTGCTTGTTTGTTTGTGTGTGATTTTTTTCCGAGGGAAGAGGGGATATACCAGTTTAGTTTGACATGAGTTTTCTTTCGGTATGATTCTTATTAAATTCAACTTAGCATCAATGGATGCAGGGATTCTGTCTACATTCGAAACAGTTCTTGTTCTGAAATGTCATGAATCCTGAAGAATATATCCCGTACCTTCAGGAAGACTTGGATCTGATTTTTCACTTCTGCTAAGTCTTCATTATCCTCGGCCAACTGAGAGGCGATCACAGACACTTTCTCATCTAGCACCTTGATGTCGGTCGCAAGCTGATCTATTGAAAACCTAATGCAAAGACAATCGAACACATGATTTATTGATTGATAACAACACCATTGTCATGGGAAATGTTTCTTCTGTTTGAAATATTGTCTTCTGTTGCAAGGATTCTCCCTCAAGCACGTGTACAAAATCACTGAAAAAAACATAAACAAGCTGTTTCGCCACCATTTCTCAGAAAACATGACAACCTGTGGTTTGCTCTTTCCCTCCACTTGTTTCCCGTGCACAATGTTGCTTTACAATTTGCTGCTAAGCAACCAGCAATAAACAGAACACCAGTCACAGAGTGTAAACGTGACATGGTGTTTTGGCTGGTAACCTTGGTCTTGCAAGTATAATTTTGTAGTGCTTAACAACTTGTTGCGCAGCTCTATCAAATTGGACCCTGAGATGGACCCAGTGTGTCTTTTAATTCATAGTCTTCAATATTACATTTTGTCTTTTGTTTATTTTAATTTTCTTATTTAGTTTGTGCAGTAAGTTTTCTATGGTGGTATTTTGATGGCCACTGTATTTTTGTAACTACATTATTCAAGTATAATTTTACCGGTTTTCAAGTGTAATCTAATCTAACCTCATTTTTGCAACCAGTGAACCTTTAGGAACTCCAGCTAAAAGCGGTCACTTGTTGTCGTAATAGATTTGGTGTAAACAAAGCGGAATCGGAAATGAAATTTATAAAAATTATAAATCATAAAATGTCAAACCTGGATGCTTCTTCTAGATGAGTCAGTTCTTCTGTGAAGTTCAGCAAATTCGTGTCCTTCAGTTGTGCTTGCTGCAAGAAAAATGTACATGATCTGTTTTTTTAAACTGTTGTTTCGTTTTTACTAAAGCTAGATGGCGTTAGCTGAGAAGAAACCTTGTACTGCATTTTGTGGGCTGTTTTATTTAGCGTCTGTCTCGGCCAACTTGTCAGTGTTAGGGTCTATTTCAAAACCATCTAGAATGAACTAACAAATGTCATTTTGTACACGTATTTGAAAACCAACCCCCAAAATATATGCATTTCTACTCTCTTTACAAATTGTAAATTGTAAATACAAAGCATAGTACTTACAGTGGCCACATAATGCATCAGATTCATGCGTGGTTTGTTGGCTCTTGTCTCCACTAATTTCAACAGCGACGACACTTTGAAGCCGACTGCGTTTCCAGCATAGCCACCCTAAAGAAAAAAACACAAACAATACAAATTAAATGGTCGATTATTTTGGTTTTTTTCAGGTTGTCTGAATCCTAGTAAAGATACAAGAGAACAGGGTCAGAAACGGATTCTTGTATGATCGAAAATAGCAACATCGCAAAGTTCCTTGAAGGTTCTCTTGCAATAATTACACACACATTGTCCACATTGTGTCCACACCTGTAGTTTGGTATTTCTGGTGATGTACAGAGTCTGTATACCTCCTGAATCGTAACGGCTGGGAGGTTCTGGGTTTAGAGTAAGGGGAAGCCCAGACCGGCAGGTTTTTTTTCAGGAATTGTCACATTCATCAAATCTTATCCCTAGTCATAATGAGTTATTAATGTTTCTAAAAACAAGAAACAAACAAACAAAAACAAACAAATACAAATAATTAAAAAAAATAGTTTTGTTTTGTTTTAGGTTTTTCAAAAACCTATTTCGATTATCAGTTATTTTCTTCGACCCTCCGGCTCCACCCACATGTCAATAAAATAGAAACCAGCAGATTTTTAAATCATCGATATTTCTGAAATGCCCTTAAAATTACATCGATTTGATTTTGTTGTCTGTCTCTTATTAAAATACCACCCCATAATACTTCGGCAACGTAAAGTCCAATTGACTCAGAACCTGACAAAGGAATGTTAACAATAATATATTAATTGATCTTTGCATATATTTCTTGTGGAAGGAATACGATTGCCGTGACCTCCCCCAGTGACAAGATTGTTTGTACCGATTGAAATTGGTTCACGCACCATACAGCTTCAATTAAACCCAAATAAATTCAACAACTTTGTGCATTTGCACATGACATCTTGTGTTACGTAACTATTTAGACTCAATCAAAAATAAATTTCAAACATTTGAAATCACTTACAGTGTTGAGAAAATTGCCAGTCAGAAGTACGAGATACAGAATTTCTCTCAGGGACGAGCTGGACAGAATTTCTAGAATGAAATAAGTAAAAAAAAAAAAATTATGAATAATTTATCAAATCTTTGAAAAGTTTTATTCTTTTTAACGAATGAACAGGGCAGTGGACATTATTCTTGAAAACTGATTTATGATGGAATTTTATCTACAGCTTCAATTTTTTCCTAAATTTTAATAAAAGTACTTTTATAAAATGATTTTAGATGTAACCTTTGAAAATCATTGCAACTAAAGTGCTTGGAGACAAATCTTCTTTCTGTATCTTTTAGATAACACATGTAATGTGTACGCAATAACCAAACGAACAGATGTGTTTCGCTACCCCCCCCCCCCCCCCCCCATTTCTCAGACACCTTTCATAACTCCGTCAAAAGAGCTTTACATAAATAAGATAAACTAACGTATAATGTTTCATTAATAATTTAACCGCGGCACTCCTTTTCCCTGAACGAATCACTGGACCTTGACGGCAGGAGCTATGCTCCAGCGGTCCATATTCTATAGGTGTCATAAATTGACAGACAACGTCAATTACCATAGTTGCCGGTAGTAATAATAACAGCATTGGGTTATTATTAGTGTACACCTAGTAGCTACAGCAAGGCGCAAATTAGCTTTGTCAGCCATCTTAGTTGGGTTCCCTATTAACCAGTTTGGTCTTTGCCGGATAACAAACAGGGACCAGCCTTATTTCCCCCATCAGGCACAGTTTTGTCTCACATTATTCGAATAGGGGATTCCATCGTGGCCGAGATCAATTCTAATACCCATGTGTTCAGAGTACAGTTGTATTTAGAACTTTGAGATAGAAGCAATTTATTGTCTTGCCTGTTTAATTTGTCATTTCTATTTTACTATTTCAATTATGTGCAATTCAATGTAATTTTTGACTCTGGCAACAAGCTTGAGTTTTAATAAACCATGAATATTAAATCACTTAATCTCGAAAGGCCCATATTACCAATGCTTTATTCAAAGGCTTGCCTAAGCTAGAAAAGGTGATTGGAAAAAGACAAAAAACATTGCTTGGCATGAAATGGCTGGCAGGGGCTATAATTTGTGTTCCTCCAGTCCACATTTGGCTGTGGCCATGACCGAATCAAGCCACTTCGGCTACTGCCGTTGGCTGTATTGGCTACGGCTACGGCCGTTGGCTGCTTAGCAATCCAGCCGTAGCCACCGATGAAGCCATCAATTAGGACACATCTTATCCTGACACGAATGGGAAGCTAGGTGGCCAAACCACGATATAGATAAGCTTAATTTCACACCGTACCTTTGCATGCTTCGATGATGCACCCAATGGAGGGGATAAGGTAGTCCATGTTAGATGCAAATTCCTCCTTTAGGAGCATACTTTCTACTCGAAGTTTGTAACTGTGAGAGAAAACATACAGTTCAGATTTTAAAAATACATTTTCTTGACGTCAGTCTCCGACTGCTGAGGGAGGGAAGGAAGAAATAGTGGCTTGAAGTGGGACAGGAATGGAGGGACTTTAGTGTTGATTGAAGCCAAATACATTATTGGGTTTTTGTGGGGTGAGTTCGTTCAAATGGTAACCTACCAGGCTTTTTATATAAGAGGAAAGTACATCACATAAAATATTCTCGTTGGCAGATGTTTCGTAAATCATCGTGTAACGATAACCACCTTTGGTTTAATAAAACACGGTGTCCTTGTAAAGACTAGCCCATAAAACACATTTCTTTCCCAAGCGAGTAAGATCTTTTGAGATCTTTTCATTGAGTTAAATATTGGCGATTTCCAGTGAGATTAGCCCATCTGAGTGATGCATCCCTAACTGAATCTGATATCGACCCATCATCGTACAAAGCCCGTAAGCTTCCATGGCCATAAAGGTTGCCCAACGGTTAATTTGTAAACTAAAATAAGCTGAAAATGTCAAGGGAAATAGTGAGGTCGAACAGAAATTCCTTCTTCTTCTTCTTTGCCATAAAGCAAGACTTGATGGACAATATTGTTTTTCGGTATGGTTGTACAGGGGATTAGGTATCGTTTTACTTCCCAAATAAAAAATAATGAAGAATTTGATGTGAAGGTTAACACTTCATTAAGAAATTGCAATAACGTCCAAACCTTCAGGAGAAAATCCCCTCGTAAATTAAACGTAGGATTATATCACGCAGGGCGAATGGATACATATGTTTTGACATTCAAAATGTGGTCCAGCATCGGTTTACTCGTGCACTGTACCGATATATTCCCTCAAATTTCAATG
Organism: Pisaster brevispinus; assembly: GCA_023634235.1. NCBI lineage: Eukaryota > Metazoa > Echinodermata > Asteroidea > Forcipulatida > Asteriidae > Pisaster > Pisaster brevispinus. Next base: position 15,827,658 of record JAMKCF010000005.1, on the reverse strand, counting down.
AAGTGGGTGTGGATTGTAAAGGGTTTACAATCGAGAAAGAGCCCCAAAGACTTGGGAAATGAGTTTCAAAAAGTGCCCGGTGAACAGCTTGTAATTTGTGGGGACCGCAAGGGCACACAAATGTTCACAGAGTGCTGTGAAAATTTGCACAGGATGTACAGACCGGTGAATGTGCATAGGGGAACATCTTAAGAGAAGCAAGAGTGTTGAGATTGAGAAATTCTGCCTCATCTTTAAGACTCACAAGGGGATATCGATGACCATGGTGTAGAATTTCTCTGCGGGTCCAAGCCTTGACCTGTCTCCGTTGAAAGTATTCAGCATCTCAACCTTTGTGAGAAGAGAAACAGGACAACAACAAAATTAGTCTTATAATTCTCACTCTGGAAGAGAATCTCGGGTTACGAAATTTATGATTGACAAATGATGGCACTGTCCAATCAAGTGACAATCCAAAACTGCTGACTTCAAAAACATAAAACCGTAGAGTTATGGTTTCATGTTTTATGGATGAGGTTCATGTCGGGGTGTTATACTCATATTGTGTCATATTGACTAGGGTTAAAATTTGTAAGTATATTTTGACCAGGAGCAAACATGACTATTTTTAGTCAGTGATTTTAACTGGGGGGAATGAGACTGAGAACATTTTCTTCAGATTCTCGAGTAGCAATAACATGTTTTCAATGCCTCGAATGGGCAATCATTAGTTTGCAAATAGTGGATTCCAGAAGAATCGATATGTCTCGTGTCTCGTATGTAGACGGTAAGGTGGTTTTAGGTTACGAAGCTGTTTGGCAATAACAGAACATGTTTTCTGGAATCTGACGGGAAGGATGTAAAGCTTTAGTTGACTCGTATTTCCTTCCTCCATGACGTATTGACCTATTTGTCCATTGTACATAAAGCAGTGTTTATTGGTGTAATACTGTTTACTGTGTAAACAGGATTTATCCTGGGATCTCTAATCGCTCAATGTTTGTCTACGGTTCATTTTGTTTTCCCTCAAAACGCAGACACAAGCTGACCAGGAAATTCTGTGAAATAAACTGTCCCTGTACACTGTATACCTTGCTGTTAACGGAAGCAGCTGCAACGTCATTGTTAGCACGAGGCTGTTACCTCCATGTTTTTATAAAATGTGCCAATATAACCGGAAAAAAACCTAGGCCTACCAGTATCTACATTGGTACATAGAATCGAAAATGTCAACCAAGTATACATTGTATTCGAATATTTTGATTGCCACGATGTGTACACACACGCTTGCAGATTCGATTCGTTGTACTCGATTTGTATTCGGTTACAAACCTCTTCGGATTCGGGGAGAATCTTCAGTAGACTCTTGAGTTTCTCGGCTCCGATGGCTTCACTCTTTCCCTGTTTGATCAGTCTGACGATTACGTCATTTGTGCTGAAAAAATAAATACGTAGATAGATATTGCATAATTATTCACACTGCTTGCTGCTGTCATTGTAATAGTGTAAAGAACATGCATTCATGTACTCTCATGTTTGAGTTAAATTCTATATTGAGGTCAAGTTAAGCATTTTCTTGCCTCACAAAATGGAAACCAGAGCGTGCTGATTTTTGTTTCCGTCACGAGAATTATTTTAGCATTCCCTGTCACGTGATGAATGAACAAGGCTTTGCAACTTTGAAAATGCAGTTGAAACTCATGGTTTATTGACTGAATGGCTTGTTTTCTTGTGGCTTGAAGGTACCTGTACGGTTCATTCACGGCTGAATATTATTTAGCCCGTCTCCGGCATCGCTGTGAAGTGTGAACTTGCACAGAAACAACAATATACATCCACCTCTATCGGTTTTGTGTCATTAATGCTTGCCTATGCGTTCAATCATAAGAAACACAAACCTTTTAAACTGTCTCAAGAAAATGTTGACATTCAGACTCCGTCTTCCATCAAGAAGATTGATCTATAAGGGGGAAAATGTGAGGGAAAAACAAGTATGGTAAATAGGTTTGATCGAAACGAGCACTGGACTTTTTCACATGAAGTGTATTTTGTTGTTTTTTCATGGGGCAAAACACTCCTGAGGCACCGTAAAGGTTCCCTTTTGCAGGTGCGTTTTTGCATGAATGGCTCGTTGGCATGCGGTGACTGCGGTGATGTTCTTTGGAGAAAAAAACACATCAGGTGAACACCTGTTTCTCAAGTCCATGTTTCCCAAATGTTTATCCCTATTTCTTGACGTTGAACTACTAGCTATACTGTTGACATCTTGTGGTCGGAGCTAGTCTTCAGTCAAGGCTGGTGGTGTTTGCGGCACACTGGATGGTGCGAAAAGACCAGCTTTCGAAATCGCGTTCATCATACAACTGGGTGCTACAGACGCCTTGATTAAAGGCTAGGACAGGGTACACCTGGTATATAAAGAGATAAGGTTTTTTTTTCACTGACCATTTCCATGGATTCTTTCTTCTTCTGCGTCTTTTCCTCCTTGCCATCTATTTGCGTCTTGTTCTTCATCTGTTGGCAAAATAGCTCCTCCGCCGCGTCCCAGTCGACAATGATTTCATTCTGTATCTGAAGAAAGATTGCAAGAAAGGATGAGACTGAGTAATTAAGAACATTCGGAGATATCTCTAACAGTCAGAACATCCCCACAAGTTTATCAAAATATAGAGGATACCATCATCAAGTACTTATTTTGACGGGATTGTGAGTTATCAAAAATGAAATACCCAAAAGTGTGGACTCAGTGTGTGTACAAATGTATTTAGTAATCATGGATAATTTGGGGTTATTTTGGGTAAGGAAGACATATCGGTACTTTGGGAAAACTCTCCTCGTAGAGTCGGTGAAATGCAACAACATGTAAAATGACAAATATGAAATTTTGTTATGGGGCCGGGGAATTGAAAGCACACACACAACTTAGTAAAATGTTTTTCAGTTTTGACATGGGAATGAAAAGAGGGGATTAGCTTGGATGATTGCCCTCTGTTCTTTTAGAACCACCATTTTCTTCAAATTTATTTGTGACAAAACAGGGACGATGTGCTCTGGAATAATGGTTATCTTTGACGAGGCAAGAAAGTGGCTCAGGATATTCGTCAAAATTTAATTTTGAACTGTTTTCTAACAAAGAACAATGTAAGAAAACTTTCTAGCAAACAGCTGTTCCACCTTCCCAAAACATTTCTACAGACTTTTAGCAATTTAACAAAATATGATTTTAAGACTGGATAATTGATTCTTGCTTGTTGGGATTGGAGGCTTCCCGCCTCCGCTTGTTGAGCTATATACAGCTTTATTGATGTTAATAAATGTTTTTGTGTGGACCCGTCTCCGCTCTAGCATGTCCAGTTTTTTTGTTTTGTTTTCTTTGTCTGTTCGGTCGCGTGTACGTGTTTAATTGATGTTCGTGCTTCAGACATGAGCTAGCATTTTTGTTGTTTTGTTCATTTCGTTGTAAGGGAAAGTTCTTCCTTTGCGACGCAGCATGCATGACTGACATTGTCTTCTTCATGCCACGATGATCTTTAGTACAACGTATAGCCCTATTCATGGAAAACACCGAAATCGGGCCAAAATATTTAGACAGGGAGCGGTTCTGGTAATATCATAATGGCAAGGGGCCCAGTTAAAGGTTGCAACAAGAGGAATCGTTAGTCCTTATTAAACTCTACGCGAAAAAGGTAGAAGTTGCCATGCCTTTGAAGCAAGTATGTTCAATTACAAACTATCTGGACGGTACCGAATAATATACGTGCGGAAGAAATCGTGATCGAGTGCGGCAGTGTTTGGAAGTGTGAGTGAATGCACTTCCGGCCGTTTTCCAAACGAGGGTTTGCTGCTTCGGCTCTGTTATTAGTTATTTCGAAACGTGAGATTCTGGTACAGGGGGATTCAAACAGGTGGACGGAGCCTGGGCCATACCAAAGACGTGGTTTCGAAAATGGCCTTTATTATGCCTAATAATATGTCCAATCCTTATCCAGTTTTTATTAACGTGGACCAATTCTCTACGGTTCAATCGTGCCGGAAGGGCTTCCTCGTCCACGGCGCTATACCAATGTGATCAGTCAAGAAGGTCAAGTCAGGCCACATAATACTTTAGTGGTCATTAGGTGAATCAGTTTGCATTATATTGCGCTTTTAAGATTACTGAGAAATATCATAAAAGTACAAAACCCTTATTGTGTTTTGTTATTTCTTTTTTTATTATTTTATGACTACACGGTCAAGATGTTCGACTTCCTTTATGCCCCAAGGTTGTCAACCTCTCATAATTCCTTGATGACTTGGTAAACAACATTGTAAACATTGGCCACTAAACAAAACAAGGACTAATACCCCCAGTGTGAGAATTGTAAAGTTGTAAATTGTTATTACACATGCTTAAAACTCGCAGCGTGTTTGGACTGGGGGATTTATGAGTGGAGGTTTGGGCAAAGCTGTTCCGGTGGTTGGGGAGCGGCGATTCTTTGTAGCGGTCACCAGAGCCCATTAGGTGAGCGGTAGTTATTTACCTTTAGCCCCCGCAAGGCTGGAACTTTAGGGTTAACTTTGAGGGTTAAAGGAAGGGCCGAGTATTCCTCTAAACACAAGTCTTGGCATTTATTACAAGAGAGCTGGCCCCAGGAGCAAGGTTCTTCTGACTACTGCCCTGAATGAAAATATCCGTTCACGAAGTGCCGCTCCTAAATGCTATTGGTTTATTTGACTGTGTCCGTGCGGTAATGAGGGTAATGGGCTTAAACGCTGGAATGTGGAGTTGAAACTTGTGGTATGGTCTTTGAAGTTTGATCTAATGCCTTTTTATTCTGGACAACAATTGGTGTTTATTATTTTACACACAAAAATATGAACAGCACTTGAGTTGAATCTTGAGGTTGTGGTCCTTCAGGTTTGATCTGAAGGCCTTATTATTCTTCTGGCAACAATTGCTGTTTATTATGAATACAAAAATGAATAGCAAATATTCGTAGAAATGACAAAGTGTTGGAAGCTTGTTTTATTTAATGGCAATACGTTACCGTCGAAATATATTTTCCTCTTCGTGTCTTCATCTAATCACCGTCCTTTGAAATAATTTAACCTAAAAATATTGTACAAGCTGACAATTTTGTCGAGCAATTTGTTTAAGCAAAATACTTAGACTGAAAATTCTTTGTGCGCCTGAATGGCAGACTTTGAGTTGACGATTTTTTTTATAGCAAGTAGCAAATAAACATTTTGTGTAACATTCCGCTTATTTGTTTTATGCGAGAGAATTCCTTCCATGATTTCTATAAAAAGGCGCAAACCACTTCAAACCAAAACGCTTCACTTGTTTATGTACCGTTTTCTTGAAATTTGACAAAATTATTCTGCATGCAACTTTCACGGAGATTATTTCTCCCGTCAGATCTTGATATGGTTCGTTTGTGTCTGCATTCCTGCAAAAACGCAGCTATCTGCATTCACTTAAAACTCGACACCGAACTCAAAAACACTTCAAATTCTACCCCAGTGCCTCTAGTGACGTCATCTGTCCAAAGTTAACAGGGCGTTTACAGGGGGGTGTTTTTTAACAGGTATGTGATATTTCTTGACATGGAGCCCCTTTTCTTATGAATAAGCCACACAATCCACACAGAATTGAAGCCTATTCTGAAAGCTGCCAAAAAAGTGAACAACAAAACAGTTCACCACGCGCGATTACTCCGCCGACAATCCACGCAGAAAAACATGGGCATTCGTTCATGACGATCGGGTCAAGGGCGTTCGATTGCTATGACTGCATTTTGATGGAACGTGAGTAAATTCGTCATAATATTTCAAGTGGGAGGGATATTTTTTAGGTTGGTCGTACAATGGAAGTCCCTCTCGGAATTTCCCTGGGGACGTTTTCTTTCTTGGGTGTGTTTACTAAAAGTTGAGAGTATGAAACTTTACGTACATTCAAATCGAAAGCATTATTCAATTAGGTAACTTGATGCATGTCTTTGCAATGAGGAAGAGTTTTGTTAAAATTTATAATGGCACACTTTATCATTTTGATGAATGATGTTTGATATTCAAGAAGATCAAGTTTCACTTTTAAAATAATTATTTCGTAAGTTTTGGTTTACTAATTCTATACGTTGTAGTAACCATTCTTGTATTTTGCAACAAATTCGTAAAATTCAAAAAATAATGTTTATACATGTATGGGGGAAGTGGGTTCTCAAACAAAATAGGGGACTAAGTTTACTTCAGAATCAGCTGATCCTTACTGATTTAATAGTAAACGTTTGAATTATCAACCCAGCTTTTCAAATAATCGTTGTTGACACGAGACTCTACCTGGTTCTTCAGGGTTCTGTGTCATGGGAGTTTTGTGCCCCCCCCCCCCCACAATGCACTAACTTAAAATGGGCCAAAGGAGGTTGATTCAAAAGAGGGCGCTATCACAAGAAGTTTCAAGAAATTTCGCCGTGTTTGAGGACTGAATTACCGGGGGACAGCATCTCCTGCAACAGGAAAAATGATGTCGAAACTTTACCAGGCTCTGGAGGTGGCCTGAAACCAACAGACTTGACCTAATTCCGGGATTGACCTGCCTGATCTCAAAGACACGCTGTCAAAACAGTTCTGATTTGGTCGGGCAAAATTGCTTATTTACGGAGTGGTGATTTTTACGACTTACCTCGTTGACTTTAGCCCATATGCTGTTTCCGTTCATCACCTTATGCGGCGGTACCTTACTCCAGTTCAGCGTCCTCATTCTCATTTTGGGTTTGACACTGGGTATCGCTGAAGAGCTAGGCATTGACGGTGCTGAAAGGTAACTCGGCGGTCCCAACCCACCCGGTGGAGGTGGAGGCACCCCACCAGGGGGCGGTGGTGGAGGTGGTGGACCTCCCCCAGGTGGTGCAGGAGGGGGAGGGGGAGGGGGCGGTGGGGCACCTCCTAGTAGCGGTGGTCCGGGTGGCGGTGGTGGAGGAGCTGGGGCGGGGAATGGCTCCATCTGTGAGTTCCTCTTACCAAAGTCCAAGTCCCCAACCGCATCTTCACTGACCCTACAAGATTGACTGTCATTATGTATCCCCATCCTACTCTCCGGTGAGATTATTGCACTTTTGTCTAGACTCCCAGACATTCTCTCGGTTGCTGTACCAGTCCTTTTCCTGTTTTCAAGAGGGGGCATGGTAGTATCTCCACTAGACCCATGAGATCCCACCACGTAACTCTCCTCGCCACTCGACTTCCTGCTTCCACCAGTCTTCGACTTCTCCTTCTTGTAGGAAGTAACAGTCTTGACGAGTTCCCTCTCCCCGACCTTGAGCAGCTTCTCGAACTGATCTTTATTCTCCAGGAGAACTGCTTTGTGGACCAGTTTCTCCGCGGCGTCCCACACTGTATCGCTAAGTGGGTCCGTCGGCTCAATCTGGAGCAGATGCTGAAGGATGGTCAGGAACGACGTCACGTGTGGGGTATCACACACCTGAGCAAAGACAAGAAATGGCGGGAACACAAAAAAAATTAGCGTGGTCTTGCCAATGCTTTAACTGGTGTTGGTAAATGTTTGCATGATGAGGCTTTCGACACGAGCTGTTTCTGAACAACAAGCAAGCAACCTTCGTTCTTGGTTTTAATTACTTCCCGTGTATGAATATTGGTTGTAACAACCATACGCGTTTCTAATCACGAAGCAGCTAACATTCCTGTGTGACAGAACAACTGTTTGTTGTTGTTGCTTTAAATCAAAGGACAAACAGAATCATTGCGTTACAATGCCCGCTTATTAAGCAATGATGAGAGCATAGAGCAAGGACAACAAAGCTAAGTTCGGGTGAACTTTTCCCACTTGCAACATAACACTCCGCGCAACAAAACAGCCTTGCACGAAATCCGAAACTCACATATCAATGTCAAGAAGAATGCGCGTCAATGTTTCGCCCACAGTCGTGTCACCCATAAAAGGAAAAGTCAGGCGAAAGAAGACAACAAATTAAGATGTTACTGATTGGAAATTAATGTCCTACTTCAGCCTGATCACAATAAGCAATCTCATTCCAAATACACTTTTTAAAAAATTTATTAATAAGACCCGGCATGAGCAATAATAATAACATTGACACACCCAATGAATAGCGCGCGCACGTTCAGTTTAATCAACCTTCACCATCAGCGCGTGAACATTGGCATAGCCATTCTTAAATCCTCTTTGGATCTGCATGTAATTAGAGAGTAACATTTTACTGGTACTTTGTAAAAATATTTATTTACAATTGGAATAAAGTCTGCTATCAACACATCATTCTAAGATAAATCGGTTACGTAATGACGTCATGACAGCTGCCTACACGAACTACCATCTTATCAGTAATGTGTTCTTGTGAAGATACACGGGTTTCTTATCCTGTGTAGGATTCCGATCAATACAATAAATATTACAATTTAAATACAAACGGCTCCTTATCGATTTCATTAGGATTCTACCCGAAGCACGAAGTTAACTTCTTTCTGCGAGGATCAAAAAGTTCAGGTTATTGTTAATATTTACTGTCATATCTCACACACAAAAACAACAAGATTGATTTAAAAACAAATTTCAACTTACTTGTGAAACAGATGCAGTTTCTATAACAGATCCACAAAACACAATTCTCCCCTGAGGAAATATTAATCCAGATATGAACAGAGATGCTAAAATCCAACCAAGACTAAGAGGAGGAAATCCCGACCCGCGTTCCCCGGTAGGTAGATGTGTCGCTACTGAGGTGGGTTTTGAAATGCGTCTGTTTGCCGAGCACTGAATCACAACGATAGGCTCGACCCGTTCTCTGCGTGATGACTCATCAAGTGCACACCTGACGTCATCGACGTCATCAGTCACTACACGTCCATGGTCGTTTAGTTCATTCACTGAGTGTAGGCTATTGAGGGGCTCTATACGAGTTTTGATTGGCTCAGTAATGATGCCACTGTGTTTGAGTAATATGGATTGAACTTCAGTTATAACCGTACCTTCCCATTCTAAAACCGTTTACGATGGTCATAAATAGTTGGCTGCCTGTTATATAACTGCATTTTATTGATTTGCTCATTGAATTTCTTAAGCTTGCACAATATTTACTTCATCATTTTTCCTATTAATCTATCGTATTCTACAAACAAAAGTACACCCAAACTGTAATGGCATTTTACTGTCATACATTTGTAAACAAAAGTTGTCAGATTGTTGGGGGTGTTCTGTTCTGTTAGTGTTATTTCAATTCCCCTTGTAACCAATCAAAGATTTTGATCCCTTTAGCGACCGATTCGAGAAGAGAGTACGGATACATTAAATACACAATTCAGAGAACGTCTTTATTTATGGCAAATGTGTGCAAATTAACGGCAGCTCGATTTGACTTGCCCCAGTCCTTGCACTAGTTCTTCTCATTTTCCACACGGGCTGTCTTTATTTTGATAAAATTAAAATATAAATGCGGCTTTTTCACCTGTCACGGCGTAAGAGACTGTAAATTAACGACGCTCGAACATTGTTATATCATGATTGTCAAACATGCTGGCGCCAGCCTAACTGTTCAACCCCGTTCTGCTCTGATTATATTCGTAACCTCAAAGTCTTCTTTGCTTAGAAATAAATTTTTAAAAATCTGAATTCGCTTGAAGACAAACTAAACCACTGTTACATATTTTTCCCTAGGCTATTTTTACGGTTTAAAACAACCCCAGAGCAAGAGCTTCTTCAGAATCAATGATAATCTGGGACTATTTTAGTGGGAAGGGAATTCAATGGGCTTTTCAATCAATAGAACCATAACGTACACCGACAACAATAGCTCAAAGCTGCCGGTTGGTTTTCATTGTTTGTTTGGGGAGATCAAAAATAATACAATGAATACTTGATGTTCTGTTTACAAATGATTTCGAGACAGGCATTCTTGGATTTCTCACAATCCTATAGTAAAACAGTTCCTCTGAAGTTCCTCTTCGAGTTTGGTTTACCGAGAAGGGAACCAGAGACATGAACACGGTTTAGTGTGGACGCTGCAGCTGCCAGCTGCCAGCTGATCAGCAACAAAAACAAAACAGAACCTTTACATCCAAGAGAGTGATTGTTTATTCCATTTGGTTTAACCATGGAGCAATCGAGTTTATATTGCTCCATGGTTTACAGCTAGCAATTCGTTCCCGGTTATGCATGGGACGATTCACAGTATTTCATGCACTTGTTATAAAGGATGCCTGTTGAGGAAATTCCGATTTCCTGCAGCATTCCATACAAAAGGGAAACTAACATGATTTGAACCCTGACCTGTCGGCCGAACTGTAGATTCACTTTCAAGAAATTTGCTGCAATGTTGTTATATTAATGGTGTTTGCTCAATTTGATTGGGAAGCAGTGCGTTGTGGTTATTGTGTGACCTCCTATGCAATTGGCCGTTTTCGAAAACCACGGAATGGGCTTGGGCTTGGGCTTGGGCTGTGTCAGTAATTCAGAAAGCGTGTGCTTTCCTTATGAGGCTTTAAACAGCTGGACAGAGCTCAAACCGGAGCCCCAAGCTCAAGCCATGGTCTCGAAAACGGCCTCAGTCTGGAGTAATAGGCCTTTACTGTAACAGGGGCACCTTGAACCATGACTACGGTCATACATGTAATCATAAGATTGTATATGTTTTGAGTATGTAAGCGTAAACGATAAACAGAAAGTTAATTGATGTCAACTAGTTTGGTAGTGTAAACCTTTAACGGTGAAGCCATGTTTGTTCTCACCTGTTCAAGATACAGTGCAGAAAGATATCATTGCACCCAAACCGAGCCAGAACATGGAGGGGGGGGGACACACGATATTTGACATCATGGGATCGGTTTGGATATGGATGGGGGCGTAACCTCTACCCTCCCCTAACCCACACAACCAACGGAGGGAAAACACCACACCTTGAACTATTCATCCGTTGACAACTTTTTTTTTACGGATGATACTTCTAGATCCCTGTGTCATAAGTGAATGTTTTACACGGTTAACAGCAAAAAATCAGCAACTCATGGATGTATTGTGTCTGCGTGATCATGACATCGGAAGAAGAAAACATATTTATTCTCAGCTGGACTTAACACCCTTGAATGAAATGTCTGACGTTATAACAAAAGTGAAAGAGGAACCCAGTTTTTTTTTTAAAGGATCGCGAACAACATGTAGGCGTATTGTCAACATAAACAAAGCTACACTAGTTAGGGTGTACAGGGCGTCCCAAGATGAGTTTACACGATTAAAATAGAAAGAAACATTAGAATGATTTGCACTTCGCCAGTAATGTATAATTGTGATTGGTTTATACTTCTGTTTGATCTGGTTTGTTTGATCTGGTCTTGCAGTAAGTTAACCTCAAAACATTACAAATACATGAGTCACTTCTGACGAGTGGTTAACTGGTATGCCATATATACAGTCATAACTTCTCAAATTATTTTGACAGTAAACAAACTGATCAGTTTCAACAACAGACATACCAAGGTTAGGGAAAGCCAGAATGTGACTAGACACAAAGCGAATGGTGGAAAAAAAAATCAATATTGTCCTGAAAATGTTAAAAATATCTTCAACAAAACATAACATTGAGAAAGACAACTTTTCCTGAGTGTACCCACTTGTTTATTTGTATTTGTTGTTTATTTCTTCTTGCTTTCTCCTGGGGTCAGAGTACTATTCGATCGTTATTAATTCTCTGTTCGAACATTTTGTTTTAATTATCTTACGGTTCATAACAGTGGAACGTATTACCAGCTGAATTATGAAATATGCTAACTCTGAAAGGTCTTGAGAAGTTGGTCAGTAATAGTCTCATAAGTATGAATGTAAATGTAGTTTGACTGACAGCACATCGTAAGTCCTCTGCACCAGTAGATCGGATAGGATTGTCAACTAAACCTTCAAATGGACAGATTTTTAAAAACTCTTTCCTACCCTGTGCCATCCAAAGTTTTAGCTGTAGTTTGATCACATTGTAGCTTTACTTTGGCCTCCTTGATTATTGCTACTTTTCATTGTGCTCTCTGTTATTACATATCGTGTAAAAACCACTGTTTATATTTTGGCCGTTTTTTCAATGTTTATATCTTAAGGTTTTTTATGTAATTTTTAACTGCTGTGCATGGAAAGTGAATTTCATGTATTTTCACATGATGTAAATTTGAATTGAATTTAATGATGGACAAAAAATGAACCTTTGAGGCTTCCCCAGTGCAAGGAAAGTTTCTGCGAATGACTTCACTGGCAGGGATGAGATTTGACGAATGTGAAAATTCCTGAAAAAAAGGCTCGGCGCGGGCCTGGGTTCCCCCTTTTTCGAGATCAGAACCTCCCAGAGGTTACAATTCAGGAGGTTTACAGACTCTGAGTAGGGCCAGAAATACAAAACAACAAGTTTGGACACAGTGAGGACAATTTCTTTCTCTCTTTGGTGGTGACTGCTTTTGACTCAGCCTCAAGGAGATTTTGAGAAATTCTTGAAATCAGGAAACAAATCCCGAGATATCAGACGCCTGCACTGGACGTCATTGGTTCTTGTCTGTGTTGGTGGGCTCATGTTGTGGGTCTATGTGGCATGCCTCTAGAGGTATGTGTCCGTTGAGGTTGTATTGTGGGGTACCATTCGTGAGTTACAACTTACAGGCACCAAATAACTCCACAATGGACCCAATAAAAGCGTGTGACATTCACCATGCACGAGCAAATGACACTGCTGTGACAATAGAAGGTTAAGATTCTGAATAGATGGTCTTTGACCTTGGGACAGAGCCACACAAATCGCACAGCCGGCAGGCTGGTCGACCACTAATCAACCGTTCTTATACTGACAATGACAGACGACACTCAGTCTGACCAACAGACCGCACCCTCGGTTCTGTCAGCTTGGGTTGATATGTTGATGCTAAACTTGATAAAACCCCCATAGGCCTATCATCTAAAAAATGCATATCTTGGTAGATGGTAGCATTCGATAAAGACCCGTCATTATGAATCATATCAAACTCAAAGTGAAAACATAAAACTGTTTCTAAGTCTTCCATTGTTTCTCCATTTGTGTACACTAAGAATCTTTGAAGGGCGGGGCAAAATAAGCAACAGTAATTCGCTGGGTCTTCTCCACTTGAGAACCGGAATCTTTGCTCTTGAGAAACATGGCACTAACTTTGTAACTAGTAATAATAATAATAATAATACACTGCTTTTATATAGCGCTTCACACAGATAGTCTCGAAGCGCTTTACAAGAAAAGAAAAAAATCAATACAAAATACCAATAATACTAATCAACAAATTAATGAAAGCATAAACACAAGAAGCAGCAGAAAACAACAGAGAATTAATTGAATAAATATGTTTTCAGCAGTGATTTGAACTGATTTTCAGTCTTGGCAAAAGTTCAGAGTGAGTTTGATCAATCCCTTTTTCTTGTTCGGTAGTTACCAAAACACCATCCCTATTAACTGGTAGGCCTATAGTCTGTTTTTTTTTGTTTTTTTGTAAACAACACTTTAAATGGACATATTTCTCCATATATGTAACCGGTTTATCAGTTTGTTTCGACATCGAATCTATAAAGGAACTTCCCTGACTACTGAATGTCGGCAATATTTGGCATTTGATAAGAGTGAAGTGTTGTGCACATTCATTATTTGAAGCAAAGCTGTAAACTGGCATGGTATACCTTTGGTAATTACTCCACAAGTTAATGTCCATAAAATATTACTTGGTAAAGAGCACTATGGAGCTGTTGATATTATAAAACATTGTTTAGAAACGACCCCACTGAAGTAAATGGAGTTTTAGAGAAAGAGATAATTTTTTCAAGCAAAATTTTGAACCTGGGAATGGCTTCAGGTATGAAGCCTTTCTCAAGCATCTGGAAAGCACACAATTCTATGCAGCAAGGGTGGTTTTTTTTTCTTTCATTATTTTCTTGCAAATTCGATGACCAATTGAGCCCAAATTTTCGGAGGTTTGTTATTGTATGCATATGTTGGGACACACCAAGTGAGGATACTGGTCTTTGACAATTACCAAAAGTATGGTTTCTTTTAGGAACCGTTCTTCTCCATTCCTGGAAGACCTTTGAAGTTATATGATAGCCTATTTTGTAGCCCAAATAGCCCAAACGAAGCCGGTGTGCCCCTTTAAGCCGTTGCATTGTACAATATTTGTAAGACATAGTCGAGAAGTAATTATCTCACTGTTTTGTATCGTACTTTACTCAGAGCTCAAATACGACGAATTATGAAAATTTCAATAATTATCATGGTAAATGAAACCAGTCGATCCTAGACAGCTCACATTACATTCCTTCGGTAATTTATTACAAATTGTACACATACATTTTTGCATGTACATGTAATTAAATTGCCAACCACCACTATGCATGGTTGAACCATGAATACATCCATGGCCGAACCCATGCCGATACCATGACATCACTAATACTTCGCAACAGAGCCGCATTTGTTCCAAGGACTATTGTTATTGCGCTGACAATAATCAGAACTCATAGTCCAAGTTGATTCTTCGCCTTACTCAACGAACTTGTCTGTTCATAAAATGTTGCTACAGCGCAAACAGTCAACAATTAAAATGTGCTTACCGAACGGGATAGAAAAATGAGCAAAGTGCAACGTGGGGGTGTGAAGGCTGTGACAATGTCCATGTACATGAAATCCCCATAAATGGATTGTAAGATCATTAGTAACAAAAGAACGGGTGATTATTTGTTGTGTTCGTTTTATTTTGTCTTGTGTGTTTATTTAAAAAAAAAAAAAAAATTATAATTTTAGGGGACTCGTTACCATGACGCATCGTTTATCAGGTTGATTTTGATAAAAGTTTGTCATTATTACACCCATAGTGTGGCCCGCAACACCCCCAAGGTGCATCTTTGCTCAAGAAGGGATTGTGTATTGGTTTCTTCCCATTATCCTATGCTATAGTTTTGATGAAATGAATGACGCCATTGATATAGACTGGTAGCGACTGCAACAGACGTCTAGTCTGAAAAACGGCAATTTATAAAAGCCGAGCAGTATGGAATCGATTTTGTGTTAACATCAGTGAACACGGGCGCCGGGGGAAAACAATATATTTGTTCTTGACTTAAAACCACTACTGTTTAAATACAATAAGTTTTCGTAATAATCCATTAATTAATTTCATAGAGCTGCTTAAAAAAAGACTTTTGTGTTTCAGAATTGTTTGCTTAGCAAAAATAAGCAGAAACCAGCTACAAACAGTGACATCCTAGTTTGGCTGGAGACCTATTTCTGGAAAACGCAAGTGTTTTGTGCTTTGCTAGTTTATGTGCTCTTTCCTTAACAAATTATCTAATGCCACACATCCTAACATAACAGTTTGATATGCAATACAAAAAAGAGAGTCAGCATACTTACCTGTGTGGGTTACGGTTTTAGTGGAATGAAGTTTGTAAAAACAGAACAATTATTACTAACCACTTTTAACCGCCAAATGAAATTGTCTTTTCGTATATAATACCCATATTTATTGATCATTCAAATATTACATCTGAACGCCGTGACACTACAGCCAGCCATATACAACCACACTCAAAATATACGCTCGTTGAAAACATCAAATTTCTCCGTTGACATCGTGATTTCTTATTACTGCATTGTTACAACCATTTCAATAAACGTAAACAAATACTTACTTGAAGTAAGTATGAATGTACAGGAACTCATGTACTACAACACGTCACACGAACTCTGTACTTAACAACATCGTAGTTCCATGGACCAATTGTCATCTGAAGAAGAAATCATTTGCGCAGTTCTCAACATTGAACTACACAGCTGTGATGTCAACCCGATGAGCTCTACCTCAACTTTTACACCACGTTTTCAAACCATAGATTCATAGAGATATGCTCTATGTTCAAACTCCTTTACATGATCCTTTTTCAAAGATTAATATGGACACAGCGTGTACCTCGAGGGATATCATGTCTCAGCTGTACGAATCTCCATGATAAGTTTTTTTTTCAAGTCAACAAACTCCACTGCCATCTGTCCTCAAACAGCAATGTTTCATAGTTCATACTCCATTTGCTGCCAATGCCACCGTGCTTCCACAAGATCCTAGTACGGTTTATATAATCCAATGTGAAAATCCATGATGGACAACAGCCACGTACATGTACATGTACATGTACATGTACATAAGTCTGCAAACTATTAGACCCTCGCTGAGTGTACACGGTGAACGAAAAGAGGTCCTCCTTGGGTTGATACAAACCCAAATCTGAAGAACGGATCGCCTTAACTGCAAAACCCCTGCAACAACGAAACTGTGTTCTCCACAGAGCAGGTTTTTTCCCCATATGTGCAAGTGTGATTAAAATCAATCCTAATAGCAAACTGCGGTTAATAGCTATAACTAGAAAACAAAACCAAGCAAGCGATACTTCCTGGCTAGCTCAAATGAAACACTTCCACGCCCACTATAGCAATTAGGATCAGGACATTTTTTTCCTCAATTTTGCACCCAAATGCATGAATAACCACAACAAAAAAATTGAACAGCCACAGAAACTCTCCTTACGGGCCCGCGGGCAGGGGACCTGTTACCACAATATCGGGTTTTCAAACAATTTGCTGTCCAACAACCACTCCAGTGTTTCGCTACCACAAGTAGTACCCTTGTTCTTGGTAGCTGTTGTAAAGCCCACGTAAGATTATACAGATTACAATAGCCCTATGTGTATTATATTCAAGTGTAAATCTGACAGTGCTGACAGAAGATAGCATAGAGAAAGGTCCTTTCTCTATGGAACCAGTAAGAAGAGAAATAATGTAATGCGTAATTGAAATTCTTGGAATAAACAGTATACGGCCAGCACTAAGGGTATAGTAATAACATGGAGGAAATAAAACGTGTTCCAAGAACCTGAACGTACGCAGAACCATTCCAATCAGGAACTGCGTACGGACCTTCAGTTCTATAGTACTATATAAGGTTATCGAATACCAGAATTTGTTCTATAATTAAGAGCATATAATAGATTGAAATAATGGAGTTTTTTTTTTTTTTACATTTCTTATGGGGGAATAAGAGAAAGATTGCAACGTGGCCGCGGTCAACCGTAGCGGGTCAATGGACTCGCACCAATTAGCAATGGAGTTCTTTTTTGACCGAAGCCACATATTGACGTCGCCGTGTTTACGGATTGACTATTTTGATTATAATCTCATGGCAGGCAATGTTGGGTTGAACCTTCCTCCATTGTGCATGATTCTAAAGGCCTGCCTACGTGTAACTGCACTGGTGTAACCATGGAGGACACGGGATAATTATGATATCAATTGTGTTTATATTCTCATTTCTCAACATCATTCAAGTGTAAATAGACGTTAAACCGGTACCCGCCGCTTAAAGGATTCAAACTGCTTCTAGCTATCGGGTAATCTGTGTAGTCTAGAATGATGGCAAAGGTGGTGGGTTCGAATCCCACCCGAGTACTTTATGCCTGTGCTTGGGAAAGGACTAAGTATGCAGTGCTTTGAGGGTAAAACCAAATAATATCATTACAGGGAGTAGTAAACAGATCGAAAGGCTGAATAAGATTGTTCCTTTGCCATTTTGACTTTACCTCACACTAAGTAACTATTGATGTAAATAGGATCTATGGGTGAAATTATAGCAAGTCCGCCTCATGAATCATTGCGCAATTCCTATCAATACGTAATAAGTGACGTATGGGCTGACATATCTAAAACCGTATTCGTATATCACTTACTGATCACAATCAATAACACGATGAAGGGATTACTGAAAGTGAAAACGTATTAATGTTCATGTAAAATCTACAGCATCTCGCCCACCAGGAAAGTCCTTGGAAAGTCCTTCCACCAATTTACGCTGACAGTGTATCACCTAATCAATGAATATGAAAAAAAAACCTTATCCAGTTTCTTGACATGCTGTATAAAACTCACTGTAAATGGGTCTCACCTGTTCGAATATTGTATTGAAGACATCTACGGGGTTGTTGAGATCCACCCCCTGGGGTACGCTGAATTGCTCCTCATCGTTTACTTTGTTCTCGTCAAAGCATTCCAGCTGTTCGATAAGATCGCCATCTTCCGTCTCAGATTTTCTGAAAGAAGAAGAAGAAGAAGAAGACAAATTGTCCTGATGAACTTACTCTTATCTATTTGCAACTGAATGTCCATCCTTCCAGACAGTGTACACAACGGAGGAATTAATGTATTCAAGCGCGCGTACAATTAGAATTGCCAAAGAGCAGTATTTAACATATTACATGAAACAACAAACCTGTGAAAGTTTAAGATCAACCGGTTATCAGATTCATGAGAAAAAAAATGAAAAATAGCGAGTGACCACTTTTGGTCTTGTGATCAGTTGGCTTATAGTCCGTTGCTTCCAAAAGCTATGAACAACTGTCTGCACTGACTGTTTGGTTTTTAAACTCGAGTACTATTATTCAATTGATAGTGTAGAAAGAAAACCTTAAAAGTGTAGTTCAGTGAAAAAAGCTGGCGGACTAACTGGTCCCACTGGCTGGTCAATATAACCTTAAAGCCCAAAAGGGCAATCCCTGCAAGTCATTAAACACACGGCACTGAGAGAGGAGGGCATCTGTTTTTGTTTTGGGGCATTATTTTGAGTTGGCCCAATTCCGAGCCAATTGGGAAAAAGCAAAGTTTCCCATAAGAGCCAATGCCAATTACACTTGCAATCCTTATATTCCGCGAATTAATTATGTATTGATATTTCTTTTAACAACGAAACACATTGTGTTCACCGTTACCTTTGGAGAAGACGGGGTTGGGACAGCAGAGCCCACCTTCCAATTTGTCACTTGTGGAATATTTAAACTCAAAACAGACCACAATTAAAAAACCCAAAAGACCTTAATCGTGGTCACTTGATTAAAGCCAGGGGGTCAATTTGGGGTTAAATCGCCAGATGATAACCTTGATCTCATCAGATGGGAGCAGTGCTAAAAACCACGAGCATGTCACAATAGTCATCATGAGATTGTGACGTACCGGGTACCGCAAGCCTCCTTCCCAGGGGGTTCGAAACTAAGGCTTTTCAAGGAATGATGACAGGTTGTATTTCTCTGAAAGTTTTCATGCTGGGTATTAACGTGAAGTAGGGGTTTTCTTTTCAATAACCAGTCATGGGCGAAACTCCATGACCTATTTACTACAGTACAATTTAGTCAAAATATCCACATAGATTTTAGCTTTAGAAGTGCTACGTGCCGTATGAATGTGAAGTAGGGGTTGCTTTTCCATTGGGTAAGAAACTTCGTGATGGTCTAATTACTACAGTGCAATGGTGAAAATACACAACTAGTAGATTTTAGCTTGAGTATAATCTACAAGTGCCCCGCCGTGCCGTATGAATAAATGAGAATGTGTGGATTTTTCATGTAAAACACTGGTTACCGACAGTGGGTGTACGGGTTAGTCTCTAAAGTACGGATGTCATCATAGTCTGATTCCCTGCATACATGCTGGTGAACATAACATTGATTTTCAGTCACCTATAATAGGGATCAGACTATTGTTCTCTTTCCCTTCCCATAGCCCTAAAAAAAGGCGTCTTCGAAACCACGTCTCCAGGACTACAGGCTTCAGACAATCTGCAGCACATGATTGTATCACTCTTTACATTGGCTAATAATAACAAACTAAAAGCCCATTAATAGTCGTCTGTAAAGCAAGGTTTGTAAAGAATCGCGGTGTTCATAACGTACAACGAAAACAAAATGACTCCACTTTGACACAAACCGTATTGAAAAAAAACTTGGACAGTCGAAATGAAATGGATGGCGCCTACAGAAGACCAAAAGTCAAGGTTCTCTAACATGTTTCTTTGACCGGCTCTTTTATTGTTGACTTGCCCCTTCTGACATTTGGAAACCAACGCTAAAACAGAATCCCCCACATGCCAAGAGCGTAGCGTTGAAATGTTTTATTGGATTCGATCTCATGGACGGATACAGATCAATTTTACTTGTCAGTTCGGATTAGCTGCATAAATCTGTTTGGTCGGTTTTTGTGTGTGACTTCAGCATCTCGTACTTTTGATTGTGGCTGGATGATGGTGCTTAGCGTAACAGCAGTATAGCTTCCCCAGAAAACAACCGTCTGTTCATGTCTTCTATACAACGTGTACTCAAAAGAAATGTCATGACTTTACTTCATTAAAACCCTTATACCGAGAAGAGATATATCAAACATAGTTTTGCACCAAATTCGTAGACTTGGCCAGTCCCTCTGAGCTAGTCGATGTTGCGCCCTCTAACGGCAACTAATACAAAAACTAGTAACGCCAATCAAGACTACCTTTTTGCCCACTCGTGGCCTCAATCCTCCACTATCCTCCTCTCCTATGTGACTCCACACTAATTTGTTTGGCTTTTTAGATAACCCATAGTGACATTTCGGCAAAGATGATATAGAAGGATTCGTGAGAGGTGGGGTTTGAGGAATTGGAATAATTCTTCTGACAAATGTGAGCTCTTTTAAGTTTTGGTGTCCGTGATGTAAACTCTGTAAATTCCATTCAAAATCCCTGATCTCAGATTTTTAAGGTGCCGAGGGTTTGAATCGTTTAAGTGTAAGTTTTAAAACCATATATCTTGTATCCCGAAACATAACTCCCTTTTGTGGGATATGGGCAGCGTTGCTTTATAGCTGGGACGACAAAAGACATGGACTTATGTTATCTTCACTAGCATGTTAATGTGGTTTTCTTTTCAACTCTTTTCCCTCACTCCCCTCATCGACCTTTGTTGTCTGGGGGTACACCCCGATGATTGGTGCCAAGTCACAGAATGCTTGAGGAAAATGGGACCGATGAGGACGTTCAAAAAATAAACCGTGGAAATTTTTTTAATCAAATAAGCACCTAATAATGTGCTCACAATGTACATAATAATTGCCTCCCCGTCAGAACAACAACCAAACAAGATCCAACAAATGCCACCGCCGATATATGCCAAACATAAACCAATCTCAAATTCTTCAGTAAATCAATGAGCCTGGTGGAAATACACAACTTCTCAAATACATAATTTGCACAAATACCAAGTTAATCTCGTCAGATAACAAACTATAAATCTAGCCTTCTCCCAACCACTGCTTTCCCTTATACGCCATTACCAAGAGCAACACCACGGTCTTATCCCAGGAATTCCACCACGGTCACCGGCCCTAAAATAACCCTCCAGCCCTGGTGCTCTACACCCGACCCCCTTCATCAGACCCATGCACGCACCCTTCAGTGACCTCAGCATAATTTGAGTGAAATTAAATTCTGCTCTCTAGGAAGGTATCAATATCTCAAGTATAGAGATGTATATTGCCTTTGAATAATCTTTCTTTATGGAAACATTTTTTGTTGTTTTAAGTGGACAGCGTGAAAGAGAATTACAAGTTAAAGGTCAGTCTAAATTTTACTGGTGGTTGAAGTTGAGGTCACGCTTTCCAAAGGCTCCAGTGATGTGCCTTGCCGATATGTCGCGATATGTATTTATCAAAAATATTACAAATAATAGTAATAACCTCATTTGTAATGGACCATGTTTGTCATAGAAACACTCCTGACGTATTAAAGTTTTTTGTTGGTAATTATTTGGTATGTGATATGTTGTATGTTGGTATTATATGATATATTGTATAGAATGGTAGATCATACATGCGATATATTATAGGTTGGTATATGACTTGTGATATCTTTAGTATGGGCCTATGTATCTTGTAAGTTGGTGATGTCTGAAAAAAAAAATCTCAAGTTAACGGTCTGCCTTTCATTCTGTCGTGTGGTCAGAAAATACACAGGTCATGGACAATATCAAGTGGATTTTTAAAAGCTGTCCTTCAAAGTCGTCATTATGTTCAAGTTCCCCAAGGAAATGCTTTTTGTCGAGAACAGTTGTTTTGGTTTTGTGTTTTGGGGGTTTTGGGTTGGCTTTTTTTTTTCTTCAAAAAGACAACTATGTAAAATCAAAGTGATCATACAATAAAATGTAATTAAACTACAATCATACATTTCAGTACTACGTTTTGGTGGGTTTTTTTTCAACCAGTTACAAGAATTATCGAGAAGTTGGTGTACGATAACAAACTTTTGTCCAAATTATGGGGGAATCCAAGAAAAGGTCCCCTTGTATTGTAGTTGTAACAAAGTTAACGAACCGGTTTTTTTTTAACCGCCCAAGAATCCAAGCGCTTATCACATTATCCTACAATTTTTTGTTATTCTCCTCGCTAAGGCCAAACAGTGGAATAAGAATAACCGAATTCAGTGGCTACCTTAATTGCTGTTCAGAGGGTTTAACTTCTGACTGTCCCATTCGTGAACTCTTGCACTTACCCTAATAGTGTACATGTACACTGAGAAGTACATTTAGAGGGCCACGTTGCCTTTGAATTGGGCGCTTTGTGCTATAAAACGCGTTGAATGTGGTTGAAAAGATATTTTAAAGGAAGAATACAATGATTGACATAAATATCCTTTGAAAAAGGTGTGGTTTTCGTTTAATTTCACGACAGAACACGGTCCCACTACTGCACCTTGTATGACTGGTTGTTGTTTCACTGGTTGTATTTCCAGCGGTAAACTTGTGTTTTGGTTTTTTTTAATCATTACTCACTAATTACAACACGCTTTGTGCATGAAAACAACTCTTTAAAAGCACAAGGAGCAATTCCAAACGGCAACAAGCTATACGGGATTGGAAGGCAGTGTGCCCCTTTAAGCTTGGATTCTTGACCTTCCCTCATGGTCACGTGTTAGGGCATAGTTAGAGTAATTGCATAAACTGTTGAAATGTATTCAATTTATGAAACGCAGGTGAACCACTGGGTGTAGTAGGTCTGCGTAATATGCCCCCTATAAATGTCCGTGCGGTTCTCTTTCAACTGCATTACCAATACAAATAACCGGGTCACCTTTTCTTGCATTTTGTGGGTTTTCTGTTACTTCGGTCAAGAACATTGTAAGCATTATAGTGCAGAATGGAATGCATATGTAGGGAAACTGTAAATGCTGATATACGTGTATAGGCCCCTATACGTTGCTCCATGGTGGAAGGGAAATTGAGCTGTTTTTATTGTAGCATTTTGGAGACCAGACTGCTAGGCATGCAGCTGCAGTTTACCAATAAGAGAGGAAAGTGCCACAGACCCAGCAAGTCTTTGTCGTGTGTTTTTAAATTTTCAATGGCACAGCTAAGCAAAAAAACAAGGGAACCAGCTGATAAGCTGAAAAGATGCACGTCTGCGAGACCCCACAAATCTTCGTAACTTATTTTGATTGTTGCAATCAAAATAAGCCTGAAAACGAACGCTCATAAAACATAAACAGATGAAAGACTTTGCTTGGTCAAGAATAGTGTAAGCATTGTGATATAGAGTGTAGGAGTAAACAAACTAGATAGATTTCGACTTACGTCGCTCATTATTGACAAGTTTTTATTATCATAAAAAATAGCTTAAAAAGAGTGGAAAAGATTCAATTTATTTTGTTTTATATTTAAATTTCATGCACTAATGCCATGGTAAGATTCTTATTAGAGTTTTTATTAGAATCTGTAATTCGGAAATAAAAGTTCCTATTTCTGATTTTCAATGAACACATTTTGACGTTATAAGCTATTCCAACCGGTTCAGTTGCTTGATGCTGATGTCTTTGAAACTGTAGGCCCTTCATGTTCAAATGCACTATTTGTTTTCTTCCGAAAGTTGTTGTTAGTTTGGACTTGTATCAGTGGACCATGTATCAAATACTTTGAACCACCTGATTTCAAAAATAGTATTGACAAGTTTGCAAACGTAAGCAAATTATCTCTAACCATCATGTTATAACGAGGTTCTGCTTATACAGAGTACATTCTGAAGTCCAGAATCTCATTTCTGCTTTGTGTTTCTCTGGTTTTATGTCCTCTTATAACGACGTTCCTATTTGGCCAGTCTCAGCTCGATCTCGTTATAACGAGAGTCGACTGAACTTATAGTCTATGATTCTTCACAGTTTCTCTCAAGAAAAGGGATATTTGATAGCTCTAACTGCTTCATGCCAAATATGACGCGTTGCTGTTGGTTTTGTTGATATTTTTATGTAACGGGCATTCCCAGTGAGGTAACCCAAAAGTGGGGCAGTTACCTTCCCTTAGGTATTTCAGAAACTGTTGGTTGTTTTCTAGAAATCAGTTACATATCATTTAGAAGCTAATATTTCACCCTAGTGTGTATAACCTTTCTAGCCCTTGAAATGCAATTCACAAGAGGACTATAAACACACGGTATGTCCGTCCTTGTAGCTACGACCATGAAAGCTTTTTTTATTTTTTATACCAACTTGTTCAAGTTCTGAATCCCAGGTGTCCGAAGACAATGCTGGGTTTGAGATTTTGAGGTATGTGCTAGCTGGAGGTACCCAAGCTGCAAAATACCTCGTAAGAGCCATGTGAAGGTCAGGTATCCAGAAATAAATTCTATATAAAATAGTTGTAGATTTTAAGTATTGCAATCATTACACTTAAAGACAAAGTGCAGGGCTTGTAATAATGTACAAGAAATAAATATGATAAATTTCTCCTGAAGACGAGCAGAGTGTACTCGTCGAGACCTCAACGGTTCTACTCAGAACCAAAACGTTCTCCCAAACGAGATATTATACATGGTTGTACCCGCAACTTTACTATATCTACGGTTACCTTATCGTCCCCACCATGCAAAGCTTGAAACATCATTTAGCATAATTACATTATGACAGGCCATTAATTGCCATGTAAGAAAACGTACTCTCCTAGAAAGATCATGCCTCCCTGAGATTGTTTTCCTCTGAAATAGTGGTTAAAGTTTATGAAATTGAATTTCGAAGTACCCATTAAACTTCGTGGTTTAATTCGATTGCAACAATTGAAACAAGAGTGATAATGACAACGTACCTGAAAAAGTATCAACCAATTAAATAAGCATAGTTTGAAATGATGATACTGAAAGCTCTTCTAAAGCTATGGAAAGTGACATTACCACTTGATGAGCGCCACCAACGTTTAGTTGTGGGGAAAGTCCACAGTAGTTCTAAAATAAACTTGTATTTGTACAGTACAGTGTATGCAGTCTAGCAACCGACCTATGACTTATGTGTTTCACCATAAAGCACGTGATACAATTTGCATTTAAAACACTAAAGATGATCATGTTAACTTACTCTTCCCCCTGCAATAATGTGGCAACATGAATTATTTAAATATGACGCTATAATGAGAAAGAAACAAGAATCTTTCACAGTTTCCTCCAACCTCGTCCCCTTTAAGACGTGACGCTGGAGACGGAAATGTTTCAATGCCCATGGGTACGATATAATGTTTCCATGCATTGTCAGAAGGAGCGATCGGTTGCTGTCTGACAAGCCACAGATGAGTGAAGGATGACCAAGCTGTGGTCGGTGGTGGAGTGAATATTGCACTCTGTGAAATCATCAACGTGGTTTCCCTTAAAGACCAAGTAACCTTTGTTTACAAAAAGAGTGACCTTGTACATTCCAGGGCCTTTATGTCAGGCAAGATGCTACTCTGGTCAAAGGGGACATTTTACATTTAACGTCACAATAAAGTAACAGCTGAACAAGTTTTGAGATGTGCCCCCATTCGTCATATGAAAAGATGATAAAAATCGGACAGTGCGATCTTCATAAAATATAAGTTTTTCTGTGTTCTTCCATTGGGTTGTGTACAAACCGTGCCTGCAGGAAGTCCAGGCTCTGTGGCTCTTTTGTAAACAGGTGATGTCACAGGTCACAGTCTATAGTAAACGCTAGCGAGTCCCTTGCTTGATGTCAGGAATTAAATATGCATTAAAAAGTCAGAAATTTTTCGAAGTAAAGCCGTTGACTTGAGGGCCCCTAACCAAAAGCGGTAAAGGGTTTAACCTTTATGAGTAATATTAACCTTTAAACGGTTTTAAAGTTATGCCATCCTCTTCGACGTAGAGGTAACACCAAGCTAACTAAGACTCGACTAACTAGTGTATTAACCAGATTAGTTTGGCTAAATATAGTCACCGTGAACATGCGGCCAAGTTTGCGTGTTTCTGTCAACATAAAGTAAAGTATGGACCCAGTAAGTCTTTTTTTGAAGACTGCCCTCCAGACAGTACTTCAAGTGCACAAGCACTGTGTTTATTTGTACAGTGTTTCTATCCTTCAACATGACTCATAGTACTCATAGAAAGTACTAGTGGCCAACATTTTGAGGAACGGGTCACAAACTTATTCAGAAGAGAGCAGTAGACAGAGCCTGGACTTCCTGCAGGCACGATTTGTACACAGCTCAATGGAAGAAAATATCAAATCTTAAATTTTATGGAGATTGCACTGTCTGGTTTTTTAAACTCATCTTTCGGTATGAAGAAAGAGGGCACACCTCAAAACATGTCCAGCTGCTTGAATATAATATATTATAATATATGTGGAAATTATGACACCAAATGTAAGATTTCAAACGACCAGTGCAGCATCTTGCCTGCCAGAAATGCCCTAGAATGTCAAAGGTCACTCTTTTTGTAAACAGAAAATACATGGTCTATGATGGTCTAGCATACAAGTACGTGAACCCTTCCTCCATGGGTGGACAAGTCTGGCTGACACATTATGCATTACACAGAAGTGTCCATTGTGGACAGAATGTAAACTTTTTAGAAGGTTCACTAAGTATAAGACCGCTTGTTTATCATCCGGCAACAGCAACAAAACACGGTTAGTTTCATCCTGAGAGTTCATACCAAGAACCCACCAGTGAAATTATACCCGTCCGTTAGCTGTCAAGCTCGAGCAAATAGCATTTAGAAGGCCTTCAGAACCACCGTTGTTTAGCCGATTGCAACGATCGAAATAAGCAACTGTAAAATCCCTGACAGGACGTAAACCGTTGTAATGGTCTTTACATTAAATGACCCCTGGATTGTATGACATTTGTTAACAGGTTTTTAGTATGATGTGAGTAGGATTTGAAACTTTGCATGGTGGAAGTATAACTAAGTGAGGTTTGCGGTAACACCATGTGGAAATCTCTTTTGAGTAGTGTAGGTTCTGAAACCATCGGTTCTTTTCAGAACCCACACTACTCAAAAGAGATGTTCACATGGTGTTACCGCAAACCTCACTTAGTATGGCGTGTTTACTGAATCCAGAGGATTGAAATGAATTTACTTTGACCTCCCCCAAACAGTGCGATGTCTCTTTCAAATTAATGTCATCTTCATGACATTATGATCTGTCAAACAATAACAAAGTATACATAAAAAACGAACAAAAACAAGAGGTGTTCCGGGCGGAATGCCCGAACACCTAACTCTAAACAACATGTGCGAAATATTGACCTGGATGAGTGAAGTTCAGTCAACATGAAGGTTCATTTTGTGTATAGTATGTTTGGTTCTAAAAACAATACTCGTAGAGTGATAACTGATAGACATAGATACCGCGACGCCCATGTGTCACGTTAGTCACGTCTCTTACATCGCCCAACTGGCCCCCAGCGGTCTTCACTGGTTTCATAACGCCCTTGCCGTGGGGGAACGTTAACAGATCGTACCCGAATGCATTCAGAACAGCAGGGGATTGGTTTAAAATCATCCCGTGTGGTCTATCACGCCTCAATTAAATATAATTACTTAATGTACAGAGGAAACTTATTATATTTGTTTAATAAATATGGTTGAGTGCTGGCTGCAGTGAGGATCGAGCAGAATCAAATTGTCTTATGCCTTCATACAGACCACGTGCAAATAATGCAATATTTAGGCCTATATATGTATTTCATGGATGAGATTTGATAAATCTGAAAGTTCCTGAACATTGGCTTGGGTCCCACCCCCCCCCCCCTTATTCCAGACCCAGAACCTCCCGGATGTTACAATTCAGGAGGTTTACAGGTTTGGACACAGTGTGGACTATTTCAACCCCCTTTTTGGTGACCGCTTTTAATACTTCTTTCAAGAAAATTTGAAGATTCAAGGAGAATTTTGAGTGATTTAATCATTTTTGTAGGACATCCGTTTGCGTACCGTTTCCTCGGCCGTCACGCAGTGTTGTTTTTTGTTTTGATTTTTTGGCCAATATAAGAGGATGACAACACTATAGATTTGCTCCTAGGTTTCACCATGGAGGAAGGAAATTGTTTCACATGTCTCGTTTTTAGCTTAGAGATTTGTAATTTTTCAAATGTTCATTAGTAGTAAACCAAACTAAGCACGTAATCCGCTTTGATTGAGCTCACAACTCGTAACAGAATCTGCTAAAATACTTGGTACTCGGTAGGTTTATCCTCCTGAAACTTCCTCGAGGGAACTTGACAAGGAGGTCAGGAGAGTGTCGTTTGAGTAATAAACCGCGAATCGCGCACTGGTTTTTGGTTAAGTTACGGCTATGATTATCCTGAAAATTTTGATGGGATTTTGGAGTCTATGATGAGAGGATGCGATAAATTATTCCAGAATTTGTATTGCTCCAGGAAACAAAAATGTTCGTAGGCTGCAGATGAAATGCAGGGAATTTTGAATTGGTTATATCATAGAGCAAGGACCTAGGCCCATACCCTTTCTTGCCCTCATACTAGATTTGATTTGGTCAATGTCGGCCGTTTTCTTCGAGTTTCTGTAGACTTTTCTTTTTGTGATGAATTTGGATGTACAAAAGAAAACTATTTATGTCTTCAATCCGGACGGTGGATTCATGCTGCGAATCCAAAATCCCATCTGCCAAACACACACACACACAGTCATGACTGAGTTGGTTTGCTGTTCTTGCTCTACGGTTTGTGTATATAATTTATACAATTTGTTAGCTTCAACATTATCATAAACATTCTCAAAAAGCTAAGTACATATTGTATTTGTTTTCATAAAATACCCAGCAATAGAATTTAATGTCTGTTCCTCATCTAAGATAAGAAATTATGCAGGTGTCTTAGTAGAACTGGAGGAACTGTTGTATATGTAAACTGCATAGATCAAATGAAATCAAATAAAGTTTAGCAAGCTCCACCACTAAACAGACTCAATCTCAACACAATAGTTTTTTTTTATAATTTGGAACGTATAATCAGTCAAAAGTAGTTGACTTACCTCAGATCCGACAGAACATCCAACAGTTTCAGCCCTGCATCGGGGAAAGAGGCGGAAGATTCGTGCATTATTAATTATCCAGGTATTCAAATGCGGAACACCATCAAGTAAAAACGGAGTGTTCCCGTTGTTTATTGGAACAACAAACTTTTCCGCAACAAGCT
The DNA here is from genome assembly GCA_023634235.1 of Pisaster brevispinus. NCBI lineage: Eukaryota > Metazoa > Echinodermata > Asteroidea > Forcipulatida > Asteriidae > Pisaster > Pisaster brevispinus. Next base: position 15,798,371 of record JAMKCF010000005.1, on the reverse strand, counting down.
GGTTCTGTGTTTGTGACTGCCGTTATTTTGGAGGTACACAGTCCATCATCAGTTTGTGCACGTGTCACAAGGACAGGACAACGTTAAAAAAAAAGGGGTTAAAATTCCACGATGTGATCACACGACATTCAGGTCATAGCAGATGATGCGAGGTTCTGAGCTGAGAGGCGACCAAGGAAGTTTTTGAGAAAAAAAACTCAACAGCGCGCGACACAATGACCCAGTTGTTGAAATGCAAGAGTTCTGATTAAGGTCTCCAGCTGAGGTTTCAACACAGGGTAGAATGGAGCCCCAGCATTAATGTTCGGGCTTTGTGCCACACAGCTCTCCCCGGGTGTGGGATTCCTGTTTTCCCCCCTCGGCTATGGGAGGTCAACGACGGGGCCGGCTGGTCATTAAGAGAGGCCGGTTGTTGCCCTGTCACTAACGCAGCCCGTGATCCATCCATTCTCCGCGCAAGTGGTTTTTTTTTTTAACACGTGGGGGCATGGCTGCTGTTCTCTTATACAGCCTCACAGCTAGCTGCCATGGTTACTGGTTCGTATAGGCACAGCTGACTAGGGTCAGAACTTGGTCAGACAAAAGTCCTTGAGAAATGTTTTTGTTTTGGGGGGATGGAACTCAACTCTGGTATGTGCCCTGTGGGCTAAGTGATCCCCATTGCCGTGACAACCACCCAGTAAATTACGTCCACCATTCAGCGAAAAACACCCCACAGTTTATCGCATTTTAATGGTTTCACGCACTTGATAAAAGTTGGTCCCTGCCAAAATAATTTGTTTATTTTTCACCCCCACTCTTTATCTGATATTGTTTCAACATTTCAAGCATAAAACACATTGATATTCAACGTGAGATCTGATAAAGTAAAGTACTTTGACTGGGATATTGTTCCAACGTGCAGTTTTGCACGTAATGCTATTTTAATTGCGACATAACATTTCGTTGCGGATGCTATTCTCCGCCCTTTCTTTAAGATTGTAATTGTAGAGGTTCGATGGTTGGCACTTGTATGGTACTTGTAAAAGACTAAAGCAACAACTCAAATGTTTTGACATTTTAGCTATAAAGAGCTTTATAAAATTGGGTCATAACATACGGATAGGTGTGTGAACTAATGACAACAGTTCTCGGTCACCCTTGCTCTACAGTTCATCTAATAGAGTTAGTTCAAACATAGAGTAAGAATCAGTCCGTGGTTTAACTGTTTCATGATCGTTTCATGAATTCGTTTATCTTTTGTACGAGCTCTCTGAATGAGGTACATAAAGCACGGAGGTTTGGACCATGTCCCCTTGTTTAATGAGAGTGGGGTTGTACATTCCATTGACTTCCTGGCAGGCAAGATATGACCCTTAACGAAATCATCATCGTCTCTGATACCACACCAAATCAAGTGCAAAAGTAACATATTATATGGATGTTTTAATATGTACTATCTCCAATTTTATCGAAAATTGATTTTCAAATTGGTATCGATTTCCGCAAATCATGTAAGATTTGATATTTTCCTCCATTGAGCTGCGTATACAAATCGTGCCTGCACTGCATGCTGCAGCAAGTCCACCAGGCTCTGCGGCTCTTTTGTAAACAAATCACAGGCGACTGTATGTTTGGAGGAGGTCCTCGGTGTTGACCGGTAATGCGAGTGAAAAGTGTTCTCACTTTCACCTCTATGGTTCAACCATGGAGAGTAGAATGCTTAGTCGGTGGTTCAATGTTTCTTATGGTCGATGAATGGTTTTTTTTTTTTAGAAGCACTCTCTGAACGTCTGTGATGTTTATTTATACTCCTCAACACAAGGAGTTTCTAGTGCGCCCTTGAGTCAGGCAGGACTGCTCATGGCGAAGTACACAAACCAAAGGAAATACCAGTATCATTTTACCTTCAGTACGTTGGCATTCCCCAAAACTAGGCATCTTAAAGAGAGAGAGAGAGAGAGGAAGAATCATCACGTCGCATTTGGAAAGTAACCAAGCGAGAAATTGTGTCTTGGGGCGTGTGTACTACACGAATACCTGGCTTATTTCATTAACCCCACCTTTTTCCTCAGCCGGCCCCACTCCAGCCTCGTAAAAAAAAACCACCGTAATTCTGTCTTTGTTAACCCATAGAGCAAGGGTTAACCGAACTCAAGCACTGGTGTTTCTGATCAACAGATGGGTTCGAATCCCGATCGTGGCATTTGTGTCCTTGCGCAAGATACTTTACCATTGGCTAGTTGCCTTGTCCTTCAGATGGGACTTGGTCCCGTGTACTGGGATTGTTAGTGCACGTAAAATAACCCAGAACACTAATAATCGTGGAAGAGTGACTTGTTAACCAATGGAGGTGGTGAACCCTAGTATTTCTGGTTCACATAGCGAGCACCCTTGTTTACAGGTTTCCTCAAGCTTGTGAGCTACAGTGATTGAGTTCAGTCATGAGGCATCCTTGGTTTCATTACCAGAAATTATATAACAATAAAAACAATGCCTTGCAGATAACACTTTTCGTCATAATGGTCTGCTTTATTGAGGAACTCGGCAATAGCCCCCCCCCCCCCACCCCATATAGGTACAAGAAAGTACCAAACCGCATACAGCCAGCCGCTGTGGGCGTCTGCTTCACGGACAGCCAGGTATTGTCGTTACCACACTGGGTTGACATAATGACAAATTGCCCCGACGACCTGTCAATTAATATTCCGGGAAGAACCTGGAACATTCTGCTGAAATGTTGGAGTTCGTACCCAAGACGAAATCATCAAATAAATTCTCATAAAAAAAAGTGATCTGATTTGTTTTTGGAAAGGAAAACCCGTCAAGCGTTTTGTGGTCAGGAATTAATTTTGAAAACGGCTTTTGTTTCAGTTAAAATGTCTTTCAGTACAATGCAATCATGGTGTTTTTTATTTTACCTGTGGGTCCATAAACCCACCCTATAATGGTTATTTGAACCTCTTGCGCAGAGCCGGCCGTGAGGCCTCAATGTGAGGACCGTGCAAGCGTTTTGACAGGTTGCTCGGGCCCAAGACGGAGAGGGTCTCCTACGGGAGGTGCACTCTGCACCCCTGTCTGACCCCCTCGTACGTGTCGGTATGCGCATGTTTGCTCGCTCGCTCGCTCGAAAGCCTCTGCGCCAAGTTCTTTATCTTTGCCACCCACGTGTAACATAACGCTCTCTCCCACATCAGGTGTATTGACAGTGTTTGTTATCGAAGTTCATGCATACCTCATTAAAAATTACTTTCAAAACTGAAATAATATGTAAATATAGATATGCAATCCATATTGTCTCTTTTTAAAACTTGTGGTACATTATTGTCATGTTTATGTTAAACTTAGTAGGTCCTAGTAAATAATTTGTGAAGACCAGGGATGCAAACATACAGTGTCCACCCTAAGAAAACTTTCGGCTTGTCAAATGCAGAGAAGCCAGGAGTGGCGACGCTTTATCCTTATGTTTTCGGGGACTGTTTCCCGTCATGGTACCCAGACGCAAAGCTTCCGTTCTTGCATCAATTAATATCGTGATGTTTGCAAGACGCAGCGTCTACCGGAAATAACATCTACCGTAAACAAGTGAACGAACGTCTTCTGACGAATGGACACAAAACACCACAAAACGCTCTCAACTTAAGAAACATCAGATCCCGACGTCCACCTGCGAGACAAAAAAAAACCCGAAACGAACACCGTGGTGCAAAACAAAAGAACAGGATGGACGAACCGGGGTAAACCCTCAAGATACCGCCCGGGAGGAAGGCCCCGCACAGCAGGAGTGGGCGGACTGTAACGGCACACGCACACACAGTAGTGGAAGAAGAACTACGGGAGATAACCCAGGAGCATGGGTAGGATAATGCAGCAGAGTGATGGAAGGACAAAGACACAATGCTACCTTAGATGAACTGAGAAGACTTATTGAGAAAGACGAACCCATGGGCGAGACACCATCGCATCCCTAAAACTAACAATAATGAGTAATGGTCGAAATAACAAACTGACATTTTTGTTATGTCATTACATTCCTGGGAGATATTTCTACCTGTTAGTAGACAATCACATACGTGCACAAAATGACAGAGAAAACATAAGCGGTTACTGTTTTGGCCTTTTCCCAAGAAGGTTCCCTTGACGGGAAGATCATTCTTAATAAACAAACAAAAAGGACCACTTATTTTGCTGGCTGGTTGGGTGTTTACGGAATAGTAAACGCGCCATTCCAATGATTTATAACTTGACAGCGTCTTGTCGAGTGGTGGCGCTATTCAGAAACTTGAGTAAAGCAACAAAACAGTTCAACAACAGTTCAGCACGGATCCCTCAACGAAAGCGCCGGTTCAACAAACTCAAGATCTACTGACGTCACGTCTGATGAATTGGACCGACACACCTGTTGATCACCACTTTTGACGGAAATATTACGGAAATATTACCTCTGCCTGTCCGTGTTTTCTCCGGTTCTCTGAAGAACGACTTCAATGCAAAAATGGATCCTGTGAGTTGTGAAAGGGCTCGCGTGATATGAATACTTGCGACCTTGTCTTGGCACGGCTCCGTGACAATTGGACACCGACGTGTTTGGAGAATTTTTCTCCCATCAAAAAAATAAACAGTTCATAGAAAAAGGATTTCACAGTCGGAATCGTACGAGCCATTTGACCTTTTGGGTAACTCAAAACCCTGTCGCAAGGTCTTTCTGGTTTTGTATTATAACTGAACTAGGATGTAGTTTGGTACAGTGATCGTTCACCCAGATATTACGACGGAAAGATTTGACAAAATGAAAGCACCGGGCACATACATGAGCGGAAAAAAACCCCAAAACAACAACAACCAGAGTAACATTTTAGTGTAACTAAGATTTGTCTCACTGCACAGAGTAGCTTGACCACGAGATGTATTGAATTCGTAATTTCATGTTCTAAGAAACCTCTTTGTAAACACAGGACGAACTATTTATTCGTAGAACTACGCATCGGAGGATGAAAGCTTACTCCTTGCTCTATGTTGCCTCCCAAAAACCTGGCATAAACACGGCAGTCGGTGGCGCCCCTGTCTTTCAGCATGCAGGAGCTTCGTGCCATAGTGCTCTCTGCGACAAAATTGTTTTATACAGATGCGTCGTAGGAAAGGGGAGGTGGGATACAACACCTTAAGAGGGGGAACTGAAGGTGATAAATTATCTCCACTGCTCTGTAAATATCTTACATAGAGAGACATTGGGCTTGGCATATACGTTAGGTAATCCATTAAAAAAAATAGAACGAATTATATGCAGGTCAAGAACCCTTGTCAAGTCAGAGCTCAGCGACTTGGGGTCCCGCAGTGATACTTTTTCAAATATCTATCTTTCTTTACACTGTGTATGTGTTCTACAGACCTATATTTGATTTGAAGATTCAACGTGGCTTAAACAAGTTCAACCCATAGTTCAATTCAGAATCGTATAACGTTTACGTGAGTCACCAGGGACGTTTCTTTGGCGGAATATTGCCGACAAATTGTCCGACTGTAAACCAATAAATGAAAGTATTTTTGTTGTTGTTTTGCTCACAACATGTTGACAACAATAATCTGTGGCCTTGGTTACTGTACTATAATACGCATAGTTTGAAGGGCGTAGCTTTCTGACACCTAGTGTGATACGCTTTGTGCACGGACCCTGTGAAAATACCATCATGAAGTTTGCAGAGGCTGCTTGTGCTTGCACTCTTCCACTCGTTTACCCCTCAACAAAAGCCCCCCATGAAAATTGAGTTTTCCAACAGTAGCGAGTTCGTGTGAACCTACGGGCAATTCTTTTTTCCTCATGTGTTCACGATTTGTGCATTGTTGTTATGTGAATATTCATGCATGCACTAACATCTACTAGTTTGGGAAATCACCAATTTAATTTGAGTGTTGTGGAATTTGATACCATCCTGGGGTGGGGTGGGGTTAGTTGGAGGACGATTGGTGGGGTGTACGATGGGTGGGGTGTAAATGTGAATACAAAAGTTCTCAGGACACATACGATAAAAAGTAGGGCTATTTTTGTTTTGCTTGTTTTTAATCAATGCATGTCGGCCCCTCCCTCATGTACAATTTATCCATGATATCATGAAAATGGCCGACTTGGACTGATCGCGTTGATTTTATCTCGATCGATGTTCCTGAAATGAAGCTGACATAGCCCAGGTCAGAGCTAGAGCTGGAGCCTCGACCGGTGAATTGCCTTTTCAACAACTCCAACAAAGGTCAGAATTGACCTGGATTTCAGGTTCCGGGGGCCTGATCAATTTCTGGGTCAGTTTGACGAATACGAGTCAAAAGCCTTGATTTAACCGTCTTACGGGTCACATTGACACAGGTTCCAGGGTCAAACTGACGCAACAATGGACCAGGCCCACCCTCCTGGTACCCGGAATCCGGGTTGATTCGTACCCAGGAGTAGAGAATGACGATTCAGGACAAAATGGCAAGAGAGCCCGCGCGCAGCCGCGGCTTCAACAGACCGCGAAATGATTGTCTTCGACTCCTATTGAAATATATACCGTAGTGTGAAGCCGATTACTCGGTCTGTGTTTATTCACGAAATTTGTTATTTTAGACTTCTATTCGGCGAACCTGAAGCGAAAGAATAACAGAGATGGTCACCTTGACCAGACCGGCATATCCAACAAAAGAAGTTACACAATTATTTGGACTGGTCATCGGCGGCCATAGCCTCGGTCTCAAGGTTGATGGGAAAAACGATTTTTTGAAGCGTTTCTTTGTTTTTGCTCCATTTCAAACAAGGTGACATTGTTGTCGTGCTGATGTTGGGGATTAGTCAGTTCCTTGTGAGTTCTGTTTAGCTGTCGTATGTTCACAGTGCACACATATAATCTTACAGCCACCACTCCTTCCTCACCTTTCCCATCCCAACCGTCGTGTTTACAAAAATCCTCCAACATCCATAACAAGACCTTGGGGAGAGGGTAGGATGTGTACACCCGGTATGGTGCCAGCGAGAGAACGTTTTTGAATGTCACCTTCGTCAAGTGGTTAGACTGCAGGACTTGCAATCACAAGGTTGTGGGTTCGAATCTGGACAAGCTAACCGCTATTTTCACAATGACTAGAATAAGTAGTGTCGCTTAGTTACTGAATCACAATTTACTGATTTGTGCGATTCATAATCATAGACGAACCAAGGTTTGTATGCGAGAGATTGGCTGTTGCCAGCCTGGCGTTTGTGGGAGTTTTGCCGAGATCCCCTCGTTGGAGATCATTGAAACAAACAAACAAACAAACAAACAAACAAACACCACAACAAACAAACAAACAAACAAACAAACAAACACCCCAACAAACAAACAAACAAACACCCCAATAAACAAACAAACAAACAAACACCCCAACAAACAAACAAACAAACAAACAAACAAACAAACAAACAAACAAACACCCCAACAAACACACACAGACAGACAGACAAACAAACAAACAAACAAACAAACAAACAAACAAACAAACAAACAAACAAACAAACAAACAAACAAACAAACAAACAAACAAACAAACAAACAAACAAACAAACAAACAGACAGACAGACAAACAAACAAACAAATAATGTATGATGACTTACCAACGAGTTCGTTTCGTATTCTTATCCGGTCGCGCAGGGGTTCTGTGGCGTCGAGGACGCAGTTGATAAATGCCACCAACGTCGTCTTATAGGGAGTGGCATTCGATTGCTTCAACTCACCCAAGATAAGACTGAACCGAAATCTTTCCTTTTTGAGTTTCTGCAAAGAAATAAAAAACACATTCGTTATCAAAGTCAATTATCATCAGTAATCAAAACAGTGACATTGTAAATATTGATTAAAGAATTTTATTTTGTTGACCCCTAACGAGTTTTGACCAGTGGCTAATTTGAAAAATGTTCGTTTGAGAAGAATAGCAGACGCTTGGACTTCGTTAACGTATTTCTGTAAAACTTGAATTTTGCAGAAGTCCAAGTTTTCGTGATGGGAGTACATAACTCATGTCCCTCTCCTTTTCGATCCCAGAGAGGCCAAAGTTTAAACCCCCAGATTTTCGTCAACGATTACGCTGTCGACACGAGGGTGTTTCTGGAGGTATGGGGCTCTTGACACCAAATCGCTGCACGTAGTGTGAATGTATACATAGATTAGGCGGCTTTCTACACTGGCGCGTCTCCCACGATGCTACATCTTTGACAGGAGGGTTATGTTGTTTACCCATGTACCTTCGTGTCCCAAGTGTAACAAGAACTGTGCTTAGCAAATTTGCTAAGCACGCTATAGCAGAGGACCACTCTCATTATGTAACATAGTAGTTGGGCTGGTGACCTGTTTCTGATGAGCAATTTAGTTTTCCTGACTGAGCGAGTTCGTACAAGTAACTTCGGATTGCCAGTTGCTTTTAACACTGAATTCATCATTTGTCCACGTGTGAAGCTGTATCACTGTCTAATAGAGATACCAGTCGGGCTGTCAAAAGGATTACCCATTAAATCACGTTAAATAGGCTAAGTACTATAAATTTGCCCTACACGTTTAATGATATAAATTTACACAAATCATTATTATGCAGTACAGTCGTTGTTGACCGTCAATTAAAATGGATTAAACGCACTAAACACACAACCAGGCTGAACGAAGTTTGTCATTTAAACAACTGCAATTTTGTCTGTTTGTTTACATTGATATGAGGATAGCCTTTTATAAATGATGAAAATTTGAGAGTAAAAAATTAATTGGTTCTTTACCAATTTTTTATATTTATCTGTCAGCTACAGAACTGCTGTTGTGCAGGGTTTTGTGACATAAGCAGACATTTCACGGGGTAAACAATCGAGTAGGAACAACTCCTAAACATATTCCTGCCCCACCCCCTCCAGTTCGATGAGTGACGTCAGCCTGAACAATATTGATCAATGCACATTCTGACATGAAACGTCGCGCATCTTGGCAATATACCTAAGCGCTTTCCTCACGGTGAAGCTGTAAAACACCCGCTTTGTCACAAATCTCTAACCCAGTTCTGGTCGTGTCGGTCTTGAAGTTCATGTAAATACACGACTGTGATTTGGTTGAAAACACGGTTGGTGTTTTCCATTGTTGGCGGGAGACTGGGTGAGGGGCCTCTCGTCTAGCCCTGGCACGCGTCCATGGTGGCACATTTCGAGGCCGCTGATCTATTTTGGCGGAACGAGAGTAAACTTCTGGCATTCTTTCGATAATCAAAAGTAAATAGCAGTTTTAAAGGGTCGTTTTTAACTAGAACTTGGTATGTTTTTCATAGTGAATGTTATTGTCGAGTGCCCTTTTTATAACAATGATATCCTAGTATGGAGACACTGATGCAACGAATGGGCCAGACTCTAGCCTTAGACAGTGTGACTGCGTTGATTAGCTCGTGGATGAGACAGTTTACATTCATAAAGACCTGCGGCTGTGTTATCATCGAGACACATAGCCCATGGAGAGCAAATGAAATGTTGACAAAGATGACTAGCGCCCTCACATGGCGAATATAAAAACTCCCTCATATTCCTTTGCGGCACAACAAAAAGACAAATAATGGCTTGCGGGGAACATGGCCACCGACATTGCTATGAGTCCTTTTACATATAAAAATAAAGAATTTGCTTTTTCTTTTCACCTGTAGTAGTTATAAAGGTGTTTTGTTATACAAGTCTCGAATGTATTGCTGGTGTGTTTCTTGTATTAATAATAGATAGAAATAAAATTGATATTACACATTATAGTTCCATGCTTATGAAAAATACATTCACAAAAGCACAGACTCTTGCGTGCCTACACCCCGAGCGCTCCGGGTCAGAACTGACGCGGATTCTGGGCCCGGGGGGGGGGGGTCTGACCCATTTCCAGCTCAGGCTGGCCCAGGAAAATGGTTACAAAATGGAATTTTAGTTCGGATTATGCATAGTTTCGAGCCATTTCTGGGTCATTTTGACATGATTCCTGCTGATCACTAACTATACTACAAAATACCAACAACTTTTCTCGGAAGAAACAAATGCAGAAAACATGCCACGCCTTGATTCCACTGGTAGTGTTATCTATTTCACTGATTTTTCAGTCGTCTGCTGGGTTACCAGGAATTTATGCATGCACTATCATAGCGCCCAATGGTTGTTTTTACAATGATTTTTAACTGTGGCCGTGCCGAAGCTTGCTAAATCAGTTATGCATGATGAAAAGAACTATACAATCAATAGCAAGGGACCATAGAGTTGTTGTTGTTGTTGTTGTTGTTGTTGTTGTTGTTGTTTTGCCGTGTGACATTCAATATTAATGTGTGATCTTGTATCCCCTGATTTAAATAAATGCGGTCGAAGATCTCATCTGCTGTGGCGGCAGTCCAACACAGACATCAAAGGCGTCCGAAGTTCCCAGTTGGAAGGGTGAATATTAAATCCATTTCCTTGCTTTAATTAGCCTTCGCCATTCACAAAACTGATTCTGCTTGTTATTCTTCTTTATACATCTCGGCGTTACAAGGTCTCCCCCCAAATAAAGCCCGACAGAGCACCACTCGATATTGATTCACCCAATGTGAGTGTGTTTGTTCCAACCCATTCAGGGGCTGACAAATCCGCATTTAAGCCCCACACCATCTCCAGTCACACTATTGTGCAACAATAACACCCAATACGAAATCGGACCTAATTGGAACCACCGGGTCAGAAGACCGAGGACGAGACCCGGTTCTTACCGAGACTGTAACTCTGAAGTCATACCGTGGACTACCCGCGGATCCTACCCTAATCCCCCCTCGACATTATTTCGATTAGCGACCTTTACATCAACTAAGTTGTTCTTTAGTTCGTATTTGGCTCGAAAAAAAAGACGTCCTTGGTTTTCCTTGCCACGTTTCGCTTCTTGTAGGAGGATTTGGGTGGGCTTTTTGGCAACAGTCCTTGGTGTTAATAGGACCTTTGTGGTCGTATTTGCTGCCGGCTTGTCCTGTCTGTATATTATAGAACTGATGACATAGAGCTTTTCTTCGTTCAGAAGAGGTCTAGCCTATAAATAAAACATGGATACAGAGAGATTTGTATACAAAGACTACCACTTGAGCAAGTATTGTCAAGTTATAAAGGTCATATACATTGCTCTGAATACTTATATTACCATAATCATAAACTAAAAGTGTCGTGTGTCCCATGCCTACGAGTAAAGTGAAGATCCAGGTTTTATTTTACTTGATTTAAAAAAAATTCGAGATCGAACACAAATGCTGGTTGTTCCAAGGCCTCCATAGAGGACGGCGTGCTTAGCTAACAATGAGCACAAACACAGGCATTGCCAATAATGCAGTTATAATCAGTAAACGTGCATTAGTGCATTGCTTTATGATTATGTGTTACCGTGATTTTAACCTTAAGTGCATGTACTTTAACTTTTTTGAAGTGTCGCCAGTCTTGGGTTAGGACAAAGGCTGGACACTAATTAGGTCACTGATAAGGAAGAGAAGAAACCTCGTTACCACGTCTGACCATGGAGGAACCTTCCTGGTCAGACAGGAATTCCAAAGGGTGTTTGTCAGAAACATTTACTTTCCCCTCATTGTGTAACCAAAACCGAGGCTGGACTGCCTCATTTTGGCACGATGGGAGTTGACGTTTATTTGAGGTATTACAGCAGATAGGGGACGCGGCAAACAATTGTGGATATAATAATCAATCTCAGAAGAACTTTGGCTTCATTTGAATCATAAATCTAGCTCTCGGTAGTAATGTGTAGTCACATGTATAGTCGGTCCTCTCTCTATGGTTCCGTTAACCATGAAGTTGTTGGCGTTGAGGTAGGCCTATCTGGCCACCTCAGACCATGCTCCCTGATTGATCATCAACTCAGTATCAACTATACTGTCATCTTCAGTTGAGCTAAACACGTAGTGGTAAACATTCCAGATAAACTGGATTGCACTTTACCAAAACAAATCTGTAAACACAGTCAATTAGATATTTGGTATTAAATAAAACTACGAAAGGCATGAATCTCCGTACACTGACGGCAATGCCCTGCTGGTCTCTGAGGTATTATGGCGCAGCTTCAACCGTGTCCAACTGTGCACCAGCGTGAATTCCGAACGAGACCCCTAAACCGTCAACATGTCGCTTCAATTTGTGTTGAAATTAGGTAACCTTGTAATAGCACTAAACCAGTCATACCATCACCATAAAATGCGACAAATAGGTGTTAATCCCATACTTATATGACCCCCCCCCCCCTCCCCTCAAAACCTGCCCGTAAACCCTCGGGGTATCACGGGACCAACAGGAGGGTACTAAGTTGTGCCCGGTTCTAAACTGACGTCAATTCGAGCCGAACAAGGGTAAATAGTCTCACAAAAGGTACTCCAAAACGGCGCCACAAAAATGCCCATTTCCCGCGTTAGGGATCCTCCCTTAGTGACCTACATACCTATATGTTTATCGTGTGTTTATCTTCTCAGTTTCTCCCCCGATCTAGGTATACTCTGAGAAATATACCCCCTTTCGTTCTCGCCTGCCACAATTATCATAATTCATTTTCAAGTAATAAATTGCGCTGGGGGTTAACCCGTGCACTTTTGATGTGTTTTTTTTTATCTTTTCTTTTTTGCCTGGGGGAATCATGGACTGCGGGCTTTCAAAATGCAATTCGATTTGATGTCCTTGAGCTGCGATTGTTGCAAAGTAAATGCATAACTGATTCGAATTGACGGTGAGAGACGACAACAAAAAGTTAAGTGCGAGTCAATTCTTGATTTGTTTGTTCAAACGCTGTGAACAAGGAGAAAAAAAAACACACAGTCTGAATATTTTTAGTTTTCAATGTGTTAGAAACGCCTCTAACAGTTGGCCTTGCAGCTCAGGATAGCTTTAGTTGTGACTGAACGAGATTTTACCATCTGTACAAATTCTGCCAAATGCAAGCCATCTGGGCTGCTGTTTTCATCGGCCTTTTAAACCTTAAATCCCGGCAAAAAATAACACAGAAATATATACACGTTTACGTCATAAAGCAACACAAAATCCAACGACACCTGAAAATCATGTTGACCTGCAAACAGCCCGAACGAGTCTGGTTCGACAACATTATTTTTGTAGTTTGGAACTCGCATGGCTACCTCGTAAATGAACTTTACACCCGAAGGTCACTTTAAAGAGACCATAAAGGCATTAACCCTGTCCAAAGAAACTGCAGAACTTCAGGATGCAAAAGTCCCTCGTCGAAAACGTTGGGTGACTGACGGGGGTCGAGGATGTTAACAACCTCGAATTACGGTTCACATTCAGATTAGACTGGTCCCCTGTCTTTATCCGCAAGGAAAAGGTCAGATACCGGTCTTAAGGCCCAATTATTTCATTGGATTCAATGATTTCATTGGATAAACGTGCAGTGACGTCAGCTTTCCATTTCTTTGTTTTGATTGGCGGAGGTTACGAGGTGATGTAGTTTGTCAGCTTGCACTTACGATCGTCTGCTGCATGTAGCGAGTGCATAATGTTGTGTAGATCATGTAGTGTTGTTTTATTTACTATGCAATGTGAACATGTACGTGTGAATCGACTGCAAGTCTCCGTGTGAAATAAATGTTAGGTCAAATGTACATAAATGGCAGCATCCGGGCCTGGAAGTGTGACGTAATATGTTTGGGCTAGACTCAGATTTGATATCTTTATTGGTATATTTTTAAAAAAATAACCAAATAAAAAATACGGGGTCCTGGAAGTGCCACCCGCCTGGTTGAGATCCCGAGATAATTATGACAACATCCTGCAGAAAAAAACACCCATACTGTCTTCCCAAGACAATATACCTAGAGAAGTCGACATTCTGCAGAACATACATTCTGCCATCCAAAGATAAATAGCTAGAGATGACGACACCCTACAGAAAATACATGCTGCAACCCCGACGTAAATACCTAGGGATGTCGACATCCTTATAACAAGATGTCGACTTCCTCAGACAATTTTTCCCTTGATTTCGACATCCTCTAGTAGGATGTCGACATACTGAAAATAAAAATTAATTTCTGTCATTGTTGTGTTTTAAGATGGCGTTATCGTAAGACAAAGTGATCCTTGGAGGTCGACATCCCACTTTCTCAAAAAGATCATTTCGTACATAACTTTTCACATGATATTAAAACCTCCACATTCTGTATGAGCATTATAGTGGGGTTTGAATACGTTCAAGTAATTCCATAGAGAGGGGGGTAATCAATAACAGTCACATCTTTAGCAATGAATAAACGCCTCACTCATTGCAAATAGGTCATGACCCCTTCCCATGGGGTATTTGTATAAAACACGTCACGTACACGTCTTATACACAAACAAACAAAAATGTGATAGCTTAAATGTTTGATTAACGAGAGTCATTTACGTGTATAGAAACCATCCCTTAAAGGTGTTTCCGCTCGATTGGGTCAGAGGTCAAAAGATTAAGTTGCTGGAAATTATATCCCGCCCAAATGGATGCTTGTCCAAAAAAGAAGCATCAATTCATGACGCTGACAGTTGTAACTGTGTAAAGCGACCATTGAACTGCAAGGCATTCTCAGTCGATATATCCTAGAGGTTGGAACTCGCTACCTCTCAACATTCGTTCTTGCAACTCTGTTCATCGATTGAAACGTCGAATCTCGGGTCACAAACTGGAATCACCCCATGGAGGAATTCCTCCGTGGTCACACCTACTTTCATCTTCATTAAGGCTCCCTCAATACAGTGTTGTTCATCTGTGGAACTACTTGTTCTGAGCGCATCGCAACCGTTGATGAATGATTGAGCTCGATTTGCAATTTGATGTTTACTTTGTTTCACACTCAAGTGTGGATACCGGTCTTGGACAATAACCAATATTGTCCGCGTCCTTCTAAGTCTGTTCGGAAGTCAAATATTCGTCAGTTCTGAAAAATCCATCAACATCTTTAACGTGTGTTGCTTATTACATTCTGTTTCTGATGGGGGTGGTACGAGGGACGAGGTCACACCTGTTTCTTGGTTTGGTGTGAGGTGCTCCCCCTCCCCCTACCCTTGCCACCCTTCCCCAATCACCACAATGAGATCAGTTTGGTGATCGAGAGGTCAAGAGATCTGTTGTTTGTATAGTTTGTACACGGATTCTCTTTTTAAATCGCAAAACGTCATACTATTACACTTCAGCATGGTGCCATCTAAACGTCATATGTAATTATTCAAGATTGCAATCAAAGAACAAAATACTTGATGTTTATAATAATAAAACTTATTTG
Organism: Pisaster brevispinus; assembly: GCA_023634235.1. Classification (NCBI taxonomy): domain Eukaryota; kingdom Metazoa; phylum Echinodermata; class Asteroidea; order Forcipulatida; family Asteriidae; genus Pisaster; species Pisaster brevispinus. The sequence continues at coordinate 15,783,112 of JAMKCF010000005.1, read as the reverse complement.
GTAGACATAGCCAGCCAAGCGCAGAAAGACAAATTATTACCTTGGCTTATATTTTTACTGTGTGACTGTTAATATAATTGATAGCTAGGTCTGTAAAACAATGACTTTATCTAATTACGACATCGATGACAGTATAATTTATCTACGACAACGTATCGCAAGCTATGGGGTCGCGACCCAGAAATGGGTCACGAAAAAAAATTTGGTGGGTCGACAAACTTTGGCAGAATGCACTGAAATTTGTCGTACCCCTTTGTTATCAATCCGTTAGCATGAAAAGATTGACTCTCAATTGATCTATCGTCAAAAACATGGAAGGCTTTTTTCCCTTAACTGTCACATTATCAGTTTAATGTTATTACTCATAGATATAATATAATAACAAACAAACCACCTAATAGTTTACTCCAGTTGAGATTAGCCTCTTATTAGCAGAAATTAGCAGACGATCTTCGGGTTGGCGAGTGCCTGAAATGTTCATGCGGTCGCCGGTCTAAACGACATGTTGGTGTGAAGTGAACGTTTGGTGTCCACTGAAAAGCTCTTATTATTTTTATTTAGGGATTTAGAAATAAATAAACATATGTACACTAAATTTAAAGGCATGGGCCTAATTCACTTGATACTTAATCAGCAAACTGGCATCGAATGTCTCACAGACAATAACAAGCCACAGTGACTATGGTTGGGCTTGATTACAGACATGATCATAGGGTTTGAGATCTGACTAAAGACTTGGGACGTGAGACTGACTTGAGACTTGACCTCAAGGTCTCGAGGCTTTGCTTAAGACTTGACCCCTGAGACACGTCTCTTAACCTCTTTGCTACCCGGTTGTTCTTTTCACGCGCTAATCGAAGCCTTGAAACCGGTATGCACAATTTATTACAACTTTGTGCAGATGAAGAAAAAAAAGTCATTACGTAAACAAAGAAAGACACCTTCACTAAACAATTTTTTTTTAAACCAGCAGAGTGATCAACTGGGGCAGGTTTACACCCTGTATATCAGTAAATTTAATTCTCTTTAATCCCGTAAGCCCATAATACGCGTAATCTACTAATGGGCAAAACTCTTCAACATTGCTAGGCAACGCAGTTTTTGGGTCACAGCTCGCTGAATTATCGCACCAGGTGGCAGGTCTGATAAAACAGAACCCGTAATCCACGAAATATCTTTTTTCCTTCTTTTTTTATAAGCGGCTGCCCGGATTGTGAAAGATTTATAGCCAATTACATTTGATGCCGATGCAACTTAAATTGAAGATGACGAAAAATAGCATACTAAATTGTTTCAAAATAGTAAAAGGCATACACGCGTATTAATATAAAGTACTTGTGACATTATGTCCCCTTTTAAAATATTAGGCAATTCGATTTGCAGGATGTAAATTCAAAACCATTTAAAAGTGTAGTAAATCAGCTAAATTGTCACTTATATAATCCCTCATCTTCTGAAATCCTCTGTGCCAATTATTTTGAGGAAAAGACATACCCCCTTTAATTGCCTAAAAGAGACCGAAGAACTAAGACTACACTGAACGTAACTTTTACGGCAAAAAAAACCCCATCACCAGAGCAAAATTAAAGCGCGCCAAAACATCTGTCCAATTTGGTGGGGGGTTGTCTTCAACTTGCCGCCAAATTTAACATCAAGAAAGACCCAGCGTGTTTATTCTCGTCCTTGCGTAATGCCAATCAAACGTGGTTCTGTTGGGAAAGAATTCCTCCCCCCCCCCCAAAAAAAAAAAAAAAAAAAAAAAAGAAAGAAAAGAAAGAAATGTGATAAATTGACCAGAAATTTTAATTTGGTTAGGTCCCACTGGTGCCCAAAAGCCTTCGGATAGACTGGCAGGAGGAAAAAACACACCACAAAAGATGACCATAAAACTGAATGCTTACAATGAATCGTTGATGTGTTTTGAGATTAGCAATCATTAATCCTCTTACGCTCATGGTTTATGTAAAGGCCAACTTTTCTTTCGTGCCCTTTTAAATCTATTCGCAGACTCGTATCTGAGAGAGTTTAGAAAGGCTTGTCACAACTTATTACAACAAATGTGTTGGTTGTTAAGCTACAGGTATGCCAAGAATGGGATATTGGTGCTTGAGGATTGTTTACAAATACAACTGGAATTCCGAAAAACCACGAAACACAGCTGAAGAAAATGATTCAATTAAGAAGAAAAAAACACATTAAAAATGTGAAAAGAGACACTTTATTAAGTATTCTTTTTTTTTTAATCAGTTTAATTATCGGAAGGTAATGGAAACTGGCAAGGGATTTTCTGTTATTATACTAACTAATAGCCAACGGCGGTTCGTATTTTGACGAAATGCTGAGACGCACAGAGGCAAATGCGGCTTTGAGTTTTGTGGCCTGCTTCACGGCACATGAGGTTCCATGGCGCCGTGTGCTCGCTGGTCATTTCTGATTGGCTATAAAATACACGTGAGTATGTATTCATAGGTGACAGTATGGTGTGTATTGAGATTTGTTTGATCATTAAACACGACTAGAGCAAACCCCTAATGCAAATAGGGGCCTAAAGTGGATATTATACTAAAAATAACTAGTATCTATGACGTTATGTTTATGTAAGACCTCGTCGTACAACATCTACAACGTACACCAGCTACTACACCTCCACCACTCCTCACCCCCCCCCCCCTCAAGTCAAAACACACAAGACTTCCCTCTCCAATCCCATTTTCATGGAAACTAATCACAAGGCTGACGGCAGACTATAAGCTCTTCCATCACGGGTTCCCCTTGATCACACTTCCGGATTCCGGATGAAGGGAGAGAGCAGAGAACGAAAAGCGAGAGAATGAAAATTGCCACCACAAGCAGGAGCAAGCACTTGCATACACGGAAAACGAGACGAACACCTTAGCCTCAGCTTGTTTGACCACCCGGCTGTCACCTGGGCCTCCCCGGCGCCTGTACAAACAAGTCGGCCGGCGATAATTATGACTGATGCGGCTCCTAGGAGACGAGTCGACCCTCAGTGCCGAACACGTGTAATTGATTTTAGGATGTCTGCATTTCGGGTTGTGTTGTTGTCTATCTCAAGGCTGGATCTTGCTGATAATGCAATTTTGAAGGAAGAGGATTTGTTGGAGATGGAAGTGGGACGGTTTGCGGGAAAGTGGCCTTGATCTTGTACATAATAATTATCGATTAAAGGAAACGTCGTTTGAATCGGCCGTGTATACTTTCTGTCTAAACAACATGCGGCAAGAGAGAGGGCAAAACTTATTTGGAAAATGTATCCCCAGATAAAGGGAACTTAGACGTGGTTGTACTGTCGTTTGGAGGCCATAATGTGGGAGGGTTTATGTCGAGTTTGTAGCTATAGGGAGCGTCTCTGTCCAAGATGGGAACACCTTGTCAGTTGTCCTCTTCGATACGATTGTATACAGAGACAAGGCAATGTATATTATGTTACTTGTTTATTACATTTCTCTCCAAAAGTGTTCGATAGATTTTGTCTTCTGTCCAGAGAATAGTTAAATTGAATTCAGAGATTGCATTATCTTGTCTACCTGTGTTCCTCGATCTAAAAAGCAATGCGAAAACCACATTTTTCAACATTCTCATTTTGCTCATTGTTTTAGTGTATATTAACGTTTGCCAAAATTGATTACCATACTCTAGCAGGTATAGCCATTATTTTTGCTGTCTTGCGGGCTGGGGGACTATTCAGCAAAAACACGTACTGGATGACCGGACTAAATTAAGAATAATTGTTGCATTTTTAACATATCTCACAGAGGACGAGGTGGCCGAGTGGTTAAGGCGATGGACTGCTAATCCATTGTGCTCTGCACGCGTGGGTTCGAATCCCATCCTCGTCGTTTTTCTTTTTCAGAGCTTTTTAAACTTTAATTTACTGACTGCGTTTCTACCGTGCGATCTTATAACCCCAAAAACCTTTCAAAAATGTAAGACGAGGTGGCCGAGTGGTTAAGGCGATGGACTGCTAATCCATTGTGCTCTGCACGCGTGGGTTCGAATCCCATCCTCGTCGTTGCTTTTTTTCTCTTTAGTCATTTACCAAGTAATTTTCTTCTTTAAGCCACGATACACTTTTGTTAAGGGGGCAGAGCGGTTGATTTGCGCGAAATTGTACACACTCAGATAAAAACATAAGTACCAGTTTCTAATACCGCATAAAAAGAAGCTTTGCTGTCTGTTTCGCTGCGTACAGTTTGTTTCTTTTCTTGTGCCCATAAAATTATTTCCCCCACCGTTTTGAAATTGAAATACTGTGTCTGGTGAGCTACGAGGCTTCAATAGGTTGTGCTCAGCAGTATGTCACGAATTGTGCACTGTACTCTTTAAGCTAAAAAGTGACTCACATCCAGCCATTATGGAGTGATTACGCACTAATAACAAGACCACCCATACCCAATTGGGAGATTAAATGAATGTTGATAAAATGGACGTCTCTATGTGACAAAAGCTTCAAACCAAGCCGTCACACGTGTAGACATAGTGTCGACAAACTCAGAGAGCCATCTCACCAACTTGCCAATCACCTGCGAGCAGATTTTATTAATAATCCTCCCTTGTGGATTTTTTTTAAATTAGAGGTCTGACCGATATGATTTGTTTTTTTGTTTTCTGTGGGGGGGGGGGTAGGGGTTTACTTCCGAAGAAGTTAAGGCTTATGCTTTTGATGGATGTTCCTGAGGGGAAATGTGATTAGGGTTTTCTTTATGATGGTAGCGGGAATTTGTAAAAAGAAGTTTTTGAACTGATTGGGGAAATTGCAATGAGAAGTAGGATAGGTGATTGAACTGATTAGTCACTGGCAGGTGGCCCACAAGGAAAGTGGCTTGTGTTGATCACTTTGGCTATTATAAATTAATCACTATGCGTAAAGGGTGTGTACTGTGAAACGCTCAAAGTTGTGAACAGCCAATCACATGCGATCGATAGTGAAAAGTCCATGTTTGGCTTTTGGCCACTCTAGCAAGTGGCTTGTATGGCTAGTGGCCACTTTGGCTAAAATACACTACACAGATTACTAGTAAATGATCACAGAGTGCGTAAGGCTTTGCATATATTGTAAGACGCTATGAGGCGGCAGACCAGCCAACCACATATAATGGATAGTGAAAGGTCCACAGTTTGCTTTGGGCCAATACAGCAAGTGGCTTGTATGGCTAGTGGCCACTTTGGCTTTATTACACTATTTATATTAACTATCAAATGATCACTCTGCGTAGGGGTTTGTATTGTAAAACGCTATAAAGGTGATTGATCAACCAACAACTGTGCTCGATAGTGAAAGGTCCACGCTTGGCTTTTGGCCACTTTATAGCAATTGGCTTGTGTGGCTAGTGGTCAAACTGGTTAGAAATACACTGTATTTAAGGGTTGTACACCGTACCCGTTGGTGGCGGTTGACCAGCCACCAGCCAACCAGCCATGTTGAGCGGTATTGCTATTGAGTGCTATGACCACTGTGGAAACTTTGGCCATTAAACTGCTAGAGACATGGACCGTCTAGAGCCATGGACCGTCCGGCAACAGTGCATAAAGACCATACTCTATGACCGCGTTCCCACTGGATCCACAATTACGAGATCCTGACCCCGCAAAAGGATTAGTCGCAGACGTGAATCGCGGTCGCGTTCCCACTAGAGTATGATCGCGCATTGATCTCCCTTTTGGGAACGGAAGTGGATTCAAAGTTCACCAACGCAGGTCGACCAAGTGGGCAGTGCGCAGGCGCAACGTATTTATGGCGACCACACAGTGTTGGGTGGCTCCTCTACTACGCGCGCGCGACAGTCGCCATTTTTTTGTCATGATAGTACATGTAGGCCCTACTGTATACTGACTACTGTTGACCGACATGATGGACTTTTTTGTGCCATTTATTTTGTTGCGCCATCATCTACGTCTTCAGAATAGTATTAGAATATCAGCTTTTTTTGAGCTTCGTTCTCGACATCGAAGACATTGTAGACGTCGGAGAAATGAGCGACGGTTACTTTTTCTGCGACGAAAATTCGTCATGTATGCCCTCATGTTCGAAACGGCAATCACTGAAGACCATCACCAACAAGTCGACAGGTACTACTAGAAGAAACATTTTCTCAAATAAACACTCGCGCCATTCGGGCCTACCGTACCGGATGTTCGCCCTCAAATTGCGGGGTCTGATCGCCCTTTGCGTTCCCACTAGACTTTTGATCGCCCATTAATCCACAAGGGCGATCAGATCCCGCTTTAATCCTACTCCCGAGGTGGATCAAAATTGCGGGGTCTGATCCTGATCGCCCTCGCGTTCCCACTTACGCTTGATCGCCCTTTGATCGCCCTTTTCGAGAAATTGCGGGGTCTGATCGCCCTTTTCTCGAATTGCGCGATCAATGCGGGGTCCAGTGGGAACGGGGCCTTTGTAACGACGGACTTGGTTGGGGCGGCAGAGGGTTACTTGCCATTTGGGGTAGGCTGAACACAACTATTTTATAGCAATATTTGTGAGTGATACCCACTATTTATAGATAGCTACTATTGGCAACTACATGTTTACATTGTAAGGTCAAATAGGTATCATTAACAAGGTTCACAGCACGGCAGGTGGCCACGTGGTGGTCACCATAGGCACGTGGCTACCGGTTATCAACGTGGCTCCAAAACCTTTCTCACTGAGTTTCACACCATTATATAGCTGAAGGTAGTGGATTGTTGGTCTGACCATGGAGGTCTCCATGGTCTGTCCGTCCGTCCGTCAGTTCGTTTGACTTTTGCCTTTAATCCCCTTGACATTGATGCATCCCATTGAGCCTGTCTCTTCCATCGCCTCAGCATCTTCCCACCCCCAAGTCCCAAAGCTCGACCATGTAAACAAGATTGAAGCTATTTTGGCAAGTTCTTGTAACATTTATGCTTTGATAAACTCCTGAACCGTTATGCATTTTTATAGAGCCTTCCCACCGTGAAATTTATTTCCAATTTAAAAACCTGCCACGCTGGAAGGAAATTCATACGCCGTGAGTGAGTCACTCGCTCAGGCATACCCGTGGCGAGGTCCCTGAAGACCAGAGCGCCCTTATACACCAAAATGGACTCTTCCCGACTGTAATATTAACTTTCTGAGTCATATGAGTTAAAATGTATAGTAGGTTACGCCATCTGGCCATGTGGTAATCTAACACCTAAGCAAACATCGCTATCTGTCTCACTGCAGTGGCGCGTGTCCACAGAAATACAATTATGCTAATGCAATTTACACAAAATATACCTTTTAGGCCGATTACATGATTCTCGCAATAGAGGGGATACTTACCCCGTTTTCCCCCGGCTTCCAACTCAGTCTATTATAATTCTTAGGATAGAGACAGAGAGAGGGAGAGATATGTAACCGTGAATGTTTTTAAGCCGAAGAGCTTAGATGGTGTCCGGTTTCACCTCATACCGAGTGGATATTTCCTCGTGAGTGGCAGAACTCTAATGATATTCAATGATATCGCCAAAAGGCATCCATCCAATCTGGTCTCAAGTTTCCACCGAATGTTTCAGGTTTTTTGTTTTTCCATTCTTTTCTCTGCCCTCTTTGGTTGTTACTTTTTTTGTGTGGGAAGTACCGCTGTTTCCAGCCGATTGTTAGCATACAATGTAATGATCCAACGTGAAATGTAAAATATGTACTACGGCAATACTTCCAAAGTACATTTAACACTTTTGTTTGCGAATAGACTGTGCAAGTCTCGCGCGTATTCGATCATTTGGACCCCTTATAGGGCGCGAGTTTGATTCCTTCACGCGTGGGACCATGCAAAGTGTTCCCAAAAATGCTCGAATACGCGCGAGACTTGGACGGTGTATTCACCATGGTTAAACGACATGATACCTTTTTACGCGATAGAAGACACAAAAAACACCTTTTCTTCCTATCACTCAAACGGATTCGCAGTTTTAAAAAGTGAAAAATTCTTTTCAGACAAAACCCTTTAAAATATAGTGTGCCACATAATTACGATAGCTGTCTGCTTTTGATGTGTTCGTCCGAGCAAACGGACAAAAAGGGTGCAACGTTGTACCAAACTGGGCCAGTTGATTTGTAGTATAATCGAATGCTACGGACACATGTGAGATGTGTGCACATTTTGAAGTTGCCACATCTCGCACTAGACTGGCAAGAGTCACCTTGCGGCAGACGGGTCATTAATTATTCTCTCGCCCCATTACTGAGTACCTTTAGTTATTAATATGTCATTAGTTTAGCTGGTATATCTTAACTCAACGATGCAGGTCTCAATGAGTCATTAATCAGATGGCTTTGCGTGTGGAAACAAATTTGTGCAGATTAATGTTTTTAATGGAGGACATTTAGTGCCTGTGTTCACAATGGGACTCATTAGGACAGGGTGTCGCGCCGGCTAATTGCTTATTAAACAAAGCAAGCCACTGATGAATTTACACAGATTAAGCTTGAATTGTTATGTGTAAACTCAAATCATGATGCTGTTGACCTCAGAGCGCATCAATTTTTCCCCTGTCCCTTTCTGTTCCTCATGAAAATCAGTGCATGTCATCTAATGAAGATTTTCCCAGCCAATTTCTTTTTTCCTATTTGCCATTCAATTTAAATTCACAAATTGTCCACACATCAGAGCAAACTATTGCGGGTTTTTTGTTTTCGTTTTTGCTCTTTTTTCTTTCTTTTTTTTTTGAATGCTTCAAACAAGATTCGAACAAGATGGTCAGAAACTACGATTTCAAATTGTAAAAAAAAGGCTGAATTCAGATAAAAATTCTGAAATGTGTCGTTCCCTGGAGAACAATCACTGCAAAATGTACATTAAACCATTTTACCACCTGACTGATGTGTCATGAAATATAACAGCCAATTTGAATATAAACAATATACCGATATCCATGTTAAATTCAATTACTCTTTATCATATTGCACTGCTGCCGTGAAGTCGTAAAACTCACATACCACACAACATCACCGAAAATAAACCGATCAGAAAATTAATTGCCCCGGGCCTTAATGACTAAGAAAGACGTTCTCGGAACAACCATTGTCCACTTCAAATAATAATACAATGGTGATTTTTTTTCTATAGGCTTATTCAACCGCTTGTTTCCGCCGAACATTCCTGGATGGAGCTGTCTGTTGTAAAATAATGTGAAAACAAAAAACGGAAAATACCGGCACGGGGCTAAAGCACCGTATAATCGCATTAATGTTTTTTCCTAAGACGTGAGGGGGGATAAGACGCACATGCATCGCCTGTGGGCTTGTATCCCCGGATTCCCCGTAATAGGCCGAACTTCCTCATCTAGGATTCATATTTACAATATATATATATATATTTCATCTAATATTCGTCTGCCATTTAAAGCGTGAATCCATGGCAATTACGAGCACTTTAGTGGTAAAGTACCCGCATCACTTCACGGGTGCGTAACCAACTAAACCCTGGCTTATTAGCTAGGCTCAAAAGTGCAGTCTATTCACGTTATGACATTAGTTATTCCATGACTTTGACCAAAACAAGTTAAATGCCACGGAGGTGCTATAAAAAGAAAAGCTCCCCCCCCCCAAATCCCAAATGTTTGAAGCTCAATTTTCTAGCTCAATGAATAAATGATAAACAACATCCTCAACACGTAAAGAAAATCGAGAGTTATGTTTTTCCAAGGCACTCAGATTTAGCCATTTGCATTGAATTTCCATACAAACACACTTCAATTTACGCGGTCAAATCAACTCGCCCTACATACAAGTTAACCCTGTATCTATGCTGGGTACTGTTACGTATGGTGTTGACGAGGATTTGGGAATCATAGCGTTGTCATCATCAGTCTGTCTTCTAGACTTGGTCCACTACTAACAGAGTTTGGCACGGAGATTTTGTTTAGTCTCTACATGTAATTTTATATCTATGAGGATATATGTGTGAGTGTGTCATACCGGTTGACACTATGCACAAATGCAGACAGGTGTACAAACCAATGAGGACAACTCTAAAAGAGAGACGAGGGAAGAACAAAGAGAAACCCTTCAATTACCATGACATGACGTGTTGTTGATGCATGTATGTTTGTCGACCCCGTAAATCGAACCCTCTTTGATCTCTTATTGTTTGGATTTTTAGCAACGTCCCAATTAATTTTGAACACGGAAGCGAGTCAGTCGAAAACACCCAGATCCCTTTTGGTAAAGTCCTTGGTTTCAATGGGTAGACACACCCAACCTTACGGATCCGGTTTGTGGGGTACTGCTATTGTTGTTCTATTGTTCCCTTTTCTAAAGAATTCCCCAGTGGGGCCCTATTGTTCCTATTGAAACTGCCTTGTGGGGTCCATTGTTCCATTGTTAAAAGTACCCTGTAAGTTGGCAAGTGTAAGGGCACCCGTGTGTGTAATGATCTTCTCTTATTTTATCAAGCAAATCTGAACATTTTCCAAAACGAATTCTGATTTCATTCCAGCTGGGGCTTAAGGTACAGTCACAGTCGGGCAACCCTTCCATTTGATCTGATCATAATTAAAACATCTTGTTAGATGCAATTATAGGGTTCCTACTCCCTTTTTCATCCATACATGATCAATAAGAGGCTTAATATAGAAACCAAAATGCATTAGTCCCCAAACCAATTAACCCGTACACTTAGCCAAGTTTTACTTGCCCGTGGGCGATACTCGAAGACGGGGAGAAATGATTCCCCGTTTAATAATTTTATATTTAAAACTGTAAGTAATCCTCTGTAAAACTCATACAATTTGACTAGAAATCTGATAAATCAAGAGACTAATCCACGGGGCTTCGCCAACACAGCGAGAAGGCGCCGTGTCAGGGCCTTCCGCGTCCCCGAAGAAGAGCCCCTGGTTTTTCACCGGGAGGCCCTCGTTACTTCTGCACCAGCTGGCTGATTTGACGGAACAAGGCAATGCAAATGTGTTTGACTTTTCCCTAAGCAGCCAGGCGAAATCATTTTCCTCCTCTTTTTCGTGGGCAAATAATAAAACCTGATCAAAAGACTGCAGGTACAGGGTACTTGAACTCCAGACGACCCTTCAACTGAATTCCCCCCCCCCTCTCCCGTTTGAAGCCGTTGTGCTCGGTTTTACAATGACCACCGGGGTCTGGTTCAATAAGAAAATACCCCGCAGGCATTCTTTTTTACAAAATAGAAATGTTATGAGTTTTCTGATGTCAATGACTGTAACCAAAATACATCTCATTTTACTGGTTATTTTATTGTGAACAGTCAAGGCTGTAACTGCCTTATTAATAACCCATAAATTATTTGTAGTACGTAATGTATGTTATTCCCCCTGTGTCTTTTGCTCATTTGTGTTGAGGGAAAATGCAGCCTGACCACATTCTTATTTTCTATTATGCTGGGTATAACACAATCCCAAACCACAAAAATGAGCAACAAAAACCTGCATTTTTGTTCTATTATGGTGTTAAATCCCTCAAACAATTCATTGTAATTTTGTTCCAAAACGTTTTACAAACTGAACAGCCTACATTTTTTTGCAAATGTAGCATATGCCAATATAAAAAAAAGAATGTTCACCCCCAAATTGAATTAAATTTACCCAGTCTGTTTTCCTTGAGGTTGTCTGTTTTTACTTCAAAAACAAAATGTCAATATTTACAAAACTTAAGTGCAATTCCCGTGCGAATTTAAACGTTTCGCGCGATTTTGATTCACACGTTAAAACCGTGGGAACACGAGGTTCCGCGAGACTTGCACGGTCTAAACACATTATAATTAGGCTCGATTCTAGACTACGCAAAAAAGCTCTGCGTAAAAATAACATGAAGATATGAACTGCATATCAGACCAAAACATATTTAACTATAAAATTGTAGTGCCAAGAGGGCTACCGTGTATACCGTGTACAGTCAGCCTTCGTATATGTTTTCATATAGGCCTACTATGTAGTCCTACTGCACAAGAGACTCTGATCCACATTGCGTAATATTGCAAAAGCCTAATCTCAAGGTTTTACGATATCCGGAACCTTGGCGGGTAGCACAATTAGTATTTGTGCACATTGGACGGTGGGTGGTTTTTTTAATTGATCCTGTCCATGCTCAAACTAGCACGATGAAAAGCTTGGTTTGGTACACGGTGTTCCGCTATCCGCTGATTGATCCAATGGTTAACAAACTGCGTGTTCGTTCATGGGGGAAGCTTGTTTCCCCCCAAAAGAAATCTATTTTGTTTCTCTCACGTGCAATTAAACGAGTGCATCTAATCCGAGGTTAACCCCGCATTGGCGGCTATGGTTACAACCGTTGCTAAGGACGTCCTATATACTTCAGCGCATGATGACGCAGCGTGCCGTAGCCGTAGCCGTAGCCGTAGCCGCTGATTCAGACACGACCCTTTCGAAACCAATGGTTCCGTCTTAGTTTAGAAGCGGTGCGTTCGGTACGTGGCTTAAAACTGGCGAACAGAGAGAGAGCCTAAGCCAAAACCGCCAGGGGGATAAATAGTCTGGTTCCTTTATATTGAGAACCATATTTCTTTGATTGTTGCTCACGGGGAGCACGACAAAGATGCTGAGGGCATAATACAGATTATGATCTATTAATCTTCTTGATTGTTTAAATGCTTTTATGTAAAATGCGGTTTTTCATTTTGTTTTTAATAAACCATTGATGAAATGAAATGAAATGAAATAATAACAAAGGACAGTTCATGCCTGCACTTTCTAGGGGGTGTCACCCCTATACACCTCCCACAAGCGCTGTACACGAGAACAGTCTAACCTATTCTAAGCCGATTCCCACAATCAGCCTCGGGCTAGGGGTGCCCTTGGGCCCCATTGATACCCCCAAAATATATACCGGACAATGCGCCGAGGTGGCTGTAACTATGCCATAACTTGCCCGTCCGAAGGGTGGAATTCCGGCTGTCACTAAGTGGCGTCGACAGGGCGCATTGAGCGGGTCACCCGTCCAAATAATGACGAAATTCTTCTCGCAGTACAAAAGGCTCATACTTCAGAAGTTGATAAATTATTTCCTGACATTGAAAGAGACGTCAGCAGGAAGTTGGACGTGTAAAATAAATTGCCTTGTTTTGTTTTAGACAATATTTAAGGCCTACCTCATGAAATACAAACACGGATTCGAAACAACTGCTGCACGCATACTCCCTGGCCCTCTAACGTCATAAAGCGCATGATTTTTTGTTGATTTTTTTTTTTTTTTTTTTTGCAGTTTGGTATACCGTGATCAATTTGCATACCAATATTTAAGAAATGCTGGTTTTACTTTGTAACGCGATAGGTGAAGGGGCTGTTGTAATAAAAAATAAGGGGTCCTCGATTTACCAAACATGATGAATGCATGATTTATAAGCCAGTGGCGAAAGAAATACAGATCGTCTTTTGATGATTATGGGTTTTTTTTAAGCAAAGCAGAATTAATATGTTCGTTAATTCGGCCTATATGTATTTCTGTGTAATGGTGGGACCATAGAGCATGCTCTGTGGTGGAACCATGCAGATTTGATCATTTAGTAAGTAGCACGTGTAAGTGTAAGCTACGGAGAAACAGTCGGTAGCCCCTAATGAGCGATTGTATGTTTTAGGTGAGATACACCGAGGCCTAAGATAAACAAAGAGAAAATTACCAGTCGCTAATAATGCGAGCCATTTCTGTAGTACCAATGTAAATGTGACTTTCGATGGTTCCACATACAGAGATTTGAATAAAAGGTACCAGTCACTTTCGTTCATAACTAATGAACTATTTGGTTACAGCACTCAGGTGCTTTCAACTCAATCTTGTAGTGTTGATTGCAGACGTAATATTGAATCGGCCAGTAAAATATTTAAGATTTGCATTTGAAAAACGAAGTGGAAACCAAGCTTATCAAAATAGTTTAAATCCCAGGTCCTGGCTCTACGTTCCAGCGTATTGTATAGGGACTTATCCAAGAATGAACTTTTTAGAACAGTTCAATTTGTGGTTTGATTGTGACCGACTGCCTTTTTTTCGCGTTCGTCCGAACGCCCAACCCAAACAGTAAACCCTGCTGTGATTCCCATAAAACCCAACAACCAAAGATTAAGCAGGTTTTTTTTATTTTCAACGAACAATCCCTTCTGCGGTAATTTCCAGCAGTTGAATAAAACCAAATGACTTAATAAACAGATGAAACTCGGCGTACATAATGCATCAACCAAATTAGAAACTAACGGAACACAGTGAGTTAAAAAAAATACAAAAACAATATTTCCCGATCCGAGGTCATATTTTCGTAAGAGCGGACGCAAATTTTGATCAGGAGACAACAAAACAACTGAAAATAGGTGGGCGGGTACAGGTACATGTAGTGTCTTTCCCTCCTCATTATTTGATTCTACTGTTTTGATAAGAGGATTTTATAAAAGGAACAACCTTTGTGACAACAATTCAGTTGAATGCCATGTTCCTTGTTGCGATGTGTTAGTAGATTATAACATAATTGATTTGAAAGAGGAAGGAAACTTCTATTTTTATTATTGTTTATAAATTGTGTGTGCTCGATGATTGGGAGAAGACTTAGGGAAAACGTAAAACAGGACTCTGAAACCAAAACATTAGTGAGTTAGGGGACTTTCCAGTGTGATGTCCGGTACAGGAGTGTGAGGTTTGGTTTTGCTTTGATCTTTACTCGACTAGATGATGTGCATCGTGCGAGAACTAGAATTGCATTTGTTTGACGGTCCTTTCACGAGTTTCATGACAATCTGTGATCTGAAATTCATAGATTGCATGAACTTTTTTTAAATTATTATTTCCTGTTATAGTGTGGTCGTTCAATTGAATTGAAAAATGATTGTTGTGTGGGAAAAGTGTGCTACGTGGTCAGGTAATAACCCTTAGTGGGATTGCGGGGGACTTATTCATGCGTTATTTTAAAAAATATAGTCTGTTTTATATCATGTTGGAAGACATGGGGTTGACTGGTATTTTCTGGTTGGGTACGAGCTTGATCTATATGTGTTAACATAATGAAGCCACATCCTCGTAGTATACAACGTTGCATTCTAACTAGTTGATTTTTTCCCCTTCACACACCACCTTGAGGTATCAAGTTGTAAGACTGAACCCCTGGCAACTCCCGGTCACGAAAAGCATGATTTATCGAAAGAAAATCAGTTAATACGGTCGTGCAACTACTCGTGTGAGTTTCGCGTGGTGGCCAGCTACTGGTGTTACGCTATGGATGATTAAAAAAATGCCAAAAAGACTGCCCAATCAAATTCCGGGGCCATCATTATGACGGCGGCTTCGCTCACACTAATTAAATTTGCTCCCTCTTTCCAACCCAGCAAATCGAAATCAAAGGGCTTTGTGTTTCTTTATTTGAGAGCAAACTCGTGTCTTGCAATCCAAGAAAGTAATAAATGGATGACAGACGGTGATCTCTGGAAACAAAATCACGATATGTCGAATGCCTGAAGATAGAAAGCAGTGGTGTGCTCGCGCTGTGATTTTATGCGTCTTTCAATTCTGGGAAAGGGAGATGGAAAAACAGTGGTACACTGTATTTCGTTTCCTTGGGATAACAACGTTTAATGTCACCTAAACAGGTTAAATTATACGTCCGTGCAGGCGTATACTTGTTGATAACATGCTCAATAGCCATTTGGTTATATGTCTGATCAAATCAATCGGCGTGGTTCCTGCCCGCTGACGTCATCGTCTTGACATTTCGAGTGTATGTTAGCGTCGCCATGGAAACACGGAGTGATGAATGTTTTCGAAGCGTGTTCTTTGGAGCAAAATCGTTACTGAGGAAAACAACATGAAGGGGAGCTTTTGAATGTGAATTACATCCAATAGGCCTAGAAGATAAAACGTAGTTCAAAGGAACTGTCCAAACAATGCCCAATACTAACTATAATATGGAAAAAAAGACATTCTGTTATGGGAGTCGGGCGACAGACTGGATGAACACAATACAGTCACTCTCGTTAAAACATGATCGCATGAGGCTGGCCAAATTACCTCTTTATAACAGGAGGTCGTTATAAGAAGACAGCAAAACAAAGAAAAACACAAAGAAGAAATGAGATTCGGGACTATGGAGTGTATTCTTTTTAAGCAAACCTCTTTGTAACAGGTGCTCTTTATAACGGGGGTAGACTGTAGGTATGGGTTTTATTTGACATAGGTGCTGAGGCAGGGAAATGGATGGGTCACTGAACTGGGGAGGAAGGGGGATCGCTCAAATAAATTTCGTACCATCTCATACAGGATACACTTAGCAGGGCTAACTTCTACAAGTTGATCATGCTAGGCCGACCGCTGAAATCTGTTTTCATCTGCGTCAACTTTGATTTGAAAAAAAAGTATCCAAAAACTTTATTTAGGTTACCACAAAATGGTGTGAAAACGGCCCCTTTAATTGCTGTATATCGAAAGTTATTTTAGTCCCTTTTTATTATGATTGAGCACAATGCGAAGAATTACCCCGTGTGATAACAGACAGGGGGTTGAGAATGCGTTGAATGTTTATTATTTCGCAAGACTGTTCGAACCTCGATATTGTGGATCTTGAAGAAATAACAGCACGTATAGGTGCGACAGGCTCAAACATTTGTTGTGGTTTCCAATTGTTCTCTCTCCAAATTCTTCTCTCCCAGATACAAACAGACCAAAACAAAAGTATTGACTCACGGCTATGCCATTTCATTGGACTCTTATACATTGACCCGTATCCGTTTTGAAAATTTTACCCATAACATAAAAACACATTGCAAAAATTAATGACACTGTTAAACAAGACCCAGCCTCCTGTCCTCAAGAGATTGTGTAAGCATCAAACAGAGGGCAGACAGAGGGGGCAACGACAAGCCACCGCACCCCCCTCTCCCGGGCAAATTCTGAAGAATGTGTCCATGGTTTTTGGAGAGGATCTTTTTTGTGTGTTGGGGAGCATTCAGAGTTCAGAACTTGAACCTGACAATGCAAATACCGTATTCATGAGCTGTGTTTGCGAGTGTGTGAATAATGTCAAACACCCCCACGCAGAGGACGAAACGGTAATCTATCTTAAAACTATGTCAATATTTCTATAAACCCATGACAACTTGTGCCTGAAACAGTACATAGTACACGCTCTACATAAAACAACTTGTCCATGTTTTACTCTTTAACAAGTGTCAGATAAGAGCACACATCTACCAAATATTAACAGAGTTTAACTGTACTTCATGGCTGTGCAAAAGAGGCGGACTATCACAATTTATAAAGTTTGTGCTTATTTTAAAACCAATTAGTTGGTCTGTTTACATTTCAGGCAATAAGAAAATGAAGTGATGCGCTCAAACAACGTGGACAACCACTGCATTACTTTCACCGGGATGTCTTCCGAACACCTTGTTTTGAATGTTAAAGTTTTGGGACATTAATTTGGACACCTAATAACCAAATCATGTCTCAAACTGCGGTCTTGCATTTCAGGCAATTGAAAGAGCTCCCCATCTCTTTTCAGATTTCATTATATTGACGTAATTGAGCGTACTGACCCTATACGTTCCGGAAGAACAGACAAAAGCTGCCTGTGCTGCTGAATAAAATCAATGCTAGGCTCCCGAACGCACAGACCACATAGTTTAATAACTAAAATAAAACTGGGAAATTGTGGTTGTTGTTTGTTATTTCGTATATTTCATCAATAAGAAGGCATTCCTATCATTTCTGTTAGGTTCGTGGTTGACTGTTCCCACTGTTAGGGAAACAACATCTGTAGGACTATAAGAGACTGCAGCTGTCTCGAATTACAAGCTGCATGGCGTTCGTGACACTGTACAGGTGGCTTGTACTCATATTGAATTAGTTCATAGTTCCATATCTACCGTGACTTTCCGTGTGATATCGTGGAAAGTGACATCTTTAAGGGCTTTCCGGAGATGCTGGCTGATATTCTTGATTCAAGTCGCCATGTTCAGTTGTTTGAAATATCATGGTAAATTGCAACGCGATACCAACGTTATGTCCCTCTCATTACAGGACTATACATGCCAAAACGGCTTGTTTAAGAGGCTACTTCCAACAAATGTTCTTCAGTTTACATGTAAAGCAAAAAACGGTCTCTTCGGACTTTGTTTCAATGTTCTAGATCGCGATCTAACCAAGACATAAGATACTGACATCTTTAAGAAAATTAGGGCCGCGGCAAAAAATAATTACTAAACAGATTCACTTTTAGAATCTCATTACCAAGTTCAAGCTTTAAGCGTCACAGTGTGTGCATGGCGATCTTGTGACATCACGTGCGAACCCATGTCTTTCAACACTACAATGATCACACGCGAACTACACATCTTTTAACTGAACACTCCTAGAATGTTCTAGACTATATGATCTTTATGAGATGTTTGCACACGTTACTGTAGTCACCCAGCTTTCTCGCGTGCGAGGCAGGCTCATTTTGCTCAGTCTTCCAAGGACCTGTCCTTTCGGTCTGTATACTCAGAATTTTCCCCCGGTAGGCTCCATCTCCCGTCGGTCTTATTGACATGCATAATGCATGATGCATACTATTAAGCAGACCCCCTTTTCATCAGATAACAAGCCAGCGGCACGAGATAAGTCTAATAATTGCATTTTTACCTGCGCTTCCAGGCTTTTGGTATCGATGTAAAACAATATTAGCTCTTTTATCTGCTGCATTTGGGAAGGGAATCGTCTGATCTCACAATCCACGTGAATCAACGGAACCTCTGTGTCATCTAGACGCACCATAGCAACTGCAAACGCGGTATGGTAGTCTAACAAATAATGACTCCACTTTATGTTTCAGTGAATTGCAGATCACCTTGAATGGCATACAGATGCAGTGCACCATAATAATAACAGCGCAGTTATGGCTGCAAAGTAGATATGGATATTTAATGATACTTTCTGGTACACCATGAAACAATATCTCTCTTGTGGGAGAAAGTACATAGACCTCTCCGGAGACCAGACGGTCGGTTTAGCATCATCGTTTCAGCTGATAAGATGTCCTAGTTTTGGTCATCGTTTCTTGGCTTTGATATCTCATGGTCCATGTACAGTGTGAATGCATTTACAAAACCAACACCGTTTTGTCGAGCGTGTTTGGTTCATTTGACCATATTCTGTTTCAAGCATCATCTACATTGATGTAATAGAATATGCCACAGTGGACGAGATGGGAACCATTTAGCGTTGGTAAACAGCATCTAAAGATATGACCATATGGTACTAGGTTTATAATCCTTGTTTAAGCGCCAAACGGTTGTGACAATGCTGTCCGACGATATTGTGCATTGTCCTGGTTCTTCTGAAGAGTTTGTCTGAATTATGTATGGTTAGGTTTCAAGAAACATGATATCAAAATAACATGAGTACTTCAACATAAAAATGGCGTACGATTGTTTCATGTTCTGCTACATGTTTGTACGTCACGTTTACACGTATTGGTAAATGGACTGTCTACAAATACATGTCCAAAAAGCATTAAAGAACAAAGGAAAGCATTGAAACATGTGACAGCATTTCAGATGGAGGTATTATTTTATCAAGATAATTGGTGACAGTACCAACTCGACTTTCGGATTGAAATTTGTCAACTTCTTTATGCGATGACATCGGTTCCAATGTATGCTACTTTTTTTTCAATATCTGCGATATCTGCTATGAGCGTTTGACAGATCGAGGTTTAACATAAATTATACAGATAGAAATAGTGAACGAAATACATGTACATAAGACGACGACCTCCTTCCAATAAGGAAGCAATTATTTGAACATCATGCATGCCTTCCCTTTGCTATTAACAAATCCTTATACACAAAAAAGTTCCATATCGGCACGTTTGTTAATCCAGACATTCCATGTAACTCAATGCAGTAATTATCCCATAATTTGGTTATTTAATTAGCTAATGAAATGGGACTCTAATTAAATTACAACAAAGGTATTTAATTAGCGGTAGTTTATAAAAACAGGAACTGAGGACATTTTGGAGATGCCTCTGGTTACATTACGTTAAATCAATTATGCTGTTGAATAAATCAACAAGCGATTGATCTTTTACTACACTGCGGCAAGACTGCTTTAGACGTTGAATTCCTTCTGCAAACATTATGTTAATTATTAGTGTTATTCAAATATACAAACATATTCAGATATACAAAAATGCAAAATCATTAAGATCTATTTAACGGGATGAAAGCAATGAAAGCTCCCTGACAGATTGCTCTGTTTTGTGCGTCTTCCTTGAAGATAGAACGAAAAAACAGTTGAACAAGCAAAGAAGATGAAATATTTTCTCACCGAAGTTTCAGGTTATACAATCTCCTGTCCTTTGTTGGCAGTTTGAGGAGGTGAAACCATCAGCTGACGATGAAAATATCCAACAAGGCGAAGCTCAGAACAGAAATGATCGCCTAACAACCGCCAAAGGAGAGGCACCGCGTGAATACAAGTCCGAAGTCCAGACGGTTAGGATCCGATCTGATTCCCTAAAACAACGGCAAGGTATCGGCCGGGCTTTGTTGTGTCCGAGGGCACAGAGTTGTAGTCTACGTGATCGCATCCCAGATCTCGGTCCCAATTTTTTTCTTCTTCTCCGTACTGGCTGGAATAATGTACGGTACTCAAAATGGTATGCGCGCTGAGTGGTGCGGTGACGCAGCACACGTGCGTCAAGTGGGTGCCGAGCGACCTCAACGGTAAACGGTATATACCGTCCGATGATGTAGAGATGCTCTTGTAGATTTGATATCGATGCGCAGTCTGGTAATGAGATGGACGAGTTGGATTCTAGCGCATATCGTGAGAGTAGATCGTGCAGGTTGTTTTAATTGGAGAACCTCCCGTGGTGTCACGTGCTCGTTATTCTATACCTGGCTGCATGCGCAAGGCCTTCGTTCGTCGTCAAGCACCCGTCCATATATACGTGCGCAGAACAACTAATCCGGTCAGCCATCGTAATAAAGAGCACGTTATAAAGGTTCTGCGTATAAAGAGTGTAGTCTGAAGTCCCAAATCACAAGTTGGCCGGTCCCAGGATCTTGTTATAACGAGAGTCGTTGTGCTGTCGGGCCGTTCAATATGAGGTACCGGTACCTGGGTTCTTGCTGATATCAGAGACTTCATATTTTTTTAAAGACACAAATTCTTCCCAAACGTTGGAGGCGCTGACACATATTTTGAAGAGCAGTGTGTTTGGTAGTGACGTCATCAGCGATCGCATGTGATTTTTTCCCCTCATCCAAAACACATTTAGAGACCGCGGATTTAAATTGAATCAAACGCAATTTTAAAGATCCGACTTAATGGCGCAAGTCACGTCCCATATTAACCTATATTTTGGGGGCCTATCAGTGACACTTCAAGTTCTCGGGCAGATTAAGTACCCTTCAAACCGCCTTCCAAGTCCTCGCTCCACAACTTGAAAGATTTGCTCAGTGTCACTATTAAATACATGAAACGGTAAATAATGTTCAATTCAATGCGTCCAAATCGAGGCTATAAGGGACAATAGTCTGCCCCCCCCCCTAGTCAACTTAGAATTAGGTTAATACTGCATGCAAGATGACGAAGCATGATAAAGGTGTACTCATAAGGTAGGATTCCAGACCCAATGGCGTAGCTTCCTAAGGAAAGCGTTTACTGACAATGAACCAAGGATCCAATCCTTGCGCCGTGACCACACACCGTGATTTCAAATTCAGTGCAGAGACAGTGTACGTTGTGACAGTTTGATTTGTCACGATGATTTAGAAAGTATGCACGGTGTCCTCTTCAGTGAACAGGGCATGTCTGACAAAGGTAACGAACCCGCAGTCACTGTTGAGCACGTACGTCTATTGTATCAAACAGCCATACGTGTTCACGCATGACCCACAAGACTAGACGCGGGTCTATGGTCACAAAGTTTGTCGCACGAAAGCAACACTATTTTTGGAGATTGTAATAAACAATATCATAGAATAACATATATACAATTTCTTTACAATCAATTATTTGTTCACACCTCAGGATCCACAGATTGATTTTTGATGGAATGGAAATGTTTGCCTTTCCACTGCGAAAAAATCATCACGTACTAAGAACTTGGAAGAACCGTGCAGTGGGAAAGGTAGCTGGTACCTTCAGAGCCCCCCCCCCCATGCCCCAGTTCAGCCGACGCCCCCTTCCAAGCCCTTATCCTTTAGATGTTGGGCATCAAAACTTGATCATGAAAAATGATGAAAAAGATGAAAAATGATGAAAAAGGATTCGTTTTGAAGGTGTATGGTGAAGCCCCAAAACAATTAGGAGAGGTTTTTTTTTCTCCTTCGATTATCGCGGGTACATCAGAATGGACTTAATAAAGTAAGAGACTGTCTGTTAAGGTCAGACAATCGTTTATGGAGCTTGGGGTAGAAACCTCTCTTGGGCCGTGTCTTAATTTAAGGCTTCGGCAGTGTCTTTTGAGTTACCGGATCGCTGAAAAGGCCTGTGCTACGATACATTGTTGTTGCAGCCAATAGCCGTAGCCATAGCCAAAGTCGCTTGGTTCGGATGCGGCTGGACCACTTCGTGTCCGGAACCACCGAAATCTTCCTGAGCGCCCAACCTTTCGGATTGTCTAGATAAGCTAGCCTGATTGACCCGGTGACATTTGATGTTTGTCTTGAATGTTGTGATACATGGGGATGATTTTTTTGTTAGGGTCGAGGGGGTTGGTGGTTAGTTCCACACTTGGGCAGATTCAGCAGTGAAGGCATGTCTGCCCAATAGAGTAGAGGTCCGAAAATCATTTTGCATCCCTTGAAAGTAAGCTAGCCTGATTGCGAATTTTAGACCCATATTGTTTGAAGCGTTGAATTTCATGAGTCATGGCTCGACTTAGTCATGGGTTTGTAAAGATTGTTTGTAAATATCAATTAAAACTCATTCATGTAAAAAAAAAAAAAACAGACATAGACTTACAACGTTTGTCTGGAAGATAATTAATTTTGGATAGACGTCTACCCACAACCGTTTGGCATAAATTCAATAAATAGTTCTCACAGCATGGTAAAGGTGTTGACGTTGATGTGCTAAAGCATGTTTGAATTGGCTCATGTATATTCCACTATAACCGTCTCGCAAACTTGCTCTGGGCAAACACACAATCCATGAGTTGACCGATTTTGTTTTCCCCCGCCCACCTACCTATTTAACAGGGACCCAAATAACATGATTATCAGATATGAAACTGGTCAAAAACATATCTGAATGCTTTTGAAAGTAAAATTGTCGCTTTTATGTATTTGTTATCATCACTCATAAAAGTGCACCGCAGTTCAGAGTACTTCGTTGGGAGTATTACAGGGTTAATCTTGATGAAAACGCCTCCTGGCCATGTGTTCCTGCTGCACCCTTAGTCCCAAATGATGTTGATAGGTTCGTGCATTGTGCTGGCACCAGCCTCTTTGAGGGCTATTTCTCACAGTTTCCGAGATACAACTATTGACCTTGTTCACCTGACGTCATCTCCCACGATCAATCTTGGTTTTGCCATTTCGGAGGTCAGTTTCTCCTTCCGTGCTACAGCGCAGTGCGCATTTTAGGCGATGCGCGCGCGGTTAGACGTCTAAACGCGCAACGCTGCTGGTACGCACGCGTGTTTTTACCCACCAAGAACAGCTATTGTCCAATGATGTGGCTCCTTTTGCCTCAGTGAGGGTGCTGTTTTTGGGAGTGTGACGGATCATAATGCGAGGGGTCTATTATCTTGACTTGCACTTGACTCCTTAATTTAACAACAGCAAACCATTGGCAGACAACAGCCGCATGCGACGTCAGAGCTAAGGGTCTATACTATGATATCTCAAAATGTGAAAACTCCCTGCTCTGAACAGAGAAATGCAGGCATTCTCGACAGTTCGAATCACACAACATGTAGAGTTATGGCCATCGGTCGGTCGGTCGGTCGGTTGATTGGTTGGTTGGTTGTTTGGTTGGTTGATTGCTGCTTTGGGTTGCCTGTTGTTTCTATTGTGTCTTTTCTGGTTTACCCCTTGGGACGGGAAAATTCCTCAAAGCAGTGATGTTAGTTATGGAAGGTTGGGAGGCTGAGTTGCTATCATTTTAAGAAAGTCTCTTTCGATTTCTAAAACTACCATCCCGAGTTACCCTCTCCCATAAAGTATCTAACGACTGCATGTAATCATAGCAGGTTCTCAGATGGAGCAAAGGACGTGTCAGCCCTAGCTAAGCACAAAACAACGTTGCTTACCAGAATGAGGTTACCAGCAAAACTACCGACCTACATGTACCGTCTTTGACCGGTATCCTGCTTTCCTAAGTAGAAAGTTGTTAAGCAAAGTTCTCTGCTGAAAGCGGCTCTACGAAATGGGACCCAGGTCTGGTCCTTTCGTCTATAGTTACAAACCATAGAGAAAGCCTCTATGCATAAACAAACCAACATGGCCATGTTTCTAGCCTACAATCACAACGTCCCTTTGGTGACGACCACATGTTTGACTTTGTTGTGTGAGTACATGTAATAAGGTTGTTTGATCAGTCCATCGATCGGTGTAAAGAGTCTGTCAGCATTGATCAGTCCCCATAGTTCAGCAGAGGTCAGTCTAGGTCAGTCTTTGGTAAGAGCACATCGGTTCGACAGACTCCTATGTTTAAAAACTCACACAGATTTCAAAGGTGCACAAACATGATTAAAATGCACCATTCTATAATATGGATACATCACTCCCGTTTTCACTAAATCAAGGCCGATTTAATAGTAAGGCAATATGATGAAGTGCATCCACTCTAAAGGAAATCTCCCGGCTCAGAATTGACCCGGAGCCTGGGTCCCAGGGAGCCTGACCATTTCTGGGTCAGGTTGACCCGGGTACTGTCTTTAAGAAGAAAAAAACACAGTTTAGCTCAGATTCTGCATCAGTTTGACCCATTGCTGGGTCATATTGATATAGATTCCGGGTCATGCTGACCCACGAATGGGTCAAGCCCGCTGGGGCATGCGGAACTGGGTCATTTCTGACCGGACCTTCAGAGTGTAATACGATTCAAAATCACAACTGCGAAAGCCAAACTTTGTCTCCACTATAAGTATAATTGCTTGATAACGTCTCTTAATAAATCAGCATCTGAACACGTGGATAAAATCTGTAAATGTTAAAGACCAAAATCCTAACTTTATGCAAACCAACATAAATGTATGAAATAACAAATCAGACGGCCACGAGAAAAATAAGAACAAAAAACTCCTTATTATGTTTTCACTGTTTTCAAACGTAGGGTTTGTTTTACTCAATTCTCAAAAACTGTAGCATATCAAGCACAGCCATTTTCAACCATACCATTCTTTATACCATGAATACTAAGTTATGTGTAAATCTGTGTCCAATTATAATATTCAGTTTTGCCTTTGGAGGTACACACCATTTAAAACGTGTCAAAACGAGGGTTCAAATGGGCAATTGTTTAAGTTTCTCAAAAAATTTGTTGAACATTTACGGCACAACTTAGTTAATAGTTGTTCATAATAGCTACTTTATTGCAAACATTCGCGGAAAGGTAAAAAACATCATAATACTAGCTCAGCCGTAGCCAAACCGTTTTACTTCAAATTCACTGGCCCATAAATCTGGCATGACTTTTTGTTCACACAAAGAAACTATGAACGCGACATTCGACAACAAAGGCCTATTGGGTGAGCAAGGAAGAGAGAAAATTTAACATTTCCAGACGATTCTCGTGATTCATTTATGTGGTTCCGGTTTGCCACTATTTATAGAAATCATTTGCATTGTCTGGATATCGCGAGAACTCAACCACGCGCCATTGAATACGAGAACACGCTTCTACGAAGTCAAAAGCGCGACGAGATCAAAACCTTTGTAACACAGGTTCCCTGTATGCACTAAAGGTGAAAACTTGCTGCTGGTTCACTGTGTAGAGCAGGGGAGCAGACTATTTATCGTCTCGCTGTAGTGCCGAATGGCGAGCCAAGCTGGTTTGGTTGGACCATGGTTGGACGGTGCAAAGGGTTGAATTATTTCAAACTAGGCATACAGCTGACACTCTTATCCGAAAATAACACAAACATACGCAAGCAAATAAGAATATCATAATTACATTATACTGATCAGTTATATTACGCAAGTGGTAGAGTAATAATTAGTTAGGCCACGGAAGACAATGCAGTGCCATTGAAAGGATAAACACGCGCACTCATTTTGATAGCACGGTTGTGTATGTAATTCACATGACGTCATTTGAGTAGGGCGCCCTCGGCTAGAGGTTAAACAAGGGTTGCTCACTGGTTCAACCTCTGTGCGCTGCGTAATATATGCATTTTCCATTGTGTCATCATTATTTCACCTCTAAGATGGTGGCGTGATGACTTCATGCATAAAGTCCATACGTAAATGTACAGAATGGTTGCAGATGAAAAAGTAAATGATCTCAGCTTATTCCACGATGAAGAGAACACGGAATGCACAAACAATTAAATAGTTACGTTGTGATTTGCAATGTAAGGTATTCTATTCCTCGTTCAAGATAGCTTTTATAAAGTCTAACACACTCTTCCAAAAGAGATATCAAACTGTGTTATTATCACATTATGTAGTGACTTTTAAGAACTTAAAGGTCACAAGCAAAGGATTGTGGGATTTTCAAAAGGCAAAGCTTTATGCGTTGCTGTATGGAACAACCATGGGTGCACCCTACAAAGATGCCATGCCGAACAACAAGTGATAATGGCAAATTATGCATAACTCTAATTTGCAGACGTTGTGCCTGACAATCTGAAGCATGTCTTACTCTCTACTAACAATGATGACTGGTTTATAAGCAATCGTGCAATCATTATTCCATTATTGGTTTGCAGTTTGTTGCTGGTAATGGCAAGCAACTTTACAGTTACACCTATGACCGGAGCGATTGTTGTTGTGTAACTTTTCTCTCCTGGTTGCCGATTCCCACGGCATGCTAAAGGAAAAAAGCAACTCATGATGAGGTAAACACACATGAGGCGTCTAAGGTCTGAACTGAACAAACAGTATCCTCAGTTTCTGTCTGCCTCTCTAATGCTCTAATAACTCTGCAAAAAAACTTAACAACCAATCTGCATTACTTACGTTTTCATTTACAGCTGTACATGGTTTCACATTTTACGTTCCCACACCATTTTTGGTCACGCCAAACGCGCACACTCAAAACCCAATACATCCAAAGACACACGCACCAGTTTTAAACAAACAGTGTGTGCCAATTCATGCAAAACGCCCCATTTTGGTTAACCAGTTATTGCCACATTCATCCACCAATAAGTGCAACCGTAATCCCTGGAACGGAACCTGGAATTCCAAATAAAAAACAAAACACAATACCCCGATTTGGAAACAAAATCTAAGGAACGTTTTTTAATGGAGAAATTGAAGCACTTGACGTGGGTACAGGAAGACGTCAATACCGGTGGTCCTGCTGATGACTCTATAAGATTTTTACACATGAACTAACGCAACTGAGACGGGTGAGAATTTAAAGTTACATCAGTTCTCTTAAGCCTATGGTGGAATCAAAACACGTTGTTTACATCACAATAAGTGTTTGAAAAAGAAAACAAGGGCATTTTTTATGAAACTAAAAGCGTAAACGGGATGCTGTTGTAATACTTTGTTTGGGGGATTTCATGAAATTGAGACTGGTGGGACTGGGATTTCTGCCTACCCCAATTTGATCCAACGATTCGCAACAAGGGAATTGGCAAGAAAATATAAGCGCCCGTCTAACTAAAATTGTGCAACATTTGTAACAATTTCTTACTAAACTGTGTGCCTAACACATGTTCAACACCAACATCATGAATCCCGACGGGTGTGAGTGGTAGATCAACAGGGTAGCATGTCCCCGTTATTCTATACTTGATGAAAAGGGCCGTTTGCCTCCTGCTCATCATGTCTCAGAAACAACAAAGTAATAATTTTGTCAAGGAACCGAAATGGATTCAGTAACAACAACAAAATCATTCTGATCAAGGAGAAATCACTATTCTGATGACGTTTAAAAAAAATAATATTTGACAAACGTGTCAATGAAAATGCATTCCAGATTTGTTCCTTTCAAATAACAATGATCCCTTTATGGAGTTTTATTCAATTTTTCGGAGTGAAAACTATGAATTCCAAAAAATATGCCTTCCGGAAATTTTGTTGTTCAGAACAATTGAGGGCGCTCCCCAACAAAGTACACGCCCTCAAGCGGTTTTGAAAGGAGTTTTTGTTTCCACAGAGGTGGCTTTGTGCATTAGGTAACCAAAACAACTTAAAAATGAAATATTCATTTCTTTTGTAACTGCGGGAACTGGGCTTTATGGACTTGGCTTTATGGAAAATGTCATTTCAATGAAAGAAATCATGGAGGACACACGTTCGTGATTTTTTTCAAGTTGTGGGTTTTTCATTGTGATCGGACATAGAGGGTCGGAATGCAGTGGTTAGCCTGTTTCCAGAATTACTTAAAAGGAAGCGGGGAAGCCTTGTTTTGTCGTCGGGTGACATTAAAATTATTGACAGTTTCTTTTTTGTTTACCTTTTAAAATGGTTTCACGAACGTGCTCTACTCAATTACGTTCATGATAAATGGCAGCATTAAACCTTCCTTCACAACGAATAGAAAAAAGTCTCCTTGTATTGTTAAAAATGACTATTAGATAAGTACAACTTGATTCATGCACCTCAAACCGAAACTGCAGTGGCAAACTCAGTCTGTGGTAAAGCTACATTGAGCCAGTTCAAACCAGACTGAATTTCTTTTCGTTGACTTAAAGTTAGCGTAGCTCAACTTAAAAATATTTTGGCAACATCCCAAAATCTTGTTGTGTTCTCTACAAAACACATTTGGACACAAAACAAAAACAAATGTACGTTCTGAAAGAGCTGATGGTTTTACCAATACCTTTCAAGAAAAAAACCTAAAATCACCGGCCCTTTTCGAAACCTCGACTCCGGCTTATAGGCTCCAGCTTTGGCTCCGTCATTAACTTTGCCAACGGGACTTACATTGCAAAACAGGCGGACGGACTCTAAGCAAGAGCTGGTGCCTAAACCGTGGTTTCGATAGCGCCCCTAGACTTATAGCACTTTGTAACGAGAGCCTTTGACCTTCACATAGTGTGTCGGTAAATGTTTGAACGACAATGAGTAAACGCGGCTCGAGTGACCATTTTTTTAAATGTCAAATGTTCATCACAAACGCAGGGTGTCAGACACTGACCTAAAAATTCAGTGTTTACGTTGTGGTGTTTTCATTTTGTGATGATCATTGCTCGAAGAGCACACAGACGGCACTCGTAAAATTGAGCCGAATGTGTCACTAAATTATTGTGTAGTGTAATTTTTTTAGTGTCTGTAAATTGATCGGGAAAAGAATTTTTGAATAATTCAGCATTGTTTGTAATTATATTGGTGCTTTCTATACTGGGATTTTCTGCTAGTTGTGTGGGGCTTACAGGAGCGCCCCTGTAGGGTATTTTCAACACTGGAACAATGGACCCCACAAGAGAATTCTTTAGAAAAGGGAATAATAGAACAACAATAGCAGGACCCTACGAACCCGATCCGTAAGGTTGTGTGTATGCACGGCGTAGTGGAAAGGATGAAAACGAAGAAAGTTATACACGACATGATGTAAAAGTTAACAAGGAAACAAGGCAGCCTTGCGTGTAAAGCACGACAACAACAAAATGGTGCTCAAATGTAATTCTTAAAATCGTTATCCCCTGTTGTAATTAAATTTCCAGCGGAAAAATGGTATGGAAATGGGAAAATGAAATCTGATATTTGTAGTTACAATGCAATAGCTGGTAACTTTTCCGTGTAAAGCCCGGTTCATACTTCCTGCGAATGCGAATGCGAATGCGAAGCGAATATGATGTGAATTTGACGTCACAACTCTGTTTTCGCTGCGAATATTCGCAAGAGTCGAGCGCAGCTGAACTCTTGCGAATATTCGTAGCGAATTTGTGACGTCAACATTCGCTTCGCATTCGCATTCGCAGGAAGTATGAACCGGGCTTAACTGGCCGCCAAATTCATCACGTTGCGATAGCGAAAGAAAATTCCAAGGGAGTTCCAAAAAGAGAGTACTGAAACCCACGTCACCGACTCATTCGCCCTCAACGAAATGGCAATGAAACTTAAGACTCCTGTCCTAAGACATCCAGTCCATTAACTAAAGTATTGACAGAAATGTACCTTCCTGCATATTCAAACTAAGACCAGCCTTTAAATGCCTCTGTGTAATAATTGTTCCTTTTGTTTTACCAGGTGCACGCGGAAGTTTAGGGAGAATTTCATTTTGTGAGACAAGAGAAAATATTATTTGGAGGCAACCAAGGCTGTCGAGAATTTACGTGCTGTATGGCTATACATCTACAACCATATAAGAGCTGACTGCTGGACAAAGTCGTTGGAGTTCTTCATAATTCATTTGGTGAGTTGAAACCTTTTTTGTAGCAGCGTCGGGATCAATCAGGTCATAGTACGCACCAGAAAGGCTGGACAGAAGATGTTTTTTAAAGATCTTGCCTCTATATTTATAATAGCACTAGTCACACGTTCAGTGTGATTCAAAATGGCGGCCAACTTGATGATACGGATTCAGGTGACTGCATACCGTAAGGGTCTACTGCCGAACAATACGCGTACTCAGCCGCCATAAACCGCCATTTATCAATTTCACTTTTCAGTCAATTCTGAAAATGCTAGAATCACACGTCATATAAGACTCGAGGAATATAGGTTGAATGTTTTTGTGATAGGAAAAGGTCGTTTCGTGCGGGGTGATATAATCAAAACAGGTATATAAACATCATAAGTCGGGTCTTTTTCGAAGAAGTGTTTTGTATTTAGTTATGACAGAATTGGAGAGTAGTCACACGTGACGCGATAGTTTTGTGGCATTGAATTCGGTTCATTGTCATCAAAGCCGGTAAGTCAAGGTTAACTACCAAGATGGCGGTCACACTGAATATGACCAGTATCTTCGGACTAACCCTGGTTTCAACTGATGATGACTTACTGAAGTGCTGCATTTTTAAGGTCAAAGAACCAGACTAAAAATGGCCGACATTTGGAGGTCACAGATTTGTAATAATTACATCAATGTACACACTGGGGATGTATCGACCTTACCTTATAATGCTCCAGAGCATCGATGGCTCTATTGTATCCTTCCCCATTGTAAGTGCACAAAGCCGAAAGGAGCTTGAAGACTTGTTTCTTCACCGTCACATTGTCCGTGTCCAACGCTGCGTGAAGGGACAACAAAAGGAACAAGGTTAGTTAAGAGTCCTGGCGGAAACGCCGCCAAATTGTTCAGGTTACAATGTGGACGGGTCAGTAACACCCAGGCAGTCTGGAGTGTGGAACACCTCCTCTCATATGGAAATTGAATCAAGAAAAAAAGGGCCCCAGTATCCAATATCTACGACTTGTATGTAGTTGTGAGATTGAAACCACTTTGGTTTCAGATCGGGTGGTCTGACACCTCGGTAAAGTTTCATGCCTGTACGTTGAACTCTTCAAGCGTGGTAAATTGGTCCTTTAGCGGGCTTTTGGTGGTAAATATGCATACATATTCCCAATGTTTATAGATATAAAATAATAGTTTAACCACATTGCACAGAAAGATACGATGAGACGCGCGACTGGTCCTCAATACTAAGCCTACACGGTGCATGCTCACAGCTCGGCAAAGTGTCTTTTGAAAAATCACTTCGTAAAAAAAACTGTTAAGGGTCTCAAAAGCGCGAGATTTGTGGTCGTTGAGTAATAAAGAAACTGGGGTGACTCTGTGTCTGAGGGCCTTTGAACCATCTGAAAAGCAAGTGAGAAAGTTCAGTTCGACTCTGCATTTTAGTCCTTAAAACCATTGGATTTTAAAACTTCGATTACTCACGAATCATTATTTTGTCACCAAAAAGTTCCCGATTTAGAAACCTGTGGATATGCTCTTCCCCATTGACCATCCCCATTGTCCGAACTGTTTGACTCTGGTTGGTCATCTGACCCTGATTGGCCCGTCTCATTGAATGCTTGAATTTGATTGGCCTATACCTTAGTTTTGCCACCTCTTTGAGAATTCCTTCGCGGGGTCATTTACTCTATTTTTTTTCTCTAGTCATTGATCTGTTTTTACGCTCGTATTTTTGTCTGTGCCTGTGACGAAGGTCCAGATTTGATCAAAATCTATTAAGGTGAACCTCTCCTACCGTTTGTAATATATAAATACATATAGGCATATACATGTATCATTATCATTTTCAGAAGGACATTCTTGTCTTGTCTTGTATTCTTGTCTTGTCTTGTCTTCTCTTGTCTTGTCGATACTGAACGCACTGTCACCATTTGGCTATAAACATGCAGACCTCATGCATGCAAGCTCCTTCTTAGAATGTTATATTTTCAGGGAGTGATTTAAACAATTTTGGTGCCAGGGGCTGGTGTAACTAACTCGTGGCAGGAGTGAATTCCAGATCATTGTTATTAGATACAATGAAATAACGGTAACAGTCTTTGTTTGATGAGATGATGTTATATTTTAGAGTCCGATTGTTGCCGAGTTGTCAGTTTATACCCTTACGTTGCACCGGAAATTACTCAATGTTGGACGGAGTTGTGAAGTGAGTTTCTTTGCAACTGTTCTCCTGTAATTCTTTGTTGGAAACCTTTTCGAGACGACGAGAAGCTCCATGTTCCGAAGGAGATGCGTGTTTTATGTTTTCGTCTTCACTGGCGGTTGGGATGGGATAATGTGAAACTGTCATTCTTTGCAGGGTTTCATTTTTAAAAACGAAAGAACAGAATCTTCAGGTGATCGTAGCATTTAGATTATAGTCGGCCTCCAGTCAAAGCTTCTGGGGGCTGCGTGGGATGAGCATGGGCTTTGGCTTTAAAGGCGGTATGTGCATATGTGGCCCAGTAATCGTGGATCTGGTGGGCATTAAAGCTGGGATGAAGGTTGGTTAATCCCTCTATGGCTAATCCTCACATGGATTATCTAGACTTTCACTATCTCTACAAGCACAATGTAATGCAAATGAGGTGTGATGTACATGTGGTTGGGTGGTTTCAGTGAGAAGCATTCGAAGTTACATTAGCAAGGTCTCGTACGTTTGTTTGCTGTGGTGAATCATTCCGCCACCTAAAGCAATGTCCAATGCGAAGAAAATAACCCAACTTGCTTCGTTGATGGTTAAAACTCGCTAAATATGAGATTGTGCATAGAATAAAAAGATCATTGTAGTATTTGATACGGTGGGGTTGAATCGAATCTAGGGGCTATTGCCACTGGTTTAAAACAGGGCTAAACGTAGCAGGTAACAATTTAATGTCATTTTGAGACAATTTAGTAACATTACTGGTCAGAAACTAGTAGAATTGAGCTCATAAAACCGAACGACTATTGGGGCATGATTGATATGATTATTTTGGGAATGTGCGTTTCCAAGAAGGAGAAACCGCTATTCCAACTTGTTTTGGCCAATAATTGTTGGTTTCTGGTCATGTAAGCCAAGGAAAGATTTGTGCAGACGTTTCGAAGGGTTGGTGATTAGAAAATGTGCACTTTCAGCTGGCTGAAATATCAAGCATGTGATGAAACCCTCGTACGTCAAGGCGTGTCGTGGCCGCCGTGTGGTTTAATAGCACCGGATTCAAGCTCTGGTGTTTCTGATCAACAGAGTGTGAGTTCAAGTCCCAGTCGTGGCACTTGTGCAAGATACTTTACCTTGGATTGATAGTGCACATAAAAGAACCCAGAAATCGTAAAAGAGCATGGTGTTTCTGGTTCACATAGCAAGCACCCTTGTTAACAGGTTTCCGCAGGCTTGCGAGTTACAGTGATTAAGTTCACTTACCAGAAATATATAATATATTGATAATAATCAAGACGCATTTCGAAACCTGACTCCGGTTTTGAACGGAACAATGTTGAACAAACTAACGACTCTAAAACAAAACAACGTTGCAACGTCAGTCGTCGGTACCATGCCCACATGTCAAAACTGCAACAGCACAACTCTTATTCAATTATAAATTCCTGTGTCTTCGCCTGATGGTGAAGAAGATTCAGTAGTACAATACAATTGCTCGGATGTCCCTGGACAATACCTAAACCGGCAATTAACGGATGATGTTTTCCCTTCAAATTACACGTCGGGTGCTTATTGTCACCTCACAATATTAACGCGACGGAGCGACTTGCAGTGTCCTTTGAAATGAGTTCTTGGGTGGTGGGTCAGGGAGGCTTAGTGGAGAATGCAGACAGGGTCTCAAGGGTCTCAAAGGGGCAGATGACCAGATAGGTTTATTCCACAACACTGAACCTCTTGTGTAGTTACGTTCTCCACCTCGTATGGAAACTTGTTTTGGCGAGAGGCGTATGGTAAACCTTCCAAACAAAATGGCGTTCTGTGCTAAGCAGGACCTAGGAGGTTGCCACGATACCTGATCACAAAAGGAGAGGCTGACGAACAGCAGCTGTAGACAGGTTGTTTACACGTGTTTGTTGGCTTGGTTTTCTTTTGGTCTACTTGTTTCTTAAGCCCCTTGTAAGCCCACCATGAGAGAAAAGTGAATTTGTTACCACTTAATTGATAACCCATTATTATAAATGGTTGTTGATTCAAGTTTTGGGTGCAGCAGTGGTGCATCTACATGCATGGGTTCTCCACTCTAGTCAGTGCTATTGGAGTCAATGGTATACCTTGCGTAGGTCGAAGATGAACGGGCAAGAGTATAGTGTCCAGACTTTCTCAACACTGTTTTGCAAACGTGCTCGACTTGAGCGCGATCCCGATTTGGGCCCTGGTCACAGCGAGGGCGTTTTGCCGACTTTGGTGCTTATGGAAGTTTTTATTCGAAACACAACGTACTTTTGGAACCATGCTAAAATAGGGATGTATAGGCTGGAACTGAGTTTTGGAGCCTAGTCACAGCAAGGGTATTTTGCGGAATTTGGTGTTTGTGGTAGATTCTTGTCAAAATATAGTGTACTTTTGGAACCATGCTAAATAGTATGGGTGTAGGCTGGACCTGAGTTTCCGTTACAACCAGGAAATCTTGTCAGAGCGCAGCACGTCAAACTTTCAAATTTCAGCGAAAGTCTGGAACTGATTTGACATTGCAAAGTCACCTCCATAAGGATTTTTTTTTTTTCAGATACATTAGGCCAAACGTCTGGGCTTAGGCTGGAACTATAATTCCATTGCAACGCCACCCTCATAGTACAAGTCAAACGTTCAACAGGCTCCTCCGACTCGCACAATTGAACCTAAATTACGGTTTGGTGTTCCAGTGCTTTGCCGATTGAAAAAAAATTCCATACTCAGACAAACACAACATAAGCCCTTTTCAAATTTGCTTGACACCGATTCTGATTTCAGAAGGGAGCATCGACAACCCGTGCACTTAGAGGTTGTCCAAATCAGTACCAATGTAATGCATGACTACTCATTTGATAACAATCCTATGACTTCTTGGGATCAGTTGTGGTTCAATCACAGAGCAAGGACCTATGCGTGAGTTTAAAACGTGCCACTCTAAAAAGAAACTTGGGCTAGCCTGTCTTTCCGGTTGTCCAGGTTTTATCAACTCACGACCGGCATAATTCTGCCCCACAACACTGCAGTAGGCCCCCCTATTATCAGCAGTCAACAATCGAGTACTTGTGTATAGGGTACCTACGCACACAGGTTTCCATTCACAGCCTGTTTGTTCGCGTATGGGTGTCCGAAAAAATACCCTGCCAAAATATTTGGGCAAATCTAAAGCATTCCGTTGATCCGTACGTGTGAGTCTTGGACCTGTCCACCGTGCTAAAAGGCCTCCGTTAGGGCCCTGTCTGTTTACTTACTCAAAACCCCTAACTTGTCCGGGGCGGGTAGGGTTTCGACCATTGGTGCCAAGAGTAGAGACCCTGTTTAGAGTGAGTATAAACCAAGGTCCCTGTAGGCTAAATCACCTCGGGCCAGACTCGGACCAAAGTGCTAATTAAAAAGTTTAACTCGGAAATGACTCTGTTGTGCTTTTGTCGTCCAAAGGTGGCATTTTGACAAAAGAGAGAACGAGTAACGTACTTTTCTCTTTCTTTGTGGCCGTTTCTTGCAACAATTTACAGTAAATTATTGTTATGATGGATTTGCAGTCACCCCTGTAGGTTTTTTTCTTTTATAAAATACATCGGGACTTTTTGAGATGTTTTGATTACTTTTTGAATTTTCACCCTCCCTCGTTGGTTTGCTCTTCATTACGCGCTCCGTTGGTAATCGTCAACGACAATTACAATCTTTGATTTGACCTGAAATGACAACGGCTGACATCTGTCTGACAGCCATTTGTCAACTGTGTCAATTCAACCATTTTGTATGAAAAGCAAACAACAAATTAGAGTCGATATTGGTAGCAGTAATTATCCCTCTTTGAAAAAAAAAAACCAATCAAACTTGTCTCTGAATACTCTGACAATCTTCAAGAATTTAATTTTTTACAAAGAGTCGACTTGAATTGTGGCAAATGTGTGATTTCGACATCCTTTCTATATGGTTGGCAGACTACTGCCCCATCTGAATCCCTCTCGAGTAAAAAGCATGCACCATGTACGGAACCATCCAGCTTCCCTCAACTCTACCATATCTTCAAACCGACCTAAATGTACCGGTCCAGTTGGTATTGACGGTAGTTTTTAGCCTAAAGGGTTCTCTATCAGCTCGATAGTGTGCGCCATTTGAAGTGTTCCCCAACTACATGTCCCACAATAGGGTGACCCCTCCCCAGTAAACCCAACCGTGTAGTTTGGTTGGCAAACTAGAACCACCATTTTGTACGCTTCGTCGCCACTACTTGAATACGATGTGACAGGAAATTACGAGGCTCTTTAAATCTGCGCTTATCTGGACATTAATCTGCGGTTCTTTCGTTGCCAGGAATGATTCTAGATCAGATGTATGGGGTTTCTTTCTTACAATTTTGATTTCTTTTCAGAAGAAAAAAAAGGTAACAAGTACATATTATCACTTAGATATAGTCAAGGATAGATAAACCAACATAGTAACCACCGTAATGTCGTACCATGGTGTGGACCAGCCATTTTGTTTTGTTATTGTAACTTTTTTTCCAATCCATAAGTTCTATGTCCTTCACAGTCGGGATTTTGAAAAGGTGTCAACCAATTATATGGTGGCTTTTTGTGTGCCCCCCTCCGAAATCCGAAGGCCATGTGAAGAATAATTGCAATACCACTGAATGCAATTTGAGTTAAAAGAAAACACAAACACGGACACCTGTTGTCACTTAAACAGTTTATGATATACACATTTCAAAATGTAAACCGCTCTTTAACAGCAATGAAGTACAATAGGACCATCTTTTAAAGTTCTGTATTTTGCGATACAATTGGATGTCCAGCCAGAACTGAGCCAAAAGAGGGAACGCACATACCGAAGTGAAAGTGGGAAACGTTCGAAACACCCTTCTGGCGAGTCTAAACATGACGTCACAGGTGTGTTCAAAATGGCTGCATTTTCCGGAGCTAACATTTCATATCACAGCCGTTTGGGAAATGCCTTTTTTTATTATTTTTGTAGCAGAAAAGTTTCGCTGGACAAAACAAAAAGAACAACAAAGTATTGAGGCATCACATGTGGTTTTCAGTTTTGTTGTACATAGGCTACCGTCCACCGAACAGAAGAAGTTTTCGATTTTGTCTCGTGACACAATCAATAAAACACACTTTGATGTCGTCGTTTAGGTAAGCATTGATTTTTTGGGAACTGCCATGAGAAAAATCAGCTAAGATGTCAGAAGGCTATTATTGATAATTTTGCTACATTGTGCCCAATATGTATACGTGTCCACATCATTAAAACCTCCAACGGGAGAGTAGACATTCAATCGGGATATACTCCCAACGGGGTAGTTTTTAAGGCTACGATATGAAATCAGCCAACATTATGAATAACTTGACATTCTCTAATTTGGAGTTGTGACTGTCCCGTTGTGCTGGGTGATCTGGAATAGGTAAGACGTGCGATCGATTTGGAAACTTCTACGTCATCGCGTGCAGGGGATTTAAGTTTGCTTTTAGGGTTCCCCTCAGTGGCTTTGTACCTCCAGAGGTCAACTACCATAGGTACTTCGTAAAATATATGCATACATAACAGAATCACAATGTCCGTGATATATGGAATGCAGTGTGCGTAACACTATGATAATTTAGGTTCCGCGACTACCGTTTGCATACATGTGCCAAGCCGTAAAACTTATTTCCCTCTCTCCCTGGTGTGTTTGAACGTGAACAGCAGAACTAAAATATAGCAACAGTTTATAGACATGTTAAATGATATACAGTTTTAACAACTGCCTATCCAAAAAGGGGGAACAGTCAGACCAACAGAGATAGTGGTACATAAAACTGCAAGACATTTGAGAATACACTGTTATTTGGCGCTATCTAAACGGAAGATGTAAAGTGATATGGAGTTGATATCGCTTAATCAGATATCGAAGTGATATCGAAGTGGTACTTTACTGAGTTTGTGTATAGATGGCCCAGTTCTGAATTTCAACCGATACAAGTTGACTGACCATAAACAGGGTTTGCCCTTAACTTGTTTCTCAGTGACTAGCTAGCAGGACCAGTTAGGTTGTCATTTGTCTAGTCGACCAGCATTTTCACTTGTCCGTACTTTATAATAGGGATGCTTTTCGACACTGAAATGGCCAGCCGGACCACTTGGAACGAAGTTTGACTGTTCCTCTGATGTTTTTAACTGGTATTTGGCCAGCGGACTAAAAATGCAAAGTAATTGTCTTACTAAAAAAAAACAGGATATAATGGCCGTCGCTATGACTTTTAATATCTGAATTCCTTTTCAAATCAATGTCCACTCGGAGGAAGTCTCTCATGTTCACGTTGTTGTATATTGCTGCTTCTGTATACCATAATTTAGCATACGTACCTACCTGTCAATGTATAATGTTTTGCAGTTTACTTTTAGTGTATTTTTGTTAGGGTGGTGTGGGTCTTCGTAAAGATAACTTGTTGTGATTTTTAAAAATAAATAGGCCTACACTGTTGATAAAAACTTTACAAACTCTGTCCACAGCATGTGTTTTTCCAAACTGATTTTTTTTTTTAAGGTATGATCTATGGGGTGGGTAATTTATTTTGGATCGCTGCATCAACAGGTAAGGATTGGACCATTGAGTTATTAGCTCCATGGTGGGCCCATGGAGGTGGGACCTGTTTTCGTTAAGCAGGTTAGCCCCTGCCGTATGGGTAACCATAAGGAACGACCACTCATATTCAAACCATACCCCAAGGAGGTACACCATCTTGCTAGATGAGTATACAAGCTGTCAATCAAATCATATAGCGGGGGCTCTGTGCACGGTACGGCATTGGTATAGCGCGGCTCTGTGTGTACAACACCATTGACCCTCCTTGCGTGATGTGCTTACCTGTTGCCAATTTACGGGGGAAGTCCTGGTCGTCAATAATAAAGTCCAACCCCACCTGGCTGTTCATGACGGCTTTGAGGCTTTCCACTACCTCGACTTGAGCGTAGGCACGGGCAATACTAGCTGTAGACGGCTGACTCAGCCTCGTCAGAGCTTCAAAGAGTATTCCAAGTCCGTTTAGTTCCAAAAAGTTGAGCATCCATTGCGAATCGCACTGCGTCAGCCTCCTCTTCAACTGAGGAAAACTTTGCACGAAAGGGGCACTGTGCAAGAGGTGCACATAGTGTTCCGGCCCATCGCTCTCCATTGGGGGTGCTCCCCCTATTGCCCCGGTGTCATCAGCCCTGCCGAATCGCGATTCTTTGTAGCTTTGGCGCCGGGCTTGTTGTAGTAGTCTCGTCCAGCGTTTGTGTACACTACCACTGCGTTGTCGTAGGTGAGGGGCCAAAGCGGGTCCAAATTCGGATTGTCTTTTGCGGGAAAGATTCGGGGACGTCGGCAGAGACTCGCACATACTGACGGTTCTGGTGACCCGGTACCCTTGGCAACTAGTCTATTTCACACCCTTATCCTTACGGCATACCTGCGACACACAGAAAGAAAGAAAAATTGTAAGAAAACCACAGTTAAACTGTCTCGTAGAACACTTCGTTTATTATCACAAGCGATCTCTTTCCGCGTGTCGGTATGTAAAATATGTTTTACCCCCACAAGTGGGTGTCTTAAGCAAACACCAAGACAAAGTTTTGAGTATCCATGGTTGCTCCTCCACGAGTACTATCCAGCACCTTAAAACCACAGTGGAGTGTGTTTACCAATAGATTGTTCAGACGAGCCGACGCAGTTTAGGTTTCCACAAGGTACAAAGAAACCCCCTGAGCAAAGTAGTGTAGGTGAGCACTTACGGTGTGAAGTGTTTGAGGATGGTGGTGGTATTTCATTGTGCGGGAACAAGACGAGGGTTTCAGGGAAACCAAAGTTAGACTATAAGACACGTTCCGTTGATGTGATCAAGCAGATGATCACACTTGGCTTGCAAAGGAGGAGGGAATTTGTAATACGGGACCAGTCAGTGATTTCACATCGCATGCTGTAAACACCAATTCTGGTGATGGAACCATGTCCGTTGTGGTGCATTCCCCCCCCCCCCCTCCTATTTATTCGTCCGATGTGTTGAAGAACGATTCATGAAGCACTTTCACACTGTAATCGGTCTACACTGCAACAACATCTGCATGGAGTCTTCGAGGAACCAATTTTATAAAGCTGCGGGAAATATTGCTTAAAAATAACTGCTAAGGAAAATAAGCAGGAAACCAGTCAGATGATATTATTTGACGCTTTTGGCTGGTAACCTTATTCTGGTTAGCAAATGTCTGTTGTGCTTAACTACTTCAACAGCTCCATGAAGCTGTGCCCAGTAGTTTCCTTCGAATCCAATATAAGTGTTCTGGGTTCTTTTACGCGCACTATATACCAATACATGGGACGCACAGCTTAATGTCGGTCCCATCCGAAGGGCACAACAACTACGGTAAAGTATCTACTAAGGACACAATACCAGGACTCGAACCCACACTCTCCGGATCAGGAACGCAAGAGCTCCAATCCTGAGCTCTTAACCGCTCGGCCACGACACGCCACCCTTATTTGAAGAAGGAAAAAAACAACAACAACGGTGTAACAAGAGCTCAATAGTTAACACAAAGTTATTTTTGAATTTTGGAAAGAAGGAGGGGGGGGGGCTTTATACCACATTGCACGACATGACAACGTATTCCATACAGCCTTCTTTTTCTCCAGAGGGAAAGCTCCACTTTCTTGATGGATTCCGGTCTTTTGTCAACTTTTTTTTCTTTTCTTGCTATGACTGATCACAAAAATAGTTGATGAATATAAGTACTGACAAGTGTACACCCACTTGTTTTCAAGTAGTCGATGAGCCTACGGCCCTATCGCTGTACCAAATCACCAAGGTACTTTGTTGTTCCAAAAATGCGCAATTTTCTGTGCCAACTTGCGAAATGCATCAAAATGTACTATTTTACTGTTAACGAACTCTTAAAGTTTGACTTTTTGTGTTGCCCGCCCAATAAAATACAAACGTGTGGGTGTTTGAAAAGGCACAACGGAACTTTTTAAATGGAGGAAGCATAGCCATAAATGTCTTGTTCTTGTTTGTCAAGCGGTCATGTTTGATCGTCAGTATAGAACTATAAACCCCATTTTTATCTTTTGAAATGGAGTCATTTTGCACCAAATGTTACAAAAAAGCAGGAGTTATATTTACCGTACTTATTTCATTTGCATTATCTTAAATGCTGGAAAATTCAACAAACTCTCACACAAAAGGTTTCGGCATGTGCCTTAAAGCCTATACCTCCCCATGAACTTGGTTGAGAAAGAAAATATGATGACTGAATTATACCCCCAAAAGGCCCTTTGATGTGTCTTTTGCCGAATTGTAAAGGTGGGGCCATAGTCCTCTACTGCAGTAGACCTTAACGCACACCACCAGGGTCACAGAGAGTACGGGGTTATACACCGAAGTTCAACCGCCACACAGTACCTGCAGATTTTATACTTTGTCTAAAATCATAACCAAGACAATGGTTGACATCAGCCCCCACCTTTCCCCCTCTGAAAATACTTTCAGTTGAACACAATACCATAT
This sequence comes from Pisaster brevispinus, assembly GCA_023634235.1. Lineage (NCBI taxonomy): Eukaryota > Metazoa > Echinodermata > Asteroidea > Forcipulatida > Asteriidae > Pisaster > Pisaster brevispinus. The sequence continues at coordinate 15,740,946 of JAMKCF010000005.1, read as the reverse complement.
GTCAACTAGAAGTCAGCTTTTGAAATTAAACACATTTGCCGCAATCTCAAAAGGAGGACGGCCTTTGTTGCCGAAGGTTTTCTAACCAATTTCGGAATGGAGTTTTTTTTCCCAGACTAAATACATGTATTTTAGCGTTGACACTGTTAACAATAATGCTCACCTTGTCTAAAGGGTTCACCATTTTCCTGAAAGAGGACCCAACCTTTCCAAGGACAGTACTTGAACCTGTGGATAGTCTGGTACTATTTTGTATTTAATAATAATATAATATGACGGTGGATCAAGGTTGGCCCATTCAGATAAAGGTGAAGGGTGCTTCACATTGACCTTTCTATGTATGTGTCAATGTAATGCAATATTTTATTCTTCAAGGCAGGCTCAACTCGAATTTTTACACAAGTTATAGCGTACAGAATTGATTGGAAGCCGGATTTCCGGATTTTGAGACAGAAAGATCACCATCCCTTACGCACAATTTGTGTCGCAAAGCAGCGTGAAACTAGAAGTGCCCCCCCCCCTCCAAGTAGTTGACCATTTTTATGTTCATAATTGGCTCGGTGGATACAATTCTTTCTCTCTGCCTTTCACTTCTGTGGACCCCAGTTCAAATCCCGTCTCAGACCGGAGCCTTGCATGTGGATTGGGTTTTCAGTTCCCACCTGACTCGCACGTGTTTTCCTCCCATCATCTCAAACTAAAGCGTCTTCGTGGTTTCTTGTGATTGGTGCTTACGCTCTTGGATTTTTAGTTATAAAAACTGTTTTACTTTAAAACTAATGCATGTATGTGAAATAATTTAAACACTATATAGAAGGGAGAACATATCTAAATGAGACAATTTCAGTTTCTACGTCGCATCATAATGATAAAATCTAACAGTAATGTTGTCCCGTTTTTAAAAACGTCATTGGACTCTTGAACGGCAGTTTTTGTTTTATGAACACACCCCAAAACGATTTCCCTACACCAATCAGAATTTTAAAAAAAGAATCGTGCTGACCCGGAAGTGAGTACGACCCATCCGGGCCCTTCTTCAGACCAATTCTGACCCAGCACATTTTAGGGTGCACCCCCTACCCACCCATCCTCCCCGCTGGGAGGGTATATCAGCTTCGAGTTTGAACCACAGTCTATGGTCAAGTGATGCTTGCTTTTCATTCAAGATAGTACCCCACCCCATCCCTGCCACCATCACCACCCCCACGGGTCAAACACCCTTCTTCCAACGACTGTACATACTAATGTTGGATTGACAACAGAGAGCTAGTAGTGTACGATTTTCATCACTATAGGTACGAAAGATTGTCTTGTTTACAATTTAAATGACATGTTCTTTTTGAGGGCGTGCTAACCCCCCACAATGAGTCTGAGAACAGTGACCGGAGGGCGCCCTTGGGGGGAGTTAATTCCTATTAAGGAATAATCCATAAAGTAACCATTGTTGTCCTGAATTGTCTATTAAAGCCTGATCCAAGATAAATGGACCGACTGGACGATTAATCAATTTGACAAAACCCAGCGTGTGATCACCGTGCTACAAGGGGAGAAAGATATCATCGATTTTAAAGGAATTTCGAGTGTTCCGTACACCAGTGGTTTAGGCCCATAAGACTTGCGTCTGGTCTCCTGCTAGGTCTGGTACATGGTAAAGCATACAGCCAGCATTGGTAACTGTCAAAGACTAAGGTATCCGCACTTTGTGTGGTCCAATATGTAACCCAAAAAACGAACCTGTGAAAGTTTAAGCTCAACCGGTTATCAGAGAAAAAGAAAAAAAAAGATAGTGAAAAACCCAATTTAATATTTTCACTGTTTTGAAAGCTGTTTTTAAAACATCAGATTTCGGACTCGCGAGGCGAAAACTAATTTTCTACTCATATTTCTACCCAGTCAGTTTTCCTCGTGGTTTGTAACTGTATGTTTTTAAAAGATAAAAAAAGTCACATCCCCTTATTTCAGGTGATCCCTTGGCTGCCGCTTCCCAGGTTGTATCGTACACTTGGGTGTGATCCCTGGCTACACGGCAGTTTACGGGCTGAATGGCTTTTGACTGGCACCCCCCGAACAAAGATATTGAGAAAACATGGAGACTGCCAACATAGGGCTAGATAGCTCAGTTGGTCACCGGCACGTTAAATCGGAGGTCGTTTGTTCAAATCCCGCTCGTCAATTTTTCTTTCCTCAACCCCACATCTTGTCTTCCAAATACATACATTATAATTGCAAGAATAAATAATTAAAATTGAAATTTCCACCAAAACCATCTGTATACCATGCAATTTATGTGCAAATTTGTGAACCTTTATTTTCAATCTTGCCAATGTTGTGCACACATCATTGTTAATGATAGCATGGTGACGGTAGGGAAGCCTAGGTCGGAAGTAGCGTTGTACAATATTCATTAATATGCAGGCAGCAATAGCTTCTGACTTCGCGGTTTTGAGCAGACAGAGGGCGCTGTATACATTACACCGTGTGGGCAACGGTTCGCTCGTTGCATGGATGGAGAATATTATAGATGGTTAAGTGACAAGTATGTGTGACGTATGCACGTAGGATATTGTTTTTAGTTATGTTTTGCAAAAATATCCCAGCATTAAGAAATTAAAAAGAGTCAGCGAATAATAATGCTGATAATGTTAGTTAACCGCACACAGCCAAAGACCCATTTTAATAGCATCAAACCAACTACTGTCAGTCTGTCTCTTATGTGGACCATCGGGGGAAAACATTACAGTCACATAAATGCCTTGGCCATAAAATATCAATCTAAAAACACAATTCCATTGGTAACTATTGGTGTGATGCGAGTATGATAGAGTCAAGTATGTCAAATTGAATGTACACAAGAAAAGTCATGCATCAAAAACATTAAGATCCCCCTCTTGCCCCCCCCCTTAATGAGATTTATTTTTTTATTTATCACAAATGAATGGTTCGTTATTTTCAAAATAGTCCAACCCAAATAATGTATTTGCCCCGTCTGCCCCCCCCCCCCAAAAAAAATGCCTGGTTGCACCACTGAAACTTATCCCTCGCTCCAAATAGGTAACCTTTGCACGTTAGACACATGTAACTTGTGACGTCAAATGCTTACAAAAGAGCCACATAGCCTGGACTTCCTGAGGGCACAATATGTACACAGCTCATTAGAAGAACACAAAAAAAAATCCCATATCTATGGTGATTACATAGTCTCATTTTTATCAACTTTTGATATGAAGTACGGGGGCACATCTCAAAACCTGTTCCGCTGTGATTTTTATAACTCTTAAACTTGTATTGAAATTCTGACACAAATTGTAACATTTTCCTTATGACGGGTGTAGTATCTTGCCTACCATGAAATGACCTGGGTTGTACAAGGTCACTCTTTTTGTAGGCAAGGGTTATGTGATCTAAATATGTACCAATCAATATCTCAAATCACAGATCACCACTTGCTAATTAAACAGAAATGACATGTAACGTTTGGATTACGATATAGGCTTTAACCTTGGTACCAAACGGATTGACTTTTTTAAAAAGTCAATCACAAGAGTTTTGGGCCAGGGTTGTGACGATGGAATCATCCGTGAGAATGGCTCTTGGTGTTAATTTGTGGGATAATCCTTGGAACAAACACGAGATCATCTTATATTGTTATCGGATATGAGGTGTTATGATGTCAAGGCACCAATATGCAGAGTCATGATAAAATAACGCCAGTCTTTTATCAGGGATATGTTCCGATGTGTGACAAATAAAAATGGGCCTAATGTATGTCTCTAGTTGAAGGTGTTTACATGTATATATATATATATTTATTTATTTTTATTCATGCTTATGGGCTTGTTTTGAGTAAGTTTTGTTTCTTACAGGTTTTGCTTCTTTTTGTTGTTGAATGTTTTTACTTTTATGTTGCATTGTTGTGTGTGTAATTCCATTTTAATAATTTATCTAATTACATCTTTATTGTAGGCAAGGAGGGGTCTGGTTGTACACAGCTTTTGATAAAAGTTGTTATTCCTTGACAGCCACTGTTCAATTTAAATTTATTGTAACAACAACAACAACAACAACAACAACAACAACAACAACAACAACAACAACAACAACAACAACAACAACAACAACAACAACAACAACAACAACAACAACAACAACAACAACAACAACAACAACATCAACAACATCTACAACAACTAAGATAAATTACATGGGGCTATAACCCTATGTTTGTTTTACACCTTAATGCAATTTTTTTTACTGCTATTTCCAAGAAAAACTGCTATGTGGGCCTTTTATTTCCTAAGGGGAGTTTGCCAGGGTTGAGCAAATTCCAGTGTGAACAGGTCGACCAAACTGCCCAGGAAATTTCACGGGAAATTAATCTGGTGTGAAAGGTGCTAAGGAGGTTTTTCTTATCTAAAATGTTCTCTTGAATGCCACATCTTGGCCCAATTTCATGGCACTGTTACCACAGAGTTATGCGCTTACGGAGCCCTCTACAGAGCATGAATCTATATTGGTCATAAGCTCAGAATTCCACATCAGAGTCATGCCACTGGGCCCTGGTCACATGAAATAGCTGTTGCACCCAAAAGTCCAGCTAATAATAGACTGAATCATAGAGCAATGCTAAACTTAGGCTACTTTTGATCATTTACTGATCTGTTTGAAGTGGTCACAATTATAAAAGTTGGTCTTACCTGTCGTACCTGTCAAACCGTGAGCTACGGGCCACTTAATTTTCTTTTAAAAAATTCGGCTCTTGAGTGTCACATAATATGATCCATGAAATGTGCCCAAAACTCCAGCTATATAGACTGAGCCATAGAGCAATGCTAAACTTGGGCTATTATTTGATCATTTACTGACATCTATTCAAAGTGGTGGAGAACATAGGTTGGTCTTACCTGTCAAACCGTATAACAATCACAGGTTTCCAAAGAAAAACCAACTTCCAAGACCTCATCAAAACACCTGTTCATCAAAGACACCCTCACGACCAACTGTTCGAATCATGACTTCTTGTTACAATTGCCCTATTTTACTCATTAGTCATAGAGTTTTACTTTAGAAGTTAATGATGATTATCCCCCGCTTTCAGGCATTGTTTGTTTTCGCTCTAATTATGGATTTGTGAATACACCATTAAGGACCCTTCGGCATGTTATCTTTTGTTTTATCTAGGCCATGCTGTTAATTATTGGCGTCGTTTAGTTCAGTACAGTGCACTTTTGCCGGGAGTGGTTATTATTTATGACATAACTATGATTTCAAATAGGTCGTGAAGGAGTTTGGATTTTCTGCAGTGTCAGTGTCGAAACTTTGCGTACGAGTCTCTCAAAACAAAGCATTAGTTCAAACACATAACAACTTGACCGAAAAAGTTGTCTAATTGTTGGGGGGCAATTAAACGAAATAGCCAGTCGGTCAGTTTCATTTGTGGTTTAGTCGATAAAAGAAAAAGTGTACGCAAAATGGTTTTCTCAGTATTTCAGATGGAATGTATACTCCCCATGGATAATTGGTACTTTTAATATTTATAAATTAGTATTTATTTTTTATTTTCATTCTTTGGACAATACAATAATTATAACAAGCAGAGACCGTTCAGGGAAAGGCAAAAGTCAAAAAAATGTCATCAAAAAAGATGTGCCCTCCCAGACCTTGATTATTTAAAAGAGTAAACATTTATATACTAAAATACACAGAAATCAAAAATATTGTAGTAAGCAACCCGATTGATGATAAATAAATTAGTTTTCGGTGACTGACAATTATTGTGGTTTCTTTCCCTACCTAGTCATCTCTGTGGATCCCGCTACCAATCTCACCTCAAACCAGGAGCCTTACTCAATGTGAATTGGGTTTTCAGTCCCTACCTGCGTGGGTTTTCCCCATTCTGGGTTTTCCCCCCACATCTAAAACTGAGCTTTTCTTTTCGGCTCATATTCGTCCTGTTGTTGGCAATAGTTGTGCTTTTGGATGTGCAATAAAACAAAACAAATACATAAATATAGTTTTATAAACCCCTATATATTATCAGCACACCTCGTGCCATGCTTGTAACAAACTAGGCTATCTATACATACTATTTTCTCACGATTCTGTAAACCACTGCGTTTAGACTGAATCCCACCGCTGCCACCAGTATTATTGTTATTTCTTTAACGTAGGGAATGTTCCCCTGGATCAATTATCGAGGAGGAATCTGGGTAGAATTCAAGAGTCTTAGAATATGAAACATAGTCTTCCATTTAGCATAGAAGAATCCACTATAGTCTATAGATTAAGGAAAAATCCCACCGCTGCCACCAGTGAACGTATAGGATGTTCTCCTGTGTGGATTAATCACCGAGGGGTAGTTGAATCACGGAAGAGTCCACGAGTCTTAAAATACGTGCAGCATCTTGTATTAAGCACATTGCAACCCAGGCGTACTTATTTGTATGACACTGTACCCACTTGAGTAGGTTGGACTCTGTCGTCCTATGTAAACCAGGGTAACATAATTATTTGCCCCCAGCTGACCCCAAACACGAAGCAGCTTTTCATCACAAATACTGAGGTGTCTTTGTACTTTAAATGTCCCACTTCCAGAGCTAGTTGTAAGAATAATAGGTCTACTTTTTAAAAAAGAGAAACTATAACGGTCGAAAGCTGGATAAATTTGCATAATAAAATATGTTAAATGAAGGAAATAAGTACACAATTAGAATACATGGTGAAACGAACCCCCTTTAAGAGTAGATCAAACAATAGCTGCTGATAACATTCAGCCAAGTAAACGTTGTTATCTTTTGGTGCACACTGGGCTTTGTTCATGCCGCCATTATGGCGGCTAAATGCACTGTGAGCTGATTCCATACAAAACTTTACTATTTTTGTGCACGGCGACCCCCCCCCCCCCCCCAAACAACACCACTACTACCACTACCACCGCCCTATATTGGTCTCTACCCAAGTACAATGTTGCAACCCAATTTTGTAATTTTTTACAGTGCAGAAATTAATTCGACTTAGCAAGCGATATTTCAAGGTCTGACTTTCCACTGTTTTGAGATTTTGTTTGCTTTTGACTAAGTTGTTTATATCATTTTATTACTATTACTTTTTATAAATTTATTAAGATTTTGCAATTGCATTCTATTTCTTTTTAAAATATTTTACTATTGGTATAAACGATTTCTCGAAACCTCTAGTTTCTAAAAACACATTGTCAAAATAATCTATGCAAATGTTATCATTAAAAAGTGCGTCGACGTTTTCAAGTGGATGCTTTGTCAGTAATTTTAAGCACGATTGACTGTGTTTGTTTTAATTTTTCTAAATCAAAAAAAAATTTGGAACATTTTCTTTGACTTCAATATTTCAGATTGCAATGTTATATCCTTTGGGGAATTTGTGAGCCATGTAAGCTGTAAGCCTATAGTATACTTAATTTTGATATTTGTAGTATATTATGATAGTACTATTTCTATACTACCAATAACATTACAAATTAGTATGATTTTCAGATTGTTGTACCAAAGCCTTATTGTGGATTTAAACAACCGGGGAGCAAGTTTCAATTTACTCAAGAACACGAAAGTAGGCCCATTTATAATTTAAAAAAAATTGTATTTATACAATTTTATTTCAAATTATATTCGATTTACTTTACTGGTTGCCAATTTTCATTGGTTTTGGGTGTCCGTGAAAGCGTTTGATTATACTATGCAATTGAAACAATGGACGTAATGAAATGAGCTTAACAGTTTCACGTTGGCGTCTGATTCGTTTGCATTGTTAAAACACACGAACAACTCTGGCTATTGTCAGAGACCAGTATCTGCCTTTCATATGACCCAACATTCACATGAAATAGCAAACCTGTGAAATGTAAAGCTCAATCAGTCTTTGAAGTCACACAAAGGGAAAATCTTTACACATGTTTTTACTGTTCTAAAACATTGGGAGCAAAACTAATTGCTGAAACTTGTTTCACAAAAACTATAATGGCATTTCAACCTAAAATATTTCAAGGAAGTTTTTCAATATGGCCTTCTCTGAACAATATAGTTATGCCCAAATCTGTGAACATTTGTATTTTTCAATCTTAACATCGTGCACACTCTTTAACGTAGTTTGCTTGGGAGGCTTCAGGATTACTTTACCTGTCAGCCTCGATTTGGTATCGTGGATTTGAATGGAGAAAAATACAAGATGGCGGTACCGTGATAAAACAAATGTATAATGCGCCTCCTATCAGGGTGCATCCCAATAAATAAGGAGAAAGTAGAGCGTCAGCCTCGTGAATTGTTTTGTAGGCCCTCAAGCTATATTCTATTCTAGACAGACTTGAGACCCCAATACAGTGTAAAAATGTCGCCAAATTGTGATCTGGTCTTTGTTTTCGAAATTGAGGTATTTTGATAGGCCCTGAAATAAATGGTCCTACTTGCCGAGAGGTGTAGGGACATTTTTCAAGATTGATGCTCGGACGTTTGGAAAATAACACCGGTGTGGGGTGTTTGGAGGAAGAATAACTCGACGGGCCTTGGGACTCTCCATATCAAATTGAGCAGGGGATAAAAGTTCAAGAGTCAATGGATAATTTCCCCTTTACAGTAAAAAGCTGTATTTCTTTTGTATTTTTGGATATTTAGCATTTTGCACTGCATGCTATGTGAGTTTATTTAAGTGAAGACTGTAAAATGGACATCTTAACTTAATACATGTACCATAATAACCATTAATAACACATTCAAGAGTAAATAAATTGATAGCATTGGGTCACGTGGCTTAGCGACGGGAGTGTCACTATAATTAATCGAGCGTTCATGTCAAATGTCAACTAATAATTGATATTTAATCAGTCGATGAGTAATCATAGGAAACTCCTATATCATGCTGATCATGTATACACATAAATTGTAAAAAGGAATAATTTGAGTGAAGACATGATTTTGTTTCCCTCTGTGTACACTTTTTTTCTAACAACATAATTTGGGGTTGAACAAAGAACAATTCACTAGTGCAGGATTTGAACCTGCACCTCCGGATTAACGTGCCGGCACTCTACCAACTCAGCTATTTAGCCCTATTTTTGGCGGTCCCCCTATTTTGTCAATATTTTCTTTTACATACAACTTTTTCTGTGTAAGCCTACATTGAGTTGGCCTAACACAATTTGGTTTTTTGTTGGTTTTTTTTATATATATTACATTAACATAGTTTTGCTATTATTCTATGCACAGTATAATACTCAAAAAGATTCGTTCGCAAAGTTTGCAAGCACTTAAGCCAATAAAACTGACAGACGGGTTCCAATCAACCTGGGTGTCTGCCAAATACCCCCAGATTTTGAGCCCTTGACACAAATTACGAGTAGCAGCACTATACATGACCACAGCAAAATGTCACCTCAATGGTTCAACGCGCACCCACCTTCCGTTTTCAAAAGGAGTCCAGGGCATCCGTTCCCAAAAGTTCTGCCGCCAGTAACAAACTTCCTCGACACGTCTGGCCCTTTCCTTCCTCGGGACACTTAAAAATATAACTGTCATCGCATTGTAACGCAATCCATCATCAGAAAACAAACAACTCGGGTAGATGACATCGGTATGACTCCCAAGTACATGTGTTCACTTTTGCAGACACACAAACGAAACTTGATGAGGTTGCGAACTTCTTCACCAGCAGAGCCCTAAACCTGCGTTCAATGTGACTAAACACCAACAAAAAAACCACCACAGAAACTTAAGAGTTTGATACTTGAAAAACAGGTAGCACAGTGTGTCAGGACTGTTTGCACTCTTTGTTAGCACAACCAAACTAAAAATGAGTTAACGTCAAAAGGAAAGGGTCATATTGGTGAACTCAGATCTAACAAAGATAACAATATGGTGCAGGCTCCCTTCTAGAACTGTTTGGGATATCGTTGTATCAACATTATTCCTACGGATGATGGATGGAGCGGGCGCGAACCAACACAGTAGGCCGAGATGGGCAGCTCCAACCCCCGGCCTCCCTCAATCCATCGTCCTGGTCTGGAAAATAGCTCCGGGCCGGTTTGACCGTACTTCCGAAACCTTTCAAACTCGGAACAAATATCGCTGTGGATTTTGTTAGTTTTTTTTTTTTTTTTTTTTTTTTTGAAAGTCTCTTTTCCACAAAGGAAACCGTTCTACCCTTCCTGTTGGGAATAATGAGAATACAAAACCCCAAGACTCCTCAAAAATCAACCACTGGGAAATTTGATGTGAGTGGTCGCGTCGGGTCTTACCGGGACCTGGAACGATGGAAGAGCATCTGAACATGTCCCCCAGGGAGGGAAATTGAGCTCCAGATCCATTCAGGTCAGACAAGAAGCACTTCCATCATTTCCGACGGGTAAATTGGAAGTGCCACCTTACCAATTAAGCAAGACTTTTATTAATGTTCTCCCATTTTTATCTCCAATTAGTATTCTTTCTCAAGTTTTTTATCCACGACTGAAATTGGTAAAAGACTTCGGCGACTTATAACGTCGGGAAAAGGTCAACTGCAAACAGAAATGACTTATAATGTTTGAGGAATAGCAAACAATTTTGGGTTGAACAAAGAAAAACTGACTCAGCGTGACTTGAACCTGGGACCTCTGAATAAACGTGCCGGCGCTCTACCAACTGAGCTATCTAGCCCTATGTTGTCAGTATCCCTATTTTGTCACTATTTTTGTTTGGAGGTATAATAAACAGGGTAAACAGTACATGTTAGAAAAAAATAGTCTTGTTGATGGGCAATACCGTAGAGCTAGGCCTCATGTGTGTGGCTTTAACTGGGTTTTGAGCCTGTTGCAATAGATCGTAAAGCCCTCTCTCTTTCTCTCTCTGTGATTGAACCAAGATAAACGACGACTGTTTTAAACAGACCTGTGGGCCCACTTCCCTGGCCCTACTTACCACAGGTTGTTGTGCTTACGGCACCCTCGAGCGGTAAGCGAAGATTTTCGTGGTAAGCAGCACCATGAAATCGGGCCCATGTTTATTATAAACTTTTCCTTGCAGAGTATGCACCCTGTTTGCCGTTGAGGGCGACCAGAAAACAAGACGCAAAACCCAAATTGTTGATTTTAAAGATCCGACCTTCATGCAGAACTTAATTGCAGGAAGTCGGTAACAGTATATGTACTAAGGTATGGAAACTCCGCTGGTAGCCGGTTTCTGCCATAAAGTAAGATAGTTCCATGTACTTGAAGGCCTTGGTTGGGTTGTTTACTGCATGCGCGATAATTTCGGTATTACGGCTTTGAACAATGGCGTAAGCGTTAGAACAGACACTGACGTCACACGCACCTACGGTCTGCCATTTTGAGAGTCAAATTGCATGTAAAGATTATGGTGCGCGTGTAAACGCGCACGAGTGGCCCATTATACTCACTACACGGTTACATGGGGAAGCTGACTCAAAATGGCGCAACTAAGATGTGAAAAGTTGTGGTGATGACGTAAAGTAAATTGGGTCATTTATATGCTTTTCGTTCTTTGGTTTTGGTTCGTGCTTAACCAGAGGCTCGTCTTGTCTCACTTAACTCATAACAAAGTTCACTTCGTTTCAACTTTAATAGTAACAAGGGTGAGACCCAGTGTAGGACAGCTATAATGCATCTCCTAGCGACAATCACCCACGATAACCAGATACCGAGGGGCACCCATGTACAGACTACGCAGCATTCGCTGCTAAAATGGCCACCTGCTGCCAGCGATAACCTAATTAGAATCGATCTGCCCCATAAAGGCTGTTGCCCCAATCGGTTATTGACATAATATAGATTATCGTAACAAGCTCCCAGTTGGTCTGCCTTTCCTTTTGTTCAATAATCTTGACATATTATTTTCATAACTACAGTCAGATATATAAAAAAAAAATCAGTTCTGCTCGTTCAGGGTAGCACACACACCATACATTTTTTTTACTCTGACCTATTTGATGATTAATTGATTTCAGAATGCAAGGATGCAAAGTGGAGATAACAAACGGTAACAAACAAACAAAGTGTCACTTCCGGAAAGCCCTTTATTGATGCCCTGGCATTGTAGCCGGTCGGAGCTGGTTGTAGGGGGGGGGGTGATAAATACAATTATGCATCACGTGATGACCTTTATACTTATCTGTTATTTCCGCACTTTGTATTTATCGTATATTTTTTCAACTTGAAACCCCCTTTTCAATGCCTATGTTTATTTCTTTAGAAATAAACGGCTCATTTTGTGACGGATTCGCTGTCATTTTGATCGGAAAACAAAATGGGAGGGGCATGCTGACCAGGGCCCAGTTGCATAGAGCTGCTGCAGAAAATAATTGCGTGTACGTTTGCTGCTTAGCAAATTATAAGCAGGATACCGGTCACAGATTGTACATGTGACATGGTATTTTGGCTGGTAAACTTATTCTGGTAAGCATTTTTTATTTTTTTGCACAAGCATCTCTTTGAACTTGGGTCTTGGGAATTTAGCCTCCTCTGGGACTAAGATAGGCATACGAGTTCATTCCATTTGTGGAATTTGTAAAGTGTACTTCAAGAACAAAATATCTACGACGTTTTTAAAATTTATTTAAAATTATGTTGTTTGTTTGTTTATTTTGTGTTATTGTTTTTATTTATTTAGTTTATTTGGGGGTTTTGGGTGGGTTTTTTCTTGAGTTTAAACCTTGTTGTTTGTTACCAGTATGTGATGTTTAGCCTTATGTGAGGTTTGTTGAGAGACCATGTTCATAGATTATTCTCTACACAGTTGCGGTGGCTCTGGACAAAAACTGGTGTAACAACCAGACGTTTCGATCAGTAGGCACCAAAAGCCGCCAGAGCCTAAACTGCTCGAAACTTGTAGATGGAAAGACAGAGACAGAGGTGGGGAGATTTTAGTACATGTTGTCTTCACTAAACAGCATTAGATTGTGTATTTTCAAATCTTACTAGTAAAGAGTAGACACGCTCAGATCACGCCAACTGAAGGGGTTTGAAATGATGATGTTCTGCTTTCAAAATGTGAATGGGTTTTTTTTCACCGAGGGAAACTGTTCCGCATTATGCAACTTCAAATTATAACGAAAGTGCCGTACTTTATCTATTTTCTATTAACGTCGTTAATATGGTTCTGTGCCAAAGAACACAGTCGCTGTGTTCAACAAAATAGTGGAAAATGGTATTTGCTTTTTCTCGTTTTATTCTTTGGGTGGTACTAACACTGTCAACACGAGACCTATCAAGCGTAAATTGTAAATAAAGCACAATAATCCAGACATAGAAAAATATAGTTCGAAAAAAATAGTATTCAGGTGATTTTCACCAAGCCTACCAACCGTCGAATGAACAAAGGGTTAGTCGCCTTTGAGTGACTGAAATCAAGGCACTCCGGTCGCGGGTAAAGTGAGTCGGCACTTTCCTAGTCGATAAAAAAAGTCGTGTGCCTTCGGCAGGGGCTTAGAAATCTTTACACGCGAGCTGAAACTGGTGGCGCCAAGCCCCGAGTCTCCACGGGTTTTCCGCATTGTTGCCGTTGTGTTACCTTGGAAAGCAACTGAGAATGAAACCCCGAAAAGGGGTAAAGGAAACGGCAGGGGAAGCTAAAGGGAGAGACTGAACATACAGATCAGAGGCTACGTGCGCGATAAAATGACAAGTATTTTTAAGAAAATGATCTCACTAGTTTGGAATTTTTCAGTGGGGAAACCTTTTGTTGTTCAACCTGTTTGCAGTCGACTTTTATGGCTGTCTTGGTTTGGCCAATAGATGGCGAATGTAGTGGAGCTCTTTGCTGCAAGTTTGCTGAGATTTGATCGGGAAAACTATAGCCCTTTCCCCAAAAATTTTTAATTAGTGTTTTGTATCGCCGTTGGCGGCGCCCTCACATGCCCTCGAACTAATACGTAATACTGCGGACTGGTGAAGGTTGTTTATGTTCGTCTCTGTCCATTTACTGATTAGTGATTGGTTTCTTTGGATCGTTTCCTATTTCTTCAAGGTTTGTTTTTTAGTAACGTGTGTTAGTTTGCATCATGCCGAGCAAATGTGCTGCCGGTGTGGCAGGAGATTCTGTGTGCCCCCCCCCCCCCCCCGATACGGCGAACTGTGTACAAACTTCTTCTGATAGCGCCCTCTTCTGAATCAACCCCCTTTAGCCCATGTTAATTTCTCATTATGGCGGGGAAAGAATCTCCGCCGGGGACAGACTTCCCGAGGACACACCGGTGTCATTACGGGGTGCACCGTGTAAGAGCTCCATGCACACCCGACGCTAAATGCTAAACTTTCAAAAGTACTCAATAAATGGCTTTAAGTCTCGCAGCGAAATCAATTTAATAATTTGTTTTAGGTAGGCCTATATCCCAAAATGAGAATCCTAAAACGAGTAAACTGGCCAGACTCCATCTTGAATAGAGGGCCGTACGCTAAGGCCATTTTTCGAGGACGTAGGCCTATCATGAAATGCCCCAGGCCCAGTTATAAACCGTAGGGTATAATATTGGATAATTGTTTCATCGCCTCATAAAGCCACGCCCTTCAAAAACTTATTTAGGCTACAGAAACATTTTGGGGGTTCGCAAAATCATTATTGATGCTTAGCTGTGCGAATAAATTTTGACATAAGGTAGTAGTTTAGTGCGCCATTAGTCTAGGTGAGAACATGTTGATAAGCAAAAACATATCAAAGTTTGGTTCGTCCTGTAAACATTCAGCGTCGGGATGGGCTTTTACTCATTTGTCAAATCAAAATAATCACAATGTTCACCTACTTGCTACAATTTTCCGCGAGAGGGCGCTATCATCCGCTAACTGCTAAGTTCAACTGATCCCCTGTTATCAGAGGTTACGAGGTTATGAGGTCGAGGTTACGAGGCGATGTAGTTTGTTAGCTTGCACTTTCGACCGTCTGCTGCATGCATCGTGTACATAATGTTGTGTATCTCATGTAGCGTTGTTTTATTCACTATAGGTTGCGTTCGACTAGCTTCCCCGTGTGTACCGGGGATTTACACTCGTGGTGGGTAGCCACAATACGAGGCTAATCGAACGCTGCGGTGTTTTCGCTTATAGCACTCTGGGAAAATTAATGCCAAAGCTTGATGCGTAGCCCATAGGGTGCGTTCGAGGGTGCGTTTGATTAGCTTACACGTGTAAGTAAAACTTACACGAGAGCGTTCGATTAGCCATCACGTGATACTCGTGTCTGCCCGGTGTCAGCCACCACAGCCCCAGTTCGCGAGCGGGTCTCTGGTGTATGCCCGGGTGTAATGACGTAGTTTCCGACTGCAGGCGTATCATACCAAGATGGCGGGGCCGGACAAGTTGATTGCAACGCGAGTACAAAAACTACATAATAATACACTGATTTATCGTTTATGAAACAATTATGGCAAATAATCACCAAGAAGCAGTCTTGGTACTCCTGGATTTCTCCTCTGCCTTTGATACTCTTGACCATTCTCATCTTTGCAAGCGTCTCTCTTCTGGTTACGGGTTATGTCACACAGCTTTGAAATGGATCGTGTCGTATTTGGAGAACCAAAATCAATCAGTTCTCATTGATTGTGTGAAATCTGACTGTCATTGCCTGTGGTGTGGTGTTCCACAAGGTTCTGCAGCCGGATCCCTACTATTTATATTGTTCCGCTGCAAGATCTCATAGCTGCTCATGGTATAAAAAGTATTGTTTATGCAGATGATACCCAGTTTTATCTTACCTATCATCCGGCGGATCGTGACTTAGCCATGGCAAGAATTAACGCTTGTTTTGACGACATAAGATCTTGGTCATTATCAAACAAACTTGCTCTAAACGATGCTAAAACTGAAGTTATTGTTTTCAACTCTCGTTTCACTAATAACAAGCCTCCTGCTGAAATTCACATTGGACAAACCACTATTCAACCATCACAAGTAGTTAGAAACCTTGGTGTTCTTATGAATTCTTCAATGAGTATGACCGACCAAGTATAACGAAAGTCTGCAAATCTGCTCTTCTGCAAATCAGAAAGATTGGTCGAATTCGACGCCATCTTGATGATGATTCAACTCTTCTCCTTGTTCATGCCTTCGTCACTTCTAATCTTGATTCATGTAATTCTCTTCTTACTGGACTTTCTGATAGACAACTTTCTAAAACTCAACGAGTTCAGAACACCACTGCTCGCCTCGTCTCACGTACACCTCGTTCTCAACATATACTCTTACAAGAACTCCACTGGCTCCCGATCAACTTTCGTATCGCTTATAAGTTAAATCTAATCACTTTCAAAGCTCTTCATGGATTATCTCCTGTCTATCTCTGATCTTCTGCATAAATATATTCCTGTTCGTCCTCTTCGCTCTGCTGGCCAATCCCTGTTGACTCAATCTACTTTTCCCACTAAATTCTATGGTCAAAGAGCCTTCCACTTCATTGCACCTTCGTTATCGAACGACTTACCGCTTCACATTCGTCAAACTGACTCTCTTCAGATTTTCAAGGGACTTTTAAAGACTCATTTGTTTAAATCTGTATTTTTGTAATAATTGCTTTTTATATTTAATTTCATTGTTTTTTGTATTGTTTTTGTGTTGCGCATAGAGGCTCCTGCATTATGCGCTATATGAAGTATGAATGATGCAATTAATTTGTGTCGTCACGGACATGGACGTTTTCCAATTGAGCAGGGGACGACGGAAATGACGGAGCTGTCTGTTTTCACCTTTTTAAGTCGCGCCGCAGACGCATCAGCTTTTGACATTAATTTTCCCAGAGTGCTAAGCGAAAACATAGCAGCGTTCGATTAGCCTGCTCGTTCCGTGGCTACCACGAGTGTAAATCCCCGGTAATAAATAATAATAATAAAGACATTTGTAAAGCGCCTAATGCATAAGCCTCTAAGCGCATAAAGAGAACAATAAAATATACAAAGAGTGAAAGAAACAATTACAAATAAGCAGATTACAAATAAGCAGCTTCAAACAAATGTGTTTTTAACAGAGACTTAAAACAGTGTAAAGAACTAGCCTGGCGAATATGCACAGGAAGACCATTCCAAAGAAATGGTGCGGCGTAAGAAAATGATCTGTGGCCATAAAAAATAGAAGAAGCTCTTGTAGATGAAAGCAATGACTGTTGAGATGAACGTAAAGTCCGAGTAGGGGAATAATGGTGAACAAGTTCAGATAAATAAGCAGGAGATTGACATGTTTGAGCTTTGAAAGTTAACAAAAGAATTTTATAAATGGTACGCAACTTAACTGGGAGCCAATGCAATTTCATTAGTACTGGTGTAATATGGTGAGAACGAGGCAAGCAAGAAACGAGGCGAGCGGCAATGTTTTGTACACGTTGAATTTTAGCAAGATCTTTATCAGGGAGTCCATACAGAAGAGAATTGCCGGAATCAAGTCTAGTTGTGACGAAAGCGTGAACAAGACGAAGAGTAGTAGCTTCATCCAGGTAGCGGCGAATCTGTGCTATTTTTCTGATAGCCATGAGAGCTGCTTTGCAAACATTATCAACATGTCTACTCATGCACAATGAAGAATCCATAATTACACCGAGGTTGCGGGCAAATTCAGATGGTTTAATAACAGACTGGGCAATATGTAAGTTTGGCGGAGAAACCTTTTTTGTGAAACGAGATCTTAAAAATAAGATCTCAGTTTTGGAGTCATTCAGAGCGAGTTTGTTGGACAGAGCCCAAGATTTGACATCTTGAATGCATAGTTCAACTTTAGCAATGGCAGAAGCTCGATCAGCAGGGTCAAAAGTAACATAAAGCTGGGTATCGTCAGCATAAGCAACACTAGAAATACCATGGGCAGCAATGAGGTCTTGTAAGGGTGCACTGAACAATATAAATTCAAGAGGCCCAGCTACAGAACCTTGAGGAACACCACACAAGAGATGATGACGATCGGATCTAGCATTATTGATGAGAACATGGTGGGTTCTGTTGTTAAGATAAGAAGAGAACCAGTTAAGGGCAGTTCCTGTAATTCCATAGCGAGAAGATAAACGTTGAAGGAGATGCTCATGGTCAATAGTGTCAAATGCAGCTGAAAAATCTAACAGCACAAGGATCGCTTCCTTATGATTGTCCAGTGCACGCAAGATATCATCCTGCACACGAATGAGAGCAGTCTCAGTACTGTGGAAAGGACGATAAGCAGACTGCATCTTAGCATAAAGGTTATTTTCACAGAGATAGTCTTGAAGTTGACTCACAACTGCACGTTCAATCAATTTAGAGATGAATCGCAAGTTAGAGATAGGACGATAATTTGACATACACTCCGGGTCCAAATGTTGCTTTTTCAGAAGTGGCAGGATGCAAGCCTCCTTAAGATGATCAGGGAAATGGCCAAAAGACAAAGACCTATTAATAATCTTTGTGAAGACTGGCAGCAGTTCAGAACAACACTCCTTAAATACAGATAATGGCAGAGGGTCCAACTTGCAGGAGATAACTGTACAAGATGTGATCATCTTCATCACTTCGTCAGAAGTGACTTCACGAAAAGTGGCGAACGAAGAGTTACAATGATCATGAATATCAACGGAGATGGGTGATGGATGTATATTCTCAAATCTACCATACAATTTCTTAATTTTATCCTCAAAGAAAGTGGCGAAATTATTGGCCAGATCAATAGGATTGTCAAAACTTGGGAGCTTTTTCATACACTTGGGAGAAGACAGCTTGTCAATAACACGGAACAGATTTTGTTGGTTGCACTCCGATATTTTACAACGATGATAGTTAGATTTAGCATTGATAACAAGGTCTCTGTATATGATACACTGTTCTTTGTATGACTCATTATGCACAGCAAGGCCTGATTTTAACCATTTTCGCTCACGGCGACGTTTCTCCTGCTTGGCTGCACGTAGAGTATCACTATACCATGGAGCATGAGGGCGTAGTATGACGGATCTTACAACTTCAGGAGCATGATGATCAAGAATAACCTTAAGAACAGAATCATACTGCATAACAAGTTCATCTAAATTCGTGGCAGGGTCCGTCATCAAAGAAGAGTTACGAATATCAGATTTAAAAGAAGCCATATCAAGTGAACGAAGTTTGCGAGTAAGTAATTTCTTGGTTGATGCTGGTGGGCGAGCAACATTAATTAGACACTTCACAGCAGCATGGTCTGAAGGAAGATCATGATGAGTTGAAACCGAAGAAATTAAATCATCAGTGATATTAGAAATCAATAAATCCAGTGTATGTCCAGCGGTATGAGTAGATGAAGTAACATGTTGTTGAAGGTTGGAAGTATCTAACAAGTCACGGAAAATAATAGTTTCACGATTGTCAGGAACATCCATATGAAAATTAAAGTCACCTGACAAGAGAAAACTGCAGGGGTTAGCGATGAGTGATTCAATTAGGCATCCAAACTCTTCAAGAAACATCGGAAATGTGAGATTATTTTTCTTGTTAGGTGGAGGTCGATAGATGATGAGAAGACGAAAAGATGACGACATTGATGATAAAGTGAGCTCCATGTGTTCAAAAGCTCTATATTCTTGACTTTGATGAATTTTTATATCAATACCAGTTCTCACAATGATACCAACACCACCTGCCCTGAGTGTAGACGTGGAGAGTGGTGGAAAACATAGTTAGGTAAAGTGTTACTGATGTCGGCAAGAGTACGATTATCCCGATCTCCTCCAGTTAACCATGTCTCTGTGATGGCAAGTATATCTAACTGATGACTGATTACAAAATCACAGAGTGCAGTAGATGTATCTTTGGATTTAACAGAGTGAGCATTCCATAGAGCAAAGCGAAGATTCCTATTAGACTGTACAGTTAAATGATGAGAGTCAATGGAGGTATTCAATAAGGAATTGGGTGACTGTTTCATTCGTCGACGCCCACCCTTTTCCCCTCTATGTGTACGACGATTGCATCTTGAGTTATTACTTTGAGTGACATTTAATCCAAGATGCTTAATATGATCCAGAACAGAAGGGTCCAGGGTATAATTCAAATCAATAGAACTGGAAGCCAAGTTCAAATGTAAGAGTTCATCACGATCATAGGTAAAGGGAGAAAAACGAGAACTGGAAGACCTAGGGTTGTCATTGTTACAAGAAATAGGTCCTGGATTAGGATTGATGTCACCAGATGTTAGAAGTTGGAGCTGAAAGGTAGAACTTGGGTTGCAATAGTAAGGAATGCGAAGACTCATATATTTATGATGTCGAGGATGTTGTTTTCCATACTGTTCATTTGTTCCAATGTACATGTAGTTCCAACAAGTGCTCGCAGTAGGCCCAAGTAATGAGTTGTCCAGTAAGGAGTCATCACAAGGTGTGAGACCAAACAGGAAGATGATCAACAGAAGGATGAATGGTTTCATTGTTCCAGTAGCAAGGTGCCAAAACTAGCACAGTACAATAAACAGGCACACTAGAAGATTATCCCGAATTACCAAGGACAGGTTCAATAAACAGTGGTGATTGAAGAATCCATACAAGTAGATGGCAAAACATGGTTGAAGTCCAAATACAGAAGAAATCTCAGCGAAACATTTCCATTAAAAACGCAAATGTAGAATAAAAAACACAGCACAAAAAGAGTCCAGTAGAATCCTGGTACAAAGCCCTATCCACAGATATAAAATTGAACACAATAGGAGCTCAAGTGACAAAAATAATTGCAGAAGAGAGAGAGAGAGAACACTTGGGTGGTCGCTTGTAAGGCGCACCAACCGGTACACACGGGGAAGCTTGTCGAACAACACCCGGAACAAACCTACATAGTGTGAACTGCAGGGCGAGTCTGGCCGTGTCCGAAACGGCGACTTCGGCTACAGCTATGGCTAGATTGCGCGCGTCTGCCTATTCTTCAACATTGGCAGACGCGCTGATCTAGCTCTAGCTGTAGCCGAAGTTGCCGTTTCGGACACGGCCTCTCCATGTGAAATGAATGCTAGGTCAAAGGTACATCTGGCAACATCCGGTTATGGCTGGTAGCCATTGATCCGTTAGTAGTGTAGAGATCAGTGGGTATAGCTGGCGTTTGTACACAGGCCTCGAAGTGTGACGACAGATGTCCGGGCTATTCAACTACGTACACGTATACAATCGCCTGTGTATGTTAATGACCAACCAAGGTGCAATGTAAATAATGCCTGATGTGCTGGGGGTGGTGTGCAAACTACCACAGGGGGCTGCGTTCCTCACCACACCTCGGTCATCGGTAGGCAACGGAAGGCACGAAGGATTTGGTCTTCGATTTGGAAATGTTGTGCTTGTCGTTTGGCCGGGATTTACCTGCTAAATGGGTTGATGAAACCCTACCAGAGGCGAGTGTGAAAGACGAAGGATGGACAGGACTGACCTTTTACCGCTGAGAATTGGAAACAAGGTCAAGGACAAGGTGCTATCATATGGGGCAAGTAAATTTGAAAGTTGTCAATTTGTTTATGACCTGACTTGTTCGGTTTAGTGTGTCGGGCCTAAGATTGCTGTCTGAGGAAGGGTGTTTACCATCATTTACATACATTATTATTGGTTGAACCATGGACATAAAATAAATACGAAAGTTTTGAAAATTGCACCAACTGTTTTTGAGACATTATCGCGATATTAAATGACTGACAATCATTACAATCTGTTCAAAAAAGGCAAACAATTTCCCCCCCCCCCCAATATCTCAGACCTGATTGATATTTTCAAATTTATCATGAGTTGGGGTTACATAGCACCTTCTGTACAAAATTGAGAGGTGACCTTCTCTACAAAATTGAGGCCAGTTGATTGAGGTGTTCACCTCAACTTTGTACAGAAGGTGCAATATCTGAATAAAAAAATACTAATATAGGCCTATACAAATAACAGGATCCCATTGTTTTTTATTTTGAGAGGTAGTATGGGGAAAGCAACGAAAACACAAAATTTTGACCAATGGATTGCCATCAAATTTGAGAAAATGTAAGTCCAACTAATTTAATTAATGTCAGAAAAGGCTAAAATTGTATAACTAAACAAACAGTGCAAGGTCCAATGAAGATGAAACTTGGCACATTCATGACAGTTGTGTTATTTACCAATGTACCAATTAAGTGTTGCCAATTTTATTCAAACTAGGGGCCATTCAGAATAGTCAATGTTACCAAATTTCATAATATAATCTTTACACTAAAGAACAAAGTAATGCCTCAAATGAACCAGATATTTAGACCAAAGGTCTCCAACATCAGTAGTTTTCAATGTTTTTTTTCTGGGTTAAACAAACAACTTTGTAAATTGTAGTTTATCAGGAATTAAATTGACGTTCTTTTCCAGCTGAATACTTTTTCTTCTTTTTTCAATTGTAAATGTGACACAGTGAATTCTTTTTGCAAGAGATTTTAATGGTAATCCAATTGTCAAACCCAAAGAAAAGACAAAAAAGGGTTGATACAGAGGGCGTTCTACAGGTGGTGAAATATAGAATCAATCAATGAAGAACCATCACTCAGACTCTCTTAACTCTCACCATGTGTACTAAAACTCAAGCTGTAAAACAATACTCTCTCTGCATGAATGTCACATCATGTAGGGGTGAGTGGAAGTATGGTAAAAATGACCCCTAGCAGTTAAGTGCTGGACACCTCCAAGTCTAGTGCACATGGTTGTTGCTAGGCAACAGCAGCACTTAAAGGGACAATGCACTAAAGGTGCCTGGTCACATACATTTTTATACTTTTTTTTCCTTCCTTAATTAGGGTGTTTAGGTCAAAATTCAACATATATGGTCAAATGTGTTGATATTGATTGGTATCATCCTAAAGAGCTTTATGATTGCTTTACAAAACATTTTGAACGGGGTGATTTGGTTAAATACTTTTTGAGTTGCGGCAATTTAAATATCTTAATTTGGTCTGTGTAACGAGGACAAATTGGCTTACCTGGCCTAACATACAACTACTAGAATTGGGGCCAAATTGGATCTTTTTTTAGGGCTAAACAAGTTCAAAAACTAATGTAACTCCACTAATACTTCTGATACAGCTGTGACATGTTGGGGAGGATCAGAGTGACAACAAAGTGGAATGCCATTGGAATTGATCCACAGTAAGGCAAAAAAAGGGGTATCATTTTATAGGAGGATCCAGAGTGACAGAAAAGTGGGGTGCATGTTTGGGATTAAAACAGTACGGCAATCTGGCAGGGGTAACATGTTGGGGGAGGGTCCAGAGGGACAGTAAAGTGGGAGGCAATTGGAATTGTTACAGTAAGGCAATAGAAGGGGTAACATGTTGGGGGAGGGTCCAGAGGGACAGCAAAGTAGGATGCAATTAGAATTTTTACAGCAAGGCAATAAGAAGGGGTAACATGTTTGGGAGGATCCAGAGTGACATCAAAGTGGAGTGCATGTTTGGGATTGATCCTATAAATTTGGTGTAAACAGGCCCTTTTACAATGTTTATTATTAACAAAACAATTTTACCTCAAATAGAGATGATGACGTAGAACTTTGAATACATGGTTAAGATGGAAGCCAAGTGATCTCTTCAGCTGAGTTTGTGCATCTCTCATTAGACATGTTAGAAAGGATGTGATTAATTGTCAGATCATCTTAAATGTACTGCAATAAAAACCGAAAGAAGAAGAAATATTCAGGAAAGGTAGATTATATTATGAGCATTTGTAAAACTGACATTTTACATATCATGTGTTTCATGTTTTTCGTCGGTTACCATGGAAACGGTATTTCGACCAATCCTCAAATTTTTCAAAAACTCATGTTTTGGGGTTATAAATCTAATGTAACCTCACTACTAGTACTACTTCTAATAGTTAAGAAACTTTCAGAAAGAAAGATTGTATTAATACGATTTATTTAACTGGCATAGTAAACTGGTAAATTAAAGATTTTTGTCGGTTACCATGGAAACATCTCAGATTTCGTGTTAAATTAACGTTTTTGAAACAAATCTTCATTTGTTGAGATACCTTCATAAAACTGTCAGCAATGCTAGTTATCAACCGAAAATATTGGAAACTTTCTTCGGATCAGCCTGGGAACGCTTCTATCATACAAAGCTAACCAATTAGCAGTTCATCTTTTTTTGCAGCATCCATACTGTCTAGCCATGCACTTGGTTTGTTGTTGAGCCATAAGATGTATGTTTCAAAGGCATGGTGTGTGGCGGCAGGCTTCATGCGCGTGAGGACGTCTAGAATTACGAAGTCGCGTTAAGAGAGAGTGTTGGTGGTGGGGACATTGGACACTGATTTTAGCTGATCATCAGTTGGATTGCAGTATTTACCCCCATTTAGCTGGTCTTTGGCTTGACGTTCAAGGATGAGTATTATCCCTGTTAAAATGACCTCCATGTCGGGGTCATTGGTTTCTCGAAACAGCGAGTTGTAGATTTCATCCTTGTGAACATCTATGTCCGTGAGTAGTTCCATTCCTTCCATCAATTGTTTGGCATTTACTGCTCACTCCTTCAACTTCAGGCGCATCTGTTCCAATGGACCGTTGAGTTCATGGATACTTTGAGTGGATTCAATCTTGCGCCACAATGGACCCGTGATTATCTTGTCCACGATTCCAAGGGCTCGTATTTGGGCGAGATGAAGCGTCTGCTTTACATCAAACAGCACTGCTCTCAACAACCTATTTGGGTCAGGAAGGGTATTTAGAAAGTTTAAATATATGGTTCCTATGGTAATAGGTGGCTCCGGCACTATAAAATAAAATAAAATGTTGAATCTGTTCGCTCTATATGTCACCAGTTTGTTTTTAACATTTATCCCGGGCTGTAAATAAGTCAACCAATCAGCTGCTACACCAGACTTACATTGTATCACAACCACGTTCAGTAAAGGCTTTTGCTGCCATACATATCTGACATCGCTTCTCTTGAGGTGTCCGATAACTCGTCCCAGTTGGCAACGACGGTTGGAAGCAGCTCCTCTCTAAAAAGTTGCAGTTTGCTATTAAACTGTGGGTTTGTAGGACCCAGGTCATGTATTTTTGATAGAAGTCACTAGTTTGGCTGTCCGTATCTGCATTCCTAGATGATTAACTGCCTCAGCTATTTCTTTGATGGTGGATTTGAAGGCATCCAAGTATGTGTCTGCATTTCCCATCCCAACTTCCATAAACCCAATTGTCATCTGTTTCCATCCTGCATTGTAATTTGAAACCCCGATATTATGTTGATGAAATTTTGTTGTTGCATCCGAATGTAATTTGTCCCTGTAAAATGTGCTGGGTCACCACCCTCTTCTATACATTCATTAATGTGGTTCTGTGCGACAAATTTGGCTGCAAAGTTTCAAAATTCTACTTGTCTTCTAAATGAATTCTATGAAATCTTCATTTCAGAATTTTTCCAGGGGTAGCGTATAAAACTTAAGTTGTCATTTGGTGCATCGTACAGATTAGTGTAAACTGCATGACACCATAGAGAAAGGACGATGACCCCTATCAATGGTTCATCTTCTGCATCCATGGACTCCTCCTTGTCTTGGTTGGTGCTTACTCTCTGAACAGTTCCCATGTAGTAGTGATGTCCTTTCTCCTGTGTGATAATTACCTAGTGTCTAATTCTTTTGCCAACTATAGAGTCGCCAGGAAAAGGCCCATGTCGTAAGTTTTTGCCTGGTATGTCAAGGATTTCACGAGAAGCTTTCTCTAGCCTCTTGCTCTGCGTCTTTCTCCTCTCCTTAGTTGATGTTGCAGTTTTGTGACGACTAGTAGAAGGGAAGGCCTCTTCTTCTTCAGATGCATCTTGAGACGTGCTCTGTACAACTCTAGTATTGTTCTTAGGTTATTCTCAAGTACTCTAAGACTTAAAGTCCACCTGATGGGATTTATACAAATCTTGGCAAGATGAGTTCAGACTGTCGTCATTATGACGTGGCAAAATGGCATTTATGAAAATCTTTGACTGCGGATATTTTTCTTTTGCAACCTGAATTAATAAATTAAAGTTCTTTACATCTCGATGAAAGACACTACAGTTCAAGTCGTTGGTCCCAACATGAAAAATCACAATATGTGGCATCTTCGTCTGAGGCTCAAAATTTCTTTGAGTTTTGATCATCCGAGGGACCGTGCATCCTGGCTTTGTAGTGACATCAGGTATGAACCACTCGCTCTGAATATTACATGGCCAGTACCTGGTGATTGAATCGCCAAAGATTTTCACCCTGTAGTATGGCAAGTTGGTTTGACTGGTGGGCCTGTTGGGTGAGGATAATAACAGTAGTGATCAGTAAACTTTTAAACAATCCATACTGATTGGTTTAATAAAGAGATTGGCTGTAAAATTGGTTTGTCTCGCCACATCCACATGTCAAACTAGGCCCTGACTGTTACTTCTTATTTTGAAATTAGGCTAGCCTAAATGTGCGTTAAAAAAATGAGAAAATAAATAAAATAAAAAATACACTCCAACATCCGACAAAAGTCCATGATAAATTTAAAAAGACAAAAAAACAAACAACTTTACTATTTTTTTTCTTTCGATGTGGCCTAATCTACGATACATGTGATACACACATGTACATGTATATAGGGCTACATACAAATTTGTACTTGGTGATGAGGGAATAAAGGTCAATAGCCTTGGCATTTGCACGTTCTAGTCCTTCTCATTCTAGGCTTAATGTGACAGACTCATAACAGTCCTTCAATCTTTGCACACTTTGTTCTGTGCTTAGCCATCTGGTTGAGCAGGGTGCCAACAATTTGCTATAAGACATGTGTAAGATTTGGATATGATGGGAAAGCTGAGGTCTTCAGCTTTACATTGATAGCTAAAACTTTGCAAATAAATATTTGTTTCTTAATGTAATATCGTGATATAAAATGGTTGTTTTTGCTTTCCTTTCCCATCAATGTGCATGGGGGGTGCGTGTGTGTCTTCAATGTTCAGTCAAGCACTGAACACCCTATTTATAGGCCTAGGTGGTGCCACTGCAAACCTCACCTGCCTGCAAAGTTTCAAAATCCTACTTGTCTTCTAAATGAATTCTATGCAATCTTCATTTCAGAATTTTTCCAGGGGTAGTGTATAAAACTTGCTGTCATTTGGCGCATTGTACAGATTAGTGTAAACTGCATGACACCTTTCAATGGTTCATCTTCTGCATCCATGGACTCCTCTTTGTCTTGGTTGGTGCTTATTCTTTGAACAGTTCCCATGTAGTAATGATGTCTTTTCTCCAGTGTGATAACAGTGTCAACATGTAAATCTTTTGCCAACTATAGAGTCGCCAGTAAAAGGCACATGTCGTAAGTTTTTGCCCGGTATGTCAAGGATTTCACGAGAAGCTTTCTCTAGCCTCTTGCTCTGCGTCTTTCTCCTCTCCTTAGTTGATGTTGCAGTTTTGTGACAACTTGTAGAAGGGAAGGCCTCTTCTTCAGACACATCTTGAGACGTGCTCTGTACAACTCTAGTATTGTCCGTAGGTTGTTCTCAAGTTCTCTAAGACTTAAAGGTTTATTTTTCCAAAAACAAATGGTAATCAATGTTAGAACTGAAGTTCATTGACCTATAGTATTGATGTCGATTTTTCACAGCATCAATCTGTTATTTGCATTACTTTCTGTGTATGTGTGTCTTTCACTTTCTCTTGGAGTTTTGTATGGTCTTGTGGCTTCCTACAATACATTTTCTTTTTTTTTGAATTTTTTTTTTGCAGTCTGGATCTCTTCAATCTTTGTTACTCTTTTGTCTTTGTTTTTGCTTTTTACTTTCTTGTTCCTGAAACCAACTGACGAAGAATACAAAGAAACAACCTATGGCAGATTATGATGATACAGTGTCGTGTGAGGTCTTCAATTTCTTCTGTGACAGATTCAAACAGGGGCTACCAATGTTAATCTTTGTTAGGAGGAACATCTTCAAAAAGGACCACTTGTCCAATCAGAAGCTGTGATGGGTCCAGCATCCATTCCTTCACCTTGACATGGACATGTGTATAATACACGTCGGTGTCCAATACATGGATTTGGTTAGAGTCCAACATTTCCATTAGCGGGCTTGTCAACTGCTTCTCCAACATAGCCATAACTCTCATCCCAGCTATAATAATAGGATCTTAAGGAAGGTCTAATTTGTTGAGATCGTCAATTGGCATTGTCTCGGAACATTCGTATGTCTTTGGCGTGTGAGCACTCGGGTGACAAATAAGTAGAAATGTTGAGGAATTAGTCTGTCCACACTTGACACTGATGGACAAGTACAAGGCCGATTTTGGTATAATTTGCAGTTTGTAAATGTTGGTATAGGTACTGTTTGATGACATTCACGTCATACTTTCCAGAATTGAACCGGAGGATGGGAAGCTTGTTGAGATAGTCGTCTAATTTGTCTTCGAGTTTTTCAGCCTTGGATTTAAGTCTTCGCTGATCCTCCTCGTCAGTTTTGGGCAGCCGTCCTCATTATCATATAATTATGCCGAAATCCAAGATGGCGGCGCCCTGTTCCGCAGCAAAGCATGGAGGATGGTTATAATTTAGTAGCGTGTAAAAGCTCCGCCAGCATCAATTACCGCTTGGCACCTTCTTGGCATTGTAGCCAAGAGATTGGTGATGGTCTGGAGGTCCATTGTCTCCCAAATCCGCTTTAAAGAATCTGGTACAATTCGGCCTTGTTTCTAGGCCGCGCTTTGAGTTGAAGGCAACTTTCCATTTCGTTCAACAGATTCTCAATCGTGTTTCACTGACGGAACAACACAGTTCACGGCGTAATCCTCTCCCACTGCACGACGCACAAACACCTGGCCATCACTCTGGAAAAGCCGGAATCTTGACTCGTCACTCCAGAGCACACGCCTCCAGTCGTTGACCGTTTACACCTGTTTACATTTAGGGCAGGGAAACTCTTGACTGTACTTGTTCATATCCTTTATGTATGTAAAATGAGATTCCTACAGGTTAGCGCTCTTGGTTTCTTTGTGCTTACACAGGGGTCTCCGCAACAGGCAGGCAACTACTCTCGCTAGCACGCAATTCTTCGCCAGCGAGGCTGAACACTCTGACAATCACTTTAAATATGCATTTAAAGTGATGCAGGTCAGCTACAAAGATGCTTTCAGTCAGGCGCTTTTTCATTACTTCTTCCTATCTATTGACGAGGTGTTTGGGTGCACGTTTCTAGGGCAACCGAATTATTCTCCTGTTTTAGGGTGAGACATCTTAACAAAGGTATCCTGGTATCCTGCACCGATCAAAGTCGAAAATCAAGTTGCCGTAAAGATGGCACCTACTGGGAACTATTTATAATGTATTGATTATGATGGGTTCAGCGATAATGAGGAAAATGTATGTGAGTATGTCCGACGGACTTTGCAATAACCAGAGGTGCTGCATACTACTATTACACCATTGGTGCTGGACATACCAAGTCCCTTGTTTCTTCCTTACAGAACTCTCGGATTTGCTCGAAAAGGTAGCGTCTGCGAGTAGCATCAATTCCAAGTGGAGGAACAATCTGGGGAAGTGTTGATGAAGGTGTTGACCGGGCAAAAACAAAAGTCTGTTCATCACTACTTGAATGTTCTTGGAATGTCATCGTACTGGGATTGTCCTCAGAAACTCTGAAGTGCCTGTACGATTTCACTCCAGGAAATCTTCTGTAGTGATGAGACAGATGATTTACCCAGTCATACACTGGCACAAACACTTCCCCTGATTCATCCACCAACCAACTGTAGAATATTGATACCCTGCACAGTCGATTCCTTTACCACATCCGAAATTTCTTGCAAGGAAGAAACATAGGTCCTTCGGTATGTCCGCTTAAAAAAGCCCAAAGCACTAGTCTGGGGCAAACTTTGTGTGAACCACTGGCAAACAAAGTCATCGACTTGTGCAGCTTGTTGAACACACGCCATGAGATGTATTGCAGCATGGCGTTATTTTTGTTTTGGCCACTGCAGTTATCATTACCATTAACATGTTGCTCTCCAAGCCCATAATTTTCTGGAAAATGATGCAAATAACTTATTACAACATTGGCACCCTTACCACAGCTCACCCCCTCGTCTGCCAAGTAATTCACCTAAGCAGGTAAGCCCTCTGCAACAACACCAAAAACGTGACACTTGCGGGGTGTCTTGAAGTAAATGGGGCCAGGCTGTTGGGGGTCAGCTGGGTAGTGGACCTGCTGCACAAAGTCAAAGCTATAGTGGAAAGTTATGGGCTTGGAGTTTGCAACGCTTTCCACTAGTGCGCTGATGTGATGTGTAACTGCAGTGGCTTTTGATGCCCGGCAAGCTGCATTGTAGCTGTCCCTCTCTTTCTGTGCCAGTTGGAGATGAAGCTGCTGACGCTGGAGGGCTTCAGTTTTTTCCCCGTCTGGAACATTGACCTAAAAAGAAAACCAAAAAGGAGAAATAAATTTGATCAGTCGTACAGTTGTAGAAAAGCCAATTTCATGGCACTGCTTCATGCTTATTGTCTGATGAACATCTCATAGCTCTTTTAAATGTAAGCAAATTTTTCTGCTTAAGTTAACACAAAAAATTACTTCTTGTTAGCTTACCTGCTTCGTTGTGAGGCTGTTGTTCCTCTGGCACATCCAACAAAGGTCTGTTGCTGGCTTTGCGACAACAATGTAAGGAAGTAGGTCCTTCCATAGCTTGCGGAAGGTTGATAGAGCAACAGCTCCATGTTCTGGGTTTGACTTCTTGTAAAGCCGCCAAACATGGGCCTTAGTGACAGAAGTGGATAGCAGCTTCACATCAGCGGACTTCATACCAGGTATTCTCCCTTGAAGAAGAATACAGTGCTGTGAAGAAAAATTCACAACAAACCGCACCACAGCCTGCACTTGCTCGAGTTTCAGGAGTTTCTTCCCCCGCCTCTCACCTGCAGACATGATAGATGGATGAATTATTAGTATAGGGTAACGAATTCAATTTATCAAAAAAGTTGCAGTACCTGCTGCTAACACGGAATTGAACTCGCATCTTGACACAGTGCTCAAACTAAGTATTGATTTATTCTTAACAGTAAAAGAGTAGGTCTGGCATGGAAGGTCAAATAAAGATAAATTGTTCATGTCTGTGGCCAAAAAAATAAATTTACAACAGACTCACCGGACTTCTTCCTTCTGGGTACAAGGCCATGAGTCTTGTAGGTATGAGAGGCAAGTCTCTGGTGTACGGAGCAAGTCCGAGCACTCAAGAATGAGAGTCGGAATAAAAACACCTGGGAAGGAGAATTTGGGGGATCTTGTTCGTCCACACTGATGGACAAGTACAAGGCCGATGTTCGTATGATGTGCAGTTTATTGTTCCCATATAAATGTTGGTATAGGTACTGTTTGATGACATTCACGTTAAATGATTTCCGGATTGAACCCGAGGACGGGAAGCTTGTGGAGATTGTCGTCTAATTTGTCTTTGAGTTTTTCAGCCTTGGATTTGTGTCTTCGCTGATCCTCCTCGTCAGTCCTGATTTGGGGGGATCAGACCGCTCAGGTCACTAGTTCGACCTCTTGTTCGTGTATTAGTTTGTTGAGCTGCTCAAAGACAGAATCAAATTTCTTCAACAAAATAATGTACCCCTTGTCACCCAAACAGTGTAACCAGTCTACCATCTCAGACACTAGTTTGGTCGTATCCCCTCAGTGTTACAAGACAAACGGCTGTGTCGTATCCGGGAAAGCTACCTGTTGTCTGATCTGTTAAACACCAGTTTGCATTAAGGGCAGGGAAACTCTTGACTGTACTTGTTCATATCCTTTATCAGACCTTCGTTTATAGAAATACAAGGAGCTCTTTTAATCGCTCTCCTGAGAATACTCAGGAGCTCAATTTGGGCTCCTCAAATCACTCTTCTTAGATTGTCCAGGAGCTCAGTTTGTTTGACTAGCATATATTCAGTTTATGATTACTAAAATGGTCAGGTCGGACAGGAAACATGTTGTTAACAGTCATCATCCCCCTCATCACTTGCATCACCCAAAAGTTCCTGATAATCCAAACCAACAGCATGAGCCTGGAATGGTAAAAAAAAAGCTTTAAAAAAAACCCCAGGGAATTACTCAATCAGTTTGAATTAACTGCCCAGTTGCCAGGAAGGATAATAATTTAACTTTTCAAATGTTTCTTTGTCAGTGTTCTGCTGTTGAATAAGATTTTGAAGAAAAGTTGTTACGTTCCATTTCAAGCTCTAAATTGGGTCTGTGATGACTGAACAGTTACATAAAACCACTGGGTAGATTAACGTTACAACTAAATAAAAAAAATTAAAAGTACATAAATTAAATTTTTGTTTTGTTGAATGTCTCTGTATAATTTTGTCAAGAGAAATCATAGATAAAAAACAAAGGATAACTCTAAAAGCAGCCCACAATTAATGACAATTTCAATCACAGTTTCCACCTACTACGTAACTTACTATAATCCCTCAATAAAGATGAGTAGATGCATTCGTGAGTTGAATCATGCCAGCCCTACTTACAAACGCACGTTATGACGATGTGACTGTGTTTACATGAAGTCAACGTGTGTGTGATGTACACACATTATTTTGTGCATAAAATCGCCCCATAGTCCTTTGCCCATATCGCACGCGACATTTTTTAACCGCTGGCCAAATTTCCGTGATAACTTATGGGCGACATTAAATCCTAGGCGCTCGGCCACCGAGGTGCACACGTGCATTCTGCGATCCCGAAAATAAGTGTCACGGAGTTGGGAAAATTTGACCACAATCGCACTGTGCGCAACATGTTTTTGTTACAAAATTCTCAATACTAGTGACAAGCAAAGTATTCCTACATCACATACTGTGGGCATCCAGCTCAGCACGTGGTGGGTAAGAGAGCGAATGAAAGTGCAACAATTGTGTGTCAACGCAGCAAAAAAAAAAACTCATTGTCATTCGTTAGCCATGAAAAAGGCAAACCAAGAGCTGAAAATATGGCAGAGAAAAATTGATTGTGTACTTAGTCTACGTTAGAAGTAGATATTTTATGTTTATTTCAAAAAGTTACTATGCTATTATCTTTAATCAATGCTATTAAAGTTCACCTACCTTTGATTGCAGATGTCTTTGGGCCGTATGCTTTGATACAAAGTTTGTACCCTCAGCAAATGATTGTATGTCCAACCTTGCCGCCCCTCTTATTCTGCCGTCGATCTTTATCTTGTCTATGTGCCTGCTACACACTTTGCACCACATTTTTACGACCTTTGAAAAAACCATCCTCTTCTTCGACTTCAAAGCCGAATGTCGGCAAATCCCACCTACATGTAATAAAAGTTGCCAACTGAACTTTGTTGCCTTTCTTCTGTGGTTGGCTTGACGCCACGATTATGTCGGCAAAAACAATACTAATAGCCGCACACGCAATGTGGCTTGGCAGGGCATGACCTCGTGCATAAATTTGGCAATAACTTGATACATTATTGGCAAGTAACAAAACAAGGCCGTTGACTCACAATACTTTGGCCAATAAGAAACGGGATAGGATAGCATGCGGTTGTTGGCGATTGGCCAGGAGTGAGCTCCCATTATGGAAAGTGCATCATAGAGTCCAGTCGTCATGAGTTATGTTCAAATGGGCCAGTGCGTTGTGTACAATGGAGGCAAAAGCGTTTCGTGTTTTTCACGGACGTAAAAAATAAACCCAAAACAAAAAACGTTTGCTTATGTGTGGGCTGTGCCAACGTTTACATAACCAATGTTATTTATCTGCCTTGTTGCGGTAGAATTATAAATAAAATACACCATAATGATCGAGGAGCGCTGTCGATCGCGCACGTGAAGACAGACCCAGGAGCGCGGTAGGAGCGCGAGCGCGATCGCGCTCCTCAAAAACGAAGGTCTGCTTTATGTATGTAAAATGAAATTCGTACATGTTAGCGCTCTTTGTTTCTTTGTGCTTACACAGGGGTCTCCGCAACAGGCAGGCGACTACTCTCACTAGCACGCAATTCTTCGCCAGCGAGGCTGAACACTCTGACAATCACTTTGAATATGCGTTCAAAGTAACGCAGGTCAGCTACAAAGACGCCTTCAGTCGGGTGCTTTTTCATTACTTCTTCCTATCTATTGACAAGGTGTTTGGGTGCAGGTTTCTTAGGGCAACCGAATTATTCCTCTGTTCTGGGTTAGACATAACAAAATTATCCTTGTCTGGACATGTATACAGGGTGTGTTGTAGCACGCCCATATTGCGTATCTTCTGGAGAAAATTTTTCAAAATCGTCTTCTGCAGCTATAGTGGTTGGGTGGATTATAAAGCGCATTGTTAAAACTAGAATGGTAATAACGCAATTCGCCTGTCTCTCTGTTTCATAAAAACTAACCCAAACAACTGGTCCAGTTTTACTCTACATGAAAAAGTGGGTAAAATACTTCTTAACCCTTGTCCAGTGACACGCCAATGGTTACAATGTAGTTCTACTGTGGCAAGGGATGGTTTTGACTGTGTCATGGTCGGAGCGGCCATCAATGGACCCTACCGGCCGAGAGAAAGGTCCCAATCGTAAATTGTACACATCTTGAGTCTGTTGGCCGGAAAGAAAATGGTTACTAATACTACTAATTTCTACGATAAAGGGAGATATCATCTCTTTATCCATCCAGTATATCAAAGACCTCGGTGTTGCTAGGAGATCATTCCGCAAATATTTCTAGTACACCGAATGCTCTTTTAGCATTCTTGATGTTTTTTTCTACGTTGTCTCTTCTGTCCAAAAAGAATTTTATGACCTCCACCTGGTAAAGACGTGCAGTCTCTTCGGACAACCCCGTCTTCCTCTCCTACGCTTTGCTTGGGTATTACCGTTTGAGGACTTTTCCTTAATGGGTGAAGACCCGGCCCTCTTGGACCCGGAGGGTTCCCTTTGAATCAGCGGCTCCTTGCAGGTCGGGATTTGGACACTCCATATATCTTTTGGGTCAGTCATTCCAAGTGGAGTAACCGTTACTGAGATACTGAGTGGAAGCAGTGTAAAGTTCTTTTTATTTCGTTCGTTAACGACATGCCAAGCTCTGTCCGTCATGCAACATTCGCATTATTCGCTGACGATTCCTAGTGTTTAAAAACCATTGAGAACTCTTCCGATTGCAAACTTTTACAGGATATTAATTCATTGCATTCGTGGAGTACGAAGTGGGACTCGCATTTTAATATTTCTAAATGTCAGATCATCTCCATCTCCATCAAAATTAGTAGATTTTGATTGATTATTTTGATTGATTAACTTGATGCA
Organism: Pisaster brevispinus; assembly: GCA_023634235.1. Lineage (NCBI taxonomy): Eukaryota > Metazoa > Echinodermata > Asteroidea > Forcipulatida > Asteriidae > Pisaster > Pisaster brevispinus. Next base: position 15,705,772 of record JAMKCF010000005.1, on the reverse strand, counting down.
AATAAGGTTTTTTTTTGGGGGGGGCGGGGTGGGGGGAGCAAAAATTAAGCCACTTCATTGGCTCTTAATCGTAACTGATCATGGCAGACATTTGGAGCTCATACACTGACTGAATTCCTTTTGTGACAAATTCTAAACTATGGTTCAAAATGATTCTCCCCTTTGGTTTTGTTTTTAGAAATTGGTTTGAGAATATGAATTATCACTTATTGGCTTGTCCTCCACTACCTGTACATGTAATTGTTTGGTGACCAAAAGATCATGGGATGGAATTCATTCCCGGTGTATTTTTTTTCCAGTTTGCAAAACACATTTCAGAGCCCGTTTCAGTTGTCATAAATTTTTTGTATCTGAAAATTTAATAAGTTGCCATGAAGCAAAAAATGTAAGATGTATGTGGCCCATTCATTTGCATCTGTTTGGAGAACTCGTTTTTTTAATAAATGTATTGAGCCTGACGCCATTATCCTTCATCATTGGGGAAGACTTTCTGGATCGTCGAGCAGACAGAAATTAGGCACAAAGTGTAAACCAATCTTACTTGTCAGGGTTTTCCCCATTCAGGTGCTAGTGTGTCAGTCCAATACGCACAAATTGTGTGCCGATTCACATGAATTGCAGCTGATACGCAAACAAAAAGTTATTCGTTTATTAGTAGGACAAGACTGCCCCACAGTTTGAGGAAATCCTGGGGAGAACTCTGCTGGTCAACACTCCTTCATCATTGTGTGCCTTTTGAATAGAAAAAGAGTGCAAGGTTGACATGTGACTTGTGGTTCATCATCTCAGTCTCCATTTTCAAAAGTAGTTTGAGAAAAGAAAAATAGAGTGGGGGGGGGGGGAGGGAATTGTAACAATAAAACTGGGATGACATTCATAGGGAGAAACAGAGTACATACATTTTTAGTCCTCTCTGCTATTGCAATTGCCAGCCTAATCAATAGATCATTAAACAGACTGGGAGAAAAAAACAGTTTTTGGAAGCCAGAAACTTCAGTATCCACTGCAAGACTTGTTTCACGCTTGAACCAAACCACGAATACATCACCAACATGGACCAGTTAGATATAAACATGTCACCAACATGGACCAGTAGATATGGGCACAGACAGGTGGTGCAATATTTAGCTGTTCAGACCTTTGATGAGTGTTCCTGCTTTCAACTGTCATGAGTCAAAAGGAATGTGAAATTTTTTATTACTCCAGTTTTTTTCTCAACCACTTGTTCGATATCTGATTAGTGGATGGACTAAATGTTGAAAAGTGAAATCTGATCCCATCGGATGTCTGTCGATAAAGTCTGCAGCAGCGCATGGAGGATGAGATGGTTTGAGATGTACACAGATATTTACTCAAACTCGGGCGTCTCTTCATAATGAACTACAATTGCACAACTCACCAAGGAGCTGCAGATGGATCCTGTCCTCAAAGTTAGAGGAGGATTATGAGTGGCTGTCTACTGCTTGGATGGATTTTACAAGAAGTTACTGTTTGCATCACCGACACAGCACGTTGGCGGGAAGCTGGAAGTTTCTAGCCCGCTTCATCATCTTGGACAGTTTATAATGTTTCCCATGCTACTCACAGCCTTTCAGCCTTCTCAACTTGTGTGGGAAAATATGTGAGAACTGCGCAAGGAATGTAGATGTACTTGCATTCAAAAAGTGCAAATATAAACTTCCTACACATGAAACTGTTTGATCGGCAACTTCACTTTGGATTCGTCAGTCTTCATTAACACTGTTCAAGAAGGATGAAGATAAACAATGAACGATACATGTGTACAGTACGGCAGATATTCCAAACCAAATATTGCTGACTTAATCGCCTTGACTGGAGCAGTACATTTCTTTATGGAGCAAGGAATCACCTTGGTTGACTTTCCTGAGCAATAAACTGTGCATTGAAATGATGAGCCATTTTTGGAACATTTTGATACCGGCTAGATCAGACTTGCTTGGTCAGAAGGAGTTATGGTGCATTGGTATTGTGTCTGAACTCCTCTGGGTGCAAGTCTACTGGTCTTATACCACTTGAATGGCAGATGGAGTTATGGTGCATTGTGTATGTATCTGAATTTCACTCAGTACAAGTGTATTCACAGAAGGATCCACAAAGAGAATGACTTGAAGATTGAATAACCGAGTGAGGAGAGATATCTTAGATGTAGAGAAAACAGCTGATAGATTGTACAGACATCAGTGGTTTGGATCAAGTGGAACTCCTTGTGCTTCTGCGCTGGTCTTCCACATTGAACTGTGTCTACTGAACTTTTTGGGACTTGCACAGTTGGAGTTAGGGTATGATGTATACCTGAATTCCACATGAGTGCACTGGATCAACACTTGTTGAAGACTTGAGAAGAATGTTCATCTTTGAAACTCTACAGCTTGTCAAATTGAAGATTGGATGACAGAGCAAGGAAAGAGATCGATAACATGTTGGGGAAACAATGGATGCATTGCACAAATCAGCAATTTAGATCTAATGGATACTCCTTGCAGTTCTATGTTGGTTTACATACTGCACAATAAACTGGGTCTACTTAACTTAGTGCTGGCACTTGCATAGTAGAAGGGCTTGTATTTTATGTAACTTATTCCTTTGGGTGTAAATAGAGATATTTGTTGGAGACCTTGAGAAATGAACTGTTTAAGTCATCTTTCAAACATGGCATAATTTTTTTTAGAGATTGACATATTGAGCAAGGAGACATGTGCTTTTACATTGGTTTACACATTCTGCGATAATGTCTGCTGAAGTTTTGAAGAAAGAAACACTTTTTTTATTAGAATACTTCTTTTCACCGTGTGCAAAATGAGCCCAAAACATCATTCTATTCAAATTTTACTGGATCTGTCCTCTCCTATATATTGATGTACAGAAAAGTGGACAAGTGTTATTATTAATCTGCGTGAAGTGAAAGTATCCAAGTTAATCAAGTATTAAGCAAAAAGATATTGCTTAGCACAGAAAAGTCAGCTAAGCAGAAATTGTTATCACTAGTCAGAAATAACTGTGTTTTTGAGTGATGTTTTTACTGCTTAGCAGCTTTTTGAGATTGGGTCCAGTAGTCTGCCAGAAGTTATGTATAAAGACCAACGAGATGGCTATGGTGATTACAGTCTGAGGGGGTTGGGGTTTGAAGAGTGGTGGTAATGGGGTACAGTAGTTGGTCAGAAGTTATGCAGAAAGACCAGTGTGAGAGCTAAGGTGACTGTGGGTACATTCACATGCGTAGTTAACTTTGCTGCTAGCTAACAGCACTCATTTTTGACTGTGAATGCACAAGTTAGTTAACTTAGCTGCTAACTTCATAGTCCTGACCAGTTTTCTATACTCCTGAACAAACTCAATTTACAAGTGAATAGCTATTTGACTTGTTGCAGCAAAACTTTCTGTTGCAGCAAGGCTTGTTGTTGCAGCAACTTGTTGCAGAAATTTGAGACTTGTCACAGCAGGACTTGTTGAAGTAAGACTTGTTGCAGCAAAATTGCTTTTTGTTAGGCCTGCATGTGATTGTGAATAGCCCCCAGTCAGCTGTGTGAATCAAGTACCCTGTGTGGGTGGAGCTACGTGTAGTACGTGTACGTGTACTGTACTACTGTCTGTATACAATCAATACAACAAAGTAATCTTGTTTAGTAGGCCTACTTATGCACACTGCTGGCGTGACCTTTGTTCGGTCTCTGCGTAGAATGTGTGCACAATGCTGCCTGCGGAGGCTCGTCAGTATTGATTGTATGGGTGTGCTTAACAGAGAAATCTGCAGTGCTGTGCAACTGGCACATTTCACACAAATTTTATTCAGGTTTTGGGCGATTTTACGGAGTTAGGGAATTTTTTATGGTAAAATTTTGGTGGAGAGTAGAAAGTATAGTGTGATGTTTGTGAAACAGTTTTAAAAAGATTTTTATAGCAATTTCTATGCTGTTGTTTTTTATGCTTTTTTTTTAAAGTTATTGACGACCATGCAATCAAAGCCACTATCAATCAACCACTACCCCTTGAATTTTTTAATGAAGTATCGCTTCTCGGCCTTTTGGCTAAGATCATGTGTAGTATCTGTTCTTTTCAGCTTAATATCTGAAACGCTGCTCATTGAGCAGCCAGTATATTAAACTGATTTTTGGATCTGGGCCATGGAATAGGGGCTTGCCTCGTCCTGGCCACGGGTTGGCCTGGTATTGCACTACATCCAGGATTCGGCCCACTCCCCGTCAAGGGGAAATAATGAAATAAAAAAATAGAATCTGGTGAATCAAGCAAATTATAAATGTGGATGCGAAGTTCGCTTCGTTCACCTTTGTGACATACAAGTCCCATCATGTTTTCAATATCCTACTTGATTTCCACAGCTTGTTCTCCAGTTGGTGGAATGAAATGAAATCTCTCATTCTGTCATCACGCAAAACAACGCTGTGAAGATATTTTCACCATCAGAGGCCCAAAGGAGGTGGACCGGTTCTTGTTTTACTTCACTGACTTTGAAATTAATCCCTGGTTCAACTCGCAGACTCTGTAACACCCAAACTCTACAGAGTGACCCATTGAGTCGGCACGCATATCTGTGGCAAAACAAAAGTGTATTAAAACCACTGGTTTCCATGTTGGATTCTATTGTAACCTGCTCCTAATGCCAAACATCCACTATGGCAGATTGTAGATACAAATCTAGGTTCAAAATCACAAATGGACAAGTTAAAAAAATCTGCAACATCATTTGGAGGCAAGTGAGCTCTAATTCCAGACATGTACTTGGCTTAAGGTTAATCAGAAGGCAACTTGATTATGTCAAGTGAAATCCACAGCCTATCTCACAGGTGGACTGTTTCTCTTTGCAAAGCCAGGCTTCCACTTTACACAAAACTTGCTCAAATTGATCAAATTTGATCAATGGGAGGAATGGAAGCCCTTTAGCTTGGGTACTCTGCGACTTTCCATGTATCTACATCCACCTGTTTTTTTGTTTTAACGCAGGATGTTTTTTATATGGTTTTGTTGCGGACTCTCTGCCTTCTGGGTCCCAGCCTTACCTTCAATATTTTTAATAATGGTTTTCCTGATGGGTTTCGTGATGTTGTTTTTTTTAATTTGACTTGTCAAGTATTTACGCCTACTTGTTGTTTTCAACGCCTGGTGTATTTACTTGGTTTGTCCTTTGTCCTCTGCACTGTGGACCCTAATTGCATTGTGTAGTCTGATCGGATTATCATGTACTCCTGTTTACCTAACTGCATTATTTAGTGACTACGTTGTTATTTTTGTGCGCCCTCTGGACGGGGTGCTCCGTTACTTTCCATGTATTTACATCCACCTGTTTGAATTTTTAACGCAGGATGTATTTATGTGGTCTGTTGCGGGCCTCATGTTTCTTGGGCCGCAGACTTAACTTCTTCTTTATTTAATGTTTCCATTATTCACATTATTGTCTACCCTTCTGATGCTGATTTCATTTGATCTGTCACGTTTTTACACCTACATGTTTATTTTTTCAACGCTTGGTGTAATTACTTGACTTATTTTTTATTTCTGCATTGTTGGGGTGGTGACTACATTGTGAAGTCTGCTCAGTTGATCTTTAAAGTTCCTTTCCATGGTTTTTGGCGGCTTACTTTTAATATTGTTATTTTTCTATTTGCTTACTTAGTGGAGAATTCTTGTATGCCTTTCTTAATTACTTTTTCCTTTAAAACTCCTTTAGAGTACCACTTTATTAACTGTTTGTAAACCTTTATGAACGAAGTTTCAATAAATTAAGCGCTCTGTTCTTTTGCCACACGACCATTCTGATCGAACTAAGAGCCTTCACCATTTTCCTGTCTTGTTGTTTTGTTTTGGCACTCTTGAAAAGTGAGAAAAATCAAGGTGTCCCTGTCGGGGAGGTTTTGCGCACCATTGAAAGTCCCCAGGTATTGACTGAGCCAATTGGCCGCTGGTTTGACCACTCTGCACGAAGTGAAGAGATGTTCCACTGTCTCCACCCGAGTACAGTGGGGGCATGCAGTTACCAGGGTCTTGTGTTCTTTTACGGAGCCGGTCGCCCGTAGGCAAAACATTGTGAACAATCCTGAAATTGAGCGCAACATGGCGGTTGTGAAGTTTGTTGCTAAAATTTCTCTTCCAAATTGTGGCCCAGTCTTTACCCGGGGTGTCCCTTTGAACTTTGGGTTCAGTTCCCCGGCACTCTACTGTGGTAGCAAGGAACAATTTATGCGTGATTTTAGACCAGTCTTGAATGTGTTGGGTGTTTTTCCTGTAAGTTGTGATAACCGAAGTGTAAAATTCTGGCATGGTGTCGCCTAGCGGCATTTTTGCACGCACTAAGTTTGGATTTTGGGCTCGCAGGGAAATAGCACACCAGTATTTGGCCAGAGCTTTCCACTTCGGTTTTGTGTCATCCAAGATGTGTTTGATGTGTGTACTTTGCAGGGCAGCCATCTTGTCTTCAATGTTTGTAACCCGAAGGCCCCCCTTCGATGGAGGGAGACACATGGTGGCCCGGCCAACAAATTTGCCCTTGTGACCCCAGATGAAAGGAAAGATCAAACGATTGATTAGTTTGACTTCCCTTCCCCGGGGTGGATCAACTTCCACCAAGAACCATATTTCAGACAAAATAAAAGTGTTGACTACGGCAACCCTCCCTTTCATTGTGAGTTCCTTGCCGTCCCAGTTTTTAACGGCACTTTCAATTTCCACAAACTGTGGCGATCTTTGCCAAATTTTTGCCCTATGATTGTGGCGGAGTCGACCCAGGGTATGTTAACCGGGCCATCCCGTCTCCCCCTCCATCTCCCGAGATAGAGGCCCTGGGATTTCTGTTGATTAAGTTTAGCCCCCGACGCGCGCTCGAACCGCTCGATCACTTTGAAACTATTCTTAATTGATCTGTCATCCGACAGGATCAACGTGGTATCATCGGCATACATGGAAATTTTGGCTTCGGTACCCCCAGGAAGTTTAACCCCGTGAATTTGGGTATCGGCCCTTATCGCACACCCGAGGGGTTCTAACGCAAGGACATACAGGAGTGGAGAAAGGGGACATCCCTGCCTAACCCCTCGGGTGATTGAAAAAGGCTCAGAAATGTTCCCATTACAAATCACTGAACTGTTGATACCGTTGTGTAAAGTATCAAACCACTGCAAGAAATTATTACCGAAGCCAAATCTTTCCAAAACCTGCCGAAGATAGCCCCTATTGACCCTGTCGAACGCCTTTTTGCTGATCGAGCGACACGAGCACAACGTCGAGGTTCTTTTGTTCTGCATAATCTTGAATGTTTCTCAGGAGGTGGGCATTATCAAGTATGGTTCTACCGGCTACAGAGCAAGTCTGGTCAATGTTAATGACGCTGTGCAATATTTTCCTCACTCTGGTAGCGAGTATTTTCGAGAGAATTTTGTAGTCCACATTCAACAAAGAAATTGGGCGCCAATTATTTAACTCATTTCTTTCACCCTTTTTGTGGATCAATGTAATCAACCCCGTTTTCTGGGTGGAGCTCAACTCACCCTCAGCGAAGGCCGAGTTAAGCACATCACAAATATTTTGCCCAATTTCACTGAAGAACGTGCGGTAGAATTCTGCAGGCAAGCCATCCGAGCCGGGCGACTTGCCTGTATCTATACTATGCAATGCAATGCCATCCACCAGATCACAGACCACACTGCTTTATGACTCGGGAGAGATCAAAAAAGCCGCGTGTGCCCTGGTGGATGACGTGGCTATTTTTAGCATCTAAATCCGGGTTAGGGCAACCTCTTCCCCAGGGTGTGTCGAGCAGTACGAGGTTGACTGCTCTCTCACCCTGGTATTGGAACATTTGCATATCCAAAAATTTTGGATACGTATACAAATTAGAATGGTCTGACTGCATATCGAAATTCACATCTTCGCCATAGTCTCGTGGTCCGGTACCAGATTTAGTAGTAGTACGGAAACATGTACGTGTGCTAATGTAATGTTGTTGTCCAATCAGGGTCAAAGTGAGGAGTTTCCATCCCAGGGTTTACTATTTACAAACATGGTTGGAAATAAAGTAAACCATGGGGACGAGGTTGGGGTTAGGGATACAGTTGAAATCGCCACCAAGAATAATATTGCGCTTGTGCTGTGTGTGTTTAGGAAGGTCTGTAGAAAAGCATGACTGTTTTTCGATGGGTGCGTTTGGAGCGTAGCAATTGACAATGCGAACTTTGACCTTTGTGTCTGGCACAGTGGTGGTGACTGAGACAAGTCGACCCGCACCATCCCGGAAATAGCCCTCCGGCTTCCACACATGTTTTTTGGAAAGCAAGATGGCTACCCCAGAACTTGATTTGGTGCCGAAGGACCAGAATCCCGCGCTGCCAAATTCCCTGGACCACGCTCTGGCCTCACGGAAACCAGAGGCGTGGATCTCCTGCAGCAAAATAATGTCACTACTGCAGGACTGGGAAATTCGACTGCGCTTGGCCTGGTCCCTCAACCCATTTACATTAAGGGTACTTAATTTAAGATTAAACATGGCAAATGCAATAACAACAAAAATGACAGTAAAATGATCCATTGATAATTGAAAGATAATTGGCAATCAAGAAAACGTTCATTGTTCAAATTATGTAGAGTGTTCATTGGTTGGTTTCATTCTCGGGCGACGTTTCTTCCTGACGATACGGAACTCACCGTCATCTGGCTGTCCGGAGGGGGATCTCTCCCGTTTGTACAAGGCCGCTGAGACGATGGAGCCACCGGGGTCGCTGTCCGAGTCTCCGGTGTGCTGCTTGGATTGTTCGGCCCAGTCCTTCGGGGTGGGGGCCGTGGTGGTGTTGGTCTTGTCCTTAGTTGGGTTCTTGGTGGTTCGGTCGGGCTTTGGTGGGGTGGTCTTCACGGGGGTTGTGCGGGCTGGCTTGTTGGGTTTTATCCGTTTGTGTTTGGCTTTTGGTGTAGCATGCTCATTCTGGGATGTGTCTGTCAACTGGGGGAAATCCATCACCAACTCCGCCGCTCCGGTTGAGGCGTTCTCCATCTGCTCAGGGTGGGAAAACTCAGACCCGCTCTGCTGTGGCTCGGTGGGCGGGAAAGACATGGTTGATGGGGGTCGTCTGGTCTGGTTGCGATACGATCTTGGGCAATCTCGGGTGGCGTGCTCCTCACCGCAGATCTTGCACTTGGGTGGGTTGGGGCAAGCATTGGCACGGTGTCCCAGAAGGCCACAGTTATAGCATGTGTCAAAGGGGCACTCCGCCGCCATGTGTCCCGGGCCGTTGCACTTCCTGCAGGTTTTAGGTTGACCGTCATACTTCACATGGAGTGGAATTGCCCTATCTTGATGAATGAAGGGATGGTGTGGATCAGTTCCATTCTGTAGTGACGAACACCATTCTCCCATTCCGGGTGACTTTGCCAGTGGCCCCGGCGATGCGAAAGGATGGTCCCGAAATAGCTCATCTTCGATGACGCCGCAGCGTCACTCATCTCTTGGGGTACACTGAAGATGTTCACAAAGGTTATCTTCTTGCCGGCCGGGGATACAGTCACCCGCTTCTTGTTGACGACCACGTCCTCCCGCTGTAGCTTGCTGGCCGCCTCGTCGCTCGCCACAGTCACACACCATGTGGTCTCGTTGATGCTTTGATCGCATTTCACTTCATTCCTCAAAAACAGCTGATCTAGTGTCTTAAAAACACCGTCTGGGTTGCTCTTTTCCTCCTAGACAGGGTGGCCATCCTGGCCGGTCACACAGACCAAAAAGCGTAAAGAGCGGCGCCAAAAACAATCCTATCCGGAGCGCCGAAAAATCATGACCAGATACTACACATGATCTTAGCAAAACCCGCTACATCTACGGCCATCCTGTCCAGACTCAGGGCTTTGCTCGGTGTCCGTGTCGGGGTTGTAACCTGATCCATTGAACCCAATTTATGTAAGTGACAGTATTCGATCCAAATAATCTTTGTCTCAAATTTCTTTCCAAAATTAGTGTTGATTTTTCCCATCATTGTTTTTGATTGATTTTGATTGGCGTTGAAAGATACAGAAAGTTCATGTTTTTGATAGACCACTGTAAACACTGTAAATAATATTTGTTTATTCATGTGATCTGCATAAAATGTATGTGAGACAGCCCGAATGGCTTATTAGTATTAATAAACCAGTTTAAAAAACCGTATACTGTTTTTTTCAGCTTAATATCTGAAACGCTGCTCATTGAGCAGCCAGTATATTAAACTGATTTTTGGATCTGGGCCATGGAATAGGGGTTTGCCTCGTCCTGGCCACGGGTTGGCCTGGTATTGCACTACATCCAGGATTTGGCCCACTCCCCTCACGGAGAAATAATAAAATTAAAAAACAGAATCTGGTGAATCAATCAAATTATAAATGTGGATGTGAAGTTCGCTTTGCCTTTGTGACATTTTGCCCCATCATGTTTTCAATTTCCTACTTGATTTCCAAAGCTTGTTCTCCAGTTGGTGGAATGAAATGAAATCTCTCATTCTGTCATCACGCAAAACAACGCTGTGAAGATATTTTTAACCATCAGAGGCCCAAAGGAGGTGGACCAGTTCTTGTTTGTCTCCACCGACTTTGAAAGAATTCTTTTGACTTTCTGATGTAATGTTATGAGGAATATTATTTGCAATTGAATCCATTTTCTCATCCAAAAAATGAATATCCCGTTTCAGAAACATGATTGGTGAAATGCAAAACACTTGTATCTTATGCGGTTGCCTCATTGAATTCTATATATTTTATTATTATTATTATTATTATCATTATTCTGGTTTGTTTAAACAAACACATGGTTGACAGCCACAGAGATGGTTGAAATAACCTTGTTTACAGTTTAAAACACTATTTTAAATTTTTTTTTCAGATCTAATAGAAAAAAGCAATTACAATTTGTTTTACACAACCACATGTTTAAAAAGCACAAACATCAAAATTGCAAAAAAAATTGCCGGCCAGGCAAATAAAACTACACTGTGAAGATGTTTTATCATAAGAGGCCCAGAGAAGGGGACAAGTTCTTGTTTTTCTTCACTGACTTTTAAATGAATCCTTGGTTCAACTCGCAGACTCTGTAACACCCAAACTCTACAGAGTGACCCATTCAGTCTGCACGCATATCTGTGGCCAAAAAAAAAGTGTATTAGAACTACTGGTTTCCATGTTGGATACTGTTGTAACCTGCTCATGATGCCAAACATCCACTATGGCAGATTGTAGATACATATCTAGGTTCAAAATCACAGATGGTACTGTAAGTTAAAAAAATCTGCAACATCATTTGGAGGCAAGTGAGCTCTAATTCCAGACATGTACTTGGCTTAAGGTTATCAGAAGACAACTTGATTATGTCAAGCATGTCAAGTGAAATCCACAGCCTATCTCACTGGTGGACTGTTACTCTTTGCAAAGCCAGGCTTCCACTTTACACAAAACTTGCTCAAATTGATCAAATGTGATCAATGGGAGGAATATGGCTCAACTTCATTGATGGATAAAACTGTAGCATACAATTTATGAAGATGAAGAAGCCACAATAATGGAGGACAGTGCATTCAAAAGTGTTGCCAATGCTGAATCGAGACATCAGCATCTCCGATGACAACAAGATGTTGCCAGCAACACTGCCAATGGCTGCCCACCTTCGGTTGGCTCCTCCACCCTTTGCGGTAGCCACACTTCCTCTTCGGGCATGCTTTGGCGATCTTTAACCATCATGCCTTCTAACAGGTGCTTGGTCTTCTTTTCGCTGTTGACCAGTGTATGATGGGCAAATCTGAAACAGCTGAATTTTAATCTGATTTCTACGCCTGAAAAGGCTTTCTTTGTAATCTGTCCAAATACATGTCTTGATCAATTTTGTTTGTTCTTTTTGTTTAAACCCTTGCAACTAATCTTGTTTTGAGCTCCAAAACAGAAAGATGTTTTGCTGCAGAGAGCAACCATGCCTTCTTCCCGTTCAACTTTAAATAGACCAGGAGTTCATTTATCAAACACCTTCTGTTCACCTGTGTCATCACGGGGAAACCACTTAAACTTTCCTTGTTCAAACTCTTGCATTATCTCAGGTTTAACGACTGCGTCCAGATTTTCTTCCGATATGACAAGACAAGAAGAATCTGTGTCCATCTCACACATCTGGAAGTCTGCTGGGTCATTATAGTTAATCAATGTTTCCCATTCAAACTTTTGCATTTACAATGTACTCAGGTTTTTTTTCTTCAGATTTCATGGACTCTCCAGACAGAGCTAGATACGCTGAATCAGTATCCATCTCACATGGATGTCCACAGCTACTGAACTCGGCTCTCATAGTTCTGACCAGTTTTCTATACAGCTACTTACATGTACTCCTGAACAAACTCAATTTACAAGTGAAAAGGCCTGCATGTGATTGTTAACTGCCCTCAGTAGTCAGCTGTGTGAATAAAGTATCCAGTGTGGGTGGAGCTACGTGTACATACATTCATGACATTTGCGATAATTATACTATGTTACTGTATGCACACAATCAATACACGCAGTACTTGTACAGTAGGCATGAATACATGTAACTTGACCTTTGTCCACTCTTTGCGTAGGATGTGTGTATGTTGTATGTGTGTGCCTAACAGAAATCTGCAGTGCTGTACAACTGGCACATTTCACACAATTTTTATTCAGGGTTTGGAAATTTTTAGAAGTTGGGAATTTTTTATTGGTAAAGTTTTGGTTGAGAGTAGAAAGTAAAGTGTGATGTTTAGTGAGACGGTTGAAAAATTTTCCATAGCAGTTTATATGCTATTGTTTTTTATGTTTAAATAAATAACAACCATGCGTAAAGAGCCACTGTAAATCAACCAGTACCCATGCTTCTTTATAAATGATCATCCATAATCCCATAATCCCATAATCCTTACAACCGGGTTTCTCTTAAAAATCCAAAAATCCAAAATCAACCCCATTGGCTTGGGGTAGCACTGAAATCTAAAAACAGAATCCTGAATCAAGTGCACTTAGGGCTGTGAATATTTGGTGTCAGATGAAGTTCTCTTTGTTAATTTTTTCTCATAAATGACCCATTATGTTTTCCATTTTCCTTCTTCCAAAGGAAGCCATTTTTCTCCAGTTGGTGTCATGAAATATAAAAGTATTTGTGTCATCACCCAAAGCAATGCAGTAAAGATGTTTTTGATCACAAGAGGCCCTAAGAAGGCGGACAAGTTCTTGTTTGTCTCCACTGACTTCAAAATAAATCTTTTCACATTGTGATGTATTGTTATGTGGAATATTATTTGGAGTTGAATCCATTTTCTCAACAAAAAAATGAATACCCTATTTCAGAAACATGATTGGTGAAATGCAATTCACTTGTATCTTATGCGGTTGCCTCGTTGAATTCTACATGTTATTACTATTATTACTTTTATTATTATTATTCTGGTTTATTTAAACAAACAACAAATACAAATTTTGTACAGATAAAAAAACAACAAACAAAAAACAATTTGTTTTACACAACCACATGTACAGAAGCACAAACAACAAAATTGCAAAAAAATTGCCGGACATGGAAAAAAAAAAACGACGCTGTGAAGATGTTTTATCATAAGAGGCTCAGAGGAGGCTGACAAGTTCTTGTTTTTCTTCACTGACTTTGAAATAAATCCCTGGTTCAACTCGCAGACTCTGTAACACACAAACTTGGCAGAGTGACCCATTCAGTCTGCACGCATATCTGTGGCAAAACAAAAGTGTATTAAAACCACTGGTTTCTATATTGGATTCTATTGTAACCTGCTCCTGATGCCAAACATCCAGGTTTTGGAAATTTTTAGAAAGTAAAGTGTGATGTTTGTGAGACGGTTGAAAAATTTTCCATAGCAATTTATATGCTGTTGTTTTTTATGTTTAAATAGATGACAACCATGCGTAAAGAGCCACTGCCAATCAACCATTACCCATGCTTCTGGAATTGAAGGTAATGTCAGTGATTGGTCAGCCTGACAGCCTGGGGATACAATCCTTGTTAGATTGGAAGGTATCCTCTTGCCAGTGTTTGATCAGTGTGACCATGGCATGGTGTGACAGCCTGGGGATAACACCCTAGTTGGATTGGAAGTTATCTGCTGTCAGCGTCTGACCAGCCTGACACCTTGGGGATAACAACCTTATTTGGTTGGTTTTTATCCTTTAAAATTCCCCGTGATCATGGGGTAATATCGAAATCTAAAATCAGTATGTTGAATTAAGCACACTGCTGTTGTGGAGTGTTGTGCTGTTGATGTTTTCTTTGTTCGTTCACTCATGAACTACCCATCATCTTCTCCATTCCCTTCTCCATTTCTTTCAAAGAAGGACAACAGTTCATTCATGGTGATGAACGACAGCCGGCCAGGATAGCCAGCCCCCCCCCCCCCCCACCCACACTTATCATCCTTTCTCCTTGGGAGAGTCTGATGTCATACTTCCCCGACCTTGTGTATTGAGCATCCCAGACAAACACAAAATGTTACCTTTTTGCCACGATCTAAACTGTGCTGCCGCTACCACCAATGTAGGCATTGAACTACATGCAGCTTTACCGGTTCACACAGTTTTCAATAAGGCAAGGAGACACTTTCTTTGTATTTTCTATGTGCTGACGAGAGCTTTTATTTCACCAAGATTAAAAAATTTTACACAAATCAAGAAGCAGAAAAAATAGGGGACGCCTCTTGGGGAGCAAGTTTTCTGATCGACCGACAGGGGAGGCCAGCAGTGCTCCGTGGTGGAGTCGTGCTGGCGCCCCCTACCGGTTGATCGGCACGGCGCTACACTCTGTTCACCTGTGTCATCACGGGGAAACCACTTAAACTTTTCTTGTTCCATTTCTTGCATTTTCTCAGGTTTAATGACTGCATCCAGATTTTGTCCCGATATGGCATGATAAGCAGAATCTGTGTCCATCTCACACATCTGGATGTCTGCTGGGGTCAACGTACATGTAGTCAATGTCTCCCATTCAAACTTTTGCATTTACTCAGGTTTGATTTCAGATTTCACGGAATCTCCAGACAGAGCTACATGTACATGTAGATACGCTGAATTGGTATCCATCTCTTACATTTTGAAAAGTAGATTGTGTGGATGAATTTCACTAGAAAATCATAGTAAAAACTGGAGTATATGACACTTGGCATACACAAAGAAACCTATTCGAATGGGAAGGTTCATACAAATAAAATGATTTGTCTCGTCTCCACTTCTTCAGTCCAGTCATCTTTGCTATGCAATGCCATAAAGTCTTGATCACTCACTGAGAGACGTCAGTTCCTGTACATTATTGAACATTTCTGTGTCTTTTCCTGATTTGTTACTGGCTTTCCCGTAGGCCGACTTACCGAACAATTTCACTGTGTCTGCCAGTGTGCCACTGCCAGTGTCTTATGTTGTTGTTGGTTTGTCAACACATTATTCTGCACCTAATGGCTTTCTGCCACTTGATGGCACACCAGTGCATTGTCCTTGGATGCCACTCCTATGTACAGCCAATGTTGTTCATTGCAAACAGCAGCAACTCTGTCATCCAGTTGTAGTTGTTGCCCTTTGTTATTATGCCTTGAATCAGAGCTAGATGTTGTAAATCAATTTGGTACCAAGCAGTGTCTCTGTCACTCTTTGTTGGACATCAGCCACCCCACAACATCTAGCTGACCTTGTGGGTTTCTTGGACATCAGCCACCCCACAACATCTAGCTGACCTTGTGGGTTTCTTGGACATCAGCCACCCCACAACATTTAGCTGACCTTGTGGGTTTCTTGGACATCAGCCACCCCACAACATCTAGCCGACCTTGTGGGTTTCTTGGACATCAGCCACCCCACAACATCTAGCCGACCTTGTGGGTTTCTTGGACATCAGCCACCCCACAACATCTAGCCGACCTTGTGGGTTTCTTGGACATCAGCCACCCCACAACATCTAGCCGACCTTGTGGGTTTCTTGGACATCAGCCACCCCACAACATCTAGCTGACCTTGTGGGTTTCTTGGACATCAGCCACCCCACAACATCTAGCTGACCTTGTGGGTTTCTTGGACATCAGCCACCCCACAGCATCTAGCCGACCTTGTGGGTTTATAGTGGCAGTGTTTATCACTGGAGGATGTTGTGATTCTGTGATCAGGAATGCTGTCATCTCTCAATCCAAGACTGTGACTACAAACAACAATTTCTTAACAATGTTTTCACCAGGTAAACCCGAGCAATTTAAGTGAAAACATTCAATTTATTTTGAACTTTAAATTAGCTCTTTTTCTTCTGTTGTGATTCTATCATCCTGAATACTCCTGTCTTTCATTCCAAGACTGTGACTACAAATTCCATCAATTGAGAAAACAAACAAATTTCTAAACAATGTTTTCATCAAGCCAACCTTAGTCTTTTAAGTGAAAACATTCAATTTATTTTGAACTTTAAATTAGCTCTTTTTCATCTGTTGTGATTCTTTCATCAGGAATACTACCATCTTTCATTCCAAGACTGTGACTACAAATTCCAAACATTGTTTTCATCAGGCCAACCTTAGTATTTTAAGCAAAAACATTACATTTATTTTGAAGTTTAAAGTAGCTCTGGTTCATCTCTTGTGATTTTGTCCTCAGGGATGCAATCATCTTTCATCTAAGATTCTGGGGCCAAAAATGTCTTCAACTGAGAATACAAACCAATTTATTCTAACTTGAGTATATACCTTTTGCTTAATCGAATTTTAGTACAAAATCTTCAGTTAAACACGGCTGAAAAGGCTTTCTTTGACTTCATCCATATAAGTATTTTGGTAAATTTCAATCGTTCTTTTGTTAAAACCCTTGCAACTTATTTAGTTTTGAGCTCCAAAACAGAAATAAGTTTTTCTGCAAAGAGCAACCGTGCCTTCTCCTTCCCACTCAACTTTAAACAGACCAGGTGTTCGTTTATGGAACGCCTGTTGTTGTTGTCCCTGGAAACAGATTCGGCGGCATCAATAACGGCTTGGCATCAGCTTGGCATTGATGCCAAGAGATTGGTGGTGACATTTACGTCCAATCTTTCCCAAATCCGATTGAGAATTGGATAGAGCTCCCCTTGATTTTGGGGCCGATTTTCACGTTGAAGTCGTCGCTCAAGCTCATTCCACAAACTCTCAATCGGATTGAGGTCAGGGCTTTGGGCCGGCCAGGCCATCAACCTCAAACTCCCAACTGCCCCCCATTTCTCTGATGAAATCTGGGGTTGGGTCAGCTATGAATTCTTGAGCTCATACAACCCCCAAACCATAATACTAGACCCGCCATGTTTTACCGACGGCACAACACAGTTCTCGGCGAACTCCTCCCCTACTGTCCGCCTGACGTAAACACGAGCGTCTGATTGGTAGAGCTGAAACCTGGACTCATCGCTCTATAAAACCTTTGACCAGTCTTCAGCGGTCCACGTCAAGTGTTCACGGGCCCAGGCTAACCGTTGATGTCTGTGCACTGGTGTGAGGCGTGGCTTATGCCTGGCAACCCAACCATGCATTCCAGCATCAGCCAGTTGGTGTGAAATGGTGGAACGATGAACCTCGACCCCTGATGTCCTTGCCAGATCCATGGCCAGCTCAGGGGCGCACAGGAATTGGTTGTGCCGATAGTCTGGACAAGGTGCTGACCTTCGCGAGCTGTTGTGGCTCGAAGCCGACCGGACTTTGGCAAGGGGTCCATCGACCCCGTTTCCTGTTCTTTCTTCAGATTGCACCGAATGGTACCCTCATAGACACCAAGACGGTGAGCGATTTCTCTATTTGAAATCCATTCTGCCGGGTAGTTGTTTTCTTTTTTGTGATGTGGCAGTCTGACCACATTCAAGAAAACTTTAAAAGAAAAAATTGGTTGATTTTTCTGACTGCTACTCACATTCCCACATTTCAATGAAATTGAACCCTTCTTCATCTTTGAGAATGTATGTGGATGTTTCTTCGGTCTTTGCTCTCAATTCAATGCAAGTACAGTTTTGCACCTCCTTACATGCCTTAGAAATCTTTCTAATTTAGGTTGCAGTTGTGCCTGTGCCAAAAGCAGCCGTGAAATTGATATACAGTGTTAGTTTGATGGCAAAAACTGTCAACGGGTTTGAAAGCAGGGCCTCTTCCATTAAAGCATCCAGCTTGGGAAGTTTTGTAGGCAACTCATCCTCAAGGACCACTCTCCTCTCACAACATTTTCTCTCTCCAGAGGATGTGGGGGTCATGTACAGTTCACACATGAAATCTGCCATGTCGTTGCGATATCTTGCTGGATTTTTACGAAACTTCAGTAATCTTTAATGGACCCAGCGAAAATTTGACCACTAAGTTGCCATTTGGAGATCTTTGCCATAGATGTTACAGAAAATGGAGAATATATCTGTCCATTGGGGGAAAATGGCTGACACATTTCAGAATGGCTGCCAGATTTAAAAATGGCCACCAAATTTTAAAACGGCCGCCAGATATCAAAGTGTAAATGCAGTCCACAAAACAAAATGTTCATGTGCACAACCTTCTCTTTAGCACCATCTGTGAATTTCCCCCTCCCTCCCCACACTTTTAATTTACTTTGTGAAGGCACTCTTCTCTGTATGCCTTTAGCAGGTCATTGAATTTGGACGCTGTTCCTGCCCTTTCACTCATGATGTTTTTAATATGTGTCAGAATTCGCATGCCAGTTTTAAGAATTATCGGTAATATAAATACATTATATTATGTGATCTTGTATCACTTTAAATGTCAAGAGTGTGTCCTCTGCACTTTTGGAGATCATTACTCTCGACCACAAAACATATGATGAATCTGCCCTAGGTTATAGTACCTGGCGCCACAAATGTGAAATCTCCTTGGCTGTTAAATACTCGCCAGTTCCACCCTCTTCCTAAACTAGTATCGAATGCTGAAACAGACTCTAAACCAAAAAGATTATTCACTCTGTTCCCAAGAGCAGCAAAAGTGGTTAACCAGTCTTTTGGTACTGGGACTTCTACGTTCACGATAGAGTCTACCCTGTGATGACCATGAAGGGACTTCTTTATACTGGTTTTTATGAATACAGCTTCAACTGGATTATTTAGCTCTGAGGAACGTCAATTACATTATCGGCTTCATGCCACTCATCAATCTTTGGAGAGTTTGGCTCCTGATGAAAGTAATGGACTTAAACATAACAATGTCCATCAAGTCTATGACAGTAAGTATAAAAAGTTTGCCTGTTGATCAAGTCTTTTGCCTGCGGTGGCAGTCTCCAGAACATCAGCTCCTCCTATAGCTGTTTGTTGTTCTGCAACCGCCCACCTCATCATCTCACAGTGCCATCAGCCATTACTTCTGTCCTCTGAATTTTCCAGACGGGAGTCTTCCAGTTTTATTCTCGAGGCTTTCTGCAAGTCCTCTTGTCGTGCCTTGTGCCTAATTTGATCTTTGCTTGCCTGAGAAGTTGCCTGTCTAATGATATTTGCATGATTTTCCTTGTTCTTACTTGTGCAAGATAGTTTGGAACCTTATTAATTGTGAACTGAGCTTTGTCGATACTCTTTTGCAGGGATGCAGATCTGGCTTTCTGAATTCTCGAGTCCACTAACTTTTGCAAATACTCTTTCACCAGAAATGTTGTTACTGGTGCAAGATGCACCCATCCTTTGTAGTTCTTCATCTGGGGAAAGGAACTTTCCACCAGGGAGGTGGTCCTCCAGTTGACGTCTCATAACAACTGAGGCTTCATGCAGTAGTCCAATCAGCACTTGTGCAGTCTCGCCATCTTGTTGAGTAGAAGAAGTAAGGGCCCAGTGCTTCTCATCTTTCCTGGGCTTCTTCCCAAATGCCGTCTTCTCGAATCCTAGTACAAGATCACTTGCATTAATACCTTCAAGGATGTTGCAGACTCTGGTAAAAACCTCACTGGTCTTCAGGATTTCTTGAAACCACTTAAAACATTCCTTGTTCAAACTCTTTCACTATCTCAGGTTAATGACTGCATCCAGATTTTCTTCTGATATGACAAGACAAGAAGAATCTGTGTTCATCTCACACATCTGGAAGTCTGCTGGGTCAATATAGTTAATCAATGTTTCCCTTTCAAACTTTTGCATTTACAATGTACTCAGTTTTTTTTTATGTGAGACGGTTGAAAAATTTTCCATAGCAGTTTATATGCTATTGTTTTTTATGTTTAAACAAATAACAACCATGCGTAAATAGCCACTGTAAATCAACCAGTACCCATGCTTCTTTATAAATGATCATTCTCAATCTAATCCTAATCTTGTAAATCCAGTTCCATTTCTTAATACACAAAAAAATCCCCATTAGCTTGGGGTAGTACTGAAATCTAAAAACAGAATCCTGAATCAAGTAGCGCTGTGGATATTTGGTGTCTGTTGAGGTTCTCTCTGATCATTGTTTTCCTATATGACCTTTTATGTTTTCCAATTCTTCTCCCAAAGGGAGCCATCTTTACCCAGTTGGTGTCATTAAATATAAAAGTATTTGTGTCATCACCCAAAGCAATGCTGTAAAGACATTTTTGATCACTAGAGGCCCTTAGATAGCGGACAAGTTCTTTGGTGGCAATGTGGTACACTTGCATCAGCGGTGACTCACACTGCAGAACTGGTGAAATGTGCATCGTGGGCCATTAATAATCTATTGTTCGAGGTCGCCTAACCGTTAAATGCTGTTTTTGAAGATTATTTTGAGAAATGTCAAGGTGTGTATAATATTATTACAAACGGGGTTGTCAGTGAAAACCTAATTTGGTTTCAATAGCTCGATAAAAAGTGGGGGGGCAAAATGACTACCTTTTCAAAAGTGGGGGGGGGCAACGCCCCCCTTGGCCCCCCGGTTCCACCGCCGGTGCCAAACATCCACTATGGCAGATTGTAGATACATATCTAGGTTCAAAATCACAAATGGACAAGTTACAAAAATCCGCAACATCATTTGGAGGCAAGTGAGCTCTAATTCCAGACATGCACTTGGCTTGGTTAATCAGAAGACAACTAGATTATGTCAAGTGAAATCCACAGCCTATCTCACAGGTGGACTGTTACTCTTTGCAAAGCCAGGCTTCCACTTTACACAAAACTTGCTCAATTTGATCAAATGTGATCAATGGGAGGAATATGGCTCAACTTCATTGATGGATAAAACATGTAGCATATGAAGATGAAGAAGCCACAATAATGGAGGACAGTGCATTCAAAAGTGTTGCCAATGGTGAATTGGGACATCAGCATCGCCGATGACAACAAGATGTTGCCAGCAACACTGCCAATGGCTGCCCACCTTCGGTTGGCTCCTCCACCCATAGGTAGCCACACTTCCTCTTCGGGCATGCTTTGGCAATCTTTAACCATCATGCCTTCTAACAGGTGCTTGGTCTTCTTTTCGCTGTTGACCAGTGTATGATGGGCAAATCTGAAACAGCTGAATTTTAATCTGATTTCTACAGATGAAAAGGCTTTCTTTGACTCTGTAATCTGACCAAATACATGTCTTGATCAATTTTGTTTGTTCTTTTTGTTTAAACCCTTGCAACTAATTTTGTTTTGAGCTCCAAAATAGACATTAGTTTTGCTGCAGAGAGCAACCATGCCTTCTTCTTCCCGTTCAACTTTAAATAGACCAGGAGTTGGTTTATCGAACACCTTCTGTCCACCTGTGTCATCACGGGGAAACCACTTAAACTTTTCTTGTTCAAACTCTTGCATTATCTCTGGTTTAATGACTGCGTCCAGATTTTCTTCCGATATGACAAGACAAGAAGAATCTGTGTCCATCTCACACATCTGGAAGTCTGCTGGGTCAATATAGTCAATCAATGTTTCCCATTCAAACTCTTGCATCTACTCAGGGTTTTTTGATTTCATATTTCATGGACTCTCCAGACAGAGCTAGACACCCTGAATTGGTATCCATCTCACATGGATGTCCACAGCTACTGAAGTCGGCTCTTATAGTTCTCACCAGTTTTTTTTATACATGTATCTACAGCTACTTTCATGTACTCCTAAACAAACTCAATTTACAAGTGAAAAGGCCTGCATTTGATTGTGAATTTGCCCTCAGTAGTCAGCTGTGTGAATCAAGTATCCGGTGTGGGTGGAGCTACGTGTATACATTTGCGATATACTATGTTACTGTATGCACACAATCAATACATGCAGTACTACAGTACTTTCTTTAAATGAAAATTGTAGGCATGAATACATGTAATTTGACCTTTTTCTGCTTTCTGCGTAGGATGTGTGGATGTAACAGAGAAATCTGCAGTGCTGTGCAACTGGCACATTTCACACAAATTTTATTCAGGATTTGGAAATTTTTTAGGAGTTACAAATTTTTTATTGGTAAAGTTTTGGTGGAGAGTAGAAAGTAAAGTTCGATGTTTGTGAGATGGTTGAAAAATTTTCCATAGCAATTTATATGTTGTTGTTTTTGTTTTGTTTAAATATATGACAACCATATGTAAAGAGCCACTTTAAATCAACCAGTACCCATGCTTCTCAGTTATAGGTCAGTCTGACAGCCTGGGGATATAATCCTTGTTAGGGAAGGTATCCTCTTCACAACAGCAGTGTGCTTAATTCAACATACTGATGTTAGATTTTGATATTGCCCCATGATCACGGGGAATTTCAAAGGATAAAAACCCATAAAATAAGGTTGTTATCCCGAAGGTGTCAGACTGATCAAACACTGGCTGGAGTTTTGTGCTGTTAATGTTTTCTTTGTTCGTTCACTCATGAACTACCCATCAGCTTTTCCATTCCCTTCTCCATTTCTTTCAAAGAAGGACATCAGTTCATTCATGGTGATGAACGACAGCCGGCCAGGATAGCCAGCCCCCCCCCCCCCACCCACACTTATCATCTTGTGAGAGTCTGATGTCATACTTCCACGACCTTGTGTATTGAGCATCCCAGACAAACACAAAATTTTACCTTTTTGCCACGATCTAAACTGTGCTGCCGCTACCACCAATGTAGGCATTGAACTACATGCAGCTTTACCGGTTCACACAGTTTTCAATAAGGCAAGGAGACACTTTCTTTGTATTTTCTATGTGCTGACGAGAGCTTTTATTTCACCAAGATTAAAAAATTTTACACAAATCAAGAAGCAGAAAAAATAGGGGACGCCTCTTGGGGAGCAAGTTTTCTGATCGACCGACAGGGGAGGCCAGCAGTGCTCCGTGGTGGAGTCGTGCTGGCGCCCCCTACCGGTTGATCGGCACGGCGCTACACTCTGTTCACCTGTGTCATCACGGGGAAACCACTTTAACTTTTCTTGTTCCATTACTTGCATTTTCTCAGGTTTAATGACTGCATCCAGATTTTTTCCCGATATGGCATGAGAAGCAGAATCTGTGTCCATCTCACACATCTGGAAGTCTGGTGGGGTCAACGTACATGTAGTCAATGTCTCCCATTCAAACTTTTGCATTTACTCAGGCTCGATTTCAGATTTCACGGAATCCCCAGACAGAGCTACATGTACATGTAGATACACTGAATTGGTACCCATCTCTTACATGTTGAAAAGTAGACTGTGTGGATGAATTTAACTAGAAAATCATAGTAAAAACTGGAGTATACGAAACTTGGCATACACAAAGAAACCTATTCGAATGGGAAGGTTCATACAAATAAAGTGATTTGTCTCGTCTCCACTTCTTCAGCCCAGTCATCTTTGCTATGCAATGCCATAAAGTCTTGATCACTCACTAAGAGTCATCAGTTCCTGTACATTATTGAACATTTCTATGTCTTTCCCTGATTTGTTGCTGGCTTCCCGTTGGCCGACTTACCGAACAATTTCACTGTGTCTGCCAGTGTGCCACTGCCAGTGTCTTCTTATGTTGTTGGTTTGTCAACACATTATTCTGCACCTAATGGCTTTCTGCCACTTGATGGCACACCAGTGCATTGTCCTTGGATGCCACTCCTATGTACAGCCAATGTTGTTCATTGCAAACAGCAGCAACTCTGTCATCCAGTTGTAGTTGTTGCCCTTTGTTATTATGCCTTGAATCAGAGCTAGATGTTGTAAATCAACTTGGTACCAAGCAGTGTCTCTGTCACTCTTTGTTGGACATCAGCCACCCCACAACATCTAGCTGACCTTGTGGGTTTCTTGGACATCAGCCACCCCACAACATCTAGCCGACCTTGTGGGTTTCTTGGACATCAGCCACCCCACAACATCTAGGCGACCTTGTGGGTTTCTTGGACATCAGCCACCCCACAACATCTAGCCGACCTTGTGGGTTTCTTGGACATCAGCCACCCCACAACATCTAGCCGACCTTGTGGGTTTCTTGGACATCAGCCACCCCACAACATCTAGCTGACCTTGTGGGTTTCTTGGACATCAGCCACCCCACAACATCTAGGCGACCTTGTGGGTTTCTTGGACATCAGCCACCCCACAACATCTAGCCGACCTTGTGGGTTTCTTGGACATCAGCCACCCCACAACATCTAGGCGACCTTGTGGGTTTCTTGGACATCAGCCACCCTACAACATCTAGCCGACCTTGTGGGTTCATAGTGGCAGTGCTCTTTGTCACTAGAAGATGTTGTGATTCTTTGATCAGGAATACTCTCATCTTTCAATCCAAGACTGTGACTACAAACAACAATTTCTTAACAATGTTTTCACCAGGCAAACCCGAGCAATTTAAGTGAAAACATTCAATTTATATTGAACTCTAAATTAGCTCTTTGTCATCTGTTGTGATTCTATCATCCTGAATACTACCATCTTTCATTCCAAGACTGTGACTACAAATTCCAAACATTGTTTTCATCAGGCCAACCTTAGTATTTTAAGCAAAAACATTACATTTATTTTGAAGTGTAAAGTAGCTCTTGTTCATCTCTTGTGATTTTGTCCTCAGGGATGCAATCATCTTTCATCTGAGAATACAAACCAACTTATTCTAGCTTGAGTATACCTTTTGCTTAATCAAATTTTAGTACAAAATCTTCAGTTAAACACGGCTGAAAAGGCTCCATATAAGTATTTTTGTAAATTTCAATCGTTCTTTTGTTAAAACCCTTGCAACTTATTTAGTTTTGAGCTCCAAAACAGAAATAAGTTTTTCTGCAAAGAGCAACCATGCCTTCTCCTTCACATTCAACTTTAAACAGACCAGTCTTCAGCGGTCCACATCAGGTGTTCACAGGCCCAGGCTAACCGTTGATGTCTTTGCACTGGTGTGAGGCATGGCTTATTCCTGGTGACCCAACCATGCATTCTAGCATCAGCCAGTTGGTGGGAATTGGTGGAACGATGAACCTCGACCCCTGATGTCCTTGCCAGATCCATGTCTAGCTCAGGGGCGCACAGGAATTGATTGTGCCGACACGTCTGGACAGGGTGCTGATCTTCACAGGCTGTTGTGGCTCGAAGCCGACCGGACTTTGGCAAGGGGTCCATCGACCCCATTTCCTGTTCTTTCTTCAGATTGTACCGGATGGTACCCTCACAGACACTAAGACGGTGAGTGATTTCTCTATTTGAAATCCATTCTGCCGGGTAGTTGTTTTCTTTTTGTGATGTGGCAGTCTGACCACATTCAAAACAACTTTGAGATTGGTTGATTTTTCTGACTGCCACTCACATTCCCACTTTTCAATGAAATTGAACCCTTCTTTATCTTTGAGAATGTATGTGGATGTTTCTTCGGTCTTTGCTCTCAATTCAATGCAAGTACAGTTTTGCACCTCCTTACATGCCTTAGAAATCTTTCTAATTTAGGTTGCAGTTGTGCCCCTTGCCAAAAGCAGCCGTGAAATTGATATACACTGTACAGTGTTAGTTTGATGGCAAAAACTGTCAACGGGTTTGAAAGCAGGGCCTCTTCCACTTGGGAAATTTTGTAGGCAACTCATCCTCAAGGACCACTCTCCTCTCACAACATTTTCTCTCTCCAGAGGATGTGGGGGTCATGTACAGTTCACACATGAAATCTGCCATGTCGTTGCGATATCTTGCGGGATTTTTTACGAAACTTCAGTAATCTTTAATGGACCCAGTGAAAATTTGACCACAAAGTTGCCATTTGGAGATCTTTGCCATAGATGTTAAAGAAAATTGAGAATATATCTGTCCATTGGGGGAAAATGGCTGCCAGATTTCAAAATGGCCACCAAATTTTAAAATGGCGGCCAGATATCAAAGTGTAAATGCAGTCCACAAAACAAAATGTTCATGTGCACAACCTTCTCTTTAGCACCATCTGTGAATTTCCCCCTCCCTCCCCACACTTTTAAATTACTTTGTGAAGGCACTCTTCTCTGTATGCCTTTAGCAGGTCATTGAACTTGGACGCTGTTCCTGCCCTTTCACTCATGATGTTTTTAATATGTGTCAGAATTCGCATGCCAGTTTTAAGAATTATCGGTAATATAAATACATTATATTATGTGATCTTGTATCACTTTAAATGTCAAGAGTGTGTCCTCTGCACTTTTGGAGCTCATTACTCTCGACCACAAAACATATGATGAATCTGCCCTAGGTTATAGTACCTGGCGTCACAAATGTGAAATCTCCTTGGCTGTTAAATACTCGCCAGTTCCACCCTCTTCCTAAACTAGTATCGAATGCTGAAACAGACTCTAAACCAAAAAGATTATTCACTCTGTTCCCAAGAGCAGCAAAAGTGGTTAACCAGTCTTTTGGTACTGGGACTTCTATGTTCCACGATAGAGTCTACCCTGTGCTGACCATGAAGGGACTTCTTTATACTGGTTTTTATGAATACAGCTTCAACTGGATTATTTAGCTCTGAGGAATGTCAATTACATTATCGGCTTCATGCCACTCATCAATCTTTGGAGAGTTTGGCTCCTGATCAAAGTAATGGACTTAAACATAACAATGTCCATCAAGTCTATGACAGTAAGTATAAAAAGTTTGCCTGT
This sequence comes from Pisaster brevispinus, assembly GCA_023634235.1. Lineage (NCBI taxonomy): Eukaryota > Metazoa > Echinodermata > Asteroidea > Forcipulatida > Asteriidae > Pisaster > Pisaster brevispinus. Next base: position 15,678,831 of record JAMKCF010000005.1, on the reverse strand, counting down.
TGATCAAGTCTTTTGCCTGCGGTGGCAGTCTCCAGGACATCAGCTCCTCCTTTAGCCGTTTGTTGTTCTGCAACCGCCCACCTCATCATCTCACAGTGCCATCAGCCATTACTTCTGTCCTCTGAATTTTCCAGACGGGAGTCTTCCAGTTTTATTCTCGAGGCTTTCTGCAAGTCCTCTTGTCGTGCCTTGTGCCTAATTTGATCTTTGCTTGCCTGAGAAGTTGCCTGTCTAATGATATTTGCGTGATTTTCCTTGTTCTTACTTGTGCAAATACTCTTTCACCAGAAATGTTGTTACTGGTGCAAGATACACCCATCCTTTGTAGTTCTTCATCTGGGTAGAGGAACCTTTCACCAGGGAGGTGGTTCTCCAGTTGACGTCTCATAACAACTGAGGCTTCATGCAGTAGTCCAGTCAGCACTTGTGCAGTCTCGCCATCTTGTGGAGTAGAAGAAGTAAGGGCCCAGTACTTCTCATCTTTCCTGGGCTTCTTCCCAAAAGCCATCTTCTCAAATCCTAGTACAAGATCACTTGCATTGATACCATCAAGGATGTTGCAGACTCTGGTAAAAACCTCACTGGTCTTCAGGATTTCTTGTCGGGTCCCCTGCCATTATACATTATCCTGAAAAATCATTGGCCCTATGAACTAAATAGTCACTAGTAATGATTAAATGAATGCATTTCAGTGAGAGATCACCTTTATATTCCTGCATTTTCAAAGCATTTTTGGCAAAATCGTATTCCACTCATTAATTTGTAACGCCAACCACAGCCTCCCTTCTGCCACTCGCAGCGTAGAACTTCGATGGCGTTTTTTGTTTGCCAGCATTCTTTGGCCATGATTTGAAAACATCAGTCGCAACCGAGTTTTGGGATCTCACTGATGCGTAAGCTCTTTCATCTGCTTTGACTCGAGCATGTATACTGGCAATGCCATGCTCACTGAGTAGTCCAAGAGTGCAAAATTTAGAGGCACACTCAGGAACATACTATATGAGGATTTGGCGTTTGGCCTTGCCCTGCTTCCTCGCTGGATCTTTCTAAACCCATCCATTAATTTCTGCTCAAGCTTCAACTCCTTCACCATTTTATCATACATATTACATGCCTCTTCACTGGCAACCGACGCTTCCTGCCATTTTCATTCAACTCCTTGTTCTTCTCCTTAATCATGTTAATGCTTCCTTTAAATTTCTTTCTGTAAAAAGTCTTACAACTAGTCCTCATAAATATGAAGAACTGGTGGTGAATTTGGTCTATGTTTTGCGTTGGTGTAACCCGGAAAAATGGACCACTAGAATAAACTAAATAAAACTAAACGCTTGCTTGGGGAAACTCACTTAATCTACAGGATCAAACAGGGTCAAGACGCAAGGTAATGCACAAAGTGGGACAAAGACTCAAAATGTAGGTTTCTTCAATAAAAAAAATAATAAAAATAACTTTATTGATTACAAATCAATGACCAATGGAAAACCAGTGATTGAAATACAGTAATAAAAAAATAGCAAAAAACAACAAAACAATAAAAACACCTTTGGACCTAAAAACTGATCTTTTTGAAACCTTAACTTAAGCAAAAGAAAACCCAGTGAACCCTAAACTCAGATCAAATTCACAAACTGAACCTAGAACTCAGTGATAAAAAAAACCCAGAAACCATTAAAATCACATGTGATTAAAAAACCACAAAAACCCTATAAAAACAAACACAGCAGAAACCTAAAAAAAAAAAAAAAAAAACAGTGCCAAAGAAAGTTACAGATTAAAATCAAAATGGCTTTAAAACCTGTGTAAATAAAAAACAAGAAATACAACCGATTAAAATACAGTTCTCCTATCCAATTTATGAAGAAACAGAAAGGCTTTAAGATTGAAATCCATGGTTATAAGAAAAGTTACTTTCAAGACAGATCTTAAAAATACAAATTTAGAAACTAAATTCCAAAGAAATGCAGGAATAATGATTGTCAAAATAATGAACTAATTAAACAACGTCAAAATAAAACAAAGTTAAAGCTTACCGAGTCCATAGCAGGATAAACTTGATGCAGGCAAAACTTAAATCATGAAGACACAAAAAAAATGGAGTGTTTCACTTGCGCTGCCAGGCTGCTATCTGAATTAAACTACATGGCTGACTAACCACACTACCAAGGATTATGCAAAGGGTTCATTGTTTATACAAGAGGATTCCTAAGAAATTAACTGAAGGGGTGCTAGAAGAGCTTAAAGGGAAATATAAACAGTGGAAGGGTAATTAAGTCTAACATAAACACTAGGGTTTTCTACACCTGTCACACTGGCAAAAATTGATCTTTTTCTATTGGATGTTGATTGAACCCATTTGCTTTTGTGCGTGTCCCCCGCTCCCCTCCTCCTTGGATCAGCTTTATTGTTGGCTGAATCCTGGACCAGGTGGTGGGGCTTCTTGCTGATCATACCACTCTGTATTGTCTCCATACATCTTGTTATTTGACAGTTTGGGTGAATGAGTTCCCCTTTTTCAGACATGGAACTGCCGATGGTTGAAGGGATTCAACATTCTAACCGAAGGTGCAAACACCATGTGTCGACAACAACAAGACATCAGAGCAGATAACATCATTACCAAGAACAAGTTGGTTCCCTGATGACGTCGATGGAGGAGTTACCATCAAGCCAGTCCCCTGTGTAGCTGTGAAGTGCACTCATCGCTGAATTTAGACAGCAACTAGATGGCTACGAGAAGTAAGAAAATGTGGATGTTGTTTATTTAAATTTATGAGGTTTTTGTTTTATCGCACAATTAAATTACAAATCTTTTCAATTACTACAGCTCAGTGAGCCAGTGTTCAGGATTCCACTGGTTATTGTGTAAAGCCTAACTTGACTTTGTTTTAAGAAAATACTTAAACGAATACAAACAAAAAGTGAATAATGAAGAGCTACAAAAATGTTGCTTTGTATTTATTTTACTTATGACAGGTCTGCCCACCCAGAGTTCACACAGGTCTTAGGTTTTTCCGCAAGCATTTCAACAGCTTTGAAGGGGCATGTCTTGACCTTGACATGCAGGTCGCAGCTGTGTTGGCCAAGATGACCATCATACAGGGGAAGAAAATCCAGCACTCTACTCCTGCTTCAAGAGTGTCATCTCCTTGTGGAAGAGGGCCTGGCGATTAGATCTGCAGGCAGAGAGATCTTTGTTGAGGAATGCTGTCCTAAAGAAGAACTTGCAAGCACTACCATGTCATCTCTGGAGGGCATTGCTGACATCGTCCTTACATCGATAAAAATGACTGGACTGCAGAAACAAGAAGAACATCTGGTAAGCTTTCTAATCAAGGTTTTCTATAAATTATTTTGACCATGTTATAAATGTTTTCAGTTTGCCCTCTCTGAAAAGGCACTCTGTGAAAAGGCAGCACTCAAGCCAGGTCAAAGTCCTCTAGCTGGACAATTAGAGTTTACACGCCAAACTGTTCCATTTGTCACTGGCCTTGCAATCAATACCTCATTGGTCCTGGGTTGCCTATAGCTGCAGGACCCAGTACAATGGTAAACAATGGTGACAGTCTGTCCATCTCTCATAATCCTCATTGGTATAAACATGCATCCAGTTTGAATTTTTGTAGCTGCAGGCCCGCGAGAGCGGGGGGTGCTGTGGGTGCTGCAGCACCCCCTACTTTTTGGATGGGGGTGCTGGAATACTAACGCACCGAGTGCTGGAGGACTCGAGCCCGGTCTCGAGCTTGAGACTGGGCTCGAGTCCATATTCTGGATGGCAGGGATTTTTCGGTGTAGTCTTATTTTTCAAAAGAGGCTGTTGTTCCATGTCTTTGTGTTAAAAAGGGGGGAAATCAAAACAGAAAACACAAAACAAAAGCAAACAAACAAGCAAACACAAATTTAAAATAAATACAAGCAGAATGAGGGGGCCAAAAGGACGGACACAATTCAACAACATTCCCAATGTAACAAGTAATTAAATGTAGATGGATTTTTTTTTAAAGTAACCCCAAAATAAACACATATTTCACAATGACAAAATAATAATAATACTGCGAACAGAAACTATTGAAAAATATTTACATTTTTTTTAATACGTGCTATTACGATGCATTAAAATGGGAAAACACCGTGAGCGAGGAACACACTGCGTGGGCAGTACAACACAATAGCGAAGTAAACAAACAACTCAGAAATAAACGAACAACTCAGAAATGAACGAATATTTCAGAAATGGACCAACCTCGGAATTAAACCAATCAATAACACAATATTTTTCTAAGGCTTTTACCTGGCTTTTACCTATCAAATGCTCACTGAATGCTAAGCCATCAGTTGTTGACATTGTCATGGTGATGAAAGAAGTTGACATTCAAGCTAATGTCATCGTTATTAACATTTTACAAGTCAACTGTGTAGGGGGATATTAATGATCTATCAAAGCCTTTACAAATGTTTTGTTCATGCTTATAAAAAGAAGATCGCCATAAAAATTACCGGTAGCCGTTAAGCGAGGCACTTATTGTTCCCTTGGGACTTATCACTTCTGAACCTGACATATTGGATAACAATCCAATGCCAATATTAACGAAAGGGACGACAAATGTACGTAAACAACTAGCCTTGGATATATTTTTCAACTGGAACCGCGATTCTGGTATTTTACTGCAAGAGTCGCAAAAACTAAATATCTTTCCACCCAACTTCGCCTCGTGAAAATAAGTTGAAAAAAACCCAGCACCCCTTTGCAAAAATGTGTTCTCGCGGGCCTGTGTAGCTGGGGAAATTTATGCCATCTCCCCATCAGGCAGTCAGGCACAGAGGTTGGCTATCGAAACCAGGTTGTCTGATAACAATAAGACAGCACTGACATGATAGAGGATCTGGAAGAGATTGCTGGCTATTTTTTTCCCTTTAAAAAAATGGTTTCTTCCTTATTTTGATCGTAAACTGTTTTTAATTTTTCAGTTATTTCTGTTGATCCAACCACCCACAATTTTGAACAAATTATTTGTAATTATTGATTATTCTGATTGACCCCAAAATAACACACCTGTCAAACCAATCTCTTTAAGGGTCTGTCTGTACTGATGGCTACAAGTGGCCCTGGACAGGGATGACTAATGATCGTTATTATCTCATTTTTTTTAATAATTGCATCGTTTGGTTAGTTTGACTAGCTTATTTTTTAACTTATCGTTTGATTAGGCTATATTACTATATTATTTTTATGTATATTGTTGGATTGTAAAGCGCCAGGGAGCATTTTTCTTAAAAATGGATTTGGCGCTATAGAAATATCCATTATTATTATTATTATCAAACAAGGCTGGCAAGACACTTCCAATCATCACTGTACTCCTATTTGCAGACGGTCTCTCTCTGGTGGGTTCCTCTCTCTGCGCATCTTCACTTGCAGCACACACCTTTTGCTGCATCCTATCATCCCATCACTGTATCTGTTCCAAAGGTCAGTACTGTGAGATATTCTTCTGTTTTGTTTCCTCTGACCTCTTCACTTTGGAACTCCTTACATGTACATTACACCATCTTACAATCTACTCCAGTTTAACCCCCTTGAGAGAATAAAACGACCAGAAACGGCTTGTACCAAAATGCCCCATGGAGGCTGCAAACAGCTGCAAGATCTGACCTACTTTCACTCAAACAGAAAGGTCAAAGAAAAGGTCATCTCCTGAATTGAAATTGTCCAGTGTTTTCCATGTTAACATAGTAATCTATGTTTTTCAAACAAACAACAAATTTATGTTTCAGTTTATTTTTTTACAAAAACAAAACTGTGTCAAAAACTCGACAAAATTTGCCATGTCTGGGCATATGGTGATGATTGTACAGAAATTAATGGTTTCAAAAGGGTTAAAGGCTTTTTTATATTTGTAAAAACTTTTTTTAGTAAGCGCAAATTCACAAAAACAGGAAGACAAAACCAAACAGAACGCCCCAGAGTTGCAGAGTTAAAAACCAAAGATAAATGTATGTAAGTAGGCTTCGTGCTCGCAAGCTTCCGTGCTTTGCGCTCAAAGTTCAGATTTTTTTTCAACAGCCTATCACACCCCTGATTCCTGCTTTTGAGCCTCGCTTCACATTACAGCTATCCATCAGCGCGGAAACAAGGTTCTTCCAAGGTAGTCTCAGCTCCTCAAACAACCTCAGGAGTTGGTCACATATGCTCTGGCTGTCTACTCTCGTTAGTGCGAAGGACGACAAGTGTTTGATTACTACATTTTCTTCTCTCCTTGAGTAGTATCATACCAACACTGACACAACTCCCAGGTTAGTGTGGTTTGTTCATTCATCGATGTTTAAGGAAAAATATGATGAATGAAATTTGAAGCTTTGCATGGTGTAGATGGATGACAAGTGATAGTGAAAGACTGGCTGGTACAACTATGTAATAGAAACTTTTTTTAAAGAAGTGGTGGCTCCAAGAAGAGCTGGTGTGTTTTCTTCATTTTGAACAGGATACTCTGTACATAGTTTTACCAGCATGTCTCTCAATATTCTTAGACAAATTATGATGTCTGTAGATCTTCAACACATTTGTCTTGAAAGGTTTTGCCGAGTCCAGATGTAATTTTGTATGATGTGACAATATGTGCATGTAGATTCCACATTGTTTTTTATCATGGTACATGTACATTTACATACATAGGATTTATGGACTTCCCATGTCTTTCTTTTTTCTTATTTTGTCGCTTTGGCACTGCACTAAATAAATAAAAAGCAGATACACATTTTGTGGTCGTCTATTTTTTTAAAAATGGAAATACAAAAATCAGTATGGTCACTGAAAAAAAAAAGTGGAAATAAAAAATCGGCACGGTCATGGTTAATAAAAAACTTTGTGAAAATAAATGCAAGTGTTTACTTTGTTTTTCAGTCAGGAATTGCCGAGGCTCCTGAGTGGAAATAACCCTGCCTGATAGCAGACCTACATCTACTCTATATGACAGACCATCATTAGGAGGGATTTGTGCTTTAAGACTTGGAAACCTGTCGAGAACCTGAAGCATCTAGTGACTACCTTCTAAGGTGATTTCTCATAAACCTCATCAGTTTTTGGTTGGATGGAGCATTCATTAAAAACTAAAGGATCTTGTGTTGTGTTGTCTTCACTTTTGACACTTGTTGCTGGCTGTGGATTTATACAAACTGCTGGCTACCTTCTCCATACTGTGTGACACATGGAATGCAAAATGGGAACTACACTGATGTCATTTTATTTGTGCGGACCTGGGAAATTACACACCACATGTAGATGTTGGAAATTGTTGAGAATTTTTCTTCAGAATACGACATAAGTTGAGCCCAAAAATTTTCAACCAACTCCTTTGAGAACTTAGTATGCATAGATTCTGTGGTCCTGACAATCTCACTGTAATTAGCTTGTGATGGTTGAGCCCAGCCATTTGCTAAGCTATGTCAGGTAGGACTTGCCTTGGGTGCAGTTCCTCATGATTTGAAGTCAGCGAATGTTGTTCCTCCATTATTTCAATCTGGTGATGCTCATTTAATTAAAGACCAATCTCATTCTGTTCTCTTAAATAGCAAAGATTATCTAATCAGGTCGTAATCTCAGAAATTCTCAGCAACTAGATATTCCCAAAACCAGAACTTCCAGATATAAGCAGTCGTCCATTCCTTGTATGATTAGCCTTTTGAATGCAGCCCCAAGCTAATTGTGCTTAATTCTGTGTCAGTTCATTCCTCTTTAATTCTTGTCTGCCGCTTTTTCTTGAATTTTTATTAAAGTGCCTAATGTTTTATCTCTAACTTATTTTAATTTAAATTGCTTATTTTTGATGTCATTCTTTGTAAACTGAATTTTTTTAGTCCCCGGACTTGTTTGGTATTTTTAATAAAACCGAAACGAATGACAAAAATGAATGAATCTGATCTTCAAGCAAACTTGAATCCTCAATTCTGATTGGTTGATCCATAGCAACAAATGGTGTGATATAAACCTATGTCACATGACCCTTATCACACCTTGCGTTTTAACTCCGCGTATTGCGCCATCATTCACTTGATCACAGATTTTCAAGATTATTGGAGGAACCTCCAGCATGCACTCCAGGCAGGTGTACTTTTTCCGGTAATTGCTCCACAAGTTAAAAAACTTACTTGGTAAAGAGCACTGGTGAGCTGTTGATACTATAAAACATTGTTAAAAACGACCCCATTTGAAGTAGTGTAGTTTTAGAGTAAGAGGTCATTTTTCACCCACGAATAGCACACACTTCTATGCAACAAGGGTGTGTTTTCTTTCGTAATTTGTTTGCAACACCGTTGACCAATTAAGCCCAAAGTTTCACAGGTTTGTTATTTTATGCATACATTGGCATACACCAAATGAGGATACTGGTCTTTGCTAATTACCAAAATTACACCCTGCCTTTTAAGAATCTGTCATCTATAATTTATCTTCCTGTACAAGTTCACTCAGAGAAAACATTTACGAACCCAAACTGTTAAGCATTCTTGCCCTGCAAGTATCTTGCTTTCATACTCGGTGTTTGGAGTACATGTATTTATTTATTCTTTCTCAGCATATTACATTTTTTAAAGTGTGAACTGTCTAATTATATTTGCACTTACATATTTTACACTGTACAATTTTGAATGTTTTTGTCTAGGCCATGATTAATTCACTATAACTTACGTTTTCTTTATTGTTTTTGTTATCATTGTACTACTGTTAAACAAAACCTTCGTTGTGAAATTACTCAATGAAATAAATTATATTGAATAATTCCAAAGACTGACATGTACAGGTGGGGTCAGAATCAGGGGATGTACCTGCTTCATTTGAAAGCTGAAAATCAACCCCCCAAAAATGGGTCAAATATTGAAAAAATTTGCAAGGGGTAAGTCCAGCAGTTTTTTGCCAATTTTGGAGTTGTGTAAAAAATAGGCCAAAAATTGAAAAAACCATAAGGGGTAAGTAAGTCAAACATTTTTATCAAATTTGGGCCAATTTTGAAGTTGCAATTTTAGGCCATAAAATGATGCAGTAGGCTCTACCGATGCCTTATAACGTAACTTGACCCAGGATATAAGCATTATTTTGGGAATTATTGAAAGTTGAAAAATAGGCCAAAAATTGAAAAAACCATAAGGGGTAAGTCCAGCATTTTTATCAAATTTGGGCCAATTTTGAAGTTGCAATTTTAGGCCATAAAATGATGCAGGAGGCTCTACCGATGCCTTACAAGGTAACTTGACCCAGGATATAAGCATTATTTGGGGAATTATTGAAAGTTGAAAAATAGGCCAAAAATTGAAAAAACCATAAGGGGTAAGTCCAGCATTTTTATCAAATTTGGGCAAATTTTGAAGTTGCAATTTTAGGCCATAAAATGATGCAGTAGGCTCTACCGATGCCTTATAATGTAACTTGACCCAGGATATAAGCATTATTTTGGGAATTATTGAAAGTTGAAAAATAGGCCAAAAATTGAAAAAACCATAAGGGGTAAGTCCAGCATTTTTATCAAATTTGGGCCAATTTTCAAGTTGCAATTTTAGGCCATAAAATGATGCAGTAGGCTCTACCGATGCCTTATAACATAACTTGACCCAGGATATAAGCATTATTTTGGGAATTATTGAAAGTTGAAAAATAGGCCAAAAATTGAAAAAACCATAAGGGGTAAGTCCAGCATTTTTGTCAAATTTGGGCCAATTTTGAAGTTGCAATTTTAGGCCATAAAATGATGCAGTAGGCTCTACCGATGCCTTATAACGTAACTTGACCCAGGATATAAGCATTATTTTGGGAATTATTGAAAGTTGAAAAATAGGCCAAAAATTGAAAAAACCATAAGGGGTAAGTCCAGCATTTTTATCAAATTTGGGCAAATTTTGAAGTTGCAATTTTAGGCCATAAAATGATGCAGTAGGCTCTACCGATGCCTTATAATGTAACTTGACCCAGGATATAAGCATTATTTTGGGAATTATTGAAAGTTGAAAAATAGGCCAAAAATTGAAAAAACCATAAGGGGCAAGTCCAGCATTTTTATCAAATTTGGGCAAATTTTGAAGTTGCAATTTTAGGCCATAAAATGATGCAGTAGGCTCTACCGATGCCTTATAACGTAACTTGACCCAGGATATAAGCATTATTTTGGGAATTATTGAAAGTTGAAAAATAGGCCAAAAATTGAAAAAACCATAAGGGGTAAGTCCAGCATTTTTATCAAATTTGGGCAAATTTTGAAGTTGCAATTTTAGGCCATAAAATGATGCAGTAGGCTCTACCGATGCCTTATAATGTAACTTGACCCAGGATATAAGCATTATTTTGGGAATTATTGAAAGTTGAAAAATAGGCCAAAAATTGAAAAAACCATAAGGGGTAAGTCCAGCATTTTTATCAAATTTGGGCAAATTTTGAAGTTGCAATTTTAGGCCATAAAATGATGCAGTAGGCTCTACCGATGCCTTATAATGTAACTTGACCCAGGATATAAGCATTATTTTGGGAATTATTGAAAGTTGAAAAATAGGCCAAAAATTGAAAAAAACATAAGGGGTAAGTCCAGCATTTTTATCAAATTTGGGCCAATTTTCAAGTTGCAATTTTAGGCCATAAAATGATGCAGTAGGCTCTACCGATGCCTTATAACGTAACTTGACCCAGGATATAAGCATTATTTTGGGAATTATTGAAAGTTGAAAAATAGGCCAAAAATTGAAAAAACCATAAGGGGTAAGTCCAGCATTTTTATCAAATTTGGGCAAATTTTGAAGTTGCAATTTTAGGCCATAAAATGATGCAGTAGGCTCTACCGATGCCTTATAATGTAACTTGACCCAGGATATAAGCATTATTTTGGGAATTATTGAAAGTTGAAAAATAGGCCAAAAATTGAAAAAACCATAAGGGGTAAGTCCAGCATTTTTATCAAATTTGGGCAAATTTTGAAGTTGCAATTTTAGGCCATAAAATGATGCAGTAGGCTCTACCGATGCCTTATAATGTAACTTGACCCAGGATATAAGCATTATTTTGGGAATTATTGAAAGTTGAAAAATAGGCCAAAAATTGAAAAAAACATAAGGGGTAAGTCCAGCATTTTTATCAAATTTGGGCCAATTTTCAAGTTGCAATTTTAGGCCATAAAATGATGCAGTAGGCTCTACCGATGCCTTATAACGTAACTTGACCCAGGATATAAGCATTATTTTGGGAATTATTGAAAGTTGAAAAATAGGCCAAAAATTGAAAAAACCATAAGGGGTAAGCCCAGCATTTTTATCAAATTTCAGCCAATTTTGAAGTTGCAATTTTAGGCCATAAAATGATGCAGGAGGCTCTACTGATGCCTTACGAGGTAACTTGACCCAGGATATAAGCATTATTTTGGGAATTATTGAAAGTTGAAAAATAGGCCAAAAATTGAAAAAACCATAAGGGGTAAGCCCAGCATTTTTATCAAATTTCAGCCAATTTTCAAGTTGCAATTTTAGGCCATAAAATGATGCAGTAGGCTCTACCGATGCCTTATAACGTAACTTGACCCAGGATATAAGCATTATTTTGGGAATTATTGAAAGTTGAAAAATAGGCCAAAAATTGAAAAAACCATAAGGGGTAAGTCCAGCATTTTTATCAAATTTGGGCCAATTTTGAAGTTGCAATTTTAGGCCATAAAATGATGCAGTAGGCTCTACCGATGCCTTATAATGTAACTTGACCCAGGATATAAGCATTATTTTGGGAATTATTGAAAGTTGAAAAATAGGCCAAAAATTGAAAAAACCATAAGGGGTAAGTCCAGCATTTTTATCAAATTTGGGCAAATTTTGAAGTTGCAATTTTAGGCCATAAAATGATGCAGTAGGCTCTACCGATGCCTTATAATGTAACTTGACCCAGGATATAAGCATTATTTTGGGAATTATTGAAAGTTGAAAAATAGGCCAAAAATTGAAAAAACCATAAGGGGTAAGCCCAGCATTTTTATCAAATTTGGGCCAATTTTCAAGTTGCAATTTTAGGCCATAAAATGATGCAGGAGGCTCTACTGATGCCTTACAAGGTAACTTGACCCAGGATATAAGCATTATTTTGGGAATTATTGAAAGTTGAAAAATAGGCCAAAAATTGAAAAAACCATAAGGGGTAAGTCCAGCATTTTTATCAAATTTGGGCAAATTTTGAAGTTGAAATTTTAGGCCATAAAATGATGCAGTAGGCTCTACCGATGCCTTATAATGTAACTTGACCCAGGATATAAGCATTATTTTGGGAATTATTGAAAGTTGAAAAATAGGCCAAAAATTGAAAAAACCATAAGGGGTAAGTCCAGCATTTTTATCAAATTTGGGCCAATTTTCAAGTTGCAATTTTAGGCCATAAAATGATGCAGGAGGCTCTACTGATGCCTTATAACGTAACTTGACCCAGGATATAAGCATTATTTTGGGAATTATTGAAAGTTGAAAAATAGGCCAAAAATTGAAAAAACCATAAGGGGTAAGCCCAGCATTTTTATCAAATTTCAGCCAATTTTGAAGTTGCAATTTTAGGCCATAAAATGATGCAGTAGGCTCTACCGATGCCTTATAACGTAACTTGACCCAGGATATAAGCATTATTTTGGGAATTATTGAAAGTTGAAAAATAGGCCAAAAATTGAAAAAACCATAAGGGGTAAGCCCAGCATTTTTATCAAATTTGGGCCAATTTTGAAGTTGCAATTTTAGGCCATAAAATGATGCAGGAGGCTCTACTGATGCCTTACAAGGTAACTTGACCCAGGATATAAGCATTATTTTGGGAATTATTGAAAGTTGAAAAATAGGCCAAAAATTGAAAAAACCATAAGGGGTAAGCCCAGCATTTTTATCAAATTTGGGCCAATTTTGAAGTTGCAATTTTAGGCCATAAAATGATGCATAAGTCAACATTTTGGGGGACTTTGGTCAAAAGCTTTTGATAAAACAGGAGTTCTTTCTGTTATTTCCCATTCAATGTTTTTAACCATGATCTACATGTAACCTAAGTGCAACACATATCATCAAGCATGAACAGCTCCTACTGTACGACAATTGTCTGTCTTCGTTTTACTGTCGGATGGTTCCGATGTGGCTTTAGCCAAGGTCCCTGCGACAATACCTGCAAAGATGATGGCACCTAGCCTGCGATTGGAGTAGAACTTGTTCCAGCAGTCATCAGGGTTGTGAATGTCCACAGTCCATACCTGGTAGAAAAAAAGCAAAAGTATCCATTGGTTAAGGACACGAGGAAGACGGAGCAAATTTTGTCTTGAAACTTGCCGGCTTGATAGTGAAAAATCCAGAAACAAATCCTTCTTGGTGTAGAAATGAAATTGCCTGAATCCGTTTTAGAGGTTTACAGACTCTCTAAATCACTTCAAATAGATATCTGAAGGTCTGGGGCCAATTTCCTAGCGCTGTTCAACGGTAAGCAAATTTGTGTGCTAACGATAGCAGAGAAATTTGCTTAAGCGTAAGCAAAGTTCACAGGTTGGGAAGAAAAATTATGCGACCAGCTTCAGGGCTTGAATTTGACACTGGACCGCAGGCCCGAGGCCAGTGTTTTTAGCCCCGGGCCAGTATACTCATGACTGGACAAGTCCAGCAGTCTTAAGCTTTTTAATTGAATAATAACACCTCACTGTAAAATATCTTTTAAACAGAAAGAAATTATGTTCAAACGTTGACTTTGAGTCTGCAAGGGTAAATACAATTCCGTTGAGTATCAAAATATATTAACATACATGTAAGACAAATGAGCTAAATATTCTCTATTTGCTTGTCCAAATAAAAAAAACAATTACATGTTAAACTGTTCAGAAAGCTCTTACTTGTGAAAAACCTGGTCTTGTAAAATAAATGGTGGTCCAGTAAACATTTCGAGCTACAAGCCCTGCAGTCTTGTGGAATTTTACCCCAAATTCGAGCCCTGAGCTTGCGCGTCGTTTATTTTCATACAGTTAGCACCGAAAGAATTTTCTTGTGCAATACTATGAAATGGAAACTCATGCAGTAAGCACATAACCCGCCAGCTCTATGAAATTGCGCCCTGGAGATAACATGGGGCCAAGTCTTTTAGAATCTGTGAAGACAAGTTTGCCTCTTTCAAGAAAATCTGAAAGTGCAGGGAGGTCGGCGTATAATCCTGAAATTAGGAAAAATCCTGATAAATCACATGCCTGAACTTGGGTTTATTCAGGTATTTTCTGAATAAGTGGCCGCAAATAATGGCAGGGGCTGGATCAGCACCTTAATGAATTACCCTATATTGACCTCTAGCCTAGGGCCAGTCTTGGTGCATGACGTTACTCGTTAAGTTACTCTGCTTACACACTCACACCGACCAGCTGTAATTCAACTCACCAATAGTGGGCGCCATTCATGTATGTTCCACAAACACGACTTCGGCCACAAATCGACCCTCCCATAGGATCGTGAGAATATAGAGAATATAGTTATTAGAGATAACTGTAATGTTATAGCGCGGCAACCGTGTAACAAGGATCAGCTAATAACGTCTTGCACCAAGACTAGCCGAGGGCACCTCTTATGATGATTATGGTACAGCAATTATGGTAACGTATCTAGCTCGAGGACGCAACACTCGCTTGAGTGGGGGACAACAAAAGGTGTACCATCATAAAGATCTACAAAGCCAGGTCTCAACCCTAGAAGTTTGACTGCTCTATATTTACCTGGTTGCCAATGTGAGCTGCAGTGAGAGCTACTGCTACGTAGTAAGGCATCGTCTGCTCGGCCATGATGCCAACTGTAGTCAGACCAGACAACATAACGGCACCAAATCCTGTCAACCAATACTTGGTGCTCTCACCCATCTTGATTGATGTAGATCCAAGACCCAATGCCATGTCATCTCTCTTGTCCTGATGGAACAGGATGGGTATCAAGATGGTGGTTAAAGACAGACAAAGGACTGGGAGTAAGTGGGGAAATATCTATAAATTTCAACCTAACAGTTGATTGATTATAAAGTTCATACTAGAACCAATATATAAGACCTTATCAAGTTCAAATACTAGAACCAATATAAAGAACCTTACAAAGTTCTAATACTAAGACCAATATATAGGACCTTATCAAGTTCACATACTAAGACCAATATATAGGACCTTATCAAGTTCACATACTAAGACCAATATATGGGACCTTATCAAGTTCAAATACTAGAACCAATATAAAGAACCTTACAAAGTTCTAATACCAAGACCAATATATAGGACCTTATCAAGTTCACATACTAAGACCAATATATAGGACCTTATCAAGTTCACATACTAAGACCAATATATGGGACCTTATCAAGTTCACATACTAGGACCAATATATAGGACCTTATCAAGTTTATACTTCAAGAAGTGATTCTTGGACCAATTTGATGACAACTTAAGTTGACCTACGTTTGACCTAATTCCAACATAAACCACACACAGTTTTGCTCAACAATAGTGAGAAGCCCGCAGGAAATGCATTGCGTCAGTATATTGTTCAGAATATTTTCTTCCAGACAACTTGGTAAATTTCTTGACATCACACATAAAGAGGGGCTCCAAGGTCAAACGGGAAAAAAATCTCCAACCTCTCGTTAACATGGTATAAAATGCCACAGTGCTTTTAATCCTTTTAGTGCCCGCTTCTTCTTTTTTTAAGTTCTTAACCTAAAATACACAGATTTTTGAGGTTTTTCAAAATTCTGTTAAAACAAATCCCAAAGACAATAGTATCTCCCAAGTGGTAATGCCCTCTTGTGTTAACATGTATATTGTGGGTCAAACATGTATGACTGATGACACTTTTTTAGTACATAAGTAAGATCGTACATGTACGATATAGGTGCTTTCGGAATACATAAAATAGATCATACATGTATGACCTTGGCACTGACACATACATGTACGATATAGGCGCTTTCGGAATACATAAAATAGATCATACATGTATGACCTTGGCACTGACAGAGTTGAGTGCAATTTTTGTCAAAATCAAAACAATGTCACATTTCAAATATATGGTACAGAGAATTTTCAGTTTATTCCTGAATTTTGACGATACTCAAACAAAACAACATTGAATTTGACCTTTTGACTGGCGCAAAAACACCCTCTTTGGAATGTACAGACCCATTTGTTTGTTGATGTCCGATGACATCATATTTCAAATCATGCACCATTTTAACGTGTAATTTTGTAATTTTTCCCCCACCTTCATAAGGACTCCGTCTATTGGAAAATGAGTTCATCACAAAACTGAATTTGTCTACTTTATAAACTGGAAACAAGAAAATTAAGGTTAAATTATATACAGATGCATGGCAGCTATGGGGTCGGAAGTAGCAAAAGAACTTCAGTGTGCCTAATGACGCTTTGCCTTATATGCCATCAGGATGCACGAAATCTCAAGTTTACAAATAAAAATGTACAACATGCACAAGCTTAGTACTAGGACAGTAATAGCAGCTCAGTCCTAATGTTTGACAAGGAACATTGACAGGGTTTGCCCTTAACTTTTGTAGTGACTGGCCAGCAGGACCAGTTAGCTTGTCATGCCACTAGTCCGTCAGCCTTTTTACTAGTCAATATCTCAAATGAAATAATAATAATAATAATAACTAGTTCTTATATAGCGCATTTCACAATAACGTCTCAATGCGCTTTACATTAGTGCCCTGGTCATTGGGCCAATAACATTCCTGTAATCTTTCTCAGCTCCCTGGGGAGTATACAGCCCGGGC
Source organism: Pisaster brevispinus (assembly GCA_023634235.1). Taxonomy (NCBI): domain Eukaryota; kingdom Metazoa; phylum Echinodermata; class Asteroidea; order Forcipulatida; family Asteriidae; genus Pisaster; species Pisaster brevispinus. The sequence continues at coordinate 15,662,057 of JAMKCF010000005.1, read as the reverse complement.
TGCCGTGGCGCTCCGAAGGCTTTTTCAAACACAATATCAACCTCTACCCTCGCAGGTACCCATTTATACCCCTGGTTGAAGAGAAGCAATTACAGTAAAGTATCTTGCTCAAGAACCTAAGTGTCATGACCGGGGTTCGAACCCACACCCCGATGACTTAATTATCGAAACTTGAATTCGATGCTCTAAACCACTCGGCCACATGACACCCCAAAGGGATGCTTTTCAACACTGAACTACCCAGCTGGACTTCTTGGAGTGATTTAAGGGAGAACGCTGATTGAGTACTTCATAATTACCTGATGTCCGTAGATGGTATCGTAGATCATAGTCCACGCAATACAGGACATGTAGAGAGGCAGTACAATGCTCCAGTCACATGACCCATGTACTGCTGAATAGCCAATCAGAGCTCCGAAGTTTATTGTCAGGCCTGTGTCAACACACATTCAACAATGAAAACACTTCACTATTTCACATCACAGAACACTTTACTAGCATCAAAGGTTAATTTGGTTTCATCAAATGACCCAATTTAACCATCCACTTGAACTTGGGCCATATCCGAGTTGGTGGCTACAGACGGCTCTGGCTGCTGCTAAGGGTGTTGCTAAGGACATCCTATTATATTCTTCAATGCATGATGCTGCGATCAAGCCATAGCCGTAGCCAGAGCCACTTATTCGGACATTGCCTCACCCATAGATCCTCTACTCAGTTCAAAGGGTAATTTATTCCTGTCACATGACCCAAACTGAACAGTCAATCACACCCACTCATGGACCCTACACTCAGGTCAAAGTTCAAAAAGGAAAAAGGGACACATACAGCAGAGCGAGAGGTGCGAGTGGATTGCCTATTTAGTGGGGTCCATGATTTGGGTTCATTTAGACCTGCAGCAGCTGACTACAACCTCTGGGTTTAGGGAAAGTCTCACAAAAAAACAAACAGTTGGCAGGTATGAATTTACACAGCTACCATGCAGGCTTGGAATTTCATCTTTGAGAGGGCAAAGCCATTTTCATTTTGCGAGGTGCACTTCCATTGGAGAAATCTTAAAGTCTATGGGAATCTTTTGAAGGGGCACCAAGGCCAAGACCAGGGGCAACAGAGGCCTGGCCTCTATGTAATTACAGGCCTGCCATGACCCATAGAAAAGGTGCGCAGCTTCAGTTTGTCGAAAAAGAGAGGGCAGTAGTGCCAGGCACAGCAAGACTTTGTACTTGGTTTTTCATTTTAATAATTTATTTAGTTTCAACGGCACAGCTGGGAAACCACAAAGGAGGAACTCAGCTGATCAGCTGAAAAGTTGCATGCTTGACGGATCAACCGAAGAACAGATTAGGGTTGGGATATCTTAACCGGTTAACCATGAACAAACGTTGAAATCAGTTTCCAAATTTCCTTAACGGTTAAATAAAGCTGACAGTAACACAAAGAATGACACTTTCGTTTCTTGTTATGTTAGCCCCTGACACTAGCCCCGGGTGAATGCTTGACATTCCTTTTTGTTGGTGGAACATTTCTTAGCTTAATCCCCTACAAACCTAGTACATTATCTTCAAATCTCTACGTAATTGCACAACTCTAGAATAGCAACCAATTTCACGAAACTTTACGCAACTTCTTAAGTCCACTTGCGCAACATTAGGCCTAAGTTGGGCCACTGCGCAATAAAATGTGGCACAAGTAGACTTGAGCAGTTGCGTACGGTTTCGTGAAATCCGGTGCAGATCAACAACAGGAAAGATGGAAAATGTCTCACCTAAAAATGCCTGTGGCCAGTAAGTGATCCTCTTCATCAGTGGGTAGATGGCGATTGGTAGAACAGCAACAAATCCAAGAGCTATGCTGTATACAAAGACAAGATGGCAAGGAAATCTATTTAACAATTCAACATATCATTTACATAAATTCTGCAAGCAAGTATCGTGCAGAAAATGATAAAATAAAAAGGGGGTTTGTTGTAGGGAAGCATTAGTGCTGGTATGAAGTTCAAAGTCGGCTTTCATTTTGAAAACAAACAAATATTTCTTCTTAATTGCCAGCCAAGACTGCTGGCACAACAGCTGGCTTGACGCCACACACAAATATTTGCACCCACTAATACAGCCACACAAATAAATTATTTTTAAAAGCCCTAAACTGAAGCTATCACATCCCACTTTCCTCGACATTGAATTTTACAAACCCAGTTTTTTAAATTAATTTTTTTAATGAGGTATTGCCCAACTCACAAGGCCGGACGGCCACTTCAAGGTAAGGGCTACACTTTAACTGATTTGGGCTGTCAACCCAGATCAACTGTCACCAGGGGCACGTTGCCACCTACTCCTGGGGCTGAAACAAGGTTACCCCCTTCGCAGTTCGTAAGGATGTAGGCATGGTGGGTATCATCCACTAGGAGCCTGGTTGGTAAAGCAGAGTGCACTGCCTTCCCAACTTTTTACGAAGCAATTATGGTTAAGTGTCTTGCTCAAGGACACAAGTGTCATGACCGGGATTCGAACCCAGACTCTGCTGCTGACAACACTAGAGTTTGGGTCCGATGAACTAAACCGCTCGACCACGACACCCAGTGTTCTCGGTGTACATCAGGCCTGTGGAATCTACTTTTTAAAGCTGAAATCTGCAATTTTTAGTGAATGTGGTCATATTTTATTTTCGCCTTTTCTGTTAAAAGATGATCACAAAATGTGTATTCGAGGTTCTTTTTTGCAGGTACTACAAATGCATATTGGATAGTATTAGTAGTCTTCCTTGTTTTGCCGCTTTTGAATGCTACAATACTGGCAAAAATCATTGAAAGGCGATATATAATAGTGTTTATTGGCTATGATCTATGCATACTCAGTAAAAAATAGGTTCTCAAAAATGTTGCCATTGCCATTGTTGGTGCGTGCGCTAAAGCTCTGTATAGCATGGATTGCAGCTGGTTTGTACCCTGAAACCTTGGACGGACAGTATAGTCAGCGACGCACAGTTCCTTGGACACCTAACCTTGTTTACTAAAAACTACACAGTGTGTAGTACGGCTACATCTCCAGCGTACGTACAGCGTGATTTCAGTGGGGTATCCTCATGCCCCATGAAGACGTAAAGAGGGTGTTCATTGGCCCATCCTGAGCCGAGTGCGTTCTTAGCTTTGCATTTCCACTGAATCATCATCAATGATTCTCTAAGATGGTGGCGGGATGAGTGAGTAGGGATGACGTCAATGTATCTGGCCAGCCAGGGCTGGGTAGGTACCAGCATGATACCGGGCAGTGGGGACAGCGTATGAGGCCCTCGCAGTTCAGAATGACATACCTGTATGGATTCAGAGTCAGCAATATCCCCAATGCTACGCTCAGCTGAGCAGCTAGGAAGACTAGGGCCTGTCTAGGGCTGATGTCACCTGCGGCTATGGGTCGTAAGCGTGTCCGTTCAACCTGTACAAAATAACATAATTTTTGTAGTCAGTTACATTCCAAAAACAAAAGTGAAATTGACACTTGTCAAAACATTGGCGCCATTGACTAATTGGTCAATTTAAGAAAGGTTATAATTGCTTCGTCCTTCAGATGGAACGTATAAAAGCCATTGGTCCTGTGTGTTGTCGAATGAACGTAAAAGGACCCAGTACATTTATCATTAGGAGAGGAGGCTCACCTTGATGTTTTCTGGTATGGTTGGCTGTAGATTGCGCCACAGCACCTTGTAAACCGTTACATGGTGCTATCTTAATAAATGGGTCTTATATTTCAAACATAGCTCCTCCTACCTTTGACCTTGTAGAAAAAAATAGTGAGCGCTTTGAGACGCCGTCGGCCCCATTTCATAGAGTTACTAAAGCAGACAATAGCAACTAACAATTTTCTGCTTAGCAAACATAAGCAGGATACCAGTCACAGATGGTGACATGGCATTGGGGTTGGTAACCTTATTCGGTAAGCATCATTTTTGATTTGCTTTAAGCAGCTCTATGAAATTGCGCCCAGATCATGGTACTTACAGATTTATCAAAGTCCTTGTCCCACAAGTCATTGATGGTACAACCAGCTCCTCTGACTACGAGAGCTCCCAGTCCACATAGACTAAGCATGTATAAACTAGGGAAGTGACCTGGGGCTGTAGCCAATGCAATACTGAATGTACACGGCCAATAGCACAACCACGTTCCTATACCAGGGAGGGGGGAAGGAAACAACAGCAATTAGATTGACAATCTATTAAATGACTTCAAAAACTGTTAGTAATCATATTTAGTCTTTTGTGTCTAGACCATGAATAGAACCCCATATCGCTGAGGTCAACCAATGGAAATGTGCATGCATGTATGTATGCACAACGCACAAACTCTCGGCCAATGAATGGTTTTTCTTCAACCTCTGTGAGCACGCTCATTGAGGCTGTGATGTTTGAAGTTTGTTAGGATTGGGATCGCACATGGACACGTCAACGCTATGTAGAACCCTGCTAAATGCAGCACAGTGTAACAGAGTATGGGATTTGAGCTGACTGCTATATACATCAAACTACAACAACTATTACCATTTTGTTGTATCTGACAGGGATAGGGTTTCAAAAGTGAAGTCCAACTTCTAACAGCACTACTTACCAATCGGCTTGTCGATTCTCATGAGCTTCATGTAGGGTTGGATCTTACTCGGTGCTGCATTCACCACAGATGTCATCAGGCTCATACTCCGCCTACTGCTGCATCCTAAGATCTGACCACGCCCGATCTGACCACGCCCAAACAGTTCCGTGCATTCTTTCTGTCTCCATCCCACCACCTGACCCAAACTGGGTGATTCCCCACGACATTTCAGTGGAAGCTGTGCTCTACAAAACTGGGTAAAGTGGCGAACATGCCCGAGTTGCCGACTTGGTTGAATAAAATTCTGAAGTTGTTGACGACTCTGAAAGTCTGAGATTGACCAGACTTTCCCAGGAGTTGGTAACCACCGACGAAGAAACTGACAATCTTGAGGCGGAATTGGCTTGTGGTGGAATTGTCTTGGGTGTACTAAATTACTGATTTTTGAAGGCGCTACTGGTTTATAATGTTGTAATTCTAAGTTGCTATTGACACACTCTTGAAATGGCGCTAAACTTTGTCCCTCATGCATGTGCCGGTTTGCTGAATGGTGTTGTCCGAAATGATGTAGTGCGGAGGGCGACATCAAACATCTTCTCTGATCTGCAAAACTACTCGAACCACACAGTGTCTTGCTATATGACGATAAAGAGAGGTTCCTAGATGCATAGTAACAACACCTTTGATCGATAACCTGGTATTTTGATTTGGTTACCGTGGAAAGCACAGGGTACCTGCTGAATGATGAGAGATGCGTACAGCGCCCGATAACTTTTATACAGCCGAGTAACATCATGTTGGCATCAAATTTTTAATCGTGGCACATGTTTACCTCAATTATCTGAAACAAAAGTTGAACAAAATAATTAGTTGACAATTAACAATGAATAAAAGAGAACAAATTATGTATCACCAAAATATCATACCATAAATAACTTGAATTAAATAAAACACCGTACAAAAAAAGAGCAAGACCATAAATTTCACAAATTCTCATTACAAAACTTATGGTCTCACTAAAAACATAAAAAATGTGCACCTCCATCAGCAACAAGGGGCTGTTCAGAATAATACATTTTTAAACTTTACATTTTTGAATACTGAGCAACTATTCAACATATCCTATTTACTGAAGAACAAAGTAACGCCTCAAATGAAGCAGATATTTTAGATCAATGTTCTCCCAGCTCAGGAGTTTTCAATAGCTCTCTCTGGCTTCCAGCATGCAACTTTGAACTTTGCATCTCTACATTCCGGTGGCAGAAATTTTTCCTTTTTCATTTTTCTTCGCCAAATATATACTTGCCTTATTCTTAAGCCTTACCTTAAGCAAAATACCTAAACCTTAAGCAAAATTTCATTGGCCATTTAATAGTAGATGAGCAAATCTTCCAATAAATCTAGTCAGGTTGTGAGCAAGCCCTCCATCCTCCTGATGATCCCGACAGTCTGCGACCATGGGGAGGATGGAGGGTTACGATTATCGCAACTATACGTATCAAGGTTCTTTCCACTTTTATGTAGACAATGGTGGAAAGAACCTCATGGATGGAGTAACATTCTGTCACCTTTTCCGACAAGGTAAAGACAGAAATTGACCTAAATTCATTAGATAAAGTGGCAGATAAATAGATAAATATGGATATTCAGCCTAACCATGGCATTAATATGATTGAGAATATTAGAGAAAAAAAATCTCTTTTTTCCAGGTTCACGCCGCCCGCATGTCATGCATGTGCTCACTTCAAAGTTCATACTCATACATAGAACATTTTGTAAATTCTGATCGAGAAACATACTTAGTTAGTACCACGGTTAGCGACCGGTCTCCATATTCTGAGTCACTAGAATTACATTGAGTATATTGCAGTTGCACAGCCTCCGACATGTCATGTCTGTACACCTCGTTTTTCTGTAAACTGGACCTTTTTTTTGGGGGGGGGGGGGTGGGAAATCTTTGTTTGGTAATCTCAACAAATATTATTAAAAATACTAATAATAGTCGCGACCTATAATAGCCCCATAAATAGGGCCATTCCAACGTTGAAGTTTTTATCTATGAAAATTACCTTCCTGCATTCATCACCATCATCAAATCAGTCAGTTGGTGATATTTTCTCCTTAAAAAGGTCCACTTTGAAGTCCTCCACGGTTTGGTCACTTTGGAAGTTTGGCACACTGCGAATGTTTTGGTGGGTGGGCCCAATTACGGATTCCTAATTCGTCATATTTACTTTAAAAAATCATTGCTGGTGAAGGGCGGACTCGGTTTTTTCGGGCTTAATAATGGTCAAGGTATTTTTTCAAGTGCAAATTCTATCCGGTATGTTATAAGTAAAATATTAATATTTGTTATCCAATTTATATTCACATGCAATGAATGTATTCTTATCTGGGCACTGTTTCCCGAACTACCCACAATGCATCATAAAGCAAGATGTCAGCGCCCGTGAGAACGTACGTGTTACAATTGGGGGCTTGTTTGTAAACACAGACTGGAGGGGGCGGGGAGGGTTGTTGTTAATTGTTAACGTGTGGTCAATTTCAAACATAGTGTGCATGGCATTTAGTGTCCAAGATGGAATGTGTACAATTACTTACTAATTCAATATTATGAAGGGGAAGATCACAAAGTCTGAAGTGTTCCTGTGCTGTCTATGACTATGGTACGACGTTTCTAGACTTGAGGGGGAGTTGAGCCTTCCTTTTCCCCCAGCCCCAGTTTCATTCTATCTTGGTAATCTACATACATTGTATCACAATCACCACGATCACTTTCACTGACTTGACTGAGGCCTGGTATACATGATATATGTGATGCAATAAGTTTGTTTTGCTATTTATTTTAGTGTTTTTATTTTTCATTATGTTAAAATCATGGTGGGGTAAAATTCCCGTATCCAACTGCTACTTTTTCATTCCTTATGAAATAAAATACTTATTTACTCAAAATTAGATAAATGGTAAGTTAGTTTTGGTATATAGCCCCATAAATAGTGCTAAGATGCTGGACTCAAGCAGAGGGAGTCCAGCGTACTATTGGTACTATTTATGGGGCTAATTTGGGTAATGATTGAAAAAGCAGCACCTTCGACAAAAGTGTTGTTTGTTTTTATTTAAATTATTTTGCTAGCTTTGTGGTTTTTTTGTTGTTGTGTAGCTTGGTGAGAGGACTGATTGAAGGTCACCGAGTTATGGTGTTCTCCAAGTCCACTTGTCCGTTCTGCCTGCTGGCCAAAGACACACTGAGGGAAGCTGGCGTTAAAGACTTCAATGTGCTGGAGATTGAGCTGAGGCATGACGCTCCAGATATACAGGTAGGTATGGGATACTCGACTTGATTAGTGTTGTAGTCAAGTTCTTGATTGGGGCTTGGGAATATATTTAAACAAGGTCAAATAGCAGCTAAGATTGCCTTCTGGCTGCTGCAGCCACTGGCGGAAAACAGCTGTAATGTTGTATAACTCCCGAACAAAGCTAATTGAAAAAATAGGGAGACCGCCAACATAGGGCTAGGTAGCTCAGTTGGTAGAGCGCCAGCACGTGAAATCAGAGGTGGTTGTTGGTTGAAATCTCGCTCTTGTAAATTTTACTTGGTTCAACCACAAATCTGTTTCCTCCATATGCCTATAGAGATTTTTGTTCGTATAGTTCTATCATTCTATGTCTGTTGTGTTAACTCCTCGGATTTGATTTACCCTCATTAAATTCGCTCTTTCCACTTTACAGAAAGTGTTACACGACATGACGGGTGTGTCGACAGTACCCAGTGTATTCATCGACCAGAAGCATATAGGAGGTGGATCAGACATTCACAGCAAGTACGAGTCTGGAGAATTGGTGAAGTTACTACGAGAGAAAGGGTTGATCAACGGAGAAACGATGTCGTGATGTTTGAGGGGGAACCTCAAAATCACACAACTGCCAGGGAAAAGAATTTTTTTAATATACGGGTTTACAGAGCTCTTTACACCTCTATACCACCTTTACACCATCTTGGTCAGTATTGGTTCCAAGATGCTCCAGTTGTGTAGTCACGAACACATGTAGTCCCGAAAACAACCGCTATCTAAACTGCTATTGCCCCCTGAACCGCTCGCTGCCAGAGGGCGATATCATTCCTGTAACCGCTATTACAGGAGCATCTTGGGAACTTTGCAGAATCTGCTCCTGTGATAGCAGTTCGTGGGTGATGGCAGTTTTAGGGATGATAGCACCCTGTAGCGGTAACAAGGTTTTTCACGACTTTTCGTTATTACACAACTGAAACGTCTTGGAACCAAGACTACATCTTTGTTAGGCTCCTGTACATTGTGAGGATCATTATGAGATGAGAGGGACTAGACTACTTTTATTCACCAGGCTCTTTTTTAGATGTATGGATTTGATTGTTAAATATATTTACCGTAACTCATCCGTCATGCCCTTGTGGTCAAAATAATGCATAGACCCATCCAGTTAATTTCATGTGTCCTGTACCACTGTTTGTCTTAGAAAAGTTAGAACTACACAGCTCAAAGCCAAAACCCAAGTTGCCCGTAAAAGTGGCGTCTATCCCACATGAATATTAAGAGAACCTGTACCCTATATGCCCTCTAGAGGGAGTGACATCACTTCAGTATCAAGAACGGGAAATCAGCAGACTTCTGAGAAAATTCTTACAAACATCGATTTGATTTAAAAGTCTGTTATTTCCTAAACCTGCTCTGGCTGTATTGCAAGGAACTTGTAATAGCCCATACGCACAAAGCCCCCATCTTAAAAATATAACGCAATGCATCTTGGGAAACGGAGTACAGTTAAAAAGGTAGATCAAGCTGCCAAGATGGACGCCATGCTGTAGTTTACATGCAACTATGTAAGGTCTTGTATCTGTACATGGCATTGCTTCAAAATCCAGCTCGCCATGATGGTTGCCGGTGTTGCTTGGACTCGGATTTCACCCAGAATCCTCTTCGCGACGATCTTGTGCATTGAGACATGCATACAGGTTATTTCTGCAGAACAAACATATCTACTCCACTGTTCTGTGTACGGCCATGGAATTCACTTTCTATTCAGATTTTGTGATTATCAAAACGCAAAAGAAGTATTACAAGGCGACTCATGATTTAAAATAGTCCATAGCTATCTCTTTAATCCTGCAATTATTATTCACTCAAATAATATCCATATATTTAATACAGGAAAAACCAAATTGCATGAGTTGGAAAGTACAGTGTTAAATACATGTAAAATCAGGGTTTGTAAAAAAAAAAATGCATTGCGGCAATAAAAACAAAATGGCTTTTTTAATTGTAAAAACTGCAGAATGTTGTTATTTCATACCGGTTAATTCTGGAAGGAAAGTGGTTGAATATATCAGCCAACATGTTAAGAATTACTGCAAAGTAGGTCGGCAGCTCAGTCATGCTAAGAATAGTCATTATGTCTAGTGGTTAGACAGTAGGACTTGCAACCACAAGGCTGTGGTTTTGAATCCTACCAAGCTATTACCGCTGGATTTCACAATGACTAGAATAAGTATTGTAGCCTAGTTACTGGATCGCAATTTATTGATTTGTGTGATTCATGATCATAGACATTAAACCAATGTTTGTATGAGAGAGATTGACTGTTTGCCAGCTTGGTGTTTATCTCCCCATGTTGAAGTTTACCGAGTCTCTTGATGGGAAGAATATCTAAACAAACAAACAAAAAACAAACAAGCTCATAGATTCTACCAACAATGCTGGCAACACGATGGAACAACTGAATGAAAACTAAGACAGAGAAAAATCATACAGAGTTGTTGGGTCCTAAAAAGGAAATATTGGAAGCTTCTGGCAATCACACATACTTTTTAAGCTTGGACTCAATCGTCAGATAAGGGACTGGGGTTGTTTGGACTTGTTTCCCATTCTCAAAGTGCAGAACATGGTAATAAAATATGCATATGAGAGCCACCAGACTATAATTTTGCTTCAAGCCTCGGTGTGATGACATGAACTTGTATGGAAGAAATGACATGGCTGTACCCTATGATGAAGGTGCTTCTAATTTTGATGGTGAATTGATATGGGGCCATTCAGAATAGTCAATGTTAAACAATTTACAAAGTAATGCCTCAAATGAACCAGATATTTTAGACCAAAGGTCTCCAACATCAGTAGTTTTCAATGTTTTTTCAGGCATAAACAAACAACTTTTCAGTTAAATATTCGATTTTTCTGAATGGCCCCTAACAATGACCCAAATTTCATTCTGCTACTTGAGGACCAAATATGCTTGCTATACCCATAAGTACAATCTGAATATAGAAATTTTTTTCTAATCACACGGCCTTTAACTTGACATCTGTTCCCAAGACTAACCTCATTAATGAGCCTTCATGATCACCAGACTACGTGAAAATATTTTTCCTTTGAACCTAACAGAATTCTGTGTACAAAAACAATATTTCTTAAAAGGAGTGAAAAGAATGGCAATAAGTATGTCTAACTTAAACTAAATGAACTCTGGGTATTGTTAAGGGTTACAACAAAAAGTGCATGACTGTTAAAAGAAACAATTCTACGTTTTGTACTGGTGCATGAGTTAAGTCAGAACTGGCCAGACTTTGAAAAAAGTATTGTTGAAAAATATAAGTGATTTGCTGTTAACTCCCCCACCCCACAACACACACATACAGGTACAAAAAGGTACAAACACACAGGAAATGAGGAAGTCGTAAGACCATATCACACGATATCTTGATAACAACCCAAGTCTCTGTACACCAATCATTGTACCTACAATTATCAAACTTATATAGGTATTCATTTGAAGTTTAAGTTTGGCTAAAAGTGGCAGCAAAAGGCTGTTCTTTCAAATAGATTACTGTAAGACTTCAAGCTCCCTTGTTGGATTCCATTGTTAGAGGAAGGGGGGTATTTGATTTCAATCTTACTTGCCGAGTGTGATTTATTTCTGACAGTTCTTTTAAAAGGTGTGCATAACATTGGTAAATTATATAGTTGCAGAATTACACAAAACTTCCATTGTATAAAGATTGTCTTGGTGAAATACTTCCTTGAACAAATTGTACCTTTATGAGGTATGGTGGACACTAGAGGAGCGCACCGTTTGATGTGGGTGTATTCAGAAAAAAAATTACCCAAACCAAATAGTGTCATTGTAATGTGCCCACCATATCTCAAAACGGCGAAGTTTTTTTAAGAAATGAGTCAAAACACTAGTTTTTATCCCCAGAGTCCAAAACCCGGTGTTTGAAAATGGTGATGGGGTTTTTCACTATTGGCTTGTGACTACGGTGACTGATTCAGCTCAAGTTTTCACAGGTTTGTTATTTCATATGATATGTTGGGTCACATAAAGTGCTGATACTGCTCTTGGTCAATTACCAAAAGTCTATATTTTGAAAAATTTTGAAATTATATTGTAATAAACTTCTTTCCCTCTTTGGTAAAGACCAATGATTGATAAATCTCACAAAATTAAAGTTGACAAACTTGGATGTTGTGAACCGATAACAAAGCAGCCATGTTTGTTTGTGAGATTCCCTGTAAACACAATAACATTGATAGTTTGAATTCTCAATTTGTTAAAAGGGGGTCCAGACTATTTTCCGTTCCAGCCTCAGTTTACTTACATTTGATGGAATGGTAGAAAAACAAGATGGCTGCAATATAATAGACCTTTCTATTGCAACGTCACAGCCTGAAATTATTCCAACCAAGATTGGAAAACTATGGGAAGCCAGAGTGCAAAGCAAAAACAGATTGACACTAACAATGTTACACAAATATTCAAAAAATAATGTTGAATTTGTTGGAAACAAAACAACCAATCATGGGATGGTTTTTTGTTTTGTTTTTTCAATTGGAAGTTTGCAGAAATGTTGAATTTGGTCACAACATCTGTTTACACGATTGAATGTTTCGGTAACATTCAGCTGTCCATGCCAACCAGCGCGGTTTGTTTACCAACAATGGAAAGGTCTTCAACACAGATTACCCACAATACACTGCGCCGCGCCACTACGAACAATCGGATGACCGCAAAGTGGATGTCTGTCTCAGCGGACATAAAACAATCAGCAGATGACTGCAAAGGTGTTAGCCAGGATCACACTTCCTCTGAAGTAAGAAAGTTGCAAATCCTTCCTGGTACTATCTCTAAAATTTAACCATTTCACGATACTTTAGAAATTGTTCCATTTGGAAATTACAAGTGAAATATCTGCCGATTATCATAAAACAAACAGAAGGATACATTTTTAAAATTTAGAATTAATATCAAATAATAGTACTGTACAATATACAAAATCATAAAATATACGGATTTATGCAAAGGATTATTAATCAACATAAGTCGGTAAACCCAGGCGCATATCTTAGCAAGGAACATGTGCACATACAAATATTTATTGCTCTGATTTAGATTGTTTGCAGCCAAACAGTACAATTCATTATCATTTTTCTCTCCAAATCAAAATAATTTGTTTTTTATTGGGTTTTTTTTTTCATTTGCTGTAGGACAGTTTTTTGGTTTTTTTAAGTACTGCAATATTTTGGAGTGTTGCAGAATTATTTCAATTGTTAATTTACTCAATTTCATTTTGATCAAACCTAACCGTTAATCCAAATTTGATAACAGTCAACATTTGCCCAAAATACCTTGTGTCAACTACCCCAATCCAACAACGTAAATACAGCATCAAAAATACATCTGATCTGGCAAATTTTAAAATGGCTCCAATATATATATTTCCTAAGTACTAAATGTCGACTATTCTTCAACGCCTGATTACTTCATTCGGAATACCCCCATTCCCAACGATATACATGCATGCTAACACACACACACAAAAAGTCAAAGTCAGTCAAACATTTAACTATTGACATTTACAATACCCTGATTGAGTTCAAAGAATCCGGAAAAGCTTTCTAGTAAAAGGAAGTCAGATTGGCTCAGCAGTTTCTTCCCTGCCTTTCATCTCTGTGGACCCCGGTTTGATTGATTTTTAGGAAAGTGGAAACTGATTTTCTTTGGGGTTTTTTTAAATAGCGTTTTCTGAATCATTGAGACACTTTCATCGGGCAGCATTCTGATAATATAAGGTGATAAGTTGGTTTATACTGCACTCACACGAGAATGAGAAACGGATCTTTATCAAACAGACAATCAGCTTCATGCTGTTACCTGATTGTGGCACAAGAAAGTGTGCTTTGTTTTTGCAGTTTGCATTAAGTAGGAGCCGGGCTGTAAGGATGTGATTGTACAAAAAGTAAATGAACACAATTTTTGTTGGGTAGTGGTTTAAATCATTCGGTTCTGAAGAAGCAGACTCTGAATACACAGGATGTTATTTTGGGTTTGAAAAAAAAAAATTACTAGAGCGGGACTTGAACCGTGACCCCCGCTTTAACGCGCCGGTGCTCTACCAACTGAGCTATCTAGCCCTATTTTGGTCGTCTCCCTATATTCATCATATCTTTGTTGTAAGACTTTGGTGTAAGATACGGGAGAACAATGTCCTACTTTTGACATCCTCATCAAATTTCTCTTAAACCAGACATGTCTATAACAGATTCTTCTACACATAGAGAAACAAATTTAGATACAAAATTAGAGGCATGTATGAAAAAATTACCCTGCTGATTGGAGAATGAGAATGCATATCAAGGATTGGAAAGAAGATTTGTGCATAGATGGGTTTCAACCTATTTCAAAGGTGCTATCGTGTTGCATTTTCTACCAACAATTCGGTGCACTGAACTTTAACCTTTGACCTTGTTTTATAAACTCACAAAAATGGTATACTGTTCGAAAGTATGACCTGACTCCACTGTGAGCCACGCCCACTTCACACAAACTGGCTCCACAGATCACCATAAACCCATAATTTAACTAGTTTCTCTGTTGATATTTTATGTAAGAAAAGTTCAATAATTAGACTTGGCTTTTACGTATGTTTTACAAAGACTAAGCTCTTGTCAGAGTTAAGTTTCTGTCCTTAAGAAATGCTTTTGAACGATTTTTTGGTAAAATGACACACAATCATGTGCCAGGTTTTGAGTCCATGCTTTTGAGTCAATGTTTGGGAATGCAGCAGATAGCAAGTGTGTGACGCAATGACTTACCCACAGGATTGTGCACTGAACTCCCCAAGGAGACGAGATGGGTTTTTTTAGGAATGAAACTCGGCCAAAGTGCTCTGAGTGTCACACACATGGCAGATACCAGCTCTGTAAAACACACCATTGTTCTTTGTCCATCTTTAATTAATGAGCAGTGTAAATAATCTTGAATACCTAATTCATAGAGACATGGACACCTCCTCCCCTGTGCCAGCTTGTGAAACAGTTGCTTAAAAAAAACAGCAGGTCAAAAGTTAGAACAAAATGTACACCAAACTGTCAAACTAATAAGTACATATGTATCAATCAACCTGAGACATTTTTTCCACTTGAGTGCTCTAATTTTTTACAAAAACCAAGGACTGATTATCCCTAATTAATTAAGCTGTCCGTACGGCAACATTTATAAGCAGTTGAAGAGCATAGAACAATTCACCATCAGGTACCCTTTCCTCATATTCCTTAGCACCCACTATAGGCCTTTTCACACTACCTCCATTTCGAACTGCGTTGAAACCTACCCGGGTCCTCTCCGGTTCAGCCTCGCTTCTTTTCGACACGGATCAGAGATAAGCAACATTCACACTGGTCTTTACGTGAACCGGCTAATGCGTGAACCGTATAACGAAAAATGCAATTTCGATCCGGATTGAGATTTTCAACCCTGGTCCCTGCCAGGGTTGATTTCTATCCGGCTAGAGCATGCTACCTGGATCGGAGGCGGGTTGAAATTTTTTACAGTGTGAAACGGGGTGAACAAAATCTCCGGTTCGGAACCGGTTCCGACCCTGAGATTTTGGACAGTGTGAAAAGGGCTTATAATAACAATTTGCACATGAAGTTCAAAATCTTTTCCTTTTTTTTTCTCCCTGATAACTTCACAAATCTAATTTTCAAAAAACCCTTAGAGAAACTTTCCTTCATTGCGCAGTGTTTGGTCATAACAGCTTTTTCAGTTCTAAGCCCAGATTGAAAATATATTTAAGAAAACTATGAATATTGGGATGATAAACACAAGATTTATCTTTTGTAGCAGTCTTTCATTAAAACCAGAAGCAAACACATTACAAAAATTTTGTAGTACTATACATGTAGTTCAATGCACAATGCATCACTCATTCATTATTATATATCATAGTCAACTTAAAATATTATTTACAAATACTTCCTTTTATAATATCTCTTCCATTAAACCCTTGATCCGTAATATCTGACACACTTCTTACAAGATTATACTGTTTATTATCACAAAAAACCTCAAAAACTTATGATTGTTTTTACTTCTTCCTTTTTCCCTTTACTTTACTTTTTAAAAAGATTTGGCAGCCAATTATAGGATAAATTTCATTGTGGTTGGCAATAAATTTTGCCTCAAAAGAAACAGCTTATGCCATAAATTTTTCAAGAAACACAAACAAACAGAATGTAGAGCACTTGTTATTTATGGCATAAGTTGCATCGCCCGATTTTCTATTACTTTCTTTTGTGACCTCCAAAATCCTGTTCGAATCGAAAGTGTGACAAACTTCCAACTTCAGCAATGCCAACATCACACAAACTGGCTCCATTGATTACCACAAGCCCAAAGGAAATGCACTGAGCTGGGGGGGGGTTTTTGTGGGGTTTTTTTTAATGAAGATTTATGTCCTGGACTTGCCTTTCACAAATGTTTTGCAAAGCCTTCTTTGCCAGTACAATCAGTTTCTTCCCTTAGCAAAGCCTTTTCAGCGATGAAAACAGATGCCAGCTTTGGAGCAAGAAGTAGCGGAAGCCCTTCACAAGAATCAATTGGGCCTGTGTGAGACATAGTGACTTGCCAACAGGATTCTGGTCATGAGGTACAGGTCACATTTCAAGCTGCTTATTAGCAACTCTTGGTCAGGTTTATTTAGGGCAACCTTTCGTGCAGCTCCACTTCAGCTTCTGGTAAATTTGAAGATTGATTAAGCTCCTCTTTTTGCGGGTCACAGGTCTTTTGTGCCCCCAACAAAAATAATTTTGAGGTGATAATAATTTAGAGCCGATAATAATTTAGAGCGAACTATAAATTTTCTCTTAGACCTGTCAGAGAGAATACCCTGCCCTGTGAGATTGAGATCTCCAAGTTCTCCCTCTATCTGTGTAACCTCTGGTAAGTGAAGAATTTCCCCCTATAATTCTCTCTTGGTGAGGGTGCCTCGCCCCGTGATGCTGGTATCCTGGAGCTCCTCCTCCCTCTTCTCTGTGACCTTCTTGAGGGCCATCATCCTCTGGTGGTCCAGGTCGATGTAGTCCACCTTGGGGGAGCTTGGCTTGGGAGGCCTGGGCGGAGGTTGACGGGGCTCCTCATTCTCGTGGGAGAGCTCCAGGTACTCGATGTCGTCGCTCTGCTGGGATGGAAGTGAGGCTGGGATTGGTGAACTGGATAAACCCTCTGGCATTGGGCGCTGTGGCAAGAAGACAACAAAGTTAACAAATTAAAATATGGTAAGGTAGATTTGGGATCTTGGGTAAAAAGGTGTTTTTGTTTTTGTTTTTTATTTGAACAAAGGCTGACCTATACATGTATAAGTCAGGCTATTCACATGGTACGTCAGGCTATTTATTAACAACTTCCCTGATTTTTCTGAGGGGTAAAACAAAATCGAACACCAGACCAAAGTGGGATGATTATCATGCCTGTTTTTTTTAATAGGACTCATTGATGACTTTTCTTTCTAAATCACCAAATTTGCATTCACCTCTTCGACTATTACCCACATTTTTAAACCTGACCAATTAGGTCATTGGAATGGAGCGTACATGCTCAAACTTTTCTTCGAAGCTTTGTTTGAAGAGAGAAGTAGTTAATTCTAAATATGATCAAATAGATTTATTGACTCCTACGAAAATGCTTCATCGCCCAAAATGCGCGCTACAGCTTGGGACACCGACTCCCCAAAACAGCGCAAAACATCATTTTAGTGATGCTGACGTCCGGTAATACAAACTTATATTGCACAAATTATTAACTTGTCTTAGTTTTGGTTACCTTTTTTTTTTCTGAAAAGCAAAATCCCCATTATTGTTATTATAAGTCGATTGTAACATTGAGATAAGCAAAACCAAATCAAAGAATTTTGTTTTCCCAAGCGTCAAAGTAAACACTTTGGTGGGTAGTGGGGAATGTCCCTCATAACTCACTACAGCAAAACAAAGGATAACATGTCCTAAAAACAAAGGAAAACATGTCCTAAAAACAAAGATAACAGGCCTCCTATAAAGGTTTATAAATATACACGAGGAAATAATTACAAAATAAAGGTTAAAGATAACACTGTACAGCGTTGGTTATTCCTTGGTCAGTTTATACACATACTGCAGCAATGTAGCAGGTTTCTCTGCAGCCTGTGGATAGGGACCGTAAGTGAAAAGTGATGGCGGTAAGTGCAGAATTCTGCAGTTAGCGGAGTCATGAACCTAGGCCCAAATGCCAAAACACATCCCACTACAATACAGTGAAGAAGGATCGAATGAAATAACCCTATCAAGGCTAACTATCATGGCTACCGACAACAGGTGCGAGAGCCATTTCTTACAAAAATGAATTCTGAATTTTAGGAGAAGATACATGTTGAAATGATGGCATTACCACCAGGGCCCAATTTCATAGAGCTGCATAGGCACAAAAAAGTAGCTAAGCACAACCAAACTATGCTTACCAGAATAAGGTTACCAGCCAAACTCCTGTGTCACATGTACAATTTGTGACTGGTATCCTGCTCATTTCTGCTTAGCAGACAATTGTTAAGCAATATTTTCTGCTTAAGCAGCTCTATGAAATTGAGCCCTGTTGGAAGCTCACTGAGTTTATAGAGTTCATGAAGTAGTTTCTATGAACAGCATTCTCAGCGCTAGAGAAGTAGATCAAAGAGCATAATCCCTTCATATCTGGCAAAAATAACAGCAATCTCCCCCCAGGTAGACATGCAAAATACTGACAGTTCTAATCCCTTCAACAATCATTGAGCACAACCTATGACAGTGGCGTTTCAAAAGATTGATACATTATTGGCCAAATGTCTGAAACACTTACCTCGAGTATAGCCCCCATTGGAGGTACATCCTTGTAGATGTACGTGTCCTCCTCGGGTACCGGGACTGGACGAGCCGGCTGATAGAAGTCTCCGTCGATGCCGTACATGTCATCATCGGAGGATGAGGTCACGCTTTCACCCGTGTTGGTACGCCCTCGAAAGGGATCCGACTCCAGCTCTAGCCTGTGGTTCCTGAGAGTTGGGAGAGACAACAAGGGGGAACGCTCAATTTGAGACTTACTCCTGCTTAATGTATTAACCTAGTTCTTGGAACTGGGTATCTTTTTGGATTGCAGACTGGTATATCTCATATTGGCTCTGCTAAGAATCGTTTGGTTTGCTCTCAAAGTTTCGACTAGCATACTGTAGTTGTGTTCAGGAGGTAAATGAAGTGAACTCTTTCAGAGAACCAAAGCGACGGCAAGCGGCCCGTACAAAGAGGCCCATAGCAGCCACAAAGGGCTGCAAGATTTGATCTCCTACTCAACCACAATTATCCAAGTAAATCTGATGCCTTGATTTCACATTGTCCAATGTTTCCCATGTAAACATAGAAGCTACAGTTCTAAAACGAAACCATACATTTCTGCTTTGTTTACGTTTTTCCCAACATTTTGGCTGACAAAATTATGTCAAAGAATAAATGAAATTAACCAAGTCTGGGCATATGGTTATTATTTAAGTATTGTATGAACAGTTTGCTACAGATAACAAAGATCTAGCAGGAATTGTGAGTTTGTTATTAAAGGTTTTGTAGCCTTTAGTAAAAATGGGTACTGTATGGTAACACCAACACCAACTTGTCACTGAAGGAATCTGACATCAAATGCATGGACGGTTTCAACCAAACCATCTGGTATCACCTGCTCAACATCAAGTGGCAAGATCATGTGACAAATGAAAGATCGATACATCAGCAATAGTGCTGTAGTTAACAGAAAGGAGCTTGATTGGGCCATTTGGGTCATCAATGCAGCTTGGCAGCAGCAGTGGTGGATGGGGATACCGTGGGCCGACCAAAGATGCGCTGGAAGGACAACATCCGAGAATGGTCAGAGTGTGATGCCACTGAAGTGAAAGCAGCCGCCTGGAAAGACGGACTGTGGTGGGAGCGGTACCAGTGATTCCCCGCTGTGTACAACTTGAGGAGGAGACCACGGGCAAATGCCTACCTCTAATACTGGGAGTACAAGGTCTTAAAACTTACTCATATTTTCTGCTGAAGCTCTTCGTTCTTGATGACTGGACTGGTACTAGCCCTAAATCATCTGTGGTACTGGTTGCGTAGAAACTGCCTGCCATTCCAATGTTGTCTGAAAGAACGGATTAAACACGGTAAGTCTAAGTCACTGATAAATAATACCATTATTCACAAACCCCTGATTTATTACACTTTGTACAAATATGGAAAAGTACAACACTTTACAAATATGCATCCCTATGAAGATTCGTATCATACTTTCCTTTATCCCAGTACAAAGCATCCTTCACTAGACTTTGTACGACAAAATTCCTTTGCTGAAGCAATATAGATAGATTGGTGGGCGGAACACGGTTCCTCGTAAACTGTAGCTTGTTTACGAAAAAAAAATACAAAATGTGCAGACAAGGAAATCAGCCCATTGTTATTCCCAGCAAGAGAAAGAAACAATCTCCATGTTATAACTAGACTCTCACTACATATGTATGTCTCGTAAACTTGAACTTCAGTTTGTGATGAATGATCGTGGGTGTGATGCAGCTGCATGGCTAGCGGTTTCGTCAAGGCCACTCTTTAAAGTGTCATTCATTAGCCCAATATGAGCATGGTATGATTCAGTGAAACTTGCAAATTATAAAAGTGGGACACAACATTTTTGTAGTGACATCAAGCAGGACAACCAAGATAAATCGGGTGGGAAGTTACAAGGGACAGCAGACCAAGTCTCAGACAACACGCTTTTTGGAAAACATTTCTTGTCAACCCCTGGCAATGCAGCCAGGATCCAAACCATTGCACTGACAATACCAGAACTTGAGTTCCATTCATCTAGACCACTCAGCCATGGCACTCCATCGTATGAGTAGGAAGTGATTGGTAAGTGATATTTGACACATACTTTCTTTAATGGATGGTCTTGAGGAAAACCTGCTTCCGAAGCAACTTAGGGAAGCCAACAACGTTGAAAGGTTCAAGGCCGTCCCTTAAGACAAACAAGCTTTTATAAACCACTGTGTACCTATTCTTAGCAATGCCAGGTTTTTTGAATTAATGTTTATCCTAACTGTCTTTACTGATTTGATCTTTTAGTGTACCGGTACTTTCTATGATTACCTTTTAACTGTATTTTCTCTAAGGTTTTAAAACTGTTTGGATTTTTGTTGGTTTTTAAATTGTGAAGCACCCAGGAACATGTTTCATGGATGGACGCTATATCAATTGTTATTATTATTATTAATATTATTAGTGTTATTATTATTATTATTATTATTATTATGATCTTTGACTGCACGCCTTGGTTGAAATGGTTTTATCCTAAACTTAAGCCCAAGGTGACATTCTACTTACTCAATCCTCCCGCTCCTTCACTTAGCTTTCGATCTGGCTTTAAGCTTCGGTCAATTGGGGGTGGTGGCCGGCCACCGGAAAAGGTCTGCCGATGAAAATTGCCTGGCAGCACCCTCTTCTGTATCGGGAAGTCCTTCAGATCACCCACGGCACTGCTCATTAAGGCATAGGGTTCGTTCTGGGCATCGGAGGGAAGACGTCCCTCCGGCCTCAGGCCCTCGTTGGCAGACTCCATGGGCATGTAGAGGGAGCTGTCCGGGTACTGGAACACATTGGAAGAGTTGCTGCTGCCGCTCATTGGCATGTAGCTTGTCTGCTGTTGCTGCTGCTGCTGCTGCTGTTGCTGTTGCTGTAACTGATGCTGTTGGTGTTGCTGCAGTGCCATCTGTGATAGGCTGTCCCGGCTGTCATACTCTATTGTGTTGGCCTTTTGTGGCATTGTGGCACCTCTCATGTTGCGGTAACCGGCAGATTTGGGAGGGACAGACGTGGACGGCATTCCGACAGACTGCTTGGTGTTAATGTAACCTACAGAAGAACATCAGAGATATATTCACAACAAATGAACCATTGACAATTTATCTTTAAGATTGGTAGCTACATGTATATATGCAAAGTGCACATAATCATAGTGTTACACAGTTATGGATAATGTATTGTTTTATTATCAATCAATTCTTTTTCAATATTCAGACGATGTGGACACCTTGCTTAACCCTTTCACCAGTTCACTTCAGGGTTACAAATCTCGTTACCGGTACAAGATTATTCGCAGTCAAAAAGCTTCTTCTTCTTTTTTCCTAGCCGTTTTATAATTTGTTTTGGAAATGAAACTCCAAATGGACACCCATTAAAAGAAATTTTCTCATTTACATTTGCAGATTTTATTGGCTCATATTTTTTTACGGTCGTATTTCTGAAGCAGAATCAGACCCTCAGAAAGTAGTTACGACTGGTCGAACACAAACAGCATCCCAGAGGGAGAGATGAACGAAGAAGCCTCATGACAACGCAGTATAATCCGTCTTTACAATGGATGGTAAGTGAAAGGAACAGGTCTCTGACAAAGGCTTTAGGTGCAAATCCATTTCAGTGACCATAGAGACTTCATAAAAAAAGTTGCCCTTAAATGTGCAATCAGCGGCAGCGCCTCTACCATCGAACATGCACATTAACTCGAATACTAGTTTTCTACAAGACTGCAGCGGCTTGTTGTGCAAGAGTTGTGGGCAATGTTGTGCAAGAGTTGTGGGCAATGTTGTGCCTCCGCAACAAGCTCCGCGGCACGTATCCAGGGAAACTTTTTTTTTACATAAACAAAGCTTCGGCAATTTTGACTAAAAATGACAGGTAAAATGATGAAAATTGACAAAGAAAAATTGCCAACATATACAAATAATTGGGGGGAAAACTCAAAACAATCGCAACTTCTCATTTCACAAAACAACCGCAAATTCTCCTTTCAGTTCTATCCTTGCCTGTGCAACAGGTCAATGTGCGCAGTGCTACTGCTACAATGCAAGACATGATCCAGCTAGCCCTAGCATGATTGCGTGCTCAACATAGGGGTCTGGTTCTTTACTCAATTGAACACAGCAAGCGTGTTCCACAAAAAGGGCACCAATTCTTGAAACTTATTCACAGCAAGTAAAATGCTTTTTCGGGCAGTGATCAGTTATTATCTTATTTTTACTAGCTATATTTATTTGTAGTATTTCTCCAAAGTCAAATCGCTCCAATCGGACCACAGGAATTCCACTTTGGCAACTGGATACAGAAGGACTTGGGACTGTAAGAGTTGCCAGGAACATGAACAAATATAAGATATCTATAAGACATCTGGACCAAGACGAGTAACTGTTCTTGAAATCAAAAGTAATAAACAGCAAACCTTACCTATTGGTATCTTGCTATCCAGCCACTGGTGTCCAGAAGGCGGCGTCTTTACATCGTTCCAGTTTAAGCTGGCAGCTGGAGGTGTGTCATACACCGGAGCAACATGTTGGAGCCTACTCTCCAGATCTACAGGCGAGAGTGCCTTAGAAGAATGGGGCGGGAGTTGATTATACAAGGAGTCATCAAAACTTGGAGGCGGTGTAACTGGCATGGTCTTTAAGTGATTGGGCTTGTGCGGCCGGGGAGGCGTGGCCACGGGTTGGGACTCGATAGCCGATTGTCTCTTTGGGGGTCTTGGCGGAGGTGCAGCTGCTTTCTGAGCAGACCCATTTGTGGGAGAACTATACAGATCTGTGGCATTCTGAACACTTGGCGTTGGCGAAGGAAGTACATCGTATAGGTCCGGAGCGACATCAGTTGCCCCGACGGAGTTGCGGATAGAGATTTTCTGGAAGTCCTGCGCGAGTCTGTCCGTGGACTGGCTCATCTCTTTGTCCTGGTTCCTGATGAGGCTATGTGCTGGTGGAATGTCATACAGACCACCAGAATCATGCGGGGGCGGTGTGTCGTACAAATCTTGAGGGTTCTCGTTCAACCGATACGCTTCATCTGGGGAGATGCTTCGGTTCAAGTCGACGCTCCGCTGTCCAGGGACAGGTTTGAAAATATCATTCTGGTTCTTCAAGGAGGGCTCTCTTCGGAGCAGGGCTGGGGGTGTGTCATACATGGGCTGCATGTCCGAGGAGGAATTGCTTCCCCGTAACACCGGGGGCACGTCGTAGTTCTCCGAGGCAGCGGAATCCCTCTGGGTTGGCGGCAAGGGGGCCATCTCACTTGGAATGCTGCTGCTGTTGCTGCCCGAGCTATCTGGCCTGCCCATTGTAATATCAATCTGAAATAGCTCCTGGCTCTTGTTGGCATTATCCCATCCACCATTTGCAGGAACACTATTTGAGAAGACTTTGCCATCTCCAGTGCTACACTCATCCAGGGGAATGTAGGACTCGCCCGTCTCTGTGGTGTTGATAGGAGCAGACGCAGGAACACCTGCGGGGTACCGGGCAGTAGAGTTCTGTGTAACATTGACTGGCTGGCTGGGCTGATAAGGTGTGCTATCTTCTGAAATATGAGGACAAAACAAACAGAATACAACATTAATCAACAAAACAGTTATTTATTGTTTAATCAAGGGGACTACAGAGAAGTTGATCAATTTTTTAAAGGAGGACTGTCATCATGACTTGGCAGGCCTGTGGGCCCTGTGGCTATGAACTCAACCCAATTACAGCACGCATGTGCGTGTTGGCCATCACGTCACAATATTGATAAAGAGGTCGTTTAGACACAGTACTAAAGTCAGTTTTAAGGCAGTTTTAACTCATTCGGGTTTAACTGTGTGTGTCTGAACGCTCTTAAAACTTAACCCAATCGGCTGAACCCAAATGAGTTAAAATCGGTCGGCGAGGGTGGTTTAACGCTAAACCACTTTGGGTTTATCTTTTAGCATGGTGTGTGGACAGAATCAAAATGATAACATCCGGTTTAACTCACAACAAATGACCGCTGACCTGAGTAAGGTCGCTAAGTAAATATGCCTGCGTACGCCTCAACAGGGCCGTGCGCGTGCTTTTGTGAATAAACCGAATGTTGTTGTGTTGGGTCACAGTGCTTTTTGACCTCTTACAACCAAAGATAAACTGTATCGGATTAAACTTCGAGCAGTCTGAACGCAAGGTAGTTTTTATTTTTACGACCGTCCCCCGCTGCTTGTGAAGTTGAACCGGTTCGGGTCTAACTTTAGTACGCTGTCTGAACATGGCCATAGCCTAATTATGAGGGCGCTTTTCTTGATGTGACGACCAGTGCTTGCATCAGGCAGTAACTGAGTTAGAGTTCATAATTCCATGTACAGCCACAGGGCTTGCTTTGATCATGATCACAGCCCCTTTAATAACTGACTGATATCAATAATTGGTTTACGTGCACATCAACACATAAGCTGGCCTACCAGAACCACATTGGGATTTCCATACCCCTTGGGTTTCTTTTGGGTTCCTCAAGAGAGCTCACATGTAGGTGTCAAGGTCAGAAAAGATCAAAGGTCAGAAAGATCAAAGGTCATCCTCGCTTAGAAGAAAGAGCATTGTGGAAGATCTGGATCACGATAGAAAATGGTAAACATTTTTGCCATTTCTGTGGCTACCAGGCGTATGTACATTTGATAACTGTTATCAACACTTGGCTTCTTTGAACCCTTGCGGGTCAGCAGCCCGTAGATGACCCCACAAAATCACTAATTAGTTTTAAAACACATCACACAAATTAGACTCCAAGGTCAATAAATGTCCAGTTCATACTCTGAGACTTCCATAAAGACCTGTATTTAGAATCGTGGGGGAAGGGAAGGCATAATAATTCAAAGAAGAAACAAAAAAACGTATTCCACCAACATTTTGCTTTTCAGTTGCTCAAGAATTCCTTTGAAATGATTTAAAATCAGTAAACTAAATAAATTAACAAGTACTATAATGTATAGTTCTAGTCACAATGTGCGTATTAAACATACATGTATGTATACATCAATTTATTGCTATCATTGTGAAGACTAACTTAACACTCTCCATAGACTTAGCACATAAAAAAAGGTGAGGACACGCAGATACAAAAGGATTCCAACGTGAGGACAGCATAGTTCATTTTTAGTTCGGCCGACATTATTTTTTATCCGACCATACTTTCAATTGTGTGCAGCGTGTTGAGGCAGGCACGTACCGTTATTCGCTTCATTTCACCCGTACAACAGAGAGCCACAACAGGTTCTGGAAAACTTGCCTTGTAAAATCCCTTTCCCAGGGTTATTGTGTTTTCCCCAACTCAAGACCTCTGTCCTGTTGTTTACAAACATGGAATGCAAGAATGGACAGGCTGCCACCATTGTTCATTATATTCGGCTCAATGGGAGGTATGTCCAAGCACTCCCAGATTCCAGCATATTGGCAGTTTTACGGCCGTGCCATGTCAAAGGTTCTGCGAATCATGATGAGTGCCGCTCAAATTTCTCACTTGACAACATCGTGTGGTAGTCCATCAATCCATTCATGACTTTGCATTATTATTATTATTTTTTTTTTTTTTAAATTAGCCTTAAATTTAAAAATGGTCTCAAGTTTGGTCTTCTGGATGAGTTTTGACCCTTTTTCTTTTGCAAATTTTTTTTCTTTTAAAAGGCCTCTGACTAAACAAGACCTTGACACTTTGTTTTTGTTTTTGAACTGCAGTGAACGTTGGCCCGTAGTAAACCTTGTTGTCAACATCCTCGCAAGCTTGTCCTAGTCATTGCTAGTGCACTCTGCCAGTGAAACAGTTCCCACAGGAAGGGACCATCATTTCCTGGACCTAGTGTCAAAACAAATGCATCAGGCGAAGGCAGGGATTAAAAAACAATCGCTGTGACAAACAAGTTTCTTTTATGTGTCAGGCGTTCCTTGCGTGCGTATCAGACACGGTACTTTTAAAGCTTCACTTTGATTTTCAGTTGATTTTCTAAGTGATCTTATTTCATTAGACTAGCAAACTACAATGAAGTCACCTGAGTGATGGTAAACGGATGTTGCGTACTCTAAGTATGATAGTAGTCAGGCAGATCTTCGGAGATGGGTTACATGTAGCAAGGGATGGGGTGGGGGGAAAGATGAAAAAACAAGTTGCCGTCTCGTCTAAACATGATAGAATGACATCCTCCAGCCCCACCCCTAACACAGCAACAGCAAAAACAACAACTGTAATGTATTTTCTTGAAACAGATTCAAGTCCCACTTGAATACAATGTACACTACATACATGCACCCTATAAATACATGCAGAACCTCCAAGCAAAACAACAACCTAACACCCCCCCCCCCAAATACTGTTTGTTTCCTCTAAAGGCCTACACACAATGTATCACAGCGAGTCTGTGGCCAGACATTAACCTCTGAAAGTCCCTTACCCAGTTACTGCACAGGCGTGCACGATGGCGCCCTTCAACAAGCTTTTGTTTGAGATGCGTGACAGTCATTGCGCGCGCGTGTGTAGTAACTGGGTCAGAGTTCAGGTTTTCACGTCCAGCCATAGACAGACTATGATCATGACGACTGTACCCCTTTAACATGAGTTTCACGTTTAAATTGTAAATTCTGGAATCCATTTTAACCAGTTACTTTAATTCCTTCTTTACAAAATAAATAAACAAAATGAAACTTGTGTGAGTGTAGGCTTTACATCAACAACCACTTTAAAGCACGCAGACAAAAACGATAAATGTCACTAGACCAGTACACATCCGTACTTTATGTGACCCTAATAAATAACAAACCCATGAAAGTTTTAAAGCTTAATCACGAGTGTCACAAGACCACAGAGGAAAATCTTCATAATGTTTCCTCTGTTTTAGAACATCGAGTTTGGGTCTCAAAAGTAATTGTTTTAATCTTTTCTAAAAAAAACTCTGTAGCAATTCAAGCTCAAATATTTCCCTCTAAGTTTCCCATTTGACCATGTGCATTGTACGTCATGTGCATCAAGATTTATTTTTTGCAATTTTGTGTGCTGCCTAAAATAGCATAAAATTACTGAACATTTCTTTATCAACCATTTGTATGATGATAAGTGACAATTTAATGTAACAATGGAGTGTATGATGAAAGTAATAAATTATTGGCCTTTTATACCCTACATGTAGGTCCTTTTGGTTGGTAAGCAATTTGCAAAAGGCTAATTATATTTTCTCAAAGTAATAAATTACCGTCAGACTGGAAAATTCAAAACCACTTCAATTAAGGAGATGACAAAATGTAGTGTTCACAGGTTATAAATTATTTCCTCAAACTTTGCAATCACGAAAAACAAGCCGACAAAGGTTTAATGGGTACAATCAATTACAGGAGTTGATGCACGACCGTTTGTTTATTTTCAAAAATCCCAAATAATTACATGTAATTTAAAAAACTAATGTCAGAACTATTCCTTTTGACAAATGCACCAGATGAATTTGGAAGGGGGGGTGGTATTAAGACTGAAATTTTTGGAAGAAATAAAGCATGTTGTTCTCACTTGTCTCTGGTTCCAAACTAAATTGTATTGCTATGTATGACTGGTGAGAAATGGTAGAGTAGTTTTTATTAACCCAACCCCCATTAGGGTCTCTTTACAAAGCCTGCCAAATACAACAGAATGCAACACAGTTGAAATGAGAACCATGCCAAATGCAACAAAATGCAACAAGGGATATTGTTGCATTGTGCAGGCATGCTGTCTGGGAAAGGACTGAGCAATGGTGTTTGCCCTGCTAAATGCAACAGTATGCACATAAGTGTAATGTTTAACTGTTATTATACAGTCTTTTGAATATGATTTGAATTATGATTCTTACCTAATATTAAATCATACTTCTCAATACTTTTCCCATAAAAAATATTTTGAAATACCCATTATAAGTTGTTCAGATACAATAGAAGCACCCAAACCTATATGAAGTCACTTCACTGCTGAATGCAACAAATTCAGTCAAAAAATGACATCTGAGTTGACTGCCAAATGCAACAGATTACAACAACTATTACCATTTGGTGCATATTGTTGCATTTAGCATGGTTAGGGTTAAAGGATTGTGGGGAAAAAATGGGTAATACATGTCAATAAATTACTGGACTGTAATGGGTGGGGACTGGGGTTGAGGAAAGGGGGAATGTTTTGAACCAGTTACCCATGAGCATGTTTACAAGGTGCAACAGATGAGGGGAGAAGTTTTGACAAGCCCCTAAAAAGAACATAGGATAGTACCAAGAAATAATTTGAGTTCTTTATATTGTGCGGTTGAAATCATTTCATGCACTCAACATCATTTTGTGTGCTCGAAATCATTTATTTTGAGAGACAAAAAACAGCAAAAAGAAGCATCACGAAATTGGGCATACAGTACATGAAAGCAAGATAATGTCATGCTCAATCTGTGCGTGTTATTGTATTGAAGAGGGGGGAAAAAAAAGTTTGTTCATGCTATAAATATTATTCCCCCATTGCTGCCCCTCCCACAAAAGAAGAATACCTCAAACTATCATTATATATTTCTGGTAATGAAACCAAGGATGCCTCTTAAGTGAACTTAATCATTGTAGCTTACAAGCCTGAGAAAACCTGTAACTAAGGATGCTTGCTATGTGAATCAGACACAGGGATTATGTGTTCTGGGTTCTTTTACATGCGCAACCAATCCTAGTACACAAGACCTCTGGCTAAATGTCCCATCCGAAGGACACAGCAATTATGGTGAACTATCTGACTCAAGGACACAAGTGCCACAACTGTGACTCGAACCCACACTCTTCTGATCAGAAACACCGAAGCTTACGGTTATGTCACTTACATGAACAGCCCGAGGAGACGTCGAAGACAGAGAGATCTTCAAAAAACTCATCCAGTTTCACATGTTTCATATTGCTCAACCAAATGTTTCTTGCAAAGTAGAAACTCAAAGAAAACCAGTAGCAAGTACAATGTAACCAATGTGACACTTCAACTGGGTACTCCTTTTAACATGACTAACAACTAACAGACCCATCAAACTCCAACAGAGTGTTGTTTGATTCTGTTGGACTGAGAACTTGCACTAGTAAATTGATTTTAAGGCTTCACATTGGATCAGGAATGTCACCATCATCAGAGTCCACCAGTTTGGGTGTTGAGTAACTACCAGTAAAACTGAGTACCATGGAAACTTGCCAAAGCATGAAAAAAACAATTCTCTGAAATCAAATCCATCGTACATACCTTGGCCTTCCAACTGGAATCCACAGGCCACGCAGATCTCCCTCACCCACCGGATCATTTCTAACTCTGTGTTGGTAACGAGGAAGTACTTTCGCTTGGGGGTCACGATGTCGAAGATGAAATTCTTGGACAGTGACCTCCTGGATTCAAAGGTCAAGCCCTGGTCCACCTGTTCACAGGAATTCAGGTCAATGGTCCCCTTCGGCTTGGCCGAGTTCTGGTCCTTGTAGTACTGTAGGTAGACGGCGTTGGGTGGGCTGCGCTTTAGGACAAACCACCTCCTCTGCCATCTCTGTCAGTGGGTAAACAAAATACAAAAACATTCAGATTTAAACAAAACGCGAAATCAAATACCATACACCAGACACGAGAATTTAAGCTCAACATCAATCTCTGTTCCCATGAGAGTTGGCTGGCTTGAAGTAAGTTTTTATGGAATTTAATACACGTACAACAAACAGTTTATGTGTAGATAGTGGGACTTGTAAGGTAAAGTACTGAACATGGGCAGCGTATGGTTGAGGAAAACCACAGCCTGCTCTTGTCACTGTCAAAACAAAAATAGCGAAAATGCAGATTTACGTACGACCTGTAGGGGGCCTACATGTGCCATGACAGAAAATACATCTGCCAATGATAAATCACACACCAGAAAAGTCAGGTCTGTCCTCAGTGTTCTTACAACTGACTTGCTCAATAAAAGTTGTTCAGACCATTGAAGTCTTGAACATGTTTGAACGTTCTTGAGAAGCTTGGCTTTCCACAAACATTGTTTTTAAAGCGTGTGAAGGAACTGCGCCCTTTATCGCTAGCGCCAATCATCCACAAGGATGAGCAGGATACCAGTCACAAATTGTACACGTGACATGGTAGTTTGGCTGGTAACCTTATTCTGGTAAGCAAAATTTTATTGTGCTTAGCAGATTTTTGTGCTTAAGCAGCTCTATGAAATTGGGCCCTGGTCTTGTACAAAAGTTTCTGGTCCAGTAAAAATTTTGAGCTACATGTACAAGCCCTATGGCCTTGTGGATTTTTCTCCCAAATTCGAGCCCTGCATGCAGGCAGTCAAAATAAGATCAATTTTTTAATTTCCATTCATACAACAATTTTTGTTAAATTAGTACACAATGTGATAGTCTAAACTAAGTTATACAAATGTTGTATCCAAATTTTAAGAAAGAAAAAAAAAACCAGGAGACATAGGTATGAATAGGGGGTATCATCCAAGAGAAGGGCAAAGCCTTCTGTAGTGGAGCACCCAAGATCGCTGTCAAGTTACAGAACTGTAATTTGG
This sequence comes from Pisaster brevispinus, assembly GCA_023634235.1. Taxonomy (NCBI): domain Eukaryota; kingdom Metazoa; phylum Echinodermata; class Asteroidea; order Forcipulatida; family Asteriidae; genus Pisaster; species Pisaster brevispinus. The sequence goes on along the minus strand of JAMKCF010000005.1, from coordinate 15,630,754 downwards.
GATGCAAGGAAATTCGCTGTTGAAAGCGCTCTCACGCAGTCAAAAATGCGACAATCTTTCTACATTGTCCCCCTGATTGAGGATAGATCACCTTTAAAAGGTGAGATAAGAATCTTCAATTGAAGAACACAAACAGTGAAACAGAAACCACTGTCCATTGTTTCGATTGACAATTATCTGAAGAGTGAATACACAACTTGGCTACAGATATTAGATTAAAGACGAACCTGCCCAGTACTTAAAACTATTTAAATATGTTTTTCAGTTTCTTATAGCACTTTCAAAAAGAGAACCCCCCCCCCCTCAAAAAAAGAAGAAGAAGAAATCAGGCAAGTGGCAGCAGAGGGATCACCTTAAGGGGATGCAACTTTTTATTTCAAATATCAAGTAATGGCTTCTGACTGGCACCCGAACATAGATGACCGCCAACATTAGTGCTAGATAGCTCAGTTAGCGCATTAATCCGGAGTTGCAGGTTCAAGTCCCGCTCTGGTCAGTTTTTCTTTGTTCAACACTAAATAACGTGCCAATTATGTAAATTTTACCCAGTCGGTTTCCCTTCAAAATTTGACAACTCTGGACGACCCATTACGTGTTTCTAAAGGAAAACACTACTTTGGTCAAAGTACAACTACAATTGTGCTGTTGCCAACCAATTATTAACTGTTTATACAAAGTGCAAAGATTTGTATAGTAAGGAATTTCATGGAGGGCCACAGATGGCCATGGTCTCCACTTGCCATGGTCTATGTTGACACCATCTACAGACAACATGATTTCCTTGACTTCCATTTGCCTTTTTATCAGAGAACGCATATTCAAAACAGCCGAGCGTTACTTTAAAATACATTGCACATTCAAACATGCAGGTGACAAGGCATTCCTAGTAGCTGGACTCAGATGCTGGAACTCGCTACATGTTGTACCTCTCAACATTCAGACTTGCAACTCTAGTCATCAATTTCAGCGAGCAATTTCCCTTGTATAGCAGAGCAAAATGCCACACAAAATGCATCAGTTGCTACTAAAAAAAAATCACGATTTGCTACTCAAAATTGGCATTCAGTGGGGACAAAACAAGTTCAGTATCAATTTTTTGCTATGCAAAATTGCTGGACGAAACCGTTCCCTGAATTCAAGCATAAACCTATTGTCACCTGAAAGTTTCTGTTCAATAAAATATTCCTCTCTGGAATCACTGCGCTTTATAATAAACTATTATTATTTAATAAAGTGATTTTACTGTGTATTGTGGTTCCTGGAAAGAGACAGGAATCCTCTATGGGTGCTTCTGTAGTCGCACACCCAGGCTTCAGTTACAGATTCACGTCAGACATTTTGAAGCCCTGCGCATTCATTCATCATGCACAGGGTCTCAACTTTCAGGTTGCATGACCGTATTCAGTTCAGTCAGACAGTACTGGTAACTCAAGACAGAACACTTGGCCTCATACAAAAACAACCCTTGAAACAGTTTGCAGAGGAAATGCAAACAAGTGCCTTTCACTTTCAACCAGACCATGGATCAATTTCATAAAAACACAACACACAACTTTGCAATGTTTTCAGGAATGGCAGATCCAGAAACCAGTAAAAAAAAATGCTTCAGTCATCAAGGCCTGAATGCTAAAATAATCTCCACTGAACCCCATGTGTTGTTGCTCACAAAACTTTACTCCACCAGAAACATTTTTATCAAGACCAAATGTATTTTTTGTTCCTGCTTTGAATATGTTTGCCAGACTTTTAGGTGGAGGTTTGGACATGGAAGTAAAAGTACAACGAGTCAGTAAATCTATAAAAAAATATGTGTTTGAAAAAAAAACCAGGACTTGTTGAATTGTGAGGTTACCGACCCAGTTGAGTCCAGTTTCATAGAGCTGTGTAAGCAGAACGTCTGCCTAACAATATTCTGCTTAGCAAAAATAAGAAGGATACCAGTCACATTATGGTACATGTGACAAAGTATTTTTGGCTGGTAACCTTACTGGTACGCATAATTTTGTTGTGCTGAGCTATTTAAGTGCTTAAGCAGCTCTACAAAATTGTTTCTCCGACTATAATTATCATGCTCAACTGGTTCCCAGCTATCTTTATTCAGCAGATTTTTGGCAGGTACACTTTCTGAACAATTAATTGCAATGCCTACCAAGCCAGCCTGTGAAAGTTGGTTCAGAATGCCTGCTACAACTCTAATCTCTGGTAGGACACATTTCTCTGGGGTTTCCCCATAAAAATTGTAGCTCCCTCAAGATCAAGATGAGGGCATCTTGAATGATATGATTGGAAAAGTGAAACCTACGTCTAAGGTTTCTTCCTACATGTATGATCATATTCACGTTTTCATTGTGAACTTACACTGCACCTCATGAATTCTACAATGTATTTAATACTCCTTTTATTTCCAGTGTTGCCGTGGGAGTCAAGACCAGACTGGGAATTGACACTATGGACTAGACACATTTTTCCCCAACAACTTTTACAGAAATTATAAAAAATGTATAGATGTACTTCATGAAAAATACAAGTTTTAAAGTAAAAGTGTTCCACCATCTAAATCCACTGATCAGTTTACTATCAAGATACAGTGTATTAAATAATCTGACTTGACCCAAGTGACTCAAGACTCGGAATCTGACTTGACCCAAGTGACTCGACAATACAACTTGGACCATTTCATGGAAAAGGTGAAAGGGAATGGAAAATGGAAAACAAATGCATCTTTTCAAAGTTTCAACTTTTACAGACTGACAGCATCGAATAAATACACAAAATTTACATGTACATGACATACAAATACATGATTTGAACAATTGTTGTCAACTCAAAACCAATAGACAGCTCCCACTTGACACCACACAGTGTAGAGTCGGCCATCTTTACGGGCAAATCAATCATTTTTTGCATGATTGGTCAGTGAACCACTGGGCTGCATAGAAAAGATACAATGCTTGACGCAGCTCAAAGCTAAAACCCAATTTGCCCATAAAAATGGTTTCTACTGGGAACTATCTGTACACCATGTCAGGTGCACATGTACCTTACATAGAAACTCTTGGCTCTAGTTTTATTTTACAAAATAGGTATGAATACAGATTCCATAGATCTATGCAGGTAGGCCTGCATGTCAAACATAGACAACTCTGTACATGTACTGTACTATGGACCTTGAGAATCATGGAGAAAAGGACAACAGACTTTCTCTTTAAACTGATAGCTAGCTTGATGAACTAATACCTTGATGAATTGATGGCAGCATGGATCCGCTACTAGTACTGAAGGCACAGATACCTCTGGAGTATTCACAGTGTAGTAGAGGATCCACGATGACAGTGTAGCAGGAAATTGAGTCATTTGTTGACAGGGCCATCTGTCCCTAATCAGGCAGGCCATAATGGAGACAAACTCATCATTTACAAATGCGCTATTTTACGGATAAACAACTTAGGCTAGGTTTGGGAATTCAACCCGTTAACCCGACAATATATATATATATTTGTTTCAAACAACAAACAAACAAACATTTGGACCTTCCTTTCCTTGAAAATGTTGTTCCCAGAAGCTATCCAGGAAGAATGATTGACAACCATTTTGGGGGGTGGAACTATCTGATCTTAATCCCCAACGAAATGTAATTCATTACTTTCAATCCCCCACAATTTGTTCCACATTTTGCTTCTTTCCTGGAAAGTGAGTTGACATTTGCTTCTTGTACAGGTTAAATGATTAACCAGAAATCACATGTCCCACTTTAAAACCTACTGTACATCCACGGTTTCACCTCTAAAGCCCTGTTCGCACTGGACTTATTTTGGGTAAATTAACCGAGCAAATGGGTAACTTAACCCTTTTAAGTCCAATGCGAACAGCCCAGGAAGTTTCCCTCCCAGGTAACTTACCCGACCTGAATGGGTAGTTTAACCGACCCACGTCTGCCCGGTTAAATTGACCAGGTCAGTTTAACCGAGCCGAAAAGTCCAGTGCGAACGCGATCTGGGTAAAAGCTGTCCCGGTAAAAAGCCACATCCGGTCCCCCGACCCGCCGCGCCACACGTAGTGTACACGTATTATGTAAGTATTTACACGTCCCACGCACATGTGATTTACACGGACGGAAGTTCGGTTGCACTCTTGCTGTCATGCATCCCGGTCAAAGGTCACGGCAACAGCGCCCTCTTGTGTCTGTCCTAAGTTAGTCGGTTAGTTTTACCGGTCGTGTCGGTTAGTTTACCCACGTCAATAATCCAAGTGCGGACGCTGGTAAGTTTCACCTATTGGAATGTTAACCACGGTCTCGGTAAAACATTAATCCAATGCGAACACGGCTTTAGGAAAATAAAGTACATGTACAGATGCATAACCCTAATTTAGGCCAGAAAGTTCCTGCAATCCTGGCAATCACAGGTCCATATATCAGGGCTCAAAATCACCAGTGGACAGCAGGCCCCGAGGCCAGTGTTTTTAGCATCGGCCATGTAAACTCATGTCTGGACAACTTCAGCGGGTCTTGTGTTTTAGTTCAAATGTTGACCTTCAGTCTGATAATAATCTGTCCTTTCTTTATTGAAGAATACTTGCCCATAATGAATACAGGATGAGATCAACCTTCTCTTAGTCCTTGTTCCAAATTAAAATGGTTCAAATGCTAAAGTGTGTTGGTACTTTTTTCTTCTCTCATTTCAATTCTGGTCTCGTCACAAAAAAATTGGTCCAGTAAAAGAAATATGAGCTACAATTTCTAGGGTCTTGTGGACTATCCCCAAAATTTGAACCCTGTATACATGTATGTACAGTGTATTACAGAGCTCGAAATTAACACTGGACCACAGGCCCGAGGCCAGTGATTTTAGCATCGGGCCAGTAAACTCACAACCAGACAAGCCCAGTGGTCTTGTGTTGTTCAACTGAATAATAATAGGCTACCTCATTGTGTAATATCTTTGTGACAAAAGGTTGACTAGGAATCTGATAAATATCTGTCAATTCTCTTCAGTATCGAAGTACACACCACATTTAAGACAAATGAGATAGACTTTCTCTTTGTGCTGGTTCAACTTATTTGGATTCCGGTCTTGGAAAATAAATTCTAGTCCAGTAAACATTTTGAGCTACAAGCCCTGCGGTCTTGTGGATATTTCCACCAAATTCGAGCCCTGGTATTGTACCACCACCTTCTCAGTGCTCAATAAGTAAGGGGTCATTCAGAATAGTCAATGTTAACAAATTTCGGGTTTTTTTTTTTTTTTTTCAAAATTTTATTTTTGTTTTTACCCATATTCCGATTTTTTAAATATTGAATGGCTTCATAATCTATACACTGAAGAACAAAGTAATGCCTCAAATGAACCAGGTATTTTAGACCAAAGGTCTCCAACATCAGTAGTTTTCAATGGTTTTTTCAGGCATAAACAAACAACTTTGTCGTTTAATCAGGAATTGAATTGACAATCTTGGCCAGCTGGGTACTTTTTCTTCTTCTTTTTCGTTTGTTAATATATATACGTTTTTTTATTTATTATAAAAACTGAATTTCGGTTTTCAGTTATTTCTTGTGACCCACCACAAATTTTTTAACACTGACTATTCTGAATGGCCCCTAAGCCTGAAAAACTCATCCTAATTCTCTTGTCTGCAATGATATTTTCATGCAAGTAGAGTAAGTTCACCGCAATAAATTCCTTTGAGAGTTTTGTTATGTACTCAGGGGGCGTATGGCAGATGGCAGAAGGTGGGTGGAACCTGAGGCATTATGTCTCGCATTCACCACAAAAATGTTTTATGGTACATAATCTCAAATCATGTACAGTGTACTACATGTATACATGAAGCTCAAAAACAAATGTTTGTTTTCTGTGCAAATTCTAAAAAAAATGTTTGGGTTTTCATATGTGATTGAATGTTTGAGATTATGGTGGCATTGAGGATACATTCTTACAACCATGGAGGTAGAAATATTAAAACAGATCTACATTAGTTTTCCAGTTTTCTCTTTTAGCAGTGGTCCGATGGCCAAAAGCTGGTTAAAAACACCTGAGGACATGGAGGACAAGTCAAATTCTCTCCAAGTCGCAGGGGTTGACAAAAATTAACACTATCGCCCGATGCCCGGTACAACAAAAGTATGGCATTGGGCTAACTGCGTTAGTCAGTGGCCAAGTCCGATTGACATTCCTTTCTTGCACCATCGAACAACCGCTCAAAGGAAACTAAAAGTCTCATGCGATAAAAGACAAAACAAATTAAAACACATCTAGACGAAATCAAGAATCAGATTTAAGCTAGTACGAGACCCAGAAGACCATTTGAAGTGTGCAGGCTGGGCAAATCCAAATACATGTATGTAGGGAGAAGCGGTGAGGAGGTAAAAGTAATTTTGAAACAGCGCAACAGACCATGAAAGGAAAGCAAAAAATGAGTGAGATATCACTGTCAGTAGTGAGGTGGGCAGAAGGAACACTTGTCTCCATGAGAAAATGAAAGAAAATGAAGAAGGCAATCAGGACATATTTATCCAACAAACGTTGAGATGTTTAACAGCCCTTTTTTTTCAGAACCACAACTCAAGAGACAGATTACTGTACTTCCAAGGTAATACAACAAACCACCACCAGAAAGTCAAAACAACATCCAGAAATTATCACAGCTCACTTGTCAAGAGCCAAAATTGATGATTCCCAGAAACAAAAGGCAAATCCAATTTTGTTTCAACAAGAGGGTTAACCTTGAGGGAAATGTTAAAGTCTTTAATAAGCTTGTCAATTCTTTTGCACACCTGCCAGCCCATATTTCATCAGGCATCCTGACATTCTAGTAAGCCTGTGACGGTTAAACGTTTAAACGTTTAAACGTTTACAAAATCACTATCCGTTTAGTAAATTACTAACCGTTTAAACAAAACGAAAAAATGAAAAATAAGCCTTTCGTTTTTGCTGCCTTATCGATGTATTTTTCTGCTTAAAACAATTTAGTTTAATTGAAATTGCCCGACAACTACTGTTGAATGGCCCGATTCTTTTTATCTCCGGACCCCGACACTATCAAAGGAGAATAATTGACATCCATTTCGGTCCAAACAACCTTATTGTAAAACTACTACAACTAATTCAAACATACAATTTTGTTATACATTTTGCTTTTTGCGCAGCGCCGAAAACATACACACAGGATGCCGCACAGTGTGGGGTTTTTATTATTTTTAGAAAGCTGGCAATGCGTTATTAAAAAACGTTTTTAAAAAATGCATTTTTTGACGATCTTATCCCCTAATTTCTGCCCTAAATAATACATTTTCCATCAGCAACCATTTTCATGGATTCGTGATTTAAGGATCGGTTGTTTAGAACTTCGTTTGCAATAAAATCATCGAGATTCAACGACCGGTCGACAACGCAAATTGAGAAAATTCTATGAACTTTGCCACGCATCGCCCTCTATTGGGTAAAGTTGTTGTTGTTTGAATAGCCTTATCCATGGCTGTATAAAGTACCAATCTGCAGGCGTGCGGCACACTGTGCGGCAGTTCTTTACTTGGCCCGTGAACGTGTACTGCGTTGGAGACTAGCGAAGCTCTCTTATGAATATGGTAATTACAACAGCCATCAACGGCCAATCACAGCGTGCGGAGTGTTGGATAGCTTGGACTTTGGACCCTGCTGTTGTGGACCGTGCGTTGTGGGGCCCGGGCCGATGCACGTGCGGTGGATACTCGGCAGTCAGAACCATGTGGTTGTGCATCGTGTTTTAATGTTTGAATACTTGGGTTTGGAATTCGGGCATGGCTCGTCGGCTGCTCGTTTGATCGTATTAAGTGCAGGCGAAAAACAGTTTGTGTAAAGGAAGCTTATACCAGTGTTCGGCGCTGCCATTGAAGTTGCTTTCGTTCCGTGATTTGTTTTTTTTTTTTTTGGCAGGGCGGCCAATTATTTTTAGCAGGGCGGCCAATTCTATGGGAGGGCGGCCGTTAATAGTCAAAACATTGGGACTTCTTTGTACCATGGAGGATTGTCTTTGGTGTTCGTGTATTTTAGAACATTGACTTGCCGCTGACAAACGGTTAAACGGTTAACCGTTTAGAAAAGTTTCGTTTAAACGGATAGTAAATTAAACGTAAGGTCACAGGCTTACATTCTAGTACATTACATGTGTTAGATGTATGCATAGCAGCGAGTCAATTGTCACATTTATTACCTGATGTCATCTCTAGCCAACATTGTTTGATTTGACATTCTAACCATGTTAAAGGGCCATTCCATTTTCTTGTTAATGGTTGGGCCATAGATTGGTTTTTGTCTACAATTTACATAATGCTGATTTATCGGCAAAATTATAAAGACCAATAGGCCCTATACAATAAAAGTCACCGGTAAAAGTTTTCAGCTGAGTATAGTGTATTTGTTGAAAAAAACAGCAAACACAGTATTTTCACAAGAATGTCGAATCCATCCAAGTTAAGTGAGGTGACAGCGGGTACCAACCGCGTCTCTGGTCACACCAACTTCAGATCAGAAATCTGAGAAACAATCCGTTCAGATTCAAATGTTTGGTTTTGGAGTGAAAAATTAGAAACCAAATTCACAGGTCTGCATGTTACTTATAAAAATAGTTTATTCTATCAACAGCTGCAGTAGTTGTGATGGTCATTATTGTTTGGAGTATTTACCAATCTACATATGACCCAACATGTACCTTTAATTCAAGAATTACATATGTACTGTACAGTTCAGTTTATCAGGCCTGGACACAGAGTGTCACAAAGATCATGCATGGCCTCTGTTGTTTGGTCATGGCCTCGTGGTGCCCCTTCAAAAGTATGGCTCGAATTTGGAGAGAAAAAAATCCACAAAAACACAGGGCTTGTAAGCTCAGAAGTTTTACTGGAATGGAATTTTTGTCACAAGACCACATTCAAAAAAAGACAAGATATGAAAAGACCAGAATCTAAATGACAACACAGTTTTAACATATTAACTTGTTTTGTTTTGTTCTGAAGAAAAGGTCAATCTCCTTTGTCTTATGGGTATATATTAGACTTCGATACTCGACAGAATTGAAAGATATTTATCAGACTTAAAGTCAACATTTGAACATTTGAAATTAAACAATGAAGATATTTAATTGAAAAACAACATTTGAACATTTGAAGATGTGTAATTGAAAAACGCAAGACTGCTGGACTTGTCCAGTCAGGAGTTTACTGGCCTGACACTAAAATCACTGGCCTCGGGCCTGCCGTCCAGTTCAAATTTTTGAGCCCTGCAAAGTTTCCCGCAGACTTTAAAACATTTTCAAATGGAAAGTGCTCATTTGTAAAATGGAAGTGCTCTTTGCAAAATGAAAACGGCCTTGCCCTCTCATAGATGAAATTCCAGGCCTTGTAGATTACAAGATTCCATTCCTACACCATCTGCAAAGGTTTCATGAAATCATGACAGAGATCACATCTAATACGCAATGTGTGAAGAGATCTGCTTACACAAACAACTCATTTCCTCAAATAACCAATCCAAGCAATTGGCGTAAATTGTCATTATTAGTACCCGGGCCTGATACTTGTAAAGGGCAGGGCTGGTTTGTTTTCTTAGTATTATATAGAGGGCACCTAAATAAGGGAAATCTACTTGAAATTTCTGCTGGAACATTTCTAATGGCACCAAGGGAACTACCAGGGGCATGGAAGATATATAGCCTTTGTGAAGCATCAGGCCTGTATTTATAGCTGTCTTCAAAATGTCAGTATGTACAGTAAGTTGATTTATTCCTGTTGATTTATTGATTTATTGATTGATTCATTGCCCAATTTCAGAGCTGCTTTTAAGCAAAAAAAGTACTTTTTTCAAAAGCACACCAACAGTATGATACTGGAATAAAGTGACCAGCCAAAATACCATGTCACACACACACACACACACATCTTTGACTGGTATCCTGTTTATTTTTGCTTAGCACAAAAATTGGTTTAGAAAAGTTGTCTGCTTCAGCAGCTCTTACACTGGGCCCAAGTAACTGAACAAATGTACACAAGTTGCAAATGTTAAGTTCCCTGTACTAGTATTAAGTGCACACTCTGGAAAGTTGTGTACTTTTCTTGATAATGTAGTATTTTCCAATGGTTTCCCTAAGTGGAAAAACAGCAGGTTAGACTTCTTCATGTATAGTTTCCCCAGGGGACCAGGGAATGGCAAATGATACCACAAGGTCATGGACAATAATGAATTAATGCATTTTAGAAAAAAGGAATCCTGCTCATGAGCAGTTATAACCACACTCATGAATATTCATAATCACAGTCTTGAATTTGTTAAGATCGTGTTCATGAGTAGTTACAATATCACTCATGAGTGTTTATAATCACGCTCACAGGTTGTTATAACCATGCTCATGAATAGCTATTACCATACCATGAATATTCATGACCATGAATAATCATGTAATAATAATCATGCAAGAAATAAATGTAATTACACTCATAAACAGTTACAACTATGCTCATGAATAGTCATATCCGCGCTCATGAGTTATAATCATGCATGCTAATGAATAGTTATATTCACGCTCATTAGTTAACGTATAATCACGCTCATGGATAGTTATGGCCATACTCATGAACAGCTCATGAATAGTTATAATCATGCTTATGAATAGTCAAACAGGGAGTACTTTATAATCATGCTCATGGATTATCATGCTCAAAAATAGTTAGTTGAGCCAGTTTAAATTTTGTTTCAAAGGTACGTCCTATGAATTAACAAGCCCAAGTACAGTCAGTAAAAACTTGTACATTGTACAGCAAAAATTCAGCTAGCTACTGTTATTGGCTGAAAGTTGAGCTATTAGTCGCATACACACTTCCAGGTTTTCATTGTTTGACCTCAAATATGGTGGCGTATGTGGGTGTTGCAAATGAAGTCTGAGTCACTTCAAATGTTGTGCGAAAATATTTTCTTCAAATAATCCTGCAAAACTTCCTTTTGAAGGAACCAATATTTTGTACAATTAAATACATTTTACATACCTACAAGTCAACTGCATAAGAAGCTGTCTTCTACAACGAAACTTCTAAATCCATTCCCCACAAATGTTCAATTTCATTCACCAGAAACATCCACTTCCATTGACCAGATCACACAGTGAATGGAAAGAATTTCAGATAGTTTCAATACATGGTTGTGGCGAGCGTCACTGCAAAAACCTCCACGATCACCAGGTCACCGTTAACAAACTCCAAGACTAACACACTAAGAATTGCATGTAGTCCGAAATACAACTGGTACTAAAATTATAAAGGAGCTTGGCAGTTCATACCGATGGAGCCCACATCCCTGGATGGCTCGCCAACGAAACCTGCCTGAGCAATCAGCGTTTCACTGCAAACACATGCTCAGAGCACAGTGTACACTACATGTGTGCGGATCCATCCAATCCTACATGTGGACTTGCAGCCAAGTGTTGAGTAATTCCGAGACAAGCAGAATATGAACGGCCTGTAAACATCAGTTGTTATGATTGTACCATGACCTAGTTTGTATCTTCTCTTGTTTAGTTTCCTCATGGCAGTAACTCGTCACCACTGGCAGTCAACAGCGAGGCTGCCCTCTAGTGGCCTGTGGGACATCAATCATTGTTAATGACGTCTTGGCTTTTTTTAAAGAGTGCAGACAACTACTCAAGTCAAAAACTCAAAATACACACACACACACAAACTGTAGCTGTTCAGATTATGCGTCAATCATTCAGACTCCTTAAAATTATCCTTTAAAAAAACCTAGCTCTTGTCAACAAAATTACACATTTTTGTACACTAGTGTGCATATTCTACAAAATGTGTACTTTCAAAAACATTAGAGTGAAGAATGTTTCTGGTGACTAATTTCCCTTTGGCAAAATTTCCAGTTGAAATAAAGAGGCTCGGAGGCCAAGCCCAAGGGCCAGTTTCAAGAAATTGCTTACACAAATTAACTAAGCACAAAAAGAAGCTACCAGCCGATAGGCGAATACTGTTTATGATTGGTTGCCTGATTACAGTAGTTCTGCTTAGCAGAAATCTTCCTAAGCACTATCTGCCAGGCGACACTGTGAAAATGAGCAAGGGTTCTCCCCATGCCCAAACTAACCAATATATGCATTAACTACTGCTGGCTGTGGTCAATATGCCCAAATTATGTGCCGATATGTCCTACAAAACTTTCGTTGCTTAGATTTAAGACCAAATTCACAGAAATTATAAAATAAAGCCATTTCAAATGCTCCAGATTACACAGAGACTCTTAATTTAAAACCAAACATACACATGAAGTAAAAAACATTCCGCGAACCTCGTTTTCAATTCACTGGCTTCGGCCAAACTTGCAAAACTTGGGTCCAGGAAGCCCCACAGGCTTGGAAAACAAATTTGGGAGAACCCTGTGGACTGAGGACATCGCCAAGATAGACTTTTAAACCAAATTGATCCACACAAACATCGTCACTAATGCACCTTTAGTTAAGCAACTAACCCACATTTACCTGACGGATAAACAATTCCAGGAAGAAATGTTGAACCTTCATACATGTCATACCCAAGGGAACCCCATATTTAGCAAACAAGTTTGGAAAAAAACAACAAGATCGATTAAAATACGGGCTGACAATTTTTCCAAGAAAATTAATTCCGTTTGAACCACTAAACTGAGGATCGTATGGTCAATTAATATAATTTTGTATGCATACAGTGTGAAACAAATCAAAGTTGTTTTTCTAGAGTTGCAATAAGGATCATTACGGACACAGGTTCCAGGAAGACTCATTCCTTCCCAAATCACAAAGAAATGTTTGAAAGGGTGCCGAAGAACAAATTACGATCTAAAAGTTTTTCATGTGACAAACTTTTTTTTTTAAATGGGTTCTTTTGCGGTTGTGTCATTTCCAAGAAGAGACAAGAACACTGAACAATTCAAGTACCAAATACAGAACTGGGCCCAATTTTATGGCTCTGCTTACCGCCAAACTTTTCGCTTGTAATCACCATTCTTTGCTTACAGGGGCAAGTGCTGAACTTCTGCCGAACTTCAGAGCTAAGTTCTAAGTTATTCTGTAAGCACTTTCTTTCTTTGAGAAATCTGCCTAAAACTGCCTGATTTTAATATTTTCATGTATCATTCATTTTTATTGTCCACAAATTAATGTGCATTGCCTAAAATACTTCTTTCAAAGACCCCTTGAAACTTACAGTTTCTCAATTTTTTAAAATTTATTTTAAACTTGCAGCAGGCATTTCGGGGATAACAGAACATTATTTGTGTTTTACACAATCTTTGATCAATCAATTTAAAAGCCTTAGCTGTACCAGCTGCTAAAATATGATTCGAACTGCATCTAGCTAACTGAGTACTGGGTGGTCTAGTGGTAAGACATCTGCTCTAGAATGGCAAAGGTCATTGGTTCGATTCCCATTGGGGTAATATGCCAGTGGATTTTTTTTTCACAGGACTCAGGAAAGTACTGAGTATACAGTGCTTGATATATTTATACCAAGATATTGGTAAAAATAACCAGTAAACTTCTCAAAACTTGTTGCGCCTAATGTTTCAAGTACATAGTAACCATTTCATCATTTAAAAAAAAGATGCGGTAGCTGTGCTTTCATTGTACGTGTAGTGAAATATCAACACCACTTTATGAGAATGTGAGAGTCCAATCCCAGATTTTCTGTGAAATGTATCCTGGTAAAAACAAAAAAATGCACATCTCTGTAAACAACTTTCTACACAAACAGATTTGTACGGCATAACAAATCTGGAATATCGTGCATTGCATCTCATTTATTTGTACTGAATTGTGGGGAAGAAAAAAAATCACACGAGTACAAATAGTTTCACTTTCACATTCTCAGAAAACACAAATTTTACATTTTTATTTCCAACGCCACACTAGATTGCACTTTTCCTTTTGGAGTTCTCCCCAGGATGTTTCAAAACTGGGGGGGGGGGGGGGCATTCTGGACCCAAATATATTTTGAAGTTCAGCCTAAGAATGCTGAATTGAAAAGGAGGTCCTTGAAATGGTTTCTACATAACTTGGTGTTTACCTTGGTTTTAAAAGACCAACTTTGCAATTCTAAATACTTTTGTCTTGATGATTTTTGTGAATTTGTTCTTAAATAAAAAAAAGTGTTTTCAAAATCAAACAACATTATTTTGTTTTGTATCGGCCACAATTCCTGCATATCGACACGCAATTCGTGCGTATCGGTTCGGGGAGAACGCTGCCCTTAGACTCTTCTTAAACGATGTTCATAAACATTTTAACAACCGACTTCATTGCTTTGCACTGCGAAATGTTAGGTCGCGGTCTGTATATAGATATTACGAACCATTACTGCACATGTGTACAGTTGTTGTTTGAATAATTAGTTGGCAGTCAGGCCTAACCATGATAGTGAAACAGTAAAATATTTGGCACATCTGTGTATTACATTACATAAGATGCCGATGTGTATGGTTTCTAATTTTCTCATGCATGCACTGTTGGCCCCAGATTCAACTGTCTTACTGCCTGTTTTGCTAGACAGTACATATGTAGCATAAAGCTTCAATCGAGAAGAAATAATTTGACTGTGTGTTCTGAAATTGTTTTGCTGTCATCTGAAAACTACAAACATCATTTCACAAACTTTTGTTATTAAGTGGTATTAGAGAGAAGGGTAACGTAGCTACGCTGTACTCCAATTTTAAAGTAAAGCGCAAATCTTTTTTTAATTTGGGAGGAGCGGGTAAAATAATTCCCCTCTTTCAAATTTTTTTATTTATTTTTTTTCAAGTGGCATTCAACCAAACTCTTGAAAATTTCATCGCATTTGGGATGGTTACATTTTATTGAAAACAAGAGAAGGGTTTCATATTCTGACATGCAGGGCTCGAATTCACGATGAAAATCCTCAAGACCACAGGGCTTGTAGGTTACAATATCTACTGGACCAGCATTTAATTTACAAGACCAGAATGTAACGGGTAAGAACTTTCTATACAGCTTTAAATGCACACGTAAACTGTTTTTATTTGAACAAGCACTAAGAAAATATCTAATTAATTTTGTCTGATGGTATTAAGTATAAAGATATTGACTAATAGGGAGACTGCCAACATATAGGGCTGGATAGCTCAGTTGGTAAAGCGCTGGTACGTTAATCCGGAAGTCATTGGTTCAAATCTCGCTCCAGTCAATTTTTCTTTGTTCAAACCCAAGGTACTAAGTATGCTTCAATACTCAACCCATTGAAAGTTTTAAAAAGATATTAGGTACTTTCAGTCAATCGAAAAAACACAAGACCACTGGACTAGTCCAGTACTCAGTTTACTGGCCCGAGGCTAAAATCACCGGCCTCGGGCCTGCGGTCCAGTAATTATTTTGAGCCCTGTCCATGGAGTTTGAGCGTGTTTGCATTTTCTTGACAAAAGCCCCATTGATTACACTGTTTCCGAGAAGAGCAAGATTTTGCCACGGGTTGTCACAATTTTAGAACATGTGTGCGTCTGCGAATGCAAATTACGCACTTACAACTTCTCAAAATAAAAATTCTGTGAAACTTAGTACATGCCTGCCATTTTTGTTCCCACACGCATCCTTGCAATTGATTGCAGTCATAAAATATGACATCGTGTGAGAGCCTTCTGTAACCCGGAGAAATGTGCCCAGCATGTCAGAGTCTACCAACAGCGTGTGTGTTGTAAATATTCCGGGATAATACAAAAAAAGTACACTTGCTGAAACCAGTCTTGACTTTTGGTATTTGAATGGCAGACTCCCCAACATACAAGGCGCTCATTCCAATGATTCCATGGTGTATAACTGCCACAACTTCATGCAGAGCCAAAGAAATTCAAGTGTTGCTTTTTGACACTATACCTGCCAACTGCAACAAAATACACTCAATTGATGAAGGCAGGCTTGGACAAAATCGGAACATTCAGTGCATGGGCTGATCATGGAGGAAGGACTGGGCTAACCTAAATGTGGTGTAGACTGTTAATAGACTTTTCGGGTCATTTAAGCACAATTTTTCTGATTTGTCCCATGGGTAAAAGTACGAAGACTAAAGTAGGAAGAATGTCATGCCATTGCCTGTATCATGCCTGTAGAGGGTGTTGCAATGTGTTGCATTAAAATGTTAGCAGTCATCTCAAATCACATCATACTCCGTAGTATTGTGATTGCATTTAACAGGGTACAAAGTCCCCAAAAACTTCAGTGGTGCATTCAGCAAGGTAACCAGTAACTGCTCAGTGCTGAAACTGGCATTGAAACCACAGTTCACTCCACAAGGCCTTTCTGTTGCGGTTTGGTGCATTTACACGTCGTCAGGATTTTCATTTCAGTTGCGATCGCATCTTGATATGATCAACAAGGTGCCTAGAAAACACACCCGATGGTGGTTACAAGTTAACATGCTAAGCCAAAGATTGCTGGGGGCAGCAGCTGGTGATCTAGTTATGCCAAGCAATTTACTTTCCACTCTGGCAAAATCCTTGCTTACTGCTTAGCAACTTCAATATGAAATTATCCATAACAAAAATGCCTCCACTGCTCTTGAAGTGTCAGGTGTTTTTTACTCTACAGACTGTGCAAGTCTCGCGCATAGTCAAACTTCCAAGTTGATCCCCACCACATTGATTTTTGTGTGTGCGAAATTCTGTTCCTTCAAATACTAAATAGTTTAACATACATGTACTTTATGGCAACAACAATTATATTGTTGCACCTCAGGGTTCTTCCCATGCACAAACTACTAGCGTATCGGGCCAATACGCGCGAATTGCGTGCCGATACAGCACACAGGCCCTGAACTTCGCTATTGAGGGGGCACGGCAATTTTCTTCTCGTAAGGGGCACTCTATTCGGAAAATGTAAATTTGTATTGACACTTTGCAAAGGGCACCACAGCAAAAGCACAGGGCACCACGGCAATTGCTGTGGGTGCCGTGGGTTATTTCTAGGCCTGTGTACAGCACATAAACTTGTTAGCAAACAGAATGTTGTGAACTTGTTAGCAAGCAGAAGGCTCTGTCCTTGCTCTATGCTCAGAGTACATGTGGCTCAGAGAGTTTATGCGTTAACACTTTTGCCTTGACGTCTTGGAATCAATTGGTCTCGTGTAAAATGTTTCAAACACCCCCAGACCACTTGTCCAAGCACTGGAAGGAAGCATCACATGGTACTTTCATTGTTTTACTGCAAGACGCATGACTCAGACCGCTTCCCAATGTTATTGTTTGTCTCCTAATAGCTCCAAGTCTGTCACTGTTTCCTCAATGTGTTTATTTCTGCAGACCATTACAGGGCCTATATTGGACAAAGTAGGCCTACATTACAATGCAAAAGCTACGTGTCGCTGCAGTGGGTCTAACCACACTAGTGGGCGCAACTGATAACTTAGTAAGGGCAAGGTGAAGGATACAAAAGCTAAATCCAAATATTTCCTCTCAGTTTTTCTGGTAAACAAAAGAGTACAATCCAAGGTTGTTAGGGGTTTAGGTTTTCAAGTTACACAACAGAAATAAAACAGTTTCAAAGTGTTTGAACAATTACGAGGTCATTTGCATAATGTGTAGGCTACATGTATATAACAGAAACAGACAGGATGGACAGTAAAATAGAACAGAATTTGTAACTCATTCACTTAATTCGTTCAGCTTACATTGCTAGCCACAAATTATAAATTCCTCCTGGTTCAAGTCTTCAAAACTTAGATGATGAAATAGGTCCTGCATCTGTCCCTTTATAAAACATTCTGAACATGTTCCCGTTAAAAAAGCAGTCATGCAGAACAGGGCCAAAATTCATTGAGCCGCTTTAAAAGCAGAAAATATTGCTCAAAACTTTTCTGCTAAGCAAAAATAAGCAGGATACCAGTCATAGATGGTATCATGTACATGTGACATGGTAGTTTGGCTGGTAAGCTTTTTCTGGTAAATATAGCAGAATGTGTATAGCTCATTTTTTACAGCTTCATTATATTGGGCCCAGCAATTTGCTGCCCCGCAATTTGCTGCCCCCCTCCCCCCAAATCCGTCTATTCTCTTTGCCGAAAGGAAGGAATCAGAAAGACAGACTGAGGGCTATCATGGCTATTGGTCCAAATAACAAACTGCTTCTAACTGGGTCAGGCGTCCAAATCTGATCTATGTAAGTTCAAACATGTTGGTGTGAAGTGACATAGGAGAGGAGGATAGTAGAGGGCGCAGGTCACTTGTAGGCAAGCATGCCTTGGGAGTACAAGGGCTAATAACTATGAATAAATAATGGATTTATACAATTTTAGCTACATGTGTAGTAACCTATTTCTTGACAAGTAACAATTTCTTTTTGTGTGCTAAACTAATGTGTACTTGACAGCTTCATAAAACTTGGCCCTAGGCCTAGATGGGAGATGAGCCATAATCGAGTTACTTACTGCCCTCTATTGACTGGAGGTAGTTAGCCACTGACTTTATTTTCCATTGAGCACGGCATAACATGTAAAAACAAACCCAAGCTACCGTTCGTTCGTGGTCTGTGGTCAAAGTTAAAAGAATACAGACAGTAGAAACAATAATGTTTTGTAAGAAAGTTAAGTACCCTTGAATAGAACGGAAACTAAAACCAGCAGGAAGTGTAAACTGGAGACTGAAAAAAAAACCGCAATATTTCTCTGTGGACATGGTGGAGAGTGAACTTCAATGTGTCAAATGAAAGGATTGGCAGAAAATAATCTGACTTTTAGGATTAGTTTTATTTGGAATGTTTGGGGGGGAGGGCAGGCGGGGGGGAGGGCAAGAGAGGGGATAGGAAGGGGACTGAAAACTAGCCTCACGGTATACACTTTATTTTTCTATTGGAAGAGACACGTTGTATGGCTCCATTTCAAAAGTGTATGCAACACTTCATATCTAAACAAAGAAAGTGCAACAGAAAGTGAATTTAACGGAACACAACCTCTTAGTGTTTTTTTTCTCCTGTTTTCAGTGGTGCATCGTACTTTTTGCTTTGTTAAAGTGTTTTACTTAGGTCTTTGAAGTGTATTAATAACAAAATAACAAACAAAAAACTAACGTTGTTGTAATGTGTGCCTTAACAAAATATTAGACAATAGCAGGGTCAGGTCAGCAAACTTCAAGAACAAAATGATGTCAGCTGGTTGCACAGACAGACCCAGACTCCATTTGACCAGGAAGTCATCGCTAGGTGCAATATTAGACTATGATCAGCGGTGCAACTTTGGTCCTTCCCTTTGCCAGCTAAAATACAGTGATTACATCTACTAACAAAAAACCCAGGGGTTTCCCAATTAAATCCCACTTAGTGTCTGGGAACCATGGGTGGGACCATGCAGTATGTAACCAATCACTGGCCATCATTTTGTGGTACATCGATCAGGGAGTTTATGTCCTGTAACCTGTTTGTGTTGGTAGCAGTACAAAAACAACTGCCATTGTTTGGCCGGGTTGTGGAATGGAATTAGATTGATGTCACGAGGATTCTTTAATCTCTCTCTCTCTCCCTTTCCTTTCCTTCCTTTTTCCTGAAATAATTTTTGACCTCTGAATGTGGGGACGTATTTATGTCAAAGAACAATAATTGAAATTTGAAATTGTTATATTTAAAAATATATATGCTTTTTGAACAAAGTAATTCAAGAATTGGGGTGGGTTGGTCAATTTCATTCTCTTTTCCAAGTTTAAAAACGTTGGCATTTCTAAATGGTCACAGACAAAGCATTTATTGACATGAGTCACACTGTTGGGGTTTACAAGTTTATCTATGTGGGTAAAAAATACCTCTTATTATTTATTTAACTATTATCCTAACTTTTAATACTTTCATTTTCCTTGCTCAGACCATTTTTGGTTTGTAAATAAGTCTAGAAATACATGATTGACCTTGAGGCATTTATTTCCGGAAAAATCTTTACAATTTTGTCAAGAATCTGTCTAAAATGCATAACTTCCACATTCAACTCTTTTGATGATATTGTGGGTCCAACAAAAGGACCCATTACTTTTTTTTCGTGTCACAATTGACATTGTTTGGGCTCTAAATGGTTGGGGATTTTTCTTTTCTTCTTCTTACACTGTAACTTATGCCTATGACATGAATAATCATGTATTTTAAAATACTCACAACAAAATTCATTCACAACAAAACCCTGGTTGCAGGAGTCAGTTTGGGGTACATGTATGTATACTGTCATGTATAATGTCACGCAACTGCTTTTACATGCAAAAAATATCTTTATTACATAAAGTTGGTCTCCCAAAATGGCAGCCATTAGTGCAAGGGATTTATTGTACAGGTATTGTATTACATAACTATACAATTAATTACATAACTATTGACTATACATGTAGCTCTCCCTTAGCAGTGGTCCAGCAGTGGCCAAATGCTACTTAAAACACCCGAGGACAAGTCAAAGGTCACTGTTAAAAGTGGTCCGCCTAAAGGCCCTAGCTATTTCAGTGTTGAAAAGAATCTACATGTATACTTATTATGAAGTATGGACTAGTGAAAAAGTTGAGGGAGTAGCGAAAAGTTAACTTGGTCCTGCTGGCAAGGCATTGAAAACTTTAAGGGCAAACTGGGGCAATTCAGACGGAACAATTTCGCAGGATGCTCACTACCGCTACTGTCTTTATATCAAGTAGGCTTTCGGATAAATAGAAAACAATTTTCTTTTCGGGGTCAATTAATACCAAATTCTAACCCTACAGTTAACCTCCCTTTTAGTTTTGATGGTACTGCTACATATGTCCTATATTATGTGTACAAAATTCAGGTATCACGTCTGGATACCCACCAGCATAAGAAACACTAGGTATTTTAGCACTGGGCAGGTAACCCCACAACCCAAAAAGTCCTGCAGTCCAGTGTTTTTTTAAACACGTATTTTTAAGATACAGTTTAGGCCAACTCAATTTCAACTTGAAGCCAAGCAGTTTCCACCAACCCTAATAATTAAGAAATAAGTATTATAAGAAAGAAGGAAACAAAATATATATTTGGGGTCTTGTAAGGACTATTACTGGTTAACTAAAACTAAAGTGCCACACTGCAAGACCTATGCATGCCTGATGCTTCACGAAGGCAATTGCCTCCGTTGCGCTTTCACCTGATCATTGCTTTGGTGCCCCTTCAAATGTTCCCATAGTCAACGTTTTCTCATACAATGCACTTTACCAAGGAGAAAGCATCAGACCAGCTTGTGGTCCAGTGGAGATTTCTTGAAATTAAAGAAATTCAAGCTCGGCCTCCACATGGGTGACAATAAAAAAAAGAAGTGCGCGCCATTACAAATGTACATCCACAGTCTCTAGTGTGCGCTTAATGCACAAGATGTCACTGAACCACTCCACTGATTTGCATGCGTGATTTTATGAGTCACACCATCTCAATATGTAAGAAATTACCTTTATTGCCTGCATAGATTTACCCCTAATGCACAAGCTACATATGTACAGTGAAACATTGATGTAAAAATATACCAGGCATTATCTTACATAACTGTTGTTATTTTAGAGATTTGTGTTTGTCTTTCAGCCTGAAATATTCAAGCTACGTACATCGAGCTATGCATGTAGCTTGAAAATTTCAGGCCGAAAGACAAACACAAACCTTTGAAATAAGAATAAGGATGTAAGGTAATGCCTGATATATTTTCATATTCAGTTATTTTTGTCTTATGTAGCTTGCCCTGTGTTTTGCCTGGGCTGTTGGCTTGTAACTTCTAATTTATCTGCTTGTAAATGGTCTACATTGGGGAGGATGGGGGGGGGGGGGGCTTGCATCTTTTAAATTAATATTCTTAACCTCAGACTTATTAGGTGTAAATTTGTGGTCAGACCTCAGAATTTTTCGCATCGCAGTGAAGTAAACACAGACGGAATCGCGGAAATTGGTGTAGAACACGGAATCAATCCAATTCCACAGAATTTCAAATAATAAATTAATTAATTAAAAGTCAACAGATATCGAAATACTGGATTCAAATAATGACTGAAATAAAATCGAGAAAAAACAAATACAACATTCTACAAATTTGAAATCCTTCAAATTTTGGCGATAAAGTCCACCTAGTCTTGATATTTGCTAGATCTAATGTGGATGTGATTGTTTAATTTATATAAAACATGCATGCACATTATTAGTCTGGCTCTCTCCTCCATGTTCCATGTGAGTGGGGAACATAGAGATAGGAACTAGAGGGCGCACTAGCCTAGGTACGCGGCCCGACAAGGGCAGCGCGACGGCCATTTCTTAAGTAGTCAAAAAAAAAGTCTAAACTATTTGTGCGTGTTGCAACAGAGCAATGGTTAACAATGAAAGGGTTTACTGTGAAATTTATGAATGCCAGTGAAGACCGTTTATAGTACTAAATAATCCCCGAATAAGTATAATATTTTAGAATAATATTCCTTCACTTTGGACAATAAATCGTGATCGTGGCATGTGTGTGTTCATCCTCTATTGAAACGAATAAACTAAACCCCACGAAACAATTTTAATACAGCCGCTCGTTTTTTTAGACCGCATAATGTGTATTTAGCAAGCACACCCCGTAATTCGCATTCAATGTTGCCATCGTACAAAATGGCGCGCGTGTCTCCTTGCCGTCCCGTCGCGTTTGTGCACATAGCATTACCAGTGCGCCCTCTAGTTCATATATAACTCTATGGTGGGGAAACACACAACTCAAATTTCCAGGGTTAGGAAGACATGGGATGGAGTGTAATCTCAACCTCGTTTCAGTTATATTTCATGCAAAATTATAAGCCCGTACTCATAAAGTATCGCTCTCGCCGCACACTTTTTTCCCCAATGTGCGTCGTCGACCGATCGTTAAATCACCAAGATTTCATTGCAAAAGATCTTCTGAAAATCTATCCTTAAATCACAAATCTATGAAAATGGTTGTTAATGAAAAAAGTATTAATATGGGCAGAAATTAGGGGATAAGATTGTTCAAAAACGCGAGTTTGCAAACTTCACTTCCGTGGTTTTGGGTACATGTGGCTGTAGCCACCAATTTATGGCCTTAGGCTCAGACATGGGCTGTGTCAGTAACTTTGATAAGCACACTTTGGGACATAAAACAGGTGGACGTAAACTAAGCCAGAGCCTGTGTAAGTCTTAGCCATGGTTTAAAAAAAACTGTCACTATAGTACTTTCAAGCGATTACACAACTATGTCTCGATACCCTTATGTTCCGACATCCTTATGTTCCAACACTCATGTTCCTAACCCCTAACCTTACCATAGATCATGAGAGGTTATCGGAACATACAATCTCCTATTTCACATCCGTCAGGCATCGTCTCTTGAACCCTTCTGGAAGTCATGCTAAAAACTTGTTTGTTTTTATTTTGTTTATTCTTTGACGTTTTGTGGATTCCCCCCCCCCCCAAATTTGAGCCCCGTAATTATTCCTTTAGTTTTCTCTCTCAATTGTTACCCAATAAAAAATGTGTTTGAAATTGTGCAGTAAGTGTTTAAAGGCTATAAGGTATTGTTTTTTTCAAAAAATAAATAAAAATGTAAAAAATAATTTAACTTATCAAATAAATTGTTTAATCAAAAACCTCACATACATTGTACATGTGTAGATTTAGTCAGCAATTTTTGAGAAAAGGTAATCATTACGATAGGAACTTTGTAGAGACACCTGTCATCGATGAGTAAACAGTGGTTGTCCCACATGTTTGCTGAGCGTCATGGCAAAATGCCAAATTCATTATCATGAGGTGACGGCAACGAGGCAGCGTGCCTTACATTACACTCTGTACATAAGCGATTTCACTTGAGTTTAATTGATGCAAATTAATGGAACTGTCATGACCGCATGTACCGGTAACTGTATGCTGACTGCCAACACGCAGTGGGATAGTCATGTGTTCAGTTCATGCTACAGAGAAGTCATAGGCCTTCACCCCGAACCCCTGAACACCTTCATGACATTATAAAGTAGTTCAAGTTACAGCATTTGGTGTACAGTTGTAAACTGTACTGTACCAGGATGCACTTCAGACTACCTAAAAAGGGTACAAGTCTCCTAAGAAACAAACATAGTTTTTTGGGTTTTTTTTTTCTACATTTAAACAAGTTGTCTGCAAACTTTTAGGACTGCGACCCATTGAAAATTTCGATACCAGGCTTGACATCGGGTAGAGGGTTCCCCCCTCAAACCCCACCAATGTTCCCAAACTTTAAAACACTATTTTCCTCTTGTACAGAAGTACCCGCCACCCCCCAAAAAAATTTTTTTTAATAATAATAATAAAAATAATAAATAAATAAATAAATAAATAAATAAATAAATAAATAAATAATTTTTTTTATAATAAATAAATAAATAAATAAATAAATAAATAAATAAATAAATAAAATAAAAACCCTCTGAAGAATTCCTGAGATTCCAAGCACACAATGAAGACACAATAGTGGGGGTACACCATGCTCCATATCGAGCACGGAGCACCAAATAAAAATGTCATGCCCTCAAATGAACCCCATCCGCAGATCGCCAGCCGATTGCGCCTCCTACTGCAGAGGTGCAATGTCTGAATGTCATAAAAAATAGGCTAATCTTTCACTGGAATACATTGTACATTATTGATTGTCAAAGTTGATTACATTAAAATTGCAGGATAAGAAAATTTAAGGAAAAAAGCCATGATTGAAAGTACATTTCCGACAAAGTTTGACAACCCACCATGGAACCCTTTGGGTAACAACCCCCAGTTTACAACACGCTAATTTAAAAATGCAAATTTTTTGGCAGATTTAACCCCAAAGTTTGATCTAAATATTAAACAAATGTAGCTATTTTTATAGACTCGAGAAAGTCTTTCATTCTTCTACAAGATAATTTTAAAACGTTTGAACAAGCAGTCCGCAAATAAAACCCAATAAAAATTTCAGGAACTCACATTGTAAAACATGTGCTGAATGTTGCACACGAACCCCTCCACAGACGGAAATCCTGGATGTCACAAAATGCCTGACATACATACAATGTACATGTAATGTCTCTTGAGACTAATCCAGTCCAGTCGGCATGTTGGTTTTTCTGCTCTTTTTTTAAATTGATTTATCTCCACTCTCTGGAAACAATTTATCTGAACTACTGAACATCAGAAATCACATGAATACTTGAATTTGGGGTAAAATTACACAAAACCGCAGGGGTCTAGCCGAAAATCTTTCCTGGTCCAGAATTGTTTAACTACAAAACCTAAAATGAGAAAGAACTTTCTACAAAGCTTAACATAAAACTGTTTTTTCTTTTAACAAATACTAAGGGAAGATTTATCTTAGTCTTACAGGTGAGTGTAGTTTGATACTGGACAGAATTGAAAGATGTTTACCAGACTCAGAGACAATATTTTAACATCACTTTTTGTTACGATAAACACACACAGATGTATTATTATCCGATTGAAAAACACAAGACAGTCGGACTTGTCAGGTTCTTGAGCTTACGGGCCTCGGGCCTGTGGTCCAGTGTCAAATTCGAGCCCTGTGTTACTCATAATTCTCAGCTTTGAAAATCATGAAGGCAAAAGTAAGCACTGCTTTTTGTACAAATCTAAGCAAATTGTATTTTATGCATCACATGAAAAACATTCCATATTCTTTCCAGAAACATGCCTTGCACCATAAACAAAAGGATGCCAAGGGTATGAAAGTGTGTTCAAGAAAAAAAATAAGATTTAAGGAAGTGAGTAAGAGTAAGATTTGCCAAAACTCTTTTGAATTACATGTAGGCTAATCTATCTTGAATTGTGTAAATGCCCATAGAGGACATTGAGCAGTTTTGGGGTTTTTTCCTGCAACATTTTGATCACTATTATGTACAGTACATGGGCTTGATTTTTGGGTGAAAATCTAAAAGACTGAGCGGCCTGTAGCTCAAACAGTTTACTGGACCACATTTTTTATAAAAGACCAGAATTTTTCTAAGAACTCTTTAAAACCTAAACAGTTTAACATTTAAACTGCTTTAACTTGAACAAGCACTAAGAAAAGATTTATCTCATCTGTATTATGGGCAAGTAATCTTAAATGCACAACAGAATAGAGAGTTGTTTATTAGACTGAAAGTTAACATTATGGACAAAAAATCAAGACGGCCAGACTTGTCTGGTCGTGAGTTTACTGGCCCGAGGCTAAAATCACCGGCCTTGGGCCTGACTAGGTCCAATGTAAAGTTTTAGCCTCGCTACAGGTGTTTATAAATCCCTCCTTATCGTTTTCTGAAAACTAATCAGAGAAATTTACTGATCAAATTTTTGTTTTAAAGAGAAAAACAAATTCCTCCAGGCTTCTCAGAACCTACCTACACTTCCCACAGAAAATTAGTCCCCTGTACTATTCCTTTTAAATTATCCACAAATTAGTCCCATGAGGCCAAGTACTTTCCACAGAAGTAGGTCAACTTGTACCCAAGTCAACTCGTACCCAGGTCAACTCGTACCCAGGTCAACTAGTACCCAAGTCAACTCGTACCCAGGTCAACTACATGTAGTACCCAGGTCAACTCGTACCCAAGTCCACTCGTACCCAAATCAACTCGTACCCAGGTCAACTCATTATTTATTTTAATTACTTTTATCTTGTTTTTCCTTCTTTTTTTTTGCATGTCAGCATTACTTGACAAAAACCAACTGATGACCTTCCCTTCAAAGTGACTGATAATTGCATGGCGATTGTTTTAAAATTTTCAAAGTCCACTCTCCCACAGTCCTGTACTCCTGTGCAGTTAAATACAGAGCACAGACAGGCCTTGACCTCTGTATATAAAGGAGGCACAACAGCGTCCCCTCATGAACTTTATCTCGATGCAGAAAATGTACTACTGTATGTACTTTCAATGAGACTAAGGGCACCCATAGGCAAATGGTCGAGCGGTCTGGTGCATCAGACTCAAGTTCTGTTATACAGTTAGCTCAATCATTGGAGTTTGATCCCTGGTTGTGACGCTCGTGTCCTTAGGCAAGACACTTTATAACCATAATTGCTTCTCCTCACCCAGGTGTACAAATGGGACTTTAGGAGGGCTTGGATAGTATTATGTTGGTTAATATAGAGTAGCTTGAGGTTGTATGGTCCCCAGGGAGATAAAGAAAGTTTGAGGAATGGCCTCAGCACAGAGAAAGGGTCTCAGTATGCCGGATTATCAGTGTAATGTAATGATGTCAGATGTGCATTTTGATCTTCATTGATGTAGCTCAGGCTATAATAAATAACAACTGAGTAAATTACCAAATTATGAAATTATAACCTTGATGAAAGCCGACACCCACCCAAAAATCAGACAAATATTTGATGTACACCTCTGGCCTGGAGTTTCATCTTTGAGATGGCACCAAGACCATTTGCTGTGGGGCAATATGCAGCCAATCAAACCAGGAACAGCAGGGTAAACCCCTTCTCTTTAAGATAAATTCACTGGGTTGTTTTACGCGCATTAGGCCTACACAACACATGGGACCAACGGCTTTTCGTCCCATCCGAAGGATGCAGCAATAATGGTTTTAGTGGCTTGCTTTTTAGGACACAAGTGTCATGACCGGGACTCGAACCCACACTCTGCTGATCAGAAACACCAGAGCTTAAGTCTAGTGCTCTAATCTGCTAAGCCACGACAGGGTCTATGGAAGCTTAATCACGTCTATTAAAATACAAAAACCATGCTGTTAAGCATTGACTATAAACAGTCATGTTGGTGTGACATGTGTGTGTTTATATGTTGCCATAGCAGAGCTGTCTGGCTGTCATTGACTGACCATGTGACTGACTGTGTGATCGTGAAAGGAAATGAATTAACAAGATCATTTACATTGGACTGCAGAACAATTACAGTCAAATCATCTTTGGTTTTGATTGTCATTATTGCACACATAATGACACTTCACCGCCGATGAAAGACTCTAGGTGCAGTTGTAGATAAGACAAGGCCGTCGGGAATTCAATGGGACTGCCGGGAGCTTGACGGCAGATCTTGGGGAGTTAGAGTTAGAGGGTGAGGAGAGATGATTCAATCATGCCTGAAATATGTACTTTGGCTTTCATTGCCATGGTATTTTGTATGTTTATTTATTTAAATTTGTTTTACTATAGATATATTTTGGGGGTTACACAAAACTGTTTTCAACTAGCAGGGTGCCCACCCGTAAACCCGTACTACATGTAGTTCTATCAAATAAAACGGGTCATGGGTTTTTCCAATGCAGAGAAATGAGAGATTTGTCAGTGAATATTCAGATCAGACCTATTCAATTGCAGCACTTGAAATAAACATCATGATTTGTGATGTCTATATAAGGCCTATTTCCTTGACTTTGACAATGTTTTTTCTGATCCTTAGTCATGCTGCAAACTTGTTAACAAACTTTGATTGTGACCTACAGTATCCTGCAGTTTAGTGTCAAACAACTAAGCATGAATTTAAAACATGTTCCCCACACCCCCACAAATGTATGTTTCGTAATCCCCTTGATGTATCAACAACCCTATTGTATTTTCTAACCCTAACCCTAACCCCAACCCTAACCCTAACCCTAACCCTAACCCAAACGTAAGTACAGTAGATCAGAGGGGTTATTGGAACACAGGGTTGTCAGAACTGATAGGGATGTCAAAACATCTAGAGCAGTCGCCAATTCCTACAAAGTACAACTGTTATTTTTTCCCCATTTTTACAGTAACTCACTGTTCTTTTCTCTAAGCACCAAGCCTACCAAGGTTTAAACCAAAACGTTTTATCTAGATCCAATTATTCTGAAATATCTCAATCTGAAATATCTCAACATCTCACATGTCTCAATCCGAGGACGGCAAAAGAGAAGATGTAGAAATGACGTACACTGCACACATGGGCACAGATGTACATTGACCAGAGTGGCTAGAGAGAGAGCTAGGCAAATGGAAGTTTTATGAGGAGGGCTTTGTCCAACAGGCACAGGTGGACAAACTAAATCCTTGACGATGATTATCTCAATCTCTCCTTCAATTAGGACATAACAATAAAAAAAATATTGATAATTTTGTAATAATAAACAGTTTCTTTTTAACAGCGTATCTTTTATATGAAAATGAATGGGTTTACAAAAATAAAAACATCATTAAGTAGGACAGTAGGTCCATAAATAACCCTGAATACCAAAAGTGATCAAAGCTGTAACCTATAAAGTTATTTTCAAAACTAATCAAAAACACCTCAGAACCAAAAAACAAGCAGCTTCAACAATCACAGCACAGACTGTACAAAAGTGAAGGCTTTGTTTGATCATAGCAGGCCTGTGGCTACATTATACATGGGTTTATGCACTCTAACCCAGTTACTGCAAGCGCGCATGCTGGCCGACACATTACAATGTAAGAATTACATTGTGATGCGACAGCTCTCCATGAGTGCCGATGTGACAGCCATGATGACAGTTCCCTCTTTAACTGAAAGTATGAGATGACATTTTAACTGAGATAAGATTTATTTGAGTGAAGGTACCACTACCAGGCTACGAGTTTACTTTTAACCGAAGTACAAGTTTGCAAAAGTTCGAGTTGACTCATATTCGATAGTGTAACTGGGTGTCCTTCTCACCTGTTCAATAACTTTAGTTGGAGATGGAATAACATTTTGGATACACAGGCCTTGTCTTTCCGTTTAGTTAGCTTTAGAAACTTTTAGAAACTTGTTAAAAAACAACTGGAAACGTCTTGGATTTTTCTATAACTGCAGAATACTCACAACTTTGGAAGCTGCAACCGCATCAATTGTATTGTGTATTGTTATTTGTGTTACCTGCACATAGGCCTGTCATTCTGGGGAGACCAAGTTGCGGGGTGTTCTGCAATTACACCTTGCCTTGGTAGGATACCTGTCTCCGTTGTATGCAACAAAGAGGTCTAACATTACTCCTAGAGAACTGTATGACTATGAGGTTTCTTCCGCTATTGTCTCCACGTGGCGACAGTTATTTAGTTTAGGAGTAAGCTACAATTAGCTAGTAAAAAAATAGTACACCTAAGTTATTGAAGTAACAAACTCATGAACTATTTAAATATGTTTCAAAGTACTCCTAGAACTATTGCGGTTTATTCCGCTATCGTCTCTCTCGTGGAGACGATAGCGGAACGAACCGCACAGTTGTAGGAGTAGTTTCAAAGTTACTATGACTTGTTTACATCTATCTTTCACTTTCAAATCAAAGTTGACAGTGACAGAGCTTTCAGTTTTTTGTTCTTGTTTCCATGGATGATCCTCCCAGTCCCATCCCTCACTCCCAAATCCCAAGGGCCATCTGTCAGCATCAGTGACAGTCCATCTCATGTTACGACTATATCATGCACTAAAAAGTAACAAGTAACACTGGGTAACACTAAACTGTCCAAGAGTACACCCATGACACAGTACCACCATTAATTTCATTTGTAATTTAATTAACCCCATTTTTCCCTCTCACAAGTTCAATAAATCTAATGCTGAAAATGAAGCCACTTAATAAGTATTCTCGAATTCAATCAGGCTAGAGTTATTTTAAGTTTATGTCTTCAGGCAGGGGGAAATTTAAGAAGGGGAGGGATGGGGAGATAAAAACATCGATGAAGGTATCCGAAAAAGAAAACCGGAAGTACATCGCTGGCGCACTGATGCACTTTGAATTTGATTTATTTTTGCAATAATTGATTGTTGGTATCATCGGAATGTGGGCTAAAACCAGTGTTACTTTTTTACTTACCGCACGATTAATTTTCCGTTCGGGTGGAGATTTCGTCAGGAATCCGGTGAATATCACTTCCTCCATAATGACACGTGTTCCTTGGGATAACTACAGAGAGTGTAGTCAAAACGGGGGAATATAAATCACGCTGTATTACGACACGGAAATCATGTTTCTCGAAGTCGAAGGTGATAAATGATTGTGGTACAAAACGCACGCACAGCTACTACACTGAGGAGGATGAGTAAATGTACGTACACCAGAAACATCCACCAGCATCCAGCAAACAGTCCTTAGTCATTGGTATTCGATCTTTGCTTACAATAGAGAGGGACCATAGTGTGGTTACCAACCAACACGGATGACAGCGGAAATAGAATCCGTGTTTATGCGGAAATCGTATCAACACACGCGTTTAATATTTTCTACGGTGGCCTCAAGAGAACAAAGTTCACTTTCGGGTTTTTTAAAGTACAATTTCTAGTTATGCACCATCCCAGCATACGTGTTCTCGAATCATTATTTTAAAATTATTCCCCAAAATCAGTGATAGCACATAGTTGGAAAGCAACTTTGTTTGCATAACCCACGGGCATTCGCCTAATGCCCAAATACGGGCATTCCCCTTTAAAAAGTTACCCCATTCAATAATAAGAACGTTGGTGGCGCCAGTAGTTGTTGATGTTTCATGTACACAAGACACTATGCAGTTTGTGTCATAGCGATAAATCTCTATGGGTGCCGTGTTTTGTGACCATCATCTGACAGTACGATTTCACTGTCGGAAAACGATCAATGGTAAGTTTTATACCTTTCTACTAGACCCAGTAACTGGGGCGCTGTACTCCGTATTTTTCAAAATTGTTAGGTCTAGCATTCTACTGCTAACGACTAGACTGTGTGGTAACTCAAACTGATTCACATCAGGAAGTGCAACTGCAAGTGAGCTGTAAGTGTAAGTGTAAGTGTTAGATCATGAATATTCATTTCATCGAGGCAAAGTTCCGAAAAAGTTGATCTCGTATTTATTATGAAAACAATTAATTAATACTACTATTATAGCATGATTGAATACACAGTGACTGAGTGTCACCGAGGGTGCAGGATGCTTGAATTTGAAATCCGGGTTCATTGACATTGGATTAGACTGAGTCTGACCTCATGACCTGAACTGGAGTCGGACGGACGTAGAAATTTCCATGATCTGGGTTGTTCATATTGATTCTGAAGTTATGGACATAAAATTTGATCATGGAGCAAGGTCTATAGACCTTATCGCCAATCCGCCTGGTTGATTGGGCCGAAAGGTGTTGTGGGAAGGAAAAGGGGGCACAGTATGCCCCTTTTCCCTTCCCACAATGCCTTTCGGCCATTCAGCAAAAATCAACCAGGCGGATTGGCGATAAGGTCTATGATTTGATGAAGCACCTTTGGGCCAGGATACAAAGTGCATAAAATTACAAGAAGAAACAATAAAACATGGATGAAAACGTTTTTAGTTCTTTCTGAACTCAGAAATGGAGTAAACAAAGTAACTGGGGCGCTGTACTCCTTTCATGGGGTACTCACCATGCGATGTACATGCGAGTACAGCGCCCCAGTTACTGGGTCTAGAAATGGGGATGGATTTCCTCATCGAAAAATCAGAGGTTGTGGTAGATTACGATTAGTCCAGAGCTTTGTCTTTGAAGCAGGAGAAAAAAGAGAGCCATCTCCCCTGCATGATTTCTAGTTTTTCGGGGGGGGGGGGGGGGTACACATGACACAGCAGATGATGAAGCAATAGTGTGAGTTAGACCCAGTAACTGGGGTGCGCTACTCGTTTTGACATCTGTGGTCGCACCAGCACCCCAGTGAACCATTGTAGATACAATGGGAATTGGCAATTTGCTATGATTTTCCGAACACCCAGGCACAAAAAAAGCCCCAAAAGGACAAAAAGACCTAACAAAAGAGCTTGATAACTGCCTGCTACTGGTTCGTCAATATGTCAAAGATGCAACATCAGGCATTTAATTGTACTCATAATAATTTTGTGTGCAAATTTATGTCTTTTAAGTTCACAATTGGAGAAACCATCCATCAAGTCATAGGCCTACTACTTAAATTAACCTGTATTTTTGTCATTTACCAAATGTTTGTTGTAGATTTCACTGTTGAGCCTTTGATGCTAAGAGATGGCCACCAATGAAAACCCCTCCCAGGCTGAAGGTGTTGTGATCGACAGCGACTCTACCTCGTCTCCAGGCTCTAGTCCGGACATCGTTGACTTGGACTCGCCAGGGTCTTCAACAGATTCCCTCTCAACAAGTGAAGCTTCACCATGGGCCTGCAAACGTTGCACCCTCCTCAACCCTCCGGAAGCCCCTGTGTGTGCTGCGTGCGACGCACGCCGCTTATCATCCTCCCCATCAGCGGCAGTTGATTTGATGGAGACAGAAAATGGTGTCACTCCAGAGACTGCCCAAAAGGGGCGGAGAAGCACCCCTGTAGAAACAGCCCCTCAGAGTCAAGATGCTGAATCAGGAAGTCCGAAACCACAAGCGTCCAACAGAAACTCTTTCATTGACTCAGCAAAGCAGGGTATCGGACAATTCATATCTAATCTAATGGCCGGTATGAAACCAACCTCGCCAGACCCTCTCACTCACTCTGCAGATGAAGTAAAGGCGGGTGTCAAGCAACCAGAAAGTAACCCGTCCATAGAGAGTCATCAACCATCTAACCAAGAAGGTACATGGTCCTGCAAGTTCTGTACCTATCTTAATCCAGATGAGTTTGAAATGTGCCAGATGTGTGAGCGCCCAAGCGAAAGGGAACAAGTCGTACGAAAGAAGACTTCCAATACTGACGCTGAATATTTTCAGTTTCCACAATCAACACAGAATGACTCAGGTGGGCCCAGCAAGACACCATCATCCAGCAACGCAGTGGTGTCTGGTCAGGGTACCAGACAATCTGGTCAGGATACCACACAATCTGGTCAAGGTACCAGACAAGGAAGCCTGGATTCTTCAAATTCAAGGGACGGAGACAGTACAGATTCTCCTAATTCCGCTGCAGAGCCCATGGAGCAGGAGGTAATTGATCTGACTGACTCCACAAGATTGAATTCAGAAATGTGTAATTTATGCGGGATTAAGTCAAAAAAATCTTCAGGCCTATGTGAACAATGTGGTAAATCTCAGGATGGCCAAAGTGGATCGGCTGCTACATCTGTTAGAGCAAAAGGGCCAGCAAGTGGACAGACCAAGGCTTCAGACTCGGTTCAGCTATCGCCCAAAGTGCCCAGTAAAGAGCGATCGCAACGTGTCGCCCTCAGACGCAAACGCTGGACCTGTGCGAAATGCACTCTGGTGAACAATGACATCCATAACCAATGCAAGGCGTGTGGGGAGGCCAAGGTTGCAGCAACGACATTACACAGAGAGAATATTCTCAGCCAGTTCATTCCTCGGGAGAACGAGTGGGCCTGTTGGCAGTGCACCTTTGCAAACCCCAACGTCCTCAAGTCTTGCTCAATCTGTGGGGAGTGGAGATGGAAGGGACCAGAAAAGCAGAGTGAACACTGGCTGTGTCCCAAGTGCACCCTGGAGAACTCGTTGCAGTTAACTCACTGCAGCGTATGCGGCTTCAAGAAAACGGAAGTAGAGAAAGGGGCAGTGGAGGTCATCCAGGATGGCCGGATGAAGCGACAGAAGAGTGTGATGTCAGATTCAAGAAGGAAGGAAGATGAAGAGAATGCCAGGGAACAGTTTCAAAAAATCAGCCGTTTCTGTAAACATGTAAGTACAACTTAAGCTGAAGCTTCTACCACAGAAGATTTCCAATAAAAAAAAAATTGTTTTAACCTACTGAAATTTGTGTGCGTTTAAAAGCACTGTATATTCAGTACATTCCTGAGTCCTGTGTGAAAAAAATCACAGGCATATTACTTGGGATTCGAACCCACGACCTTTGCCGTTCTAGAGCAGATGTCCTACTACTCGACCACGAAGCTTGCCTGGTAGCTAGAGGCAGTTCCAATAATATTAGCAGCGGGCACCTCAACGGTTTAGTTAAAATTGCATCAGGGATAAAGATTATTACTATTGGTAAAACACAAATAATATTTCTATGCCTGATGCAAATTGAGCGTCTATGAATACAATTTGTTTAACAAAAATTATTTGTTTATGCTAGTTTTAATTGTTGTTGTTATTTTTGTTTATTTACCAGCACACGATGCAGTTTGTTGATGATTCCTTCCCACCGGCACCAAGATCTCTCTCCTTCAAGCTCGGGGACCCCGGAGTCCACACCAAAGTCTCGCAGTGGCTCAGACCCGACCGTATCACGTTCTCAAGTTCGGAGACTGTGGAGACGGTCAAGTGGGAGGTATTCCGCACACCGCTGCCCTCTGACATCTCACAGGGTGTCTTGGGGAACTGCTGGTAAGGCCACAAAAAAATGGTAGTGAACACCTTTTGGGGTGAAAACCCGGAGGGAAGATTTTAACCCTCCTACAGTTTGACCATTCAGTTTAATTCACTGTGGGTTTAGCTTGATGCCAGTGGCAAACCTGTCGTGAATGCATATTTATTATAGATAGATAGATAGCATTTATTGTCCACATTAAAAAATATAGAAATTCGATTTCCACTGGAAATGGGTAAAAACTAAACATTAAATATGCTGAGTACAACGAACAATAAAAAAACTGGCATTAAAATACAAAAATACAACATGTTTGGGCAAGTACATCAAAACTGCGAACATCAACAAACTGCGAACATCAAAAACAGCGTTATAAAAAACCAACCTTAAACAAATAAAAAGATACATCACATCAGGAGGATAAAAGGTACAGGAGATCTGGGGTTAAGCGAGCTCAGTGGGCAAAGGGAGGCAAAAACACATTATAAGTTAATGCCCCTCTGAGCATTAGCATTAAAAGTATGAATGGCGTTGGGAACAAATAATTGTCTGGAGCGACAATGGGAGGTACGTGGGACATGGAGACGGATACTTGATCTATTGAGTAAAAAACAATTGTGCATAGGGTGTGAGGGGTCATGCATTATCTTATGAACTTTTAACAGAACCTGTTTGTCATAGAGAGAACTTATTGAGGGGAGGTCTTTACGAATTATGCGCTGTGCTACACATTACACCGTCAACCCTTCTACTGTCTGACCATTCAGAATAATCCACTGTGGTTTTGAATAGGGAAATAGTTTAAGAGAAGGCGACGAGGTCTTAACTGCCCATTTGAAACCAGCAGGGTCGTGGCCATGGGCTTAAAGACCGAGCGGAAAGCGTGGTCCTTCGTCATGCGACCACGATCCTGTAAGGTTTTTTAAACGTCCGTTTAAGACTGAGTCACCATTCTTTTATTCCCATTCATAAATACCTATTCTGCTGAAAACAATTTACACAGTTCACAGTCAACCCTCTTACTATCTAACCATCCAATATCATCCACTGTGGTTTTGAATAATAGATCAATTATGCCATCATACTGTATGATACCATATGGTGAATGCAATTTACACAGTACACAGTCAACCCTCTACCTGAATATCATCCACTGTGGTTTTGGTAGCACTTATCGTTAGGGTGCCACTCTAAAGTCCAAACGATAGGAGCATTCTAATTGTATCAGATAAGTATTCCAGCGCGTGTACGTGGACCAGTCTGATGGGCCGCCATAATATTCCATTGGAATGTTCAATACGCTACGCACATACTCACTGGTGTAGGGTTGATCCCGAAGTTCGGCGCAATGTGGCAGTCCAGAAGAATGTTCTGGCAGTTCACTGGACTGAGGGCGTATGCCTACAGGAATTTTTTTTTTTCACACCTAGAATGTGCCCGACGTTTGAGACGCTCCTTTAGGTTAAAAACCAAAATAATAATCTACTCCTGGACCCGTTCGTAGCGCTGCTTAAGCACAAAAAGATGATAAGCACAACAAAGTTGTGCTTACCAGAATAAGGTTACCAGCCAAATTACCATGACACATGTACCATTTGTGTCTGGTATCCTGCTCATATGTGCTTAGCAGAAAATTTTTAAGCAATATTTTCTGCTTTAAAGCAGCTCTATGAAACTGGGCCCTGGTTATCGGTCTTCCTCAAAACTGGTTCTAAATTACAGGAAACTTCAGGGTACACTGACTCATTTCAAGAGTATATATTGTTTTTGTTGTTGTTCTTGACTAGGTTTCTGAGTGCTTTAGCTGTCATCGTTGAGCGACCAGAGATCTTGGAGCATATCATGATTTCCAAGACAGTGAACAATGAGGGCGCTTATCAGATCCGACTGTGCCGAGACGGATTATGGGAAACCGTTCTCATTGATGACTTGTTTCCCTGTGATGAAAGGGGCAGACTAGTGTTTTCCAAGGTGAACAAAAACGCTCATAAACTAGATACATAGACAATGTTTTGTCATCAGGGTATCTTTCTGATTAAAGGTAGCAATCACAGCCAGTTTAAATAACCTTTGGTTATTATTCAAAAAACTAATGACCCTAAAAAACTTACTTGGTACAAAGAACTAGAGAGCTTAACATTCTTAGAAATGACCCCTTTGAAGTAATGTAGTTTTATAGAAAGAGGTAATTTTTCATGAAAAAAAATGAATCCGAGTAACCCTTTAGGCATTCTCAGGCATTTGAGAAGACACAATTCTATGCAACAAGGATGTTTTTTTTTTCTTTCACTCTTTTCTTGCAACTTTGATGACCAATTGAGCCAAAACTTTCACAGGTTTGTAACTTTATGCATATGTTGGGAGTCACCAAGTGAGGATACCGGTCTTTGACAATTACCAAAAACATACCCTGCCTTAAAAGGTTGAGTGAAGTTACTTTCACACACTCATAGATCATTTATAACTTTTTGAAAACATGTTATTCACATCTGAAAAGGAAGAAATATTGAGCACTATAAAAAGTTACCCAAAAGTAGGTTGCACAGGTTTTAGTAGCCCAAAGGGCAAGTTGAGAAGTGGTATTTACTAGCTCATAGCAGTTTTTACTAGACAATGTGCACCAGGACCAAATTTCGTAGAGTTGCTTAAACACCAAAAGAAACTAAAGCACAACAAAATTATGCTGAGCAAAATAAGCTTACCAGCCTAAAATACCATGTCACATGTAGAATCTGTGACTGGTATCCTGCTTATTTTTGCTAAGCAATAGTTTCTGCATAAGCAGCTCTATGAAATTGGGCCCTGGTTAGTGTGAAGGCTGAACCCTGCTTAGACAAAGCTTTTCTTTTGTCTTCTTCTTCCAGGCTAAGAGGAAACAGCTTTGGGTTCCGTTGATTGAGAAAGCTCTTGCCAAGATGAGCGGGTGCTACGAGGCACTCGTAGCTGGTAGGTGCTTAGAGGGACTGGCTACACTGACTGGTGCACCCTGTGAAAGTCTGCAGCTACACGGTAATGTACCTCAATTATTATTACCTGTTATTATTGTTGAATATGTTTCTGGTAATGAAACCAAGGATGCCTCATAAGTGAGCTTTATCACTGTAGCTTGCAAGCCTGAGGAAACATGTCAACAAGGGTGCTTAATGTGAACCAAAATAGCTGGGGTTAACCCACCCTTATACGTGTTCTGGGTTCTTTTACGTTGACTACCAATTCTAGTACTCGGGACTTGCGGCTTAATGTCCCATCCCAAGGACAAAGCAATGATGGTAGAGTCTCTTGCTCAAGGGCACAAGTGCCACAATCAGGACTCGAACCCACACTCTACTTAATATCAGAAACACCAAAGCCAGGTGTGCTTCAGTCAGGTGCGGTTTACCACTCAGCCGTGACACACCTTCATGACTCGTCCAATGTTTCAAAACTTTTAAGGTTGTACAGAGATTTCTACTTTGTCAGAACCCCCCCCCCCCTCCCCCTAGTAGTGCTTTCCAACATTGTTTCTGTGCAAAGATCTTGTATTAACTATTTTATTTATTTACAACCATCTTTACTGAGGGTAGCCCA
Source organism: Pisaster brevispinus (assembly GCA_023634235.1). Lineage (NCBI taxonomy): Eukaryota > Metazoa > Echinodermata > Asteroidea > Forcipulatida > Asteriidae > Pisaster > Pisaster brevispinus. Next base: position 15,592,045 of record JAMKCF010000005.1, on the reverse strand, counting down.
TCCAGTTCAGCCAATCATTTGGGCCCTCATATAAATATTCTAAATATCACAAGATATACATTTTTAAAAATAATAACAACCACAGTTCTAACACTAAAAAACACACTTCATGCTCTTGATCTACTCTCCAAATGTAAGTTTTGATGAACTGTTTGAATTTATTCGTTGACAGCCAGCAGTGCCGTACGGGGTGAAGTCATAGACAAGGACCTGGTGTGGGCCAAGCTTCTCAGCTCCAAGGAGGCTGGGTAAGTAGTCTCAATAGTACATCCATAGTTAGGTGGAGCCGAGGAGTAACGTGTCATATACTCACTGGCTCTCTCTGGTTTCTGTTTGGCCGTGGCAATCAGAGCTCTTCCTGAACTGTGCAGGGTTGAGAACTTTCAGACTTTCATCTGACTATCAAGTTACAAAAACCACAAGGGCAACTGATTGGGTCAGTTTCCCAGGCGGTTTATCACTAGATATTTGAAATAGAAAGGTTGTATCCTCTCAGTGGGATATCTCTGGCTGCCGCTTCCCAGGTTGTATCGTAAACTTAGGTGTGATCCCTGGTTCTGCGGCAGTTTACAGGTTGAATGGCTTCTGACTGGCAACCCCCCAAACAAAGGTATTGACAAAAAGGGAGACCGCCAACATTAGGGCTACGTAGCTCAGTTGGTAGAGCGCCGGCACGTTAATCCGGAGGTCAAAGGTGTCTACGGTCAACTTTTTCTCTGTTCAACCCCAAATTACTTTTATCTGATTTCAGACTTGTTTCATGTCTGCTTGGCAGAAACAAGAAGCTGCTATTTTCTTCAGATAGGCATTGTAAAGAAATCCTGCTCTAGCATCGGGGATACTGTTCCTAAAAGCTCCTTAAAATCTCCAGGGGTTACCTACAGGTGGAAATGCCATCAGTTCAACACACCTCCTAAAATATGGAGGCTAGTTTCAGACCTTTTTGTCAGCAAAGACTCTCACCACTGACAGTGTTCTAGTGGCTATTAAATGCACATGATGTAGGCATCTATACCAGTTGCCCTAGCAGAACAGCAGAATGTGCTTCCCGCTCATAGAGGATGGGGGAGTTTAAAAAATTGCAGACTGGCATAGTTTATCTTTCGTTCAAAATCACAGTGGATGATATTAAATGGTCAGACAGTAGAAGGGTTGACTACCTGTATGTACTGCGTAGATGCTTTCACCACCTGATATCGTACTGCATGCTGGCATAAACTATCAACAATTAAACCCCACGATTCGGACAATATTGAATCGTCAGACAGTACGAAGGTTAATACACATATATGTCCTGCATGTTTGTTGTTAGCAACTCGTTTAGTAAATAATAACAAACACTGCAGTCAGCACTCTGTGTTTATTAATACTTTGGTCTGATATGTTTAGATTCTTGATGGGTGCCTCGTGTGGAGGAGGAAACATGAAGGTTGATACTGAGCTGTACCAGAAAGTTGGACTGAGACCCCGGCATTCCTACTCCGTGCTGGATGTTCAAGACATCTGTAATAATAGGTGTGTTCAAGAGGAATCATCTTCTTCTTCTTTTTTTAAACAGCTACTTGAGCAAAAACAAAACTATCAACGGAAATGCTATGTTTACAATGTGTTTGTTTATCACTTAATTGTGATTTTGATATTTTTACACTTCTTAAGTTTTCGTAATTATCGCTAAAAAAAATTAGGCCCCGATAGAAGGTTTTGAAAAACTGGCTACACTTCTGCCGTTTGACAGGGGGCATCAAAGTGACAATACCTTGATGTTATATGTGGGATGGTGCTTTGTTATTGTAACGGAGCGGCTATACAAAACGGAGCTTTCACAAATGACAGAACATGAGTGATGCCGTCACATGGGTTTTCGCAAATCTTTCGCTGAAAAGAGTATTCAAAATGTTTTTATTGTTACAATTAAAATCTGTTTTACTCTCACGTATTGATTGAACTCATTTTAAATCAATTTCAGCAACGATTCCCTTGTTGCCATTTTTGTTCAAGCTGGTCTTTAATTCAATCGTTAATTCAGCAATGTTTCCACTACTGCTGAAACTTGAAAAACAGATCAGTGGCATTTCAACTCTTACAAAATCATGTAACTCTGATTTCTCTTAACACCCTCCAAATTCTTTCCCAAATCCTCTTCAGGAAGTTGTCTGATTTTTGAAGGGTTTTGGGGCCCAAATAACAATTGCATGTACTTACCACTGGGCCAGGCATGCCAATCTTATCTATGTCAAAATGTTTTAGTTTTGAGTTACTATAGAGATTGGCGGACTCGGGGGAGAGTCTGTAGACAAAGACACTTGGGGGTAGGTTTGGAATTTTTCAAAGTAATCTCTCTAGAATAGAGAAGGTGATTATTCAGCACTGGAAACTCGGTGCTTTCCCGTGTCTTGATGATAATGAGAGGATTCGAACTAGCCTCTTATCACCAGGCACGCTGGTTTAGTGGTAATACATTTACTCTAGAATAGCTGAGGTTAAATCCCAACCAAGTAGTAGGTCTGTGGATTTGTCCCCAGGGGTCGATTTCACAAAGAGATAAGACTAGTCTTATCTAAAGTTAGGACCAGTAACTGGTCTTAACTTATTTCATTTCATTTCATTTCATTTATTGATTTCACAGGATAAAAACAGTAACAAGACATAAAATAGATAAAAATACATATAAAGATTTAAAAACAAGGAATTGCACTTAAAACACCCCAGTAAAAAAAAAAAAAAACGACAAAAAACAAAACAAGACAATGCCTCCTGAGGATTGCAAAAAAGCAGACTAAACTACTATCGAGTTGCTCTCCAAGCACTGCCAGAAAAAAACAAAAAACAACGATACAGCAGACAAGAACTAAAAAAATAAATAAAATACAAAATAAAAAAAACTTAGGACTATTCCTATCTCCTAGCATTGCCTAGGACTAGTCCTAAGTTAGGATGGGTTTTGTGAAATCAACCCCTGGACTCCCAAGAGAAAGCTCTGAGCATACAGTGCTTATCACACAGTGGTGTAAGGTAACAACCAAAATCTAATAATAATAATAATAATAATAACTAGTTCTTATATAGTGCATTTCACAATAACGTCTCAATGCGCTTTACATTAGTGCCCTGGTCATCAGGCCAATAACATTCCTGTAATCTTTCCTCAGCTCACTGGGGAGTATACAGCCCGGGCTGCCGTGGCGCTCCGAAGGCTTTTTCAAACACGATATCAACCTCTACCCTCGCAGGTACCCATTTATAACCCTGGGTGAAAGAGAAGCAATTTTAGTAAAGTATCTTGCTCAAGGACACAAGTGTCATGACCGGGATGACCAGGATAAATAAATTTCCTACATTGTTGAATTGCTGGTGTCTTTTCATGAAACAGATTAATTCGTCTTCGCAACCCATGGGGGCGCTATTCATGGCGTGGGGACTGGTCGGACGATTGGCCCAAGTGGACGCCGGTCATGAGGGAGACATTAATGGCCCATGGTGCCGGGGAAGGTGTATTCTGGATGTCACTCAAAGACATGATGAGGTTTGTTTTATTGACTGCCAGCAAGGGCACTAGCATTATGAGTTAAATGACTCCATAGCCATTATTTCAAATAAGTGTTTGTTTTCAGTATACTTTTTTGATTTCACAAAAAAAGTTGGTTTTCAGTAAGAAGTCTGTGTCACTTATGATAAGGGGAGTACTATTTGTGACCTTGTTGACTGCCAATGGGGGTGGGGGGGGTGGGGCACTAGCATATGTTAATGAGCACAGAGCCGACATTTCCATCAAGTTATGGTTTCACAATAATGTTTGTGTCACTTCATAAAAAATTAAGACAAGGTAAACATTATTGACTGCCAATGAGAGGGGAGGGAACAATAGCATGTGTTTTAAGGACCCAAAGAGTATTGTTCTTGTTATGTTTCATCATTTCCTCATATAAGCATGATATTGGTAAAAATCATAGCTTTGACTGGTGGTTACTGGGTGCGGGGGTGCTTGTATGTGATATTTACCAAGATGGGAATTTTAATAAAAAAACTAGACAAGTTAAGTGTTCAAAACTGTCTGTGCAAGTAACCAATGTGAAAAATGTAAAATAAACCATTAAGGTGTTCTTTGTATGAGTTTTTTTTTAAATGATATCCTATCCGAAATATGGACTTAACCTACTTCATGGGTCATCAATCAGGCTTCTAAATATCAAAACTTCAAAAAAATATTATTCAGACGCCAAACCAGCGTTTCACCAAGTCTGTAACTTTAACACTCATTTTCTGCGTAGATTCTTTGATTGTGTGGACATTTGCAAGCTCCACTCCAACTGGGCAGAGGTCAGAGTTCAAGGAGTGTTACCCAACTTTGCCGGGGGTCCAATGAAGGTGACCATGCTGACGGTGGACAAGCCGACGGAGATCGACTTCACTCTCAATCAGACATGGAGGTAACGATAATAATAATGAATACTTATAAAGTGTGCACATCCACCTAATAAAAGGCGCTCATTACGCTACCTTTGTTGGTAGCGTAAAATGAACAAAAACCAGTATTCTACATGTACATGTACAGTCTGACCAGCAGGAGAAACTGCTGTGGTAATGTAGGCTAAATGTAGGCTAAATTGTAGGTAACAATTTCACAAAATTGTAGGTAATGTACATGTTTAACAGAAATTCAGTGATTTGAATTGCACAGAAATTTACTCATCACTTTTATCAGAAAACTGAGGGCCAACTTCATTAAGCCGTTAAAGCAGAACATTTTGCTGATCAAACTTCTGCCGAGTGGAAGATAGCAGTTAACATTTTTGAGTTCTCATCAGTCGACTTCTCTTCTTAAGTTGGATGTCTGAGACATTCGCTCACTTAAGACTAATAATAAAAATAATAATGGACATTTATATTACACTGTTACCTGCCATCTTTGAGGCTCATGGCGCATGAACATTTTGACCTTGGTCACTGAGCCATTTATTTTATTCCTTAACCCATCTCAGCTCCATGGGGAGTATACAGCCTGTGCTGCCGTGTAAGTAGTGCATCAAGCTAAATCAATCACAAGAACCATCTCTGCCCCCACAGATCACCATTCACCCCTGGGTGAAGAGAAGGACACAAGTGTCATGTCTGGGATTCGAACCCACACCCTGATGACTTGGCCACCAGAACTCAAGTCCAGCACACTAGATTGCTGAGCACTAGACCACTATGACAGGACACTTCATTTCACTTCTTTCTTTTTTTTATCACAAGACGTGATTCCTTCAACTTATTTTGCAACAATATTCTTTGATGTGCTTGCAGGAGATTAGAGAAGTCCTCTCGCAACCCCCTGGACCTCACAATTGTAGTCCTAAGAGCATGTGGTATGACGACCTCTGGCATGTCAAAGGTCGTGACCTACTGCAAGAGGCAGCTGAGGGCGTTTGTCGGCTGTAGTGCATTCTTTGAGCCTGGTCTGTACGTGGTGGTGTGTATGGCGTTTAACCACTGGAGTACTGGTGTGAATATGAGTGGTACGTTATGCTTCATTGCTTGTGTACATTAATCCTACTTTATTTATATATCATGTGGTAAATGCATCTACCCAATACATAGTCAACCCTCCTACTGTCTGACCATTCAATATCATCTATTTTATTTTTTTTTTTTTATGGTAAACACACTATGCCAGCCTACAGTATCATTTCATATGGTGAATGCACAGTACACTGTCAACCTTCCTACTGTCCGACCATTCGTTATCATTCACTGCAATATGATATCATGTTGTAAACGCATAGCATAGACCCTCATCCACACACACTCTCATTTGACCTATTTAACAATGTTTATTTGACCTAGGTCTACGGAGTCCCACAGGAGCCAAAAACCAGCCTCCCTATGCCCTGACTCTACACAGCTCCCATCCAGTCAGTGTCAATCAGATCAAGCCAACAGAGCACGCCATTGCTGATGCTCTAATAATGCTGGCTGTACAAAAAGGCAAACGACATGAGGTACTAGACTTGATATGTTTAAAAGTTGTTTGAGTTTACAGATCACACTGGGGAAAGAAAGACCGAGAACCTGGACATTTATGGACTGATTTCAATGATTTGTTTTGATTATATGAAAGGGTACTCAATAATCAAGACTTTTTTTTTATACTTGCTTTGCTCTAAAATGAAATCTTTAGGCCATAATAGAGTTTGTAAAATTGACCTCTGAACTCATACGTGCTGTTGTGTTTCCAAACATTTTGGTGAGCAGTGGTAGTTAGCATTTGGTGCTCGATATACATGATATATATGGCATGGTGGTCTTGGATGAGACCGGTGGGGCCGAGCAAATAGTCAGATGGGCAAAGGATAAACTCACGATTATTCCTCATGAAATAAAGAAAGGACGTATTTTGATATCCTCCACAGGGTCGGGAAGGTGTGACGTGTTACAACTTAGACCATGGATGGTCGGGGTTCATCATCGTGGTGGAGAACAGACACTCTGACTACAGTCTGCACATGAAGTGTGACTGTAATGGGAGCTTCAACGTGGTGTCTACTAGAGGCAGCTTGATAACTGTAGACTGTATACCACCGCTGCACAGGTCAGTTTGAGCAAAATGTCCGCACCGCGGTCTTGCTTCTTGTTGAAAAGTTTCACTTTATAACTTCACTCATGAATTCCACACTACGAAACAGATTTGTTCTTTATCTTTCAGACAAGTTTTGACCGTCCTGACCCAAGTGGTCGAGTCCAGCTATACCATCTGCCACCTGACGACTCACCGTCTATCCCTGAAGAAAGATCTCCAGGACTGGGGCCCTCGTAGGGCGAGTCATGTCCCAGAAATCACCCCAGACATCATGGGACTGCACCAGCCGCGTCCCATTTAGAGTCTCTGTGTTCCAACTGAAGATGCTTCAGTTTCTAGGCTTGAAGAAAGACCTTCAGGGCAGGGTTCCTAAGGGCAAGCCATGTTCCATTTGGTGTTGGTGTTCCAATTGAAAATGTGTTCCAATTGAAGAAAGACGTCCAGGACTGAGGGTCCTCTTAGGGCAAGCCATGTTCCATTTGGTGTTGGTGTTCCAGATGAAAACGTGTTCCAATTGAAGAAAGACGTCCAGCAGCCGATTTCACGAAACGCTAGGATTAATCCTATCTCGAGTTAGGACGAGTAACTAGTCCTAACTTAGGATTAATCTTAAGGTTTACATGTTACAGTGCAAGGCTGGGACTCGTCCTAAGTCCTAAGATTAATCCTAAGTTAGGAAGAGTTTGGTGAAATCGACGGCAGGACTGGGGGTCCTCTTAGGGCAAGCCATGTTCCATTTGGTGTTGGTGTTTCAATTGAAAACGTGTTCCAATTGAAGAAAGACGTCCAGGACTTGGGTCCTCTCGGGGTAAGCCATGTTTCATTTGATGTTCCAATTGAAGACAAATCACTCTACTCAAGGTAAGGGACTCCAAAGCTGAGATACACCCCCAAACCCTTACGTAGAACTGTACCAACTCCGTCCCATTTAGAGTTTCATGTTCCGATTGAAGATAACATCACTCTCTACTTTTGAAAAAAAACAACTGTGCAGTTACCTTTGGAGCGAATGAATGAACACCAACATGGGACTGTGCCATCCCCATCCCATTTAGAGTCTTGTGTCCCAATTTAAGACACATTCACTCTCAATGCCTGCTGACTGTTTTTGTACATGGCCTCTGAGTGCCCCTGAGTGAACCCTCACATGGGACTTGTACCTGCCCTCCCCATGTAGAGTCACTAGTACAATTGAAGATGCATCGCTTGCTGTGCTGGAAGACAGACCAACTATGCCTGTTCAAGATCTGGGAGTCAAGGGTCAGGAAACATCCCTAGAATTAACCCTTATGTGGGCTGTACCAGTCCTATCCCATTTAGAGTCTTTGTACCAATTGAAGATGTATCGTTCTCTGTGCTCGGAGGACTAACTTTACATGTGCAACACTTGGAACTAGAAATTGGGCGATAATGCCCTGAAGTTCATCCTTACATGGACTGTGCCAGTGCTATCCCCTGTAGAGTCTTTGTACAAAGTGGAGATGTATCCATACATGTAGCTGTACATTTGCAAAACCTGCAACTCAAACTGGCTAAATATGGCTATAGAGTTAAGCCTTACACCTGCTCCATTTAATGTCTGTGTACCGATTGAAGACATACTACTCTCTATGTGCATTTGACCACGGTACCGGTGGCCGGAGGAGCAGAGCTAAATGCCCCCAAACTAGCCTCCAGACAAACCCTACAGCAGCCTTGTATCATTACAGATTGTCATCATCACGCTGATGCTGCACAAAGTCTTCCCAAGACGTCCCAAGATGCTGCACTGAGCAGTTGTCAACAGTTGTAGTTTGGTAACTTGGGATTTTCCGGTCAATATAAAAACTGTTTGTGTGATTGTTAACCAATGGAACACTAACTTGACCCTTTACCTCACAGCCGTGATTATTTGTATACATGTAATTTATCTGTCATAAAACCAATTGCTTACATTTGAGGGCATTTTAACACGTTTGCACCAGTTTGATGGTTGTATTAAGATTTAAAGTTATATTGCTGTCCCTGTCATGCCTGTGTGCTCAGCTTAATATAGTTGTAGGTTAATGCAGGTTACTGAGCCTAGTTGTGGTTTAAGTTACATGTTCGCTACTGAGCCTAGCTGCAGTTTAAGTTGTGGCATTATTACTGACCCTAGTTGTGGTTTAAGTTACATGTACGCTACTGAACCTAGCTGTGGTTTAAGTTGTGGCATTATTACTGACCCTAGTTGTGGTTTAAGTTACATGTATAATACTGACCCTAGTTGTAGTTGTGGTTTAAGTTACATGTACGCTACTGAACCTAGCTGTGGTTTAAGTTGTGGTATTAATACTGACCCTAAAGTGTGGTTTAAGTTACATGTATAATACTGACCCTAGTTGTAGTTGTGGTTTAAGTTACATGTACGCTACTAAACCTAGCTGTGGCTTAAAATGTGGCATTATTACTAACCCTAGTTGTGTTTTAAGTTACATGTATAATACTGATCCTAGTTGTAGTTGTGGTTTAAGTTACATGTACTCTACTAACCCTGGGTGTGGTTTAGGTTTAATAGGTATGTTATAGACCCAAGTTGCAGTTCAAATTCTGTGTATGTTACTGATGTAGTTGTACTGTGTGGTCTGTTGTATGTTATGTTAGTATGGGATGTGTGTAATGGATCCATGTCTGTTCACATTGTGTTGTGTGCCGTCCACATTGTGTATAATATTCCTCGCAATAAAGCTGCCATTTTCACTGTACATAAAGGATTACCTCGGTGAGAAAATAGTTTTATAAAATTCAATGTTTACTCAAGGAGATGAACTTCATGAGTTAACAAAATCCTAGTCTGCTAATTCTATTCAAAGCCTTATTTAGATTGAAATTCTAAGCTATGTATTTCCAATGCCGTGGACCTGGAATTACACGGAGGTCACGGAGGTCATGGCCTCTGTTGCCCCTGGTCTTGGCCTTGGTGCCCCTTCAAAAGTTACCCATAGACTTTAAAGATTTTCCAATGAAAGTGCCCTTTGCCAAATGAAAATAGCCTTGCCCTCTCAAAGAAGAAATTCCAGGCCTGTACCTTTACAAAATGGGATCGTTGCGGTGCCTGTTGCTAAAGCAAAGGATTCGAACTGCCTCTAGCCGTCGGGCTAGCTCGGTGGTTAGTGGTAAGACATCTGCTCTAGCAATGCAGGGGTCGCGGGTTCGAGTCCCAGCCGAGTGATTTGCCTGTGGGTTTTTCCACAGCACTCGGGGGATAGTGTGCAGTGCTTGATACACATCGGTGTGAGGGCAAAAACAATATATCTTCTGGGGTTTTTTTTTTTGTGGGGGGGGGGGATAGGCACAAGTTGGAGAACCTTTGGGAGACACACGTACGGCTTTTCAAAAACTCAAAGACTTAAACTGATACTGGGTTGTTTATGTGGGTGGTGTCATCATGCTCATGTGTGGCAAACAAGTAGACTTGATTGCAGGTAAATACAAAAGAGTTTACTAGAATTTGTCATTCTACAAAAGTTGTGCTTTGGTTTCCATTGGTCATTTTAACAGCTACAGCAATTACCAATGCTGCCTTATTATGTATTGTATATTAACTAAAGCCAAACCACCTTTATGTAGCAAGCTCCCATGGTGACTGGCCAGATGCTGTTGCAAAAGAAAGTTCCCACTTAACGCCACACAGTGTTAAATCGGCCATCTTTATGGGCAGCGATAGTTGTTTTTTGAACGCACAACTATACTTTACATAAGAGTTATATCAAATTCCTTGCATGGTTGGTCGATGAATGGCTTGGCTTTACAGAAAAAAATTGAGCGCTTGATGGGGCCAAAAATCAAAACCCAAGTTGCACGTAAAGATGGCGTCTATTGGAAAAACTGGACTAAAGAGACTACTCCATGGTAACGGACAGTTTTTGCTCTGCTTATCCTGTTGAAATAGGATGAGCACTTTGATACAATCCTAGGGGTGTGATATACAGCGCTACATTACATAAGAAATACTAATACTACATGTACATAGGTTTAATGATAACATGAACTTCAGTGGGCAAAATTCTTAAGGTCAAGTCTTATTCTCAAATGTTCCTTGTTAATCTGTTAAATACATTTTACATTCATGTATTTCATGCTTAAATTTTACTGTTCGAAGAATGTAATAGAAATAGAATTACACACACATAAAGGTCAAAATGCTGGACCAACATGGTTCCAGAAGTGCAAATACCAGCAAGACTTGCAGTCTATACAAAGGGGAACCAGTGAAATAAGAGCTACAGAATATTTAATCATGATTGAACAGGGTAGGTTAATCATTTTGGTTAACCTTCTTCACAGCAGCTGAGCAGTTACATGTGACTTTGTATTAATAATAATAATGAGGGTTTTTAACAAGTACGCTTCCCCAAATGGTGCCCAAGGCATCGTACAAGAGAACAAAGAATATAATAATAATAATAATAATAATATTAACAATAAGTAAGACTTATAAAGCACATTTTCCAAAGATACAATGCGCTGCTAAAGAAAGCTACAAAATGGTCAGGTTATGGGCGAGAAGAGAACAGATGAGTTTTCAATTTAGACTTGAAAGTCTGTAGTGAGTTGATGTTGCGAATGTGATTTGGTGAAGATTTCCAGCATCGGGGACCAGCAGCTGAGAAGGACCGGTCCCCTGCCCTTTTGTAAGAGTGAGGAGTTATTAAATTGTGGAGGCCACTCCGGCCGGGTTCGTTGATAAACAAGTACATAACAATAAAAGCCATAAGCCTACAATTAATAGCACTTCGCACTAATGCTAAAAAAAAAGTGTCAGATCTCACTAATGGATGCGTGCATACATGTACATGTCCTAGCTCGGTTTACTCGTGTGTATTGACTGTATACTACTGTGCGATTTGGTGTGCTGATTATGCGGTGATTGCGTCAATGTTGGAATGTTAGTTGGAGAGCCGGATATTTTAGCAAAAGTGACATCATCAGTGCAAAGTGCACAATGTATCGCAGGTAGTGTAGGCGTTCTAGTCCAATTCTAGGGCAGACTGTCTCGGATACACAGGATGAGGCCAAACAAAATTAGGCCAAAAGTTCCACGTTGGACTGCCATTTTTGTTTTATTAATTAAATTATGACTACAAATAATATTTTACTTGCCCAGATATGGTTATGGTTTAGGTCATGGTGGCGGTCTTCTCCAACAAAATGAGAAATGGTGTAAAATATTACTTCCTAAGTTCCGAGTCGTAAACCAAAACTAAGTACAGAAGCCATGGGAAGAATCTCTACTCCCTTTTTAGTGCCTTAGTGTTGAAATGTGTCATGTTTGTAAATAATTTTGCCACACCAAAGTCTCAGTGAACTTTTTAACATAATAATAATAGCTTCCCAATTCCATATTTTGTTAGTATGTTATAGTTAATCAGGAAGTAGTTCATTATACTTACATACCCAGGGCTTTAAGCAGCAAAAGGTGTCATTTTGTTTTATCCCGCCATGAGTTTTGAGTTGGTTGGTCTTCAGGGATCCCACTGGTTCTCAGGTATTTTATAAGGGTTGTAGATGAATCATCTCTGTGCACCAGTGAGGTGTACACCAGTGAATGTTGGTCCAAAATAAGAGACTTGAGTCATCATACAGAGTACCAGGAGAAGCTGTATTATATAATCATACTATAGAAATACAACCCAAAGAATGCTGTATGTAGCAACCTGTGCAAAACTGGGGTTTTTTAGGCAATTCATGGATGCAGCCATTTTAGATGTATGGCACATTGCAGCTTTATTCTGATTGGTTGAGCTGAATAATCTTGCCATACAGCCATGTCACATGGTATGTCCACAGCTCATATAGAGGCTCAGCATGCAAATGCAGTCAACAGCTGAGCTCGGCAATCTCCCTGTTTGATCTCATACCCAAATTTAATTGTTATAGTTAATTTAATTGTCTTATCCTTTTCCAAGTGAATAAGGTATTTTTGAATATTGATTGAAGGTAAAGTATTTTGTTGTTTTGCACAAACGTTAAATTTAAAGGTTTTTTGCTAAGTAATCAACTAAAGAAAAAATAATTCAGAGTTTAATTAATTGTATCGGTTAATGGTCAAGCCAACCTCATTCCCAGGGATGATCAATCTTGTCGTGCCATTGTTTTTTTCAGCGTGCCTTGCTCACTCATAACCCCTGGTGTGCCAATACATGGCACATTTTAGTTAGGCATTTGGCTGGTCCACTCGATGGCACGCTCCAGTATGGTAACCCGCAAAAGAGGCATCATGTCATAGAGCAACTGGTCCTCTCCCATTCTTCTTTGATCTTGTGACATGTCTAGCTGTATGCAGTTTAAGGTGACTGCGTAAAAAAACATCATTCATTTGAAAAGGAATCACGTCAAAATACTGGCATTATGACACGAGGGTACTAAGCGTCCTACAAGCGCCATACAAGGGGTCGAAAGTTTTTAACAAGCGTGCAGGCAAAACAGTCACATTTAGGAGCCAATCAGTGTTGTTTTTCAGCACATCCCTTCCCGGGGTTAGTGACGAAAGGTATCGATACGGCACGCTGTGGTCAAGCAATTGCAAACTTGTAGCTTTATGATACAAATTTTGGACTTTAAGGTTTTCCAAATATTTATACGATTTATATCAATTTTTGTTAAACTTTTAATTAAAACAGATGTTTTTGAAAATATATGGTTTGGTGAATTATGGATAAACGTACTGCTGTTAAACAGTGTTAAATTTTTTTATCACGGTAAAATACAAGAGGAATATTTATTGTCAAAAACATTTATATCGTTGCATCAGTGTACAAATGTAGAATCGTGAAAAAAAATAAATAAATGAGTTGCATGTAAGAACTAGAAGGCATATGCCATGTGACACGACCAAAGAAGCACCTGTGTCCATTGATCAAATGGTGCTGATCCATCATGTAACACATGTCATGCAGAGTCATGCCCAAAGTCGGACAGTGCGGTTACACGTGTTGAACTATTTAACTCTAGATGGAAACAAAAACAGCCCTGCAAGCTTTCTGAAACCACCTCAGATCGTTAACATTATTCAAAAACATCATGATATGACATTATTCTGAACCGCTCACTGGTGTCAAATGTTCAAGGTATGATCTTTTTAACTGTGGCCGTTTACAAAACCACAGCTTGGGCTCGAGCTTGGGCTTCATCAGTTAAAGAAAAACATGCACTTTTAGTACAGGGCTTCAGCCAGGCAGACGCAGGCCAAGCCTAAAGCCCGGTTCATACTTCCTGTGAATTGGAGGTCAGAGCTCTGTCCTCGCTGCGAATGTTTCACAAGAGTTGAACACGAGACAAATCTTGCAAATTTGTGCGTTGCGAATTTGTGCCGTCTAAACCGCTTAAAATCGCTTAAAACCGCTTGGAAAATGGCGTAAGAGTACTGACCTTCTAGCACTGAAGAGACAATATTACGTATATATTATATATATATAAGCTATGGATAATTTTCCAGAAATAATTGCAAATTAATTGTGAAATACAGCAAAGTGAAATCTTAAAATTAAAAAAGGATGCAATTGGTGTATTAAACATACAAATTAAAAATGTTGATCTTTGTGAAATCGTGTTTGTTTCTTTCTACTCTGTTGATTCCTCCATTTTAGCACAAAATGTTGAAAAAGCCAGGCATAACATTTTTCCTACTATAGTTTCATATCAAACTATTATTTATTTTATTTATTTGGGTTTTTTTCCTCAGAAATTTGTGTTGATTTCAGAGGATTAAGGCTATTCCCAGCTTGGATTGTCTGAGGCCAAGGGATTAGGTTGAAATAAACGATCAACACACACTATTTGGTTTTTATAAAATATATTCTTCTTTCTTCTGAAAACATCTCAAAATTATCGTCACATTTACACAATAGTCCATTGTTAATAATATACAGGTTTTAAATGTCGAGTATAAATCCTGAATATTAAAAAAATTCTCTGTTTTTTCATGTATACGAGTTGGAAGAGATCAATTTTAATTGTTGGGAAGAAAAAATAATAATTCCATCACAGCAGTGGTAACCTCGAGCACACAAACGTGCAACTTTGGGTAAATCTTGGAAGAAAGCAAACCATTTCATTTTTTGTTCTTAGTCCACTTCAAAAGACAAAAAAACGAGAGGAATTCAGCGGAGAAGTTGCATGCCTGTTTGCCTTCTACATTTTGTCCTGTCTTGTCTTGATTGGTACTGCACCAACAACCCTTCTCAGGGGTCAGACTGGGTATAAGGAATGGAACATCTGTGAGTACATGTGGGTTTCAAAGGGAAACAAAAGTCATGACTGGGTTTCAAACTCTTCTATGATGAGTCAGCCACCAGAACTTGACTGCTCGGTCGCCATATTTTTAAGTTTCGCATGCAAGCATGTACAATATACAATGTAGTCATTTTTGTATAGGAACATCATGGGCAGTGTTTAAACTTAACCAAAATTTCTTATCAATATAATAATGTATTGCAATTTATTTTAACCCAACATTTACAAGAATTAATAACAAGTTGTGAAAAGTGAGAGCTCACTTTGCTCTTAGGAACACATCTTTTTTTTAACAAAAAAGCTTTCCTTCACAATATAAAGACATTATAGCAAATTCATGAAAAATCTCTGCGGCCATGCACAGCAGCGGAGTTGAGCAGGAAATCTTTGTTTTAAAAGCATCAATTTGAGATCACATACTTGGGGAAAACAATCCTCAACAAACAAATCTGCAAAGTATTTAAATTATATTTTTGTATGTGTATTTTGTTTTTCATTTCATTTAATAATTTTGGTTGTGAAGCCAAGGACTCTCAGAAAAGCGAACTTAATCACTATACTAGCCAAGAACCCAAATGGAGAGAAGACAAGGAAGGAAGTTTCAGTTTTAGACGTGGGAGGAAAACCCCAGAGAATTATTCCAGGAACAACCCACACAATCAAGCAGGGACTGAGAACCCAACCCACATAGTGCCCCGGCGGAATTCAAACCGGGGTCCTTGAGGTGGAAGGCGAGGAAGGATACCACAACACCAACCTGACAGCCCATATTTGATGGGTGTTACACCAGAAAGTTGGGGATAGTGCTCAATATTGATTGGAGAGACCACGTGTCCAGTAAATCCCTCTATGGCAAGTTACCACGGATCTCGGGAATGATTACATACAGGCAGACAGGCCTAGAAGGGCACTGCTACAGACATCCTGAGCTGCCGGGGAAGCAAAACTGCTCTTTTGTTTCTGCCTATGCGTCACAAGGGAAACTAACCATTCAAAAATACTATAAATGCAAGCGATATTCTTGATGCATTGAAGCAGGGTGTAGTTCTTTAAAGACGTTCTCAGCTTGACCTGCAATTGTCTGCTTGCGCTGTGATGGAGCCGTCAGCATCAAGCAGAAAGAATAAGGCTCAAATTAATACCTGAGAAATCATGTGAATTTCTTGGACCAAGCGTCAATCCGGCAGAAACATGCCAATGTCATCCACAACCGATCAGGAATTCCGTGCTGTAGACGCAAGTGCCGGCATGCAACTTTTTCAAAATGGCGGCACACATTTTGACAGAAAGATTCGAGCCAAAGTGTGTATTTAAGTGATGTTTTTCTTTTTAAAGGAATGTTAAATTGAAACATATATCATTTGTAATTTTTATTTGCTTGTCCATTCGGCGTCTGTCATTTTGTTACTTTTCCGCAAACTGATTGCTGGCCACAACTTATATGGGCATACAATGTCACAGCTACACACCTGATTCCCACCTGTCGGGAACACTTCGCGGAAGTTCAAATTTTCCGCTCTTGTGACTATAAATTGTTTTCGAGCAGCAACTGGTGATGATCATCTTAAGATCATCATAGTTTAGTCTCAGCTCGTTAACAATTGGCGACTGATGTGTTCACCGACAGTCTTAGTTAGCTCAAGCGCAGCATCATCCTGAAAAGCCAACTGTTTCTGTGTCATCGCGAGGTTGACCTGAGAACGGCTTTAGAGTTGCCCGACGGAAAGACTTGTCGATATAAATGTATGTGCTAAGCAAAAAATCAGCGGACCAGTCAGAAGTAATGCAAATCACATTACAGTTTTAAATTAATACCTGCTTTTGCTACCAAGCACCATTTGATTTTGCTAAGTAACTTTTGGTGCTTCAAAGTTGCATCCCCCACCTTTTTTTTACGAAAAGAAAACAACAAATTTTAATTTTTTTGATGGATGATGCTTTTTCCATAACGAACAAGCATCAAAGCTTTTGCACAGTGTCTGAAATAATTGTAATATGCAATCGTTTGTACTTGGCTGCTTGTTACATGAGAAAATGTTCAGTCCCAACAATAACTAATTCTAACTTTTACTTAACATTGACAGATTTTTGTCTCCTTCAGAGTCTCAAATGAAAGTTGATAACATCCTCGGCTAAAAGGAAAAAAATATCAAGATTTAAATCCATCTTTACTATCAATTTTACACAAAGTCAGGTGAAGCATCTTTAACTTAAAATCGAATTCAAATTTTCCTTCCAATTAAGATCAGATATTTTGTCAGTTTGCAGCAAGAACCCTGAATAAAATTGCCCCCACTTGATTGGCCAATTCGACCCTGATTGTTGTGACAACTGGTGTGAAATGTGGAGACGTTTTAAAAAAAACAACTGAAGTCTTAACTTGTGATTCTTGCTCGTAACTGTTGTGTCCACTCAGTGGCTTTGCTGACAGCTACGCCCAACCCCCTGTGAAGTTCGGTGCAATGCTGGTTCGACTTCTCACTCTCACAGAAGAAGTAGACTCCGAGACTTATGGCAATGAGGGCGATGAGCAGGGTGAACAGGACCACGAGGCAAGTGGATCCTGCAGGTGGGAGATGGAAAATTTGTAAAATACAAACAATTTCATAGAGCTGCTTAAACGAAAAACATTGCTTTAGCAGTTTGCTGCTAAGTAAAAATGAGCGGGACACCAGTCACAGATTATACATGTAACATCCCATTCTGGCTGGTAACCTTAGTCTGGTTAGCATTATGTTGTTGTGCTTTTGAAGGAAAAGTATACCTTTGGTTTTTGGAACCGTTGGATTGTTTTAATCCTATATAAGTGAAGATATATACAATAAAACTAACCTGTGCAAATTTTATTTATTAGTTGCGTTTTTGAGATATCACCGAAAAATCCGGAGCAAATATGTCCACGCAGGAAGAATAATCCCCAATAGGAATACACAATCTGAAAATTTTTTCTGACAGTAACTCTTCTCAGATTCAAATTTAGGGGCATAAAGACTAAAATCTTTTAACATAACCACATTACTTTGAAGTGAAATGCTTTTCACTATCGAAAGCTGATGTAGGCTTCTAACCAATAAGTTTTTATTGCCATTCATTTTAAGAGTGATTACCAAACGTAGACCTTCCCTTTAAAAGCAACTCTATGAAATTGGGTCCTGATCAGGAGAGAGTCAAACAACAATTCCATTTTATTTCCTTCTCAATTTACCAGGGCCCAATTTCATGGCTCTGCTTACCGTAAGCAAAGAATCAACGCTTACAGAAGCAGAGATTTCCATGCTTACGTCAAGCGTATTTCACAGTTTAGCAGGGAATTTTGGCTTGTGCCCGTGTATACACCTTGTTACTAGACATTCTTCGCTTACACAGCTAGCGCAGAAATTCGGCGCTTGCAAAATAAGCGGAGAATGGTGACCGTAAGTGCGGAATTCGGCTGTAAGCAGAGCCATGAAATTGGGCCCAGGAATTATCTCCCGGAATCAAACTGAATCAGCAATTCTAATGATGTAATCTTAATATATTTTAAGTGTTGAATTTGCTTACCTGATTTGCTTGGAGCTGGTTTGTGTTGCACACCGTTGGCCTTTTGTTGAGATGCTGTCACAAAAAAAGCAGCCAAGAATAATAACTCCTTATTGAAATGGTTCTGACGTACAACAACAGCATACAACGCCATCAAACACAAGCTTGTAATAAGTGCCAATCAATTGAAAAGAGAGGCAAAATGTTTAAATACTGAATGCACGCGAGTGCATTGTTGCAGAATACAATCACTAGGTAAAATGGAAAAGCCAGATTTGATCGCGTGATTAACGAAATGCATTCAACATTTGTTTTACATAACTCTGACATAGATCCTCGTCAACTGAAATTGTTTTTAAAATAAATAGATTTTGCGTTTAACATAGAAAAATTTACTAGAGCAGGGCTTGAACGTGGGACCTCCGGATTACTGTGCTGGTGCTCTACCAACTGAGCTATCTATGGGAGCAGTCCTACACGAGTGAATACGTGCATTAGTATTTTTAACATTCCCATGAAACGTTCCTGCGGTACACTGGAAGGGTCCATAAGCATGCGCCGGAATACTTATCCGACCCAATTAGAACATTCCAATTGTTCCGACTTTTGAGATGCTTTTTAAATCTGCTGCCACCTAGTGTCCCCAAAAGTCTCCCATTTCTATCATTAGAGGAACAGACACTGTGACACCAACCTTTTGCCATCTTCCTCTCCTTCTTCTCTTCCTTCCTCTTGTTGGCTGCCATGGCTGCCTCATACTCCTCCTTCTTCTGCTGTCTCTCAAGTTGCTTCTGGAGTTGTTTCTCTTTCCTCAGGGCTTCTAACTTCTTCTCTCTGTCTGCTTGTTTGGCTGCAGCTCTCTCTTCATTGACAGATAAAAAGCGTAATTGAAACACAGCACTTTCAGAACTCAAACTTGGTGTCTGGGTTATTTGTATTAGTTCACTCACATTCTAATTGTGGCCCACAGGCCAAATTACTAGAAAGTTACAATATAAAAACCATGAAATAGTACATTTAAGGATACGGAAAAAAATACTAAAACACTGCAAAAAGTCCTTAGAATGAAAAGGTGAGAAAGTTATGGTCCTGCCATAACAAATAACCCCTTTAAAAAAAAATCAAATTATTTGAAAAAGTTTACACCCAAAAGTTGTATAAAGAAAACATTAATGCTAAACAGGGATGGTCGAACCACCATTTAAAAAAAAGTTTTAAAAAACCAAAATAAATACATATATAACTCGCCAAAAATACACAGTTTTACAAATGCACACAATTCAGAGTTTAATAAATCAATGAAATGTGGAATCGGGGCACTTTTTGAATCGATATAAATAATAATAATAAAGACATTTGTAAAGCGCCTAATGCATAAGCCTCTAAGCGCATAAAGAGAACAATAAAATATACAAAGAGTGAAAGAAACAATTACAAATAAGCAGATTACAAATAAGCAGCTTCAAACAAATGTGTTTTTAACAGAGACTTAAAACAGTGTAAAGAACTAGCCTGGCGAATATGCACAGGAAGACCATTCCAAAGAAATGGTGCGGCGTAAGAAAATGATCTGTGGCCATAAAAAATAGAAGAAGCTCTTGTAGATGAAAGCAATGACTGTTGAGATGAATGTAAAGTCCGAGTAGGGGAATAATGGTGAACAAGTTCAGATAAATAAGCAGGAGATTGACATGTTTGAGCTTTGAAAGTTAACAAAAGAATTTTATAAATTGTACGAAACTTAACTGGGAGCCAGTGCAATTTCATTAGTACTGGTGTAATATGGTGAGAACGAGGCAAGCAAGAAACGAGGCGAGCGGCAATGTTTTGTACACGTTGAATTTTAGCAAGATCTTTATCAGGGAGTCCATACAGAAGAGAATTGCCAGAATCAAGTCTAGTTGTGACGAAAGCGTGAACAAGACGAAGAGTAGTAGCTTCATCCAGGTAGCGGCGAATCTGTGCTATTTTTCTGATAGCCATGAGAGCTGCTTTGCAAACATTATCAACATGTCTACTCATGCACAATGAAGAATCCATAATTACACCGAGGTTGCGGGCAAATTCAGATGGTTTAATAACAGACTGGGCAATATGTAAGTTTGGCGGAGAAACCTTTTTTGTGAAACGAGATCTTAAAAATAAGATCTCAGTTTTGGAGTCATTCAGAGCGAGTTTGTTGGACAGAGCCCAAGATTTGACATCTTGAATGCATAATTCAACTTTAGCAATGGCAGAAGCGCGATCAGCAGGGTCAAATGTAACGTAAAGCTGGGTATCGTCAGCATAAGCAACACTAGAAATACCATGGGCAGCAATGAGGTCTTGTAAGGGTGCACTGAACAATATAAATTCAAGAGGCCCAGCTACAGAACCTTGAGGAACACCACACAAGTGATGATGACGATCGGATCTAGCATTATTGATGAGAACATGGTGGGTTCTGTTGTTAAGATAAGAAGAGAACCAGTTAAGGGCAGTTCCTGTAATTCCATAGCGAGAAGATAAACGTTGAAGGAGATGCTCATGGTCAATAGTGTCAAATGCAGCTGAAAAATCTAACAGCACAAGGATCGCTTCCTTATGATTGTCCAGTGCACGCAAGATATCATCCTGCACACGAATGAGAGCAGTCTCAGTACTGTGGAAAGGACGATAAGCAGACTGCATCTTAGCATAAAGGTTATTTTCACAGAGATAGTCTTGAAGTATGTCCTACAGGGGAAGCAGCGAGATGGAGTGCGAGTTGCGCAGACTCCTACCATGTTTTTTTTTCTTTTGGAAAGGATGAGATTTTCTGTTTGCTAGCAATTGGTCAATGTTTAGGCAGATTTGAGGCAAATGGACCTGCCTTTGATCAGAAAGGGCTCAACAAGACCACAAGGCTTGTATAGGACCAGAATTTATCAAACAATACCACAATCAAAAAACCTTGAAGCTCGTCTATGAGAGAGGCAAGCCTAGTTTCATTTAGCAACTGGTATTTCCATTGGAGAGTTTTTATGGGGGCACCAAGGCTATGACCAGGGCAATAGAGGCAACGGCCTTTGTGGAACTCCATATACTTCCAGACCTGCAGTCCAAACTTACTTTTGTCTTTCTCCAATTTCTTCTGTTTCTTGGTTTCAATGTCTCTCTGAATGGCACTCATGTAAGCCACAACCTGTAAATGGATAAAGGTATTACTTAGACATGATCTGCTCAACGGATACATCTTTTTTCTTCTTCTTCTTTTTTGTTCTATTTTTTTATTTGCAAGTTTGCCTCCAAACAGGCTAAAAGCCACTCTTGGCAAGATGTTGTCATTTACTCACTGAATGGGGCAGGGGAAAGTCCAGTGAGGAAATGGACCGGCAGTTTCGGGCAGTACAACAAGTAAATGGACGGGCGTTTTTGGGTGGTCCAGTGAGTAAATGGCTGGGCAGTTTTGGGTGGTCCCGGGAGTAAATGGCTGAGCAGTTTTGGGTGGTCCAGTGAGTAAATGGCTGGGCAGTTTTGGGTGGTCCAGTGAGTAAATGGCTGGGCAGTTTTGGGTGGTCCAGTGAGTAAATGGCTGGGCAGTTTCGGGTGGTCCAGTGAGTAATTGGCTGGACGGTTTTGGGTGGTCCAGTGAGTAAATGGCTGGGCAGTTTTGGGTGGTCCAGTGAGTAAATGGCTGGGCAGTTTTGGGTGGTCCAGTGAGTAAATGGCTGAGCAGTTTTGGGTGGTCCAGTGAGTAAATGGCTGGGCAGTTTTGGGTGGTCCAGTGAGTAAATGGCTGGGCAGTTTTGGGTGGTCCAGTGAGTAAATGGCTGGGCAGTTTTGGTTGGTCCAGTGAGTAATTGGCTGGGCAGTTTTGGGTGGTCCAGTGAGTAAATGGCTGAGCAGTTTTGGTTGGTCCAGTGAGGAAATGGACCGGCAGTTTTGGGCAGTCCAGTGAGGAAATGGCTGGACGGTTTTGGTTGGTCCAGTGAGTAAATGGCTGGGCAGTTTTGGGTGGTCCAGTGAGTAAATGGCTGGGCAGTTTTGGGCAGTCCAGTGAGGAAATGGACCGGCAGTTTTGGGTGGTCCAGTGAGTAATTGGCTGGACGGTTTTGGTTGGTCCAGTGAGTAAATGGCTGGACAGTTTTGGTTGGTCCAGTGAGTAAATGGCTGGGCAGTTTTGGGTGGTCCAGTGAGTAAATGGCTGGGCAGTTTTGGGTGGTCCAGTGAGTAAATGGCTGGGGAGTTTTGGGCAGTCCAGTGAGGAAATGGACCGGCAGTTTTGGTTGGTCCAGTGAGTAAATGGCTGGGCAGTTTTGGGCAGTCCAGTGAGGAAATGGACCGGCAGTTTTGGGTTGTCCAGTGAGTAAATGGCTGGGCAGTTTTGGGCAGTCCAGCGAGTAAATGGTCACATTTTGGTTAGATTGATTTACTGTGTACCTACCCTTTTAGCACATTCTTTGCACTGTTTATCATCTAAGCAGTCACCAGCAGCCTTCTTGAGTCCGCTGTCAAGATTCTCATTGTCCTTTAGGTCCAACCATTTCAGGTTCCGAAGATTGGCGAAGCTGACTGGGAGTTGCTCTAGCTGGTTACCTTGGCAATTGAAACGAGGCGAGAATAAGGGGTTACGTTTCAACTGACTACCCTTCCTTGGCAATATCATAAGGAGTCATCTTGGATCAAACCCAGTCAATTAGCTTGAGGTAATCAATAATCAAACTTGAAGGTTTCTTGGCCTCCTGAAGATTATGCAACTTTGAAGTTTGATATTTCACCTAAAAAAAATGAGGAAACATCCTCACAGGACACAACACAATATTTTTTTACTCAAATATTACAAGAAACTAGAATGAGCTGTTGCAAACTACTTACCAACTGGAAGGACCTATGGTATAAAAGCAACGAGCTGTTAATGGCCAAACCTTTCGACCCTAGCATGGCCTGCAGTTTCGACCCTTTCAAGTCTTTCTCGAATGCTAAATGTTTTTTGGGCATTTAGCCTTCAAGACAGATTCTGCTAAGGTGGAAAACGTCAGGCTTTTAACTACTTTTTCAAAAATAACAGGACAACAAAAAACTGGGTAGTCTAGGGGTTACGACTTCTGCTTGTGGGGGTCATGTGGGGGTCGCTGGTTTGAGTACCTCCCCCCCCCCCCCAGTAGTACATGTAAGCTTATGGATTCAGCACCGAGTATACAGTGCTTATCAACATCAGTGTAGGGTATTTATTTAAAGCACAAAAACAACAAAATCAGACAGGGTATAATCAGCTAAGAAATTGCATGTCTTCCATGGCTAACATTGTCAATCAGAATTCTCTCTTAACAGTGGTCCACTGGCCAAATGCCAGTTAAAACACCCGAGGACCAGTCGAAATACAATCCAAGTGGACCGGCTGGATAGTTCAGTCTTGAAAAGCATCCCTATGTAATACGATTATGGACTAGGGGGAGGTGAAACTGACCAGTGAAGTGAAAAGCTGACTGGCCCTGCTGGCTAGTCAATGAAAAAGTCAAGGGCTAACCCTGATTGTTGTGCTCGTTAACATCAATGTTTTAATGCAGTACTAAAATCATCAAAAACAAGCAGACACTGTCATTACATCTGGATGGACTTTAGGGAAACTTTGTAACAATTCTGAACAACCACTGTTGCCAGATTGTACTGCATGATATGATCATTACAGTTTGCGAAAAAGACCCAATCAAAGATAATGTCCCAGGACTCATTCTTACCAAGAAGATCAAGGCGCTGAAGGTTGCAAAAGTCCCCAAAGTTTTCAGGGAGGGAAGCCAGGTGATTTTTACTCAGGTCGAGCTTCACGACGTGAGTCAGCGTGGAAAAATTGTCCTACAGAAATGGAATGGGGGAAATAAAAAGTCAATGAATAAAGGAAAGTGTGACATTTGTTATGACATCGCATATATGAGACCCAGTAAGGTAAATACCGGAACTTCACCGCATTCACCATAATGTGTAATGGCCATCAAAAGGGTAAAAAATTGACCTCAGGAACCAATTGGAGATTTTTATGTCAACATAAAAAGTATTTTCTCAAAAATTCTAGAAATAAGAAAAAATTCTAAAACGTTACCAGGAACAAGTGTTAATTTTTATGACAAATACCCAAATCTTACTAATGAAAATTAGGTCAAAGTTATGCCATGGGAACCAGTCAGATCACACTCTGTTACGCCATGACAGATTTCAGTTACTTCCACCAATCGTTTTACTCACCGTTAGATGTTATTTGTTTTAGAAAACAACAAATGTTGACGCATCAAAATATTCCGAGAACCATATTTCTGATTCCTGAGACCAGTGTCAACTCCACTTATTATGAACTTGCCCAAACCAGACCAACAATCCAATACAGTAAACTTGAAGTGGTACATGTATGTACCCATTTTAGACCCAAACAATGCCTGTCCACATACATACGCTCTCAAAACTCTTGCCCACCAACTGGAATAATTTACTGATCTAGCAACACACACAGTCAACCAGCCCCTTTCCCCCCCCCCCCCAAACCCCCTCCCCTCCTTTTGTTACCCTCCTCTCTGTTTAGCCTCCTGCTTTCTCTGTGTGCTTTCATCTCTATCATCTATTTCCACTTGACTGCTTTTGTTACATCAGTATACCTGTTTTTGTTTGTAGTCTTGTCGTTTAGCCTTTGAGAAAGACTCTGCTAGGGTCGAAACGTCAGGCCACTAACTATTTTTTGCAACACACACAGTAGTTACAGACCTGTCCCAATTATAGACCACAAAATGTAAATTTTGAGTTTTGACAGGCGTTGAATTTTATATATAATATTCAAAGCCATTTCCATTTTGCAAAAGACACTTTCAATGGAAAATCTAATTTTAACTCTTTTCAGTGCCCGCTGTTTTTTGCATTTTGAACCTAAAATGCCAAGTTATTTGAGGTTTTTCAAAATTCTGTAGGCCTATAAAAAAAATAATACTGAGTCTTTCTCGCCAAACAAATGTATCTTGCTGATTTGTGTTGCCTTGGTACATCCAAAGTTAATTAGTATAGTATTTCTTGAGTGATAATGCCCTCTCGTGACATGTATATTATGGGTCATACATGTACAATTGAGTACATAAAAAAGATTGTACATATGTACGATAATGGCACTTTCAGAATACATAAAATAGACCGTACATGTATGAGACCTTGGCACTCAAAGAGGCCTCCGTTAGCCTTTTGAGATATGGTGGTCACTATAGGCATGAACCGTTTGGTGGGTATAGGGCAGACCACTTTACCCTAACTTAATACTATAATGTCATAGCGCTATGTCCACCATATTTCAAAATGACTTATGGCCAACCTCTGTGTAATTTTGTCCCGTCCCAACTTGACAATTGTCCCAACTATAGTTGGGACTGGTCCCAACTTGAGTGTTAAATTTGGGACGTCCCAACTATAGTTGGGATCGCCCATAGACTTCAACAGGACACTGTGATCAATCATGGGTCCTGATGCGATCGGCGTTAATTAACAAGATTCTTTATTTCAAACCCGGGTCTCGGCTCTGTACAAACTCTTGTCAAAACTGGTTTGGAATGATAGTATATCGCTCACAATGGACCGCTAACTCAGTGTAAATAGTGTTTTTAGAGGGTTCTGACAGCGGACAGCGGCCTCATGCTCAGCTCAGTGCCGCCGGGTGACATTTCTCTCTGTCCTTGTTTTAAAAAACAAAATTCTAATTAATCTCAAATATTCTCAAGGTAAAGTGGTCTTAAAAGCTTCATACTATGATACTTACTATTATTATGTTTTTAGTTTATTCGTGGGGGTGCTTTGTGTTCACTGCGATCCCAACTATAGTTGGGACGCCCCAACTTTAACACTCAAGTTGGGACCAGTCCCAACTATAGTTGGGACCATTATCAAGTTGGGGCGGAACAGCTTCAGGCTTGCTTTGATTTTTACCACCATCTCTAGCAATTGGTCATCACGAATAGTACTTACTGGGAGACTTGTTAGCTGGTTGCAAGAGAGGTCCAAACATGTTGCCTTTGGTAATGCTGCCTGCAAGAAAGATGATTTAGAAATGATGGCGACGGTTATTGGTTGTAGCAATAGAGCCAAATTTGAAATCCTTTTTATGATGTATGCACGAGATGTTGTCAATGAAGAGGGCAGGACAAACATATCAGCGAGTTGAATTCTGCACTTTTTTGAAAGAGTACTTGACAAACATGACAGTTTGAGGCAACTCTCTTGCATCGTAGTTTGCATGATGATGGAGCATGCTGTATCCTCCCCTCATTTGTGGTCGATACCATAAAAATGAGGTTTTGTAGCCAAAAATTCTACCTTCTTTCTTCATTACAACATTATATTTACTTTAACCTTGGCCAACTCACTAAATTATAACTTACTATTTTTACAAAAAAATTAATTAGCATCTAAGTACCCAACGATAATGTTTTTGTCAAGGACAGTGCCCAATTAAAATTGTATAAAGCTGTATTTTATCAATTTGCTAAGCAAATTTTTGTTTTTAAATGAGTGGGGTAACTGAGTAGCACTCAGTCAGTGAGTTACAACGTAAACATTTATTGCACTTGGCAGCAGGGACACTGTTTCTGGTAACATGATTTGTTTGTGCTTTGCAAGTTTTTGTACTTACACTTGATACAAAGTTACTTTACACTGTTTTATAGGCTAAAGTTTATGCAATTTAATTAGGCCCAGGGGTGGAAAATTTCAAAACAGTTAATTTGATGAACACTCATTAAACTTAAAAGTTAAACTATCGACTCATTCAATACAATATTATTATTAACATACCAAGTCCTTAACGGGTACTTTGGTAAGGTCACTCAGGCTCAAGTCCAGCTCGTTGCCATCTAAATGGTCTCTCAGTGAGTCTTTCTTCATGTTTTCCACAAAAGTTACGCAAATTTTAAGGCTCAAGAATCAAGTACCTTAAAAAGTTAGTACACCAGCCGGCTGTGTTTTGGTACGGGGAAATTGGGGAAATTTCATCAACGTTGCACCTCTTTAGAGAGTCAGTACTCTGTTTGTCCAAAAGGTTTTGTATGTCTATGGAAAGACTAGGTACCAGACATTTGTTAGACCGTACTATTTTGTTATGACATGCAGATGGAAAAAATATACAGGGAACAATTATGTGCTTAAAAGTATTAGTTGATTTTAAAATAACATTCAACGTTATTAGATAATATCACTTATTTAAAATGATCTATTAATGACATAAAGTTTGAATCCGTATACTGAAAATTATGCTTTTATTATGAGTAATTGTAAATGGTTTTACCTTTCAACAAAATGAACCCTTCTTTAATTTATTTGTAAAAGTGAGTATTTCATTGGTTTAAACTTAACGCGATTTGTCCGATTAACCAATGACATGTATTGTACCAACAAGGCAGAGCAGCACAGCTGATGATATAATTGTACAGTAAGGTTCTTCAAAAATTCCAGCATGATGATGTGCAGAGGTAGCCCACCTTGTTGGGCTGTTATGGCTCTCTTTTAACATCGGTCTTATTACAGTCGCCATTACAGCCCACCTTCTATGCATGTCTAAAACGCGAAGTTTTCAAAGAACGCATAATGCGTTCCACTTTGATTGCAAATTTCTCCCGTTTATAAAAATCCCATACTACTCAAACCTACTTCAAATGATTCCTTACATTTGTGGAATTACTATGATACAAGACAGTTTTTACCAAATGATGACTTTGACCAGATGTGATGATTTGAAAACGGCAAAAAAAAATCGTGTACAAAAATTACATTCAAGTTCGTCGTGCCTGGCGGCCGCCATCTTAATTACGATTCTCTGCCGCTGATCGTGAGAAGTCAGGGCGCCCGGCCGATCTGGTAATCTTGCATATTCATTAAATTGGCCAGTTTCCAGCTACAGCGCCGCGCAAAGCACCTTATACATATTCATGACTTACAGATCTATCTGTGCGTTCGAGCGCCGCAAGACGTCAACTCATGCATATTCATGACTTGCCGTGCGTGCGCAAGGCCAGATCAGCCGGGTGCCCTGACTTCTCACGATCAGCAGGCAGATAATCGTAATTAAGATGGCGGCCCCCAGCCACGACGAACTTGAATGTAATTTTTGTACACGGTTTTTTTTTGCCGTTTTCAAATCACCACATCCGGTCAAAGTCATCATTTGGTAAAAACTGTCATGTATCATAGTAATTCCACAAATGTAAGGAATCATATGAAGTAGGTTTGAGTAGTATGGGATTTTTATAAGTGGGAGAAATTTGCAATCAAAGTGGAACGCATTATGCGTTCTTTGAAAACTTCGCGTTTTAGACATGCATAGAAGGTGGGCTGTAATGGCGACTGTAATAAGACCGATGTTGAAAGAGAGCCATAACAGCCCAACAAGGTGGGCTAGTGCAGAGGCAACGTGAACGAAATGTTTACTTCGAACTAACCATTTTTCCGACTGAGAGTAATATTGTGTAACTATAATTATGCTGTGATGATATGCATAGGTGTTTGTCAGTGAAAAGGTATCAATTAAGTAATAAACAATGGTAAGTATGACAACATCGCTTTTCTCTCTTAAGTTAAAGTGTACTGTTTGAGTGTTAATGTTAATGGAGAATACATAGCACCTAATTCGTGATAAAACAAAATGACACTGCACATCAGCAGTCAGACAGAGTGTCACTCACTGTATCAGCACGACACTGTGTATGTAACATATCTACACACATTCTTGACACACAACAATCAACACCCTGGCCTATGTGACCTAATTGTATCGTTAAATAATACACATGTTAAATGAAAATGACTGAAGTCGAGATGATTGATGGTAAAGTCTAAAGAAATTTTTTAAATAGAACTTGAATTTGAATATTCAGATGTTGAAGATCTGAAGATGTACTTTATTTAGTTTAATTAATGAGAATTACGTAAACTTTTTTCATATTTTTTATTAATTCATTATTTGATTTTATTATTATAACTTTAATGTGGCAAACTCACTGGCATGACTGGCATGACTGGGAGTTTGCCCATCTTGAGGTTGATGTACAAAACCTTGCCTGAACCAAAGTGACGAAACAACTCTCTCTATTCTGAAGAATTATTTCAAATTCATTTAATTTCAATCATTGAATCCGGCATTATTCAAATATGACTTGCAAAATAATGACTTATAGACTTTATGCACATGACGTCATTTCAGTAGGGCACCCTCGCCTAGAGGTCAAAAGGAGGTTGTTCATTGGCCAATCCTGTGCACCGCGCGCACAAATCTGTGCGCTTCGATTGTTTCGTCACCGTTTTACCTCTAAGATGGCGGTTGAATGACGTCAATGCATAAGGTCTATTGTCTAACTCACAGTACTCTTGTAAAACTATTAGCCCCCACTAGTCTATAATGTAAATAATGTACCACAACTATATGAACAATATTAATTCAATACGTTTACTGACTGCCTGAATATGTTTCTAAATTAATAGAGGAATTAATACTGTCCCCTACATGACAATAAACTTTCATCACATGCTGCTATTCTCTCTACTTACAGGCTGCCAGGTACCTTGCACAGATTATCGTTCTAGGTGGGCAAGTAGTGGGTAGGGCGTTCACAAGGGCCCTCCGTCAAGAATTCCAAGGTAGAGTATTTCAATATTGAACTTCTAAGAGTGATTTGCCAGTTAACGGTGAGATGGTCATTTGCTTAAAAGGCTTTAGTTTTTGAGAAAGGAGTAAAACAAGTAGTTTTGATCTCGCAAGGTTTGAAGTGGTGGTATACGGTTATGCTGGAAGAAAATAGTTATAATTTTATTTATTTATTTTGTTTTTAGTTTGTTTGTTTATTTAGTTTTGTTCTTTTTTGGGAGGGGTGGAGTTGTGTTAAAATTATTGTTCTGAAATGATAATTTTTATTGACTGTAACAACAAAAGATTAGCACAATTTTTGACTCGTCCCTTTTCGTCTGATTTCAGCGAGTCAGCAAGCAGCGAAGCGCGCTGGAGGAGGCAAGGAGGGCGCCAAGTCGGCGGCCAAGGACAATCTCTCAGGGATCACCTTACAAGAATCTATGCAGATACTCAATGTCTCCAAGCTAGACGCCCCGACCATTGAGAAGAACTTTGAGCATTTATTCAAAGTGAACGACAAATCTAAAGGGGGCTCATTCTACTTACAATCAAAGGTATGTCTGTCTTGGTTACGGCATGTCTGTTTAGAAGCCACACAGTAAGCCTCATTTAACTCAGGATCAGAAAGACAGATGGCATACAATACGCAGACCCTTGTCGTGGTTTTTTATTTGTCTTGTCGAATTCAAGTGTGGATAAGGTTTTCTGTCAAGGTAGACAGTATTTTTTATAAGCAGTAGCCAACCAAACTTAAGTTTGGGTACACTCTGATTTGTGTTATTGATTGTTAACGTTGGGATTGAACAGGATAACCTGGGCACGTTTTTAAAAGTTGTGCAAGCGTTTGTACACGCGTATAAACAATGTCTTGTACCACAAAAACAGGGACCAGACTAAAGCTTTTTAGCTTCCCGACCTTACGTCACGAAGAGCGCCAAGCATTTAAATTTGGCCGATGAAGGGTAGTTTTAATCGATTGATAAACACTCCTAAATAAACTCAAACTACAAAAAACAAGTTCTAATTACTTTTTAATGGAACATAATCACCCAATAACAAGAAATTTAGCCTTCTCATTTTTATGGACATCAGCTCTCTTTTAAGAGAAGGGTTTTGCCCCTTTGTTTCTGACATGGTTGGCTGAAGATTGCACTGCATCACCTTGTAAACACTAACAAGGTGCTATAATCACAATTTAACAATTTTGCATACCTGTGACCCCTGTCTTAAACGTAATAAGCGCTTTTAGATAAAGTGCTACATAAAAAACAATTGTTATCATTAATATTATTATTATTTGAGAGACAATTAATCTACCTACATCTTCTTTGCCAAAGTGTTTTCCAACTGAAAAGTTGCATGCCTGATCGAAGATATTACAGTAACTTCTTAAAAATTATAAATATTACTCCCCATTTTGACAAATGGTATCCTATCGTGGAAAGGATCAAGAAGGTCTTCTACATGTTGAAAAAACGTTGTGACCAAATGTCCTGCTTGCCAATTAAGTTTGCATTCCATTCCATTGTTTTTTGTTATTCAGGTGATTCGAGCAAAGGAGAGACTCGACCAAGAATTAGCACCAAAGAAGAACCTTGACAGTGGTGCAACCCAACAAGACACAACAGATGCACCGCCCCCGCCCACGTGACACACCGCATCACTTCGGACATTTTTATCTGTACAAATAGAACTGCAATCATAGATGGTCTCGAATTCACTGGTAGTTTTGTCGCTGGAATAGAGACTAACGGGAATAGATTGGATTCCTTGGGTCTATACAGGAAGTCTGAATGGGAGCAGCAACAGGGATTGTACCAGCAGGTCTGCAGGAAGCTTCAAGAGCAAACTCTCAGTGAATGATTTAGTCTCCTTTGTTAATATTTAGAACTGGCTTTGAATTAGTTTGTAGGTTTGATGCTTCGTTCTTGTCAGGGCGAGGCAGTTTTCCTTAGTAAAGGGCCCCCTCTTTGAGGGAAATTTAAATCCGTTTGATCATGTCAAGGGGCACCAAGGCAATGACTAAGGGCGTGGAAGAGATCACCTCCAGGATGTATCAGGGTGGGGTGAAGTATCGGGGTTGGGTGAAGAATCAGGGTTGAATTTGGAATGATCCTAATGCGTAATGACATGAAAGGTTGCCCTCCACCTGGGAAGGTTGCAGGGTCAATGTGCTATTTTCTTTAGGGGCGCGGCCCGGCCCCCCTTTGTGCTAAAATGAAACATACAAGCAGGATTGCAAGTACATGGACAAAACCACAATATATAACTAATATTGTGAAAGTATCAAGAGTTTTGCAAGTGATCACTTCTTGAAATTCTTCCTGCTGTGATTTCACAAAGCAATCTATAATTTTACCAAACGGAATGGTTTGTTTGTTTGAAATAAAGGGGTATGAATGATACACAAAATTTGAAATACTTTGTGTCTTTGTTTTCTTCGGAAATTTGGGCGGCTATAAGAAACTTTATATTTAGAAGAGTCACATTTAAATCAAATCACAAATCAGTTTTTTCTGGATAAAATTTAATCATCTTTATTTGATCTACATTATAAATAGTTGAAATACAACACAAAGTAAAGTATGTACGTTGAAACAAAAACCCAACTCTAGACAGTACAAAAAGAAACTCGGTTTCATTCATGGATTAAAGGGGGATTTCGTCGCCTGCGCTGGCTGTCATATAATAATGGCCAGCGCACGCGTGCAGTAAGTAGTTTAGAGTTCATAATCCCACGTACAGCTACAGGCCTGCTTTGATAATGGCGACAGTACTTAAAGTGGCACTCCTTTATAAACGAGCAGTTACAAAAATTGTTGGTGTAAAAAAAAAAAACTTTGTGTTTAAAAGTTTGACCTACATGAAAAAAATAATTCATTTATTAGTTATCCAAAAGTAATATAAGACTTTTTACAAACAAAAATAAATAAATAAGTACACCCCCCCCCCCCGAAAAAACAATACCCAAACAAAAGACAAAAGTGTTGCACTGGTCTGAACAACCCCTAAATTTGTATGGTTACAAACAAACGAAAACAGCTCAAACCGCAGACCAAGTCATAAAACATGTAGAAATAATACACAAAATATGAAGTAAAATCTCGGTTATAGTTGAAGACACATCTGGTTTATCAAGAATAGAGTACTAGTATAACAACTTTAATTCATGTATATAAAAAAAATTCACTTGGAACGTACAAATTCATGTACGAGGTAACCCAGTACACTGTGGCGATGATACGAGGAAATCGAACACCTTTGTCAAACATCTACTGACCTTCTAACCATGGACCTATTTGCCTGTAAAGGCCCCTGCTACCAGAGCGAAAGCTTATCTCAAGTGCATGATCAAGAAGTCATTTGAGTTGAGCAAAAGATTAGGAGTGCAACTTCTCAGCTGGTTTTTTCACCTTTTATCTCTTCTTATCATTTCTTCCTTTCGGTGTTATAGAAAAGCTGAAACACAAAATGTATGTCGTACTGTTTACTTCAAGTACAGTATACATATTCTCAAGCCCCAAAAACATGCAGTTTCCATGTTTTTCCCCCCCGCTAAGAAAGTAAAAACCATCATGACATCAGGTAGCTATGGTCAAAAAAAAAATGTTTATGTTGGCGTAACGGGCCAGAAAAAATAGGGAAGGTAGGTAGGGTTTTTTATTTTATTATTTTTTTTATTTTTTATTTTATAGTCTAGGTATAGGATAGGATAGGATAGGATAGGACATTCCACCAATATAAACTTTCAGTGTTTAAATGGCCTAGATTTGGGGAAATCTTTCCCACCATCAAACACTTGTAAATTTCTTCCCTTTAAAAAATCAAAATATCCAGGGTAAGCCCTGGGGTAGGTCGGGTTATGCCAACATAACAAATTTTTTTTAGGTCCAAGTTCAATTTTAAGGTGTCACTATTTACTGGTCACTTTTTTCATTTCATTCTTTAACTCTGATTGTGAAGCCAAGGACTCTCAGAAAAGTATGTACTTTATCACTAGACTTGCCAAGAACCCAATGGAGAGAAGACAAGAAAGGAAGTTTCAGTTTTAGATGTGGGAGTAAAAACGAAGAGAGTTATTTCAGGGAAAATCCACGCAATCAGGTAGGGACTGAAAACCCAATCCACATAGTCAGTCCCCCCCCCCCCCCCCGGTGTGATTCGAACCAGGGTCCTAGAGGTAGAAGGCGAGGAAAAATACTACAACACCAACCCGACCACCAAATGGAGACGGCAAATGGTGCATACGAATACACACCAGGAAATGCCATTGATTGTACACGGTCACTCTTATTCTTTTTGTAAACAAGGTAGCATGGTCTATACAACTACTGTGTTTTAAAAAAAAACTCATATTGATACATAAAATACGCTTAGATACTAGCTTGGAACTTTCTTCCACAGTGAGCCTTATAGTAGACTTGGGCCTTGTTCAGAAAGTTTAAGGTGAAATCATTGTGTGAATAATACCAAGGCATATATTTAAAACAAAATCCATAAACTTCCCTTTAAAAGAGTTTAGTTAGCAGCTTGCAAAAACGCCCTAATCCAGCAGTTGTACACTGACCCATAACACGCCAAGAATTACATGTAGATGTTCGAACCTCATACAATTACGCAATACTTACCGATCATCGCATACAAAGTCATACAATAAATAACATTCATATTATGTTTCATAAGAGTAAATACTGGCAAGTATTGGTGATAATAGCATTTTTTTTAACCCAACACTGGAGCTCTATGTCAGAGCCATTTTCATAAATGTATAGAAGTGATCAACCACAAGGAACACCCAAAACAAAAAGATTTGAACCCTGCTGGTGCGCTACCGACTGAGCCTTCTACAGGCATGATATTTGGTTCTTGTAAAAAAGTAGGACCATTTTATCAAGTACAAGGGCTGACCTCGGGAGACAGACTGAAGTAGGAAGAATATCACGCCTGCATCTAGCCCTAATGTTGGCAGTCTCTCTATTGTCATTTCATAAATGTAAAATGATCAAAATGGTGTGCGTAACACTGGTAAGACTGAACATATAAATATTCATAGACTTAGACATAACTTACATGGTACAAAAATGGTCATGGTAGAAAACTTTCCTTAATTTTGTTTTCCTTTTTTTTGTTGCCTGAAATACTTGAATTCCAGCCCCGTCCCACCCCACTCTATTCTGGATGCACCACTGCATGTACCTGACTACCTATGTACATGCATCTTCAAGATGATTTTGTCAATTGCATAGACAAGTGTGGAAATAATGCATTGGAAACTTTCCTAACTACAATTATCACGTTAAAATAACTTAACTAACCATGGTCCACTAACAAAATTGCTTAGCAGTGAAAATTCTTACTTTAAAAAAAAAAAGGTCACCGGAACGAAATCCCATGTACTATAATCATTGTGCCTGACTGGTTCCCCGCTTAATTGATGTAACTGTTAAACCTAGTAGTGTACTTGGATGCATCTCAAGCTGTAAGTTATGGATTATTTTTTAACTTTCACAAATAAAAAAGTTACAAAAAAATTACTGTAGTCAAAGCCATACACAAATTCAAAGTTGATAATCCAAACATTATTACGGCTGAAACTTGAACTTTCATAAGGATTGTTTTAAGGTCACATGGTGTGTCATAATCAATACAAATATGGTCAATTTAAATGCAAAGTCCGAAAATTGGGTCGATTTCATCGGCCCAGGACACTACAAGGGATAAGCAACATTTCTGACTATAAACATCCCATATATGAAATTTGGCCCAATTAATTCAACATTGCAAAAAATGGTAATTAAAATAAGAATACGCTAACAAATTTTACAGCACTTTATCACACCCGAGGCCATCTCAAAGCGCTCATTGTTTTTCTGCAAGGAGCTCTTTTCAAAATATAAGACCCATTTATTTACATAGCACCGTGTAACAGCTTTCAGGGTGCTGCGGCACAACCTGCAGCCAGTTATACCAGAAAACACAGGGGCGAGAAAATAAATGTTTACAGATCTGCACATTACTCTGTGCATGCTTTTCTGTTCATTCATTTTTTTGCTCTTCTAGTTGCCCTCCTGATCACGTTCTGTTAGTTGTTTTTGTATAATTATTGTGTGCTTTTTGCTTGAATAATTATTGTGTTCATTATCATTTTGTTATTTTGTGTTATCATTTCTCTTTTGCTGTGCTTTTTGATGTACTTGTATTTGTTGAGGTCAAATAAATAATAAAAATAATAATTACTTACATGGTATAAAGATTGTAGTGTTGGAAACCTTCCCTTCAAATATTTTTCTCCTGAAATGCTACTACTTTTGAGAAATGAGTCAAACAATTCGTTTTGATCTCATGAGATCAAAACTCGATGTTCTAAAGCAGTGAAAAACATAGGCCTATAAGGTGGTGTGTTTTTTTCTAACAATTTTCTTGCAACTCCGATGACTGCGGAATGATTATTTCATGTATATGTTGGGGTCCCATAAAGTGCGGACACTGGTCTCTGACAATTACAAATGTTGCTTTACGCAGATATTTGTAACAATGGCAAACTTTTGGGGACACTAGGTGGCAGCAGACTTACCAGGTCAAACCGTTGTTCTTGGAAATAAGCGCAAGCTCAGAACTACATAAACAATGAACAAAGTAGCACTCCACAGTCTCCCATTCCATTTCGCAATTAAAAACGGGCGGGCAAACCCTAGCCACAATCTGTGTACCTCTGTACAATACATTTTGTCCCGTATACATCTACAAAACAACAATTATTATTTCTCTGCTCCGTGAGGTGTACTATGATTACATAAAACTATAAAATTTGAGACAAATTCTAATAAATAACAGTACTCACTTGATAGTTGTTTTTTTTCCTATGTACATGAGAAAATACATTATGTTTCGTCTTCAAATACAAACATTTCCATGAGGTGAAAAAAAAATTTCCCAATGTAACGTTCTAATGGAATACCATATACAATTTCTGTACAAACTTACAGAATTAAAACAATTATTATTTATTTATTGTATTTATTGATTTTAATTATTTTCATAATGGGATTCAGCAATACAACCAATCCTGTCAATCATAGTTGTCCCTCAGGTCTAAGAGCAAGAACTCAAACGCAAAGGTCAAACATTAGAGAATCAAAGTTTCAAATTTCAAATTTCAAGGTAACAATTCCACTGACCAGACGGAAACAGAATCTAATCTTGAGGAAAAATGCAAACAGCAATGATTGTTCGTCTACGTTTATATGCTTGACGCTTTGTAAAGTGTGGATAACAATGAGCTAAACATGTACAACTGGGTACATCACCAGATCCAAGCTTTGAAGGCTGCAGAGTGTGGGTTCAAAATCCCAGTCGTGACACTTTTGTCCTCTGAGCAAGGCACTTAACCAAACTTGCTCCGTAAAAAAGTTGGGAAGGTAATGCATTTCTGCTCTGCCAGCCAGGCTTAT
This sequence comes from Pisaster brevispinus, assembly GCA_023634235.1. Lineage (NCBI taxonomy): Eukaryota > Metazoa > Echinodermata > Asteroidea > Forcipulatida > Asteriidae > Pisaster > Pisaster brevispinus. The sequence goes on along the minus strand of JAMKCF010000005.1, from coordinate 15,554,664 downwards.
AGTGGATGACAGCTATGTTTACATCCTTACAGATTGTGAAGGGGGTAACCCTGTTTCATCCCCACGAGTAAGTGGCAACGTGACCCTGGTGAGAGTTGATTTGGGTCGACAGCCCAAATCAGTTCAAGTGTAGCCCTCACCTTGAAGTGGCCGTCCGGCCTTGTGATGTTAAGCAATCTTTCATTAAACAAAAGTGGTTTTTTTTTAACATGTGTACATCTCTTTTGAAAGGAGAGTTAGCGCTGAGAAGCACCGTTGGTTCGGTCTTCACATTTTAAACAGAATTGACATGGAAGATAGTTTGAGTACCAAATCCCCTGAGAAGTTGTTCCGCTTGAAATGTCATTTTGGAGAAGTCCTTTAATGTTGAACGTTGGCCAATTTTTAAAACCATTGGCCATTTTTTTAGGCTTCACCTCCGGTTTAGGCCCCATTCACCTTTTGCAACCCTGTACCCAAAAGCACACAATTTCAAATTTACTAGAGGAGCCCCAGCCAGCAGCTAAGTAAAAGTTATTGTTTTGAAAAAGAGCTATAAACAAAGCAACTTAAATACTTTGTTCCTCCCGTCTGGTTCAATGAAATGAGCTGAAATCTGTTCAGATTTGAGGATGTCTTCTTGACTTTGATCTTGTATGGACGTACCACAGCTGTTTAGTCCCAAGAATATTCAAAGTGAGCTCCATGGGACATTTTTAAAAGTGAATCGGGTAAATGTTACAGATGATTCACAACTACTACTACTGCTACTACTACTACAACAACATGGTCTGATGTTGCTTGTTCTCCAAACTCCAGGGTTGGACTCGTACACGGTCATTCCGGCGTGGCTTGATTGCATTTCTCACTGCCTCCCGTTCTTGGATATGGTTCGAGTTGATGCACTTCAGGTCTGTGTTATTTTTTAACACATTTCTACACTTAAAAATTGTGTTTCATGAATACAAGTAGGATTACGACTAGCAATTGGTGATCTACAAACATTAACATGTACCTCGTAAGGATTTTGAACATGTGCATAGAGACCTAAACAAAGCTGGTCCTAATGGAGGAAGACTGTATATCATAAATTTCTCTTTGCAAAGTACCAGTTGACAACTAACAGCTTTCGCTTTTGCATTCCATTGACACCCCATCCTGATTCAAGCAGAACCTCTGTGACCCCTCCCCGTCCTTGGCCGTCTCATTGTTATGCAAATTGGCCATGGAGAAAGTCGATGAAGTGTTCCCAGCAAAGTCGGACAGGTGTCCTGGAAGTGTGACATAGCTGTAGTGAGGTTGCAGCGAGGGGGAGTGCACCAGGATCGGATAAACGATCACTCCCTCGGGGAGTCCTGAAACGTTACTTGTTGGGGGCGACTGCGTCAGCCCTGAGATGATCGGGACGGGCGCGGGCTTGGAGGGTGAGATGCGTGGGCTGGGCCTGGCAGGCGGTGGGGACGTTGTGGGTGGCTTCTGCGATATGTAGTGATTAAGGTGGTCACGGTTGGCGTAATGCCCGAACGTCTTGACGTGCTTCCGTAGGGAGCTGGGGTCAGTGTAACGTTTGTCACAGCCGGCTACTTTACAGAAGTAAGGCTTCTCCTCTAGGTGGGTGCGTGTGTGCTTGAAGCGATCGCTAGAGTTTGAGTAACGCTTGTTACAGCCGGCAACGGGACACACATACGGCCTTTCACCTGAAAGATAAATGCAGAATATACACAAAATTTTAATTCGGATTCCTTCACATGTAACTATTATTAAATCAATTAATAAACCCATTATGGAAAGTAGAAACTACCCAAAGTTTCGGTTGTTAACATTCTTAATGCAACATAGTACGAAACATTGTGGCTTAATCTAAGATGAAACGGGTTCAAGGAAGATCTGGTTACTTTTTTGAAAAGGTGCCTGGACGGTAAAAAACCAAAAAAAAACCAATTACATTCATTCTCCACTTATTTACATCTGTTAAATTATTACATCTGTTAAATTGTTGCGATGCCCACTGGTTATTATTACTGGATTTGAAGTGGCCCGTCACCACGCATGCTCAGTGGTCTAGTAGAAACACATCCGCTCGAATGGCAAGGGTCATGGGTTCGAATCCCATCCAAGTAGCATGCTAATGGATTTTTTTTCTTTCCGCAGAACTCTGTAATGAAGTATGCAGTGCTTTTATCACACATTGGTGTAGGGTAAAAAGCCTAAATATTTTTCTTTATCCCAATGCAATTACACCGTATCACATCTATCAAACACACCTCAAAATCTGTTTTGAATTTGCTGAAAGTTCACTTTGTTTGAGAAAGCTTTCTGTTTAAAACTCGTCGAATCTTTTGAAAAAAATGGGCAAAAATTAAAACCTCCGCCTGGAAAAGCCATGGAAACTAAAAATTTAAGAAAAGATAAAATAACAATTTATTCAGCCAATGTTAAAAAAGTTAAAATCCATAGCATCAGAAATTGTTATGCACCTCGAGCTCTCTAAAAAATAACGCACCCTAAATAAAGATCATTAAGAATAATAACAATATTGGAATTAACCGACATAAAAAATAAAAAAAACTAGATCCCATTAAAAACACGAACTGCATGAGGATACAAACTGTTGGTAAACCGCTTACTACCATAAAAATGCTTAAGGCGATGGTTAGACTGAAGGAATTGGAAATATTCTGCTGCTGGGTGAAACTCGTCCAGCAAACAATGAGTCTCTGTCATAGGCCCTCTCCGAGGACCTAATGATTTCTTTACTGTTATTTTCTTTTAAGCCCTTAGCCCTCAAACCGCCCTAAACCACCCTGCCTGTAACTCCTCAAACTGCCCTAAACCGCCCTGCCTGTAACTCTTCAAAACGCCCAAAAAGTTCAGCAAGTTGTAAAGTTTTAACACATGCAATTGAAATGCATCAAATAGCCATAGATAGAGCGTGATCTCAATACCACGATGGTTTCAAAATAACACATGGTCCCCATGAGAAAAAGCATTGTTTTCCACCTCTAAAGGTTCAAAGGTCATAAGTCCCATCCCCAACAGCACACGTACGCAACACGCAACCAGTAGTTGTTCTGTGTTACTTGTAACGTATAAAAATAATCACAACGAAAGTTATCTAAGGCTTTCTTGGTGTGGTGGAAATCTTGTTTTGAAACCTAGTACATATTGTATTTGTATTTTGTTGGCTTTCTTTTTCTCTACAGCGCATAGTGACATGTTTAATCACTGTGTGTTATGCGCTATATAAAAATGGTTAAATGTTATTATTATTATTATTATTGTTGTAACTTTCCATGCAATACACACAACTTGATGTTTACTTGTGTGTGAGTGCAAATGGGTTAAGAAGAAGAACAATTTAGGGAGTTTTTACGACTTCATTTGAAATCAAAAAATTCTACCCCCAAAAAGGAAATCAAATCAAAATATGTGGTGAGGAGAGGGAAAAATGATACCAGCAGCCCTTGATTACCGTCCTTGCCCTTGCATTAAGAACACTGGGTTTGGGGGTTTTGTTTTTTTGTTGTTTTTTTTTTTTTTGGGGGGGGGTTTTTCCCATATGCAAGCCCTACTCTTCACAACTCAAGGCATAGTTAGAATACAGTTTATATGTACAAATACCCACAACACAACGAGCACCTAAAGAACCAAGGTCATTTCATTGATCAACTTTTACAATGCTCTACTCTTGGGGAAAAGGGTCTCCTGCCCTAAAGCACAAACTATAAAATCCGGCTTCTGAAAAGAGTAGCTCCGTTTGATGAAGCGTGGCTTGCTCCAACAAAACAAGTGTAGCAACGCAACCATGTCAAATCTGTTTTTTTATAACAGAATCAAATTCAAAAGGGTGTGATACATGATCGAACAAATCTTTAGAAAACTTTTTCAGTGCCTCCAGGCCACCTGTTTCAATTTTTAATGCGCTAATAAATAAACCAGAAATATAGTATGACAAAACTTTATTAGAAAGCCATGCAAACATGAACTTTAACCGTAGCAACCAATGTAATACACCCATAGCAACCAATGTACTATACCCATAGCAACCAATGTACTACACCCATAGCAACGGCAGCTTCTTGGTACCTAGACGTCTGTTAGCATATTACTTAGGGTGTTGTAATCCAACTATTGACTGCTTCTCCCTGTGTTCACGCCCGTTTCAACCATAGCACTCGAGGCAGTCATTATTTGTCTGTTAGTCAATATTTATAGATCAATGGCAAATATTACAAGTCCTGTACGCTGTCTGAAAACCCAAAATAGCGAGCAAGACCATAGTTGTGTAACAAGAGCATGGTGGTACCCACCCCCCCCCCCTCTCTCTCTCTCTCTCTCTCTCTATTGTATCTTCATTGTGTGCTAGGGCTCTCAGTAATTCTTTCAATTTTTTTTTTTTTTTTTTTTTTTTTTGGGGGGGGGGGGGGACTTCTGTCCTAGAGGAAAATAGTATGTTCAAGCACGGGAATATAGAGGGCTGGGGGATAGCCTTATTGAGCATGGTATATTTCAGAAGCTTGACAACCTACCTGTATGGGATCTGTTGTGTATCTTGAGGTTTTCTAACCTGGAGAAGGACTTGTGGCATATAGGACACTGGTGTGGTTTTTCGTTTGTATGCGTTCTGACATGGATCAACATCTTATACCTGGAAAAACAATCAGCGTCAAATCATATTTCAAAAATGCAAACGCCTGTAATTTTAGTCTAAAACCTTACTGATTAGGAAGTTCATACTAGAACCATGTTTTTTCCTGTGTATTATTTCTCTCTGAAATGAAATGATATTCAAGAAAACTGTATCCGAAAACCTGTTTACATGCTAAAACATTGTGCATGGTTTTTCACTATTTTTTCCTCACTCACACAACGGATCAAGCCCAAAGGTTTGTTATTTTATGTATATGGTTGATCACACAAAACATGAACACTGTCTGCGACTATTTTGACGGCTCTACCCATCCTGTATTAAAGACGCACTAACCTTGCGTTGAAGCCTTTCCCTTTCCGGCTACATCCCTCCCATTTACAGCAGTACTCCCCTTCCACTAGGATCACGTGCCTCTCATTGACATGATTCACTAAGTCCTCCATCTCCACAAACTTCTGGCCGCACGTGTTCCACTTGCACGTGTGGCGGGGGAGGTGGGTCTCGTTGGGGCGTAGGTTGCTCTCCAGGGGGACGGTGACTGCGTTGAAGGGGTGTGGGTTGTCCCGGTCGTCTACTGGGAAGATGGAGCTGTACTGTGACTGTTGCGGTGTGGAGGAGGAATTGTTGATGTGGTGCGTGGAGGTATTGAACTGTACTCATTTTGATTGGGAGAAACCAAAAAGTCTTGTGTGAACTTATAATTTGTACTTTACAAAAGATCTCAAAGTAATTCAGATGTTGTCAAATTAATCAATCCTCAATTGTTTACATTCAGTTCATTCCTTCTTGTTGCTTTAACTGAATGTACACTGGCAAATTTGTAAAATTAATTTCAGAGCCCCACTAGCTTTATTGTTTTGGCAAACCCTGGGTAAAGAAATGTAGGGGATTAGGTTGGCTTGGTGGTGTCTTTCCCTGCCTTTTACCTCTGTGGACCTCGGTTCGAATCCCACCACAGAGAAGAGCCTTGCATGTGAGAAACCCAAAAATGAGGAAACCAGACAATCAGCTGCATGCCTCTTCACGATGACATCAGACAACCAAAAACTAAACTTATTTAGAGCTCATTCAGTGTTCTCTCTGAACAGTGGTCAGTTGGCCAAATGTCAGATAAGACACTTGGGCCCAATTACATAGAGCTGCTTCATAAAGCAGAAAATGTTGCTTAACAAATTTCTGCTGAGCCAAAATTAGCAGAACACCAGTCAAAAAATGTACATACGAAAAGGCATTTTTGCTGGTAACCTGTTTTTAGTAAGCACAATTTGCAGCTGAATGAAATTGGACCCTGAGAACCAGTCAAAAATGCTCACCAAGCAGCCCGGTTGGCTAGTAGTTCAGTGTTGAAATGTACAGTATCACTATTTAATATGTATCGACTAGTGAAAAACTGAAAAACTAGTGAAATGACAAACTGGCTTGTCTTTAAATAATTTTGTTTCCTTTGTCAAGCACCTTGATTGATTTCACAGTATCTGTACAATGAGTTTATATTTTTATTAGTTCATATTGGTCTTTGAAAATGACTCTGCTGGGGTCGAAACATCAGGCCACTACTTTTGCAACTTCATATGTAACTATGATTTTTGAGTATTTGGGACTTTTAGGGATAAGAAACAATTCAAAAGATCATATGAAATTGATTGTTATAAAAAAAAGACAAACAAATGTCGCTCTTCAATCTGAAAGCTTTCTTATTCAAAGTTGAGAAAATAGAATAGACCTTTCTTTTGCAATGTCACAGCCCAAGTTTTTGCCAACCCAGGTTGGAAAACTATGGAAAGCCATCAAATGCAAGACAAAAAAGATAGCTACAGTTTGTAACAACGTTACACAAATATTCAAAAATAGTGTTGAATTTATTGGAAACAAAGCAACCGATCATGGGAGGTATTTTATTTAACTAGAAGTTTACCGAAAATGTTGAATTTGGTTAAAATATCTGTTATCACTATTGAATGTTTTACTAACATTCGGCGGTCCATGCCAACCAGCGCCGTTTGTTTATCAACAGTGGAAAGGTCTATTGGCTGTGTTGCAAGCTTCTTCTCAATCAAATGACCTTTTGTAGAAATACATGAAATATACACAAAAAGTGCTGTAATGACCTCACTTTAGATCCTATTAGAGGCTTTCTCAAATGACCTTTTGTAGAAATACATGAAATATACACAAAAAGTGCTGTAATGACCTCACTTTAGATCCTATTAGAGGCTTTCTCAAATGACCTATTGTAGAAATACATGAAATATACACAAAAAGTGCTGTAATGACCTCACGTTTAGATCCTATTAGAGGCTTTCTCAAATGACCTTTTGTAGAAATACATGAAATATACACAAAAAGTGCTGTAATGACCTCACGTTTAGATCCTATTAGAGGCTTTCTCAAATGACCTATTGTAGAATTACATGAAATATACACAAAAAGTGCTGTAATGACCTCACGTTTAGATCCTATTAGAGGCTTTCTCAAATGACCTTTTGTAGAAATACATGAAATATACACAAAAAGTGCTGTAATGACCTCACGTTTAGATCCTATTAGAGGCTTTCTCAAAGGCTAAAAAGGCTTATAGTTTGAAGTCGGTGCCTTGTTCCAATCATTCTGAGTAAAACTCCATTTTAAAACCAGTTTCTGACTCTGATATTGTGTAGCTCGTCTGGCCAAATATATCACAGATAGAATGTAACAACATGTAAAAAGAAGATGTAATCGCTCATAGGTAATCCTCGAAAGCAGCTTTTCAGTGAAAAAAAGGAAAAGTAGCAATTATTCTCATATGCTAAATGTTTGGAATGAACATACTTTAAAATTAATCGAGACTAGGTTAGCACACTTTGTTAGACACGCTTGGCTTAGTACCCATTTGGTGCTCAGAATGTGGCTGGTGGTACCTCCCCCCTCTATTGTATGCTTGGAACATGAATTCTTTAGAGGATTTTAAGAGGGGGAGGTACTTCTGCAAAAGAGGAAAAAGTGTGTTAAAGAACCGGAACCTACATGTATTAAGTAGGGTAGCCTCTACCCCCGTATCAGACATGACAAGTGCAGTGCAATGCACACGTATGTGTACTCAGTACATTACTGTGCGTGTACATACATTTTTTTAAATTTTGGGTTGAACAAAGAAGAATTTTACTAAAGCAGGATTTGAACCTGCGACCTTCAGATTAACGTGCCAGAGCTCCGCCAACTGAGCAACCTAGCCCTTAGGTTGGCAGTCTCCCTATCTTGGGAAACTTTTGGAGGGGCCCCGGTGCCAAGATCGGCACAACAGAGGCCACGGCCTCCAATGGCCTCCGTGTAATATGCCACTTGCAAGTTAGATTTGAATGAGGTCTGGTACAAACTTTAGAGACAACTGCTATGTCACTTGATTCCAGGCAAGCTTTTGCGGGGTTACGAAAGAGACGGCCAACACTCCACACATAATTTTGAATTGACTGTGTATATGGCAAAATGCTGCCAGGGTTTGCGCATCTGGGGGTTGCTCTACAAAAACTCGGCCTGATCATTTGACAGACAGTAGCAACTCTCTGTCTCTGAGGAATTTAAATTCTAGCAGTAACTTGTGACAAAGCAAGTCTGTGTACCAGACACTTTTCAAATGTAACACGCAAATAGCTCATTCCAGGCCAGTAGTTCTACAAAGAAAAACCAATGCACATCAGCGTTGCAGGTCTCAAGAATGGTCTCATTCTCCAGACCGATCAGGTATCCGGGAGAAGAAAAAAAAACGGTGGAGAAAAGGAACTTACTTGAGAGATGGCATTATTAACTGGATCCCCGCTGCTGTTGGGCACACCATGGCTGGTGCTGATGCTAGCCCCGAGGAGTGAATGAGTGTCCAATACCAAGGAGCCGTCGATGGAGAGATCCAGCGGCTTGGTCGACATGCTTCTGGTCCCAGTAAGTAGGGCACTGGCCTCGCTTACGTTAAGATGCACGCTGATCAGATCCCTGATGGTTGCGGAAGATGCTGACAATTTTGAAAAGTAACCCAAAAAATTACAGTATGTAAATAGGAACATTCAATTGAACTCCAGAGCAACATGCAAGAACTTGAGGAATGCCAGTCATTTTTGACGCCACAATTGAACCCAACTGGGCTATTCTCATTGGAACCTCGTTCCCCATATGCGGACACAAAAATGGCCTGATATGGACAAAAATTTCCCAACAACATCTGCCTTTACATAGTAATCATACAGTATGCGAGATACCAGAAGAAGAAAAAATGTAATCTTTCACAAAATGTGGCGACCCAGCGCAAGAACGTTTCAGAAAGTTAGCCGGCTCCAACTCAGGTTACAGATTAATGTGGCATTAAAAAAAAAAGAGACTGTCTCGTCTTGCACCAACCACCAACGATGTACTTTCCATCACGCAAACAGTTGACTGGTGTCAATAACTACACATTGTGTATACATTTCACAAAACGGATGGATGCTCACAGACATGCGTGTAGAGAGTGGGTGAGCGCCCTTTTTATGCCACCACCAATTTCAAGGCCGGCTGTAACCCCCAAAAAATTGGCATCATAAAAGCAGAGTTTTGAACAGTTCACTGGTACGCTTCAACGATTTCTTTCGTGTTGGTATTTTTTTCCTCCCCCCCCCCCTGTTTCTGATGGATGGGATTTGAGGGGGTGTTCCTTGTGAAAGCTCCCCTGGAAAGTCTGCCCACGATGGCAGTCAACGAGGTCTCCTATATTACCTAACTTTAAAGGCAAATGATACACTCTTTTAATGCTTTTCGCTGCCCTCAACCTTTTAGGGATGTTTTCCTTGCTTTAGGCTGGATTGTTGGGTTTTGTTTTGGGGTTGTTGTTGTTTTATTTTGTTTGCTTCATTTTGTCTTGTTTCTGGTTTCCCTAATCATTTTGTACAGCGCATAGAGACCTTTTGTTTTATGCACTTCATACATGTTTGGTATTATTATTATTATTACTTTTATTTGTTTTGGAATGATTAGCATATCTAGGAGATCTACCGAAAACAACCTGTAAAAAAGTTTCAATGAAAAAAAACCCTCACTGTTTGACCTGTAAAATCATCTCTCATGATTATTGTTAAAGATTTGAACAACATACATTATATAGAAAGAAGCATCAAAATCTAGGCAGTTTCCTAAACTAGGGTAAATACATCATGAAATAAATGAAAATTATGAAATTACAAATTATGAATAATGAATTATAAATTATAAATTATGAAATGAAAAGTTGCTAACACAATTTTATATTAGCATATTAGCTTTTTATTTTATGATTTTTATTGTTCATTGATCTGACAATTGTAAATTTGGAAGAAAACAGAAATTAATGCAATTTAAAATTTGAACCCATGTGCATGTACCCAAAAAATAAATGACATGTAAAACATGCAGCTGCAAATGAAAATTAAACCTTCGAGTTGAGCCCAAACATGCTCTAATCTGCCATATGTGTCCATGCTGATGCCACCGATGAGCTGGCTCATAACAGTCAAGGCTGTCTAAGCATTGGAAAATCTTGCTTAAGTCATTGGTTTTAGTTGTATTCTTTTCAAAGCAATGGGATATGTTTTATGTACACACAAAAATTTGATTGTGTTTCTTCAGTGAACTAATGTGATCACACTGCCATAGATGGTTATGATATTCAACTATAATGGATTCATACGATCCAAAAGCTACATTTCAACCACAATGCACAAACGAAATGCACTTATTATTTATTTTATTTGTTTGAAACCATTTTTGACCGTTTCTCTTCAACTGTATGAGGATAACTCACATAGATGTCCGTAATTATTTGATTTTTTTTCCCCCAAAAACACAAAAATTCCCAAACACCTTCTAAACGACCTGGACGACTCCATATACACACCAACCTTGCCCCCCATGAAGCAAAAATGTCTCATTTGGACGAACGGACAGGAATTAATATTTTGGAACTGATGCTCTGAAGAGTCCAACACACCCTATAACTATCCATATAGGACTCATTTAAATTTGGAGCATTGTGGCAAAATACATGGCAAAATAAAGGATGACATGTGATGTGTATTCCAACAATCAATTGACAAGGTCACGAGTTCAAATATGGAATGTTCCATTCAACGGGGCAAAGCCGAGTTGAATGAAACATTCAATGGAACAGTTCCGAGTAGGATGGAACATTTCATCTTTAAAGCCCCAAGAGGGCGCTGTTTAAAAACAGGTCTTATTTTGATTGCAGTATCGGCAAATATGCCATGGGACGACTGGATGTGCACAACCGCAGATGCCCAGCAGAGTATCATGTACTAGTAAAGTCACTAGAGACCTCTTTTTAAAAAGACGTCATATTGGAATGGAGAAACCAGTAAGAACGGGATGAATGGATGCGCTGATGCCCAGTACAGCATCACGTCATGGTAAAGTGCATGGTCAATGTAGGCCTACCCCCCAAGAAGGAAATATAATGGGCGAATGGAGGACTGTTCTTCCCTTATTTGTACTTGGATTGGCCGATAAATACCCTGTAATAATAACTGATATAATAAATAGCTTTTTAGTGGAGGGGTTTCCCTTTTTATGCTGCAGGGATTCAACATGCAGGAGAATAGAGGGTGTAGGACAATAAGAAGACATCATTATTGTCAGATTTAGTTACATTTTAAAGCGAGGTTCCAATTTTAATAGCCCCCCCCCCCCCCTTAGCAAACATGCTGTCAATGAAATACACCGTTAGTCAGATAGTGACAGTAACAGATAACGTAGTCTAAATGTATTCCACTAGTTTGGTGCAACACTAAAAAAAAATCAATCATATACTGTAGGAAGAAGTAACAAACATGTATTTTAAACAACTTTACTGAGAAACAATTTTCCAAAAGTAACCATTTGCACAAGTTTTTTTCTTGTGATATCCAAAACTTATATGAACTTTCCCTACACATTCATTGCCTATTCATACTGTGCAACATTTACATTTTATATGTGGTTTACAAAATGGTTTTTAACTGCCGAGGGTGGACCAGTGGTTTGTCACTGTTGTCAATGGAACACTAGCTCTGTTTTACATACAGCACCCAGTAATGAGGGGTTGGGCCCCATGACCTTTGACTCCTTGGCCTGAGGGTAAGGTGGGCTTTCTTGACCTCTGACCTCAAGGAGGTTGTCAACCTGACTACACAGTGCACCAACCTGATTATACTAGGTAAGGAATTGGCATCTTGCACTCTCAGGTCCTCGTTTGTTAATCATGTTAATGGGGTCCTGGAGAGGATCTAACAATGGAAGTGAACTCTTCAGTTCCAAATCAAATCATGAAGGGTTAGGGTGGTCCCAAACTACGGAGTTTAATCGATGGATTCGACGTTCTTGTGGAAACACCCCGACAGTTTATTTTTGCTGTTTTCTCAACAAGTAAACTCTGTATTCAGCAGATGCTTTCACATAAAATAATAAAATTTGTGACTTTCATTGTATCTTTCTTGATATTTTTTTCCCAAAAGTCAGCATTATGTTGATAACAACCAATCTATGACCCTACCTTTAATAAATGTTAGGGGGAAGGAGATCAGGCAGTTTGAAAAAAAAAAAACCAGGTGTCTTTGAACATTTCTGAACCTGCTCTGAAACACATTCCAAGAATGGATAAACAGTGTCGCAAAGTACGTGTGACTCATAAGACGGGCAATTTGTTTGTTATATTATTTTTTTTATGGATTTAGGGCAGTGTGGTGGAAAACCCATATGGTGACATCTCGTTGCCTTGGCAGACCCAAAACTTACAGGATGTTGCAGGGGTGTTTAGCGCAGCGGGGGCCGTCATACTCTGATACAGTCTGATGAGTGTACACGCATGAGCGTTACCACTTTCCCGGGCTGCACTTTGGGGTCTTGGAGGAGAGGGCGGCGTAACTGACTCGCAGGCATGAAGATTATCCAATCTTGGTATCTTAGAAGGTGGCCTGGGCCCACAAAGTTCCATCTGGAGATTATAAAGGAAAGTGAAGTTTAAGGAAAGTGAAGTATGAAAAACAAATTGCTAATTGTCCATGACTGTCAACAAATTCACTGGTGTACAAAATGCAGGCCTCGAGTTGGCCCACATAAGGTGAGATTACAGTTGATTACAGTTGGGGATGTGCCATGCTTCTGAACTGTGGTTTGCAGTGGGTGCCCTTTGCAATGTTTCCTTAAAGAACTGACCTTTGTACCATTTGGTGCTCCATATGTGTCATGGTGTACCACCCCCCCCCCCCTTCGCCTCCTACATGTATTGTCTTCATTGTGTTCTGGGAATCTCGGGAATTCTTAAGAGGATTTTAGGGGGGTACTTCTGTACAAGAGGAAAAGCATGTATGGTGACACTTTGGGGGGGGGGGCACCCTCCTGCTACGTATCGGGAGTGGTATACTTTGTACTACTTAAGGAAATTTTGCCGAGCCCCTTCAAGTACAAAGTTCAACGCTCTGTATAATGAGGAAGGGGGTTTAAGTGAGATTTGAATGAATATTTAACCCTTTCGTTACCGAATTGTTTGGACATAAACAACCGCTGGTGACTGCATTGTTTGACCACTCAAGCGTGAAGCACACATTCTTGCACAACAGAAAGCTTTCGTTCAAAGGCCACTTTTACAAACTCCATTATCTCCTTGAAGATATTGTTTTACAGCAAAATAAGTAATAAAAAAGTTCTTCCTTATTAAATTCCCTTTCATATAATCTAAAACTCATTGAGATTGGTCCAATAAATGTCAAAGTTCTTGGTCTTTCTTTCCTCAGTGCAATCTGTAATCCCAAACACTTTTTTTTACACAACCATATGGCGCTCCGTAGGTGTTTGGCATTTCGGATCTTCCAACTCCAATTTGAAGAGATTGCATAATAGCAACCTTATTTTATTTTACCACCATTGGAAAGATCCGATCTCTCTCTTTCCAATGATGGTAAGCTTGGGTATGGAGGGTGAACCTGCACAAAACTACAACTTTATTACAAATGGCCTTTGTGCTCAGGCTTGAGTGCCTTTTTGTGTGCAAGCTTGGTCGACTAAAGTCGCCAATGGTAAGGAAGAGGGGGTATGAGTGCAGTCGACTAAAGTCGCCTATGGTAAGGAAAAGGTTAAAGAATTTTGATTCTTATACTTCAACACACTATTTTCCCATTTGTACTGAAGTACCCCCTAAAATCCTCTTTAAGAATTCTTGAGATTCCAAGCACATAATGAAGACACAATAGGGGGGTACACATGCCCCATATCGAGCACCAAATGAAAACGACCCACGGACAGGCAGTGGGGGCCCTTTAATATCAAGTTGTCTGTTTGTTCAAAACTTTCAAGGACTGTTTAAGCTTAGAGAGGTGGGTTTGAATTACACAGCCTTTGTTACTCTATTCTACCTCCATGCTCTATTGTTCCCAGATCTAAAGAATTCTTATTTGTGTGGTACAACCTTAACAGAGGACACCTTGTCGGTAGCAACTAGCATTGTTCCATTTCCGCTCTTTGTTTAAAAAAGGACCCCACAGGGGCACCCTTCTGTCAGCTCACTAGCGTTACAAAATGTAGAGCTGGAAAATTCACATTCCATAGTTTCTTCCAAACTTAAAACACACTAAATAGTAAAGTGTGTACAACTACAATATTCAATTTCCAATGTTCTAAAGATGCAAGATATTTTGGTGAGCAAATAATAACAATGAATAGGCCTTAGGCCTAAAAAAATGTTGGCGTAACTGGCCAGAAAAAATAGGATAGGTGGGTTTTGGGTTGTTGTTTTTTTAATCCCAGCAACGAAAATGACATGTTTTAATGACATTATTTAAGCCTGTGCAATTTTCTGCATGTTCGTTGTGCAAAACATTGTGCACTCCAAGGTTCCATGCACACTATCCTCATACAGTTGAAAAGAAACGTTCAAAAATGGTTTCAAACAAATTTATAACTAATGTCTATAGATTTTAATTACTGTTTTTCTTCCCTTAAAAAAAAAGTCCCAGGGTAGTCTGTAATTTTAGGGTCGTTCAGGATACACCAACATAACAATTGGGGGGGGGGGCCTTAGAATGGATGATGTCACAGATTGTTTACCACTTTGCAAGAAGAATGGGAAACCATTGTGTCTCTGCAGAGTGCAGAGCTGTCGGAAATGCAGTACCAGTTACAGCGCTTTTAGCAATGCAGTAAACAACCCGTGACATCATCAGTACAGCGGTCTATTGCCACAAGAAGACAAGGTTGCCCTAAAATATGCAGTTTAGCATTTTATTTATCACCCTTGCTCTATGGTACTTTTATTTTCCATTTCATTTCCCTCACTAAGAAATGGTACTGATGACTTGCGCAAGTCTAAGACAGGTGCGACTTTGGATGAAACCCCCCCTGAGTGGCCACACACAAGGGGTAAGGGATTTGTTTCTTTACAAATGATTTGTGCCCATCTACTACTAACCACTCCAGTTGATTATTTATGATTTGTTGAATCGGTTTTCAAGTATTCTCTGGTCTGGGGCCAGAAGTAGTTCTAATCCCGGACTACGGGTTTTACTTCATTGGGTTTTTTTGTGCCGAGTCAGAAGTTTTCAATAAACAAATTTAAAATTAAACCAAAATCTGAAACATGCATTGAACCTCTCGAATACCAACAAATGCTGGTGAGGGATTTATTTGACCACTCAAGCGTGAAGATCAGTATATCTTACAAAACAGTTTGGCTGAATTCAGAGGCCAATATTTACAAACTGTTTCGTTTACAAAGTGTTTCGTTTTAGAGCAAAATAAATAATGGAAACATTCTTGCTAATTAAATTCCCTTTCATAGAAAACAAAAATCAAAGAGATCGGTCAATAAACACCCAAGTTCTTGATCTTTCTTTCCAAAGTGCGATCTGGATTTTTCAAACGCTTTTTTTGTACAACAGTTTATAGCGCTCCGAAGGTATTTGGTAATCTGATCTTTCCACTATATTTTGAGACCATTGCATAATAGAGACCATATTTATTTTACCACCGCTACAAAGGTCGAGTCTTTCTTTTTACAACCATTGTAGATTGGATATGGAGGTTGAACTTCAGCTTTATAACAAAATTTAATGGCCTTTGTGCTCAGGGTAGGGTGCTTCTGTGTGTAATAAGCTTGGTCGACTAAAGTTGCCAATGGTAAAGAGGGAGAATGAGTGCAGTCAATGAATGAAAACTACCGGTGGTGAGGAATTTCCGGGAAAAAACAGAGAAATCACATACCTGACTGTATTTGTGTAAGCAGGCTTATTTTAATTGACAGTAATCAAAGGAAGCCATGGTAGCCAGTCTAGGGTCTTCTAATGCCTTAAAGGTTCCCTACTTGAAATAAAATCAGATTTTTAAAAAGTCATTTAACATGGTTCAAATTTTTAAAAAAATTTAGCTGATGTAGAACTAATGTAGTCACACAAACACAATCAGTGCAATCTAGTTTTCCTTCTTCTATTTTACCGAGTTTTAAAAGAGTACTGTCATTATAATAATAATATATTGTATTTGTATAGCGCCTACTGCAGGCCAGCCTCTAAGCGCTTAACATTCAGTATTACCTGCAAGGTATTTGGGGCTACGTTTGAAGTATGAGACCTACTCCTTTACATAGCACCTTGTAATGGTTTACAAGGTGCTGTGGCGCAATATGCAGCCGATCAAACCAGGAACACCGGGGCGGACCCCTTCTCTTTTCGATAAGTGCACTGGGTTCTTTTTCGTGCGTTACACAACACACGGGACCAACGGCTTTACGTCCCATCCGAAGGACGAAGCAATCATGGTTAAGTGTCTTGCTTAAGGACACAAGTGTCACGACCAGGGCTCGAACCCACACTCTGCTGATCAGAAACACCAGAGCTTGAGTCCAGTGATCTTATCCACTCGGCCACGACACGCCATTATAAATGAAGGCAGTTTGAACATTTTATGCAAACAGCCCCCACTCTATGGTCCATGATTGAAACCTTTGTGCCCATCAAAATGTCTTCCACTTTGAATTGTCCAAGCCATTCAGGAATGTACTCGTTTGTTTGTACACTGTACACTTGTACTTGCTGTACATCAATAAATCCCCACTATATTAGAGGGGTTAAACTTTGACACTGCACCACCAACCCATCTGTAAATTTTGTAATGTTTACAATAGTTTGCAAATGAAAAAAACTTGTGTAGGCCTACTTCTTTGAAATGCCTTTCTGTGTACTCTTCATTGCATGATTAAGGCACGGTTCGCCCTTAATACTGGTCCCCTGGCCAAATGCCAGTTAAAACACCTAAGGACAAGTCAAAATTCACTGCAAGTGGTCCAGCTGGTAGTTTCGTTTCATTTAACATGAAATATGGACTAGTGACAAACCTGGCGGACCAATGAAATGACAAGCTACATAGCTGGTCCTGACGACTAGTCACTGACAAGTTAAGGGCAAACCTAGTCTTGGTTCAAGACGCTCCTGTTTATCAGCTTGAAAGCTCTCCAATAGAGGGCGCTATCATCCACGAACCGCTATGATAGCGGTCTATGGTGAGAGTGCGCCCTCTTGTGGCGATGGATCGTGGGAGGATATTAATAACAGGAGAGTCATGAACCAAGACTAGGGCAAACCCTGCAAGGTACACACTTCAAAACACACTAGAGTCAACCTGAAACTCAACAAAAGTCAACTTGAAACTCCGAATGACTTACTCCACAAACTCAAGAAATAAACTTCAAACTTTAAAAAAAAATGAAGTACATGTCAATTAATGAACCACAAGCGAAACTGACAGGGCAAATTGTAACAATAATTTGGGGTTGAACAAAGAAAAAATTACTCGAGGGGGATTTGAACTTTATAAAAAGTGGCATCCCCTAAAGGTGCTACATGTACCCACCTCTCCTGCTGCCTCCCAGGTTGTATCGTAAACTTGGGTGTGATCCCTGGCTAGACAGCAGTTATTACAGGTTGAATGGCTTCTGACTGCCTTCCCCAAACAAAGATTATTTACAAAATAGGGAGACCGTCAACATTTGGGCTAGATAGCTCAGTTGGTAGAGCGCCGGCACGTTAATCGTGGGGCCAAAGAATGAAATCCTGCTCTAGTAAATTTTTGATTGTTTAACCCAAAACTTTAAAAAGTCTGAAAGAAGACGAGCATGATTTGAAACTTTTTATTGTAGGAATACAATCAATATAATAAACGCTTTCTATAACCCCTTTCACCCTAGTCTATTCCCTGAGGGCATCCACAGGGAGTAACGGAAGACCCTGTCACACCTGAATCGCTTGCCCCTGATCTACCCCATCAAATAAGCAAACTGCAGAGATTAGCCACCCCTACTCTTGAGTAGGGGTAAGCGCTAAAACCCCGGCACACTGAACCCTGGGGTATTCTTGCAACCGGAACCCCATAGAATAGGGACCTAGGGAATACACGTGCGCGAAGACAGTGTGAAAGTGTGCAGGGGTAACCATGGGGTAAATAAACTCCCGGGGCCTCCCCGGGGCTGTATTCCACGGGGCTAAGAGATGCCGTGTGCAAAAGGGCTTATGAGCTGTGGTGGTTCTGAGAAGACAAATGGAAGCGTCATTCAGTTCCACTTAATGAGAACCTTTTCAAAACCAAAGCTTTGGCTTGGGCCCAGTAAGAGGAAAGCACATGTTTTCTAAATAATTGACGGAGCCCAAGCCTAAGCCCAAGCCCAAGCCCAAGCTTTGGTTTCGAAAACTGTTATATGTGTATTAACTCAGAAAAAGTTTCTACTAGTACCCCAATACACATTTTGATTTGTCAAAATGGTGTTGTCCTTTTTTCTTGCATACCTTTAGGGAATTATTTCATCCAGCATTTCACTGAGCAAAATATTTAGACTGAATATGCATTAAGTACACTGTATACAAAATATTCAAATACATGTAGAGTAGCTAAAGATGGTGTTTGAGTAGCAACAGACACATTCACTTTGTACTACTGCACATTACCTCGGCTTTTTTTCATGTTGAGTGAATTATTTGTTATAGGCAAAGTATACCTTTGACTTTTGGAACCATTGAATTGTTTCCAAAAATCAAAGGTATACTTTGCCTTTAACAAATACATTGTAATTCATGTAGATATGCAATACAACTAACCTGTGAAAATTTCATTTAAAAAAGGTGATAGCGTTTTTGAGATATTGATGGAAATCTGGAGCGGTTATGTCCACGCAGGGCAGGAGAAATGGTCCGTAATTGGAATATTGGAATGTTTTTGAATCCCTCTCTCTAAAACCACATTCCTTTGAATGGAATCATTTCTCAGAATGTTACACATTATCAACAGCTGCAGTGCTTCTTACCAAGTAAGTTTGTAGGGTCATTAACTTGTTGTGTAATTACCAAAAGTATGCCCTCCCTTTTAATGTACAATGTAGGCCTTATTTTGAACTTAAACGTAAAATTAAGTGAAATTACACAGTGAGGAGTGTATCAGCATGGAGGTATCAGTGTGTAGGTCTACAGGCATTTTCCTTCCTGTACAGAATTCCTACAGCTAAACATGAATGTGCTTACAATAGAGCAGATGGGATGAACAGGACCATCACTAAATTTACCACTTTCCTTCATACTGAAGCCATAAAACCCCTTTGGGGGTAGGCCCTTCATGGCTTCTGATTTGACCAGTCCATGACTTTGCAAACTGAATCCATGGGTGGTCTGTTTCAGTGCTGCCTTGTTGAGCATGTGAACTCTTTTTTTATAGAGTTTGTTTGCCTGAAGGAACCGGCCTCAGCAGTGGTTTACTTGGTGCATTTCGTTGGGGTCATGATGCATAGATAGATGGTGGTGGTCTGAACATCCATTGAGCATTGAGCAACACTCCCACCACATAAATCTCCAGGCTTCTCCCATGAGGGATGTCCTTAAATACTCCTAAGGACATTATCACAAAAGAGCACACTATCATGGCATGCATTAGACTTAACTCCAGTCATTTGGTGATCTATATGGGGGCATTGTACCCCACACCCCTATTATGTCTTCATCGTTTGCTTGCTTGGAATCTCAGGAATTCATTTTTTTTTTTTGGGGGGGGGTGGATACTTTGGTACAAGAGGAAGTGTCAAAGTATGGAAACATTCAGGAGGGATACCCCCTGCCCCGCATCTGGCATGGTATGGCCTACTGGTTTTGGGGTTTTTTCAGTCTTAATCCATCAGGCCCTGCTGCTCTTGTGATCCTTAAAATGCACTCTCTAGTTCTCTAGAGAACTAGAGGGCGCACTATAAAGCAATTTCATTTCTGTCAATGTGTATTGTGTAGGTGGCAGGACTGAAAAAAGTCAGACTTGAGTCAAGTCTAGGTATGCATACCAAAGGTTGACAGGCACAAAGTGTACACAGGTTTATGTTTTGATTTACAACACGGATAGATATGCACTGACGTCATCGCGCTGTCGTCTTAGAGGCAAAACAATAATTAAACAATTGAAACCGCACAGCTACATATGTACACGCAGCGTACGGAATGGGCCAATAAGAAGCCTTCTTTTGTCGTCTACCCGAGGGCGCCCTACTGCAGTGACATGATCATGTGCATTTATAAGGCCTATGATACGAAGCAATTCCCGCTCAGGTTGAAGTGTGAGGCCAACTAATAAGCAACTAATAATAAGTAAATAAAAATAACGAATAAAAAGTTTTGTACATACATGTATTTTGTTATTTGTTTCAGCACATCAGCTCGATACACTTGCTTAGTGCATGGATTGGAAAGCACCTTGAGTAAGCCTTAATGAGTATTTTGTATCATTCATTTTGTACTAAAACCGATTTGCCAATTTGTGTTATTTTTTACCCAAACATCGCTTTGAGAAAACAGTGACTACGCTGTAAGGCAGAACACGTACATTGTAGGTTCACTACTAATTACATCATGTATTGTATGCTCCAATGCAGATTGTAAACTTGAAGTTTCACCAGACTTGTCAAAATTACCCTTTCATTTCATTTCATTGCATTTCATTTAATTGAACCCTGTTAGTCAGGTTGGCGTTGTGGTCTCTTTCCTCACCTTCCACCTCCAAGTCCTCTAGGACCCCAGTTCGAATCACGCGGGTGGGTGGGGGGTTGGCACTACGTGGAATGGGTTTCAGTTCCTAACTGACTGCGTGGGTTTTTCCCTGGAATAATTCTGTTGGTTTTTCCTCCCACATCTAAAACTGAAACTTCCTTCCTTGTCTTCTCTCCATTGGGTTCTTGGCCAGTACAGTGATTAAGTTCGATTTTCTGAGAGTCCTTGGCTTCACAACCAGAATAAATGAAACAAAATGAAACTACCCTTTTGTTTACTTAACAAACATTATCTCTCCTTGTTACACAGTTGCAGATTTACATAAAATTGTTTAGGATCACCAACAGAGAAAAGAGCAAAAGATTTACCTTTACCTTTCCTTCTATTGGTTTTAAGCTGACGTGACAATGTTAAGATGCTGGTTGTATTTTTGTCCCCCAACTTATTACTTGAAAGTTCAGCTCACCTGCCACCAGCAAGTTCTTTTGCATATGACGAATTACTATGATTGATAGTCACTGTTCTCCATAGACTAGGCAACAATTGTTAAATAACAAATTATAACTGCCTCTCATCTAAAACTTGTTTTGTAAAGCTCGCAGCCAATTGTCAAAACTCAAAGACCAGTCTCCACACTTTGTGTGAGTGACCCAAATTAACATTCCATGAAATAACAAACCAGTGACAGCTTACGCTCAATCGATCATCAGAGTCACCGAGAAATCAGTGAAAAACCTTGACACTACTGTTTTCAAACATCGGATTTCCCACACTTCAATAGAACTTAGATCAATACTAATTGTTTAACTCATTTCTCAGAAATAATAGCAGTACAGGCGAAAATATTTCAAGGCAAGTTTTCCACCATAAGTTAACCATCTTTTTGAAATACCACTTGGTTATGTGCTTATCTGTGAACATTTATACTCTTCACTCTACCAATCTTTAGACACACCCAACTCTTATCAATTGTGGACACACCTTTTAAACACCCCCAACCCAACCCTGTTTTTGATGTATTTATTCATACACTTTTTTTTTTTTATACTTTATACAAATCCTTTTTAGTTTTTACTTCAAAAGCCCTTTTTTACCAGTTGGGAAATCTAAACCACATGGGACTGGGACAAGTCTATGCCCAGACCATGTGTGCTGTACTGGTGTATTACCCCCTGGACTGCCACCCCATGAGGTACTTTCCATTGACTTGCACACAGTTTCTTTGTGTGCTAGGCATGACCTTAGCCAGGGATAAAATTAACAAGCCTGAGAAAGGGGACCCCCTGGACAGTGGTGAGGCAGTCATTAGGGCTGTGGTGTACCAACCAGACTATTTCTGTACATAGTGCACGCAAACATGTGATGGCAATTTTCCCCAAAGTGGATAATATAGGTTTTTTTAGAGACAGTGAAAATGTTGTTTAAATTTACAACAACAAGACACTTCCTGAGTTACGCAGATCCCGTGGGAACTGTTAAGTTGCTATAATTTATTTGTTGTGGGTTGACTTTGTCATTAATTCGCTGAGCTATTTATAAATAATATCTTTGAATTTACTATTGTAAAAAATATGTGTTCACTTATACACATGAGATGTACACAAAGAATTGTTGGACTGATGAGCGCAAATTTTCATCAAAGTCTTTCCTTGATGTTGAACCTTGTGTCATTTTTTCTATGCTTGAACGGTTTGTAGAACTTTATTTAGGGGCCATTCAGAATAGTCAACAAATTTCGATTTTTTTTTTTTTTTTTTTTAAATTGTGGGTGGATGGGTCACAAGAAATAACTGAAAATCAAAATTCAGTTTTTATTACAAAAAAAGTATATAAATTAACAAACGAAAAAGAAGAAGAAAAAGTACCCAGCTGGCCATTTTTACTTTTGTGGCATTTAAATGAGCTGATACTTTAGCTGGAAATGTTACCTTAAACTATTGAACAAGTACAAACATGTACTGTCATTTAGTCATTATTATTATTATTAATTATATCTGGTAATGAAACCAAGGATGTCTCATAAGTGACCCAAATCACTGAAGCTCGCAAACCTGAGGAAAACTGTAAACAGGGGGGTGCTTGCTCTATGTGAACCGAAAACAACAAGGTATAACTCTTCCATGATTTATTCTGGGTTCTAGCACACGGGACCTACATGTGTACGGCGGCTTTATGCCCCATCCGAAGGAAAGCAAATAGCAAAGTAGATCTTGCTCGAGGACGCAAGTGCCACGACCAGGACTCGAACCCACACTCTGCTGATTAATGCATATTTCATGAAAAGCACATGATTTTTTGTCTTGCAATTGCATTGAAACGATGATTATCTATGATAATAAACAGCAGTCCTATACATGTAGGAGCATATGTATTGCTCATGATGTACACATAACACATGTATTATTACAGTATATAACCGGCATGCACAAATCTGAAGTTAGTCAAAAACAACAACAAACAGAAAATTTCCAGGCACATCAGGACTTTGTACAATGTAAAGTTGCATTTGTCAATTTTCAATTCCACAGCTAAGAAACCAAACATGAAGAAATCATCTGATTAGAGCAAGTATGGGTGCTGGCCTTTCGTCAATTTGGGATTTAAATCCTGCATGCAAGGTCTGTTTTTCACTCGATCACGTCCAGTCGCTCAACTAGTCAAAGTTCTTTCCTAAGCAGACAAAACTGTGTAAAGCGTACGTTAACAAAGCAAATATTGGCACGTGCGTCATTTTCTATTATTTTCTCCACTTCAGTGCAATAAAAAAAATAATTATCTCACTGAACAATAAATTGTCATATTGACCAAAACATTTCATCATCGTCAAAATTTTCATTAATTGTGACGAACGTCGCGACAAAAAACAGTGCTCCAGGGCTAGGTTGATCCAGATAAAACTAGCTAGTCAAACCACACAGCATTCGGGTGATTTCTTGTCTACTGTGGTCAAGTCTAGTTGACTTCAGTCACCAATCCAACAAATTTTAAGTTGAAAAGTTGCATGCCTAATATTCCATCTATCCATATAATTATGAATGTATCAAACCACAATACAAAAAACATCTGCGCAGAAGTTTACGCTAATCATTTCATACAATGTATTGTAATGTATTTTGTTGAAAGTAAATGTGTAGACTGCAGAATTTATGTGAATGGGCCATTGTTGTAAAATCTTTAAAGCCTTCACTAAAAAAATTGAGAACTCTAAACAGAGTGTCTTCACTCAAGCTTGTCCACTGAACATGTGTTCCCACGACTGTACAGACTGTGCACGTACGCCTCTTTGCATTTAAACCCTGAACTACATTCTCAACAAGTTTACAATCTAAAGAGCTTTGATCAACAATTTTTGAAATGATTTCAACGTGATGATATTCCAATTGTGTGTATACCTAATAATACCTTTTACACTTGCTTTTGGAATTGTTTCTTATAGTCTGGGCATCAGCAGAGGAAACACAAATTTGGGAATTAGTGTCTTTACATAATACATATGTGTACACACTTTATATTACAAAGTGAGTTTTACTTTTTTTTAAGCATTCATCCATTTTGTTTTCTTGTTGCATAAAATTAAATGAATTTGCAGAACAGGGAAGGGAAAAAAAATGTTTCGTTCAAGATTTCCTTTCTGAAAGATATTGAGAGATCAAAATTCACATTAGTTCTATCATAAACTACTTTTGTACTACATTACAGTGTATGTGTTTAAAATTACATACACCCATGTAGGCCTGATGGTGACTGCTCTATATTCTGACATCCCTATGTTCCGACAACCCTATGTTCCGAAAATTTCCTCATGATTTACACACCAGGGTTTAGCAGTTAGGGTTAGGAAAGGGAAAATACCATAACAGCGTTCTCCCTTTAAACAGTGGTCCGCTGGCCAAACGCCAGTTAAAACACCCGAGGACCAGTCAAAGTTCACTCCCTATTTCATTTGAAATATGGACCAGTGAAAAAGGCGATGGACTAGTGAAATGACAAGCTTACTGGTCCTGTTGGCCTGTCACTAAAAAAGTTAAGGGCAACCCCTAAGTAGGTGGGTCGGAACATAGGGTTGTCTGAATATAGGTGTGTAAACCGGCCTGATGCTGTGTTCTTGTCCTTGCAAGGCAGTTTTTCCTTAGTAAACTTGAGAACTGCTACAAGAAAATTTAACATTTCTAAAACACTGGAATGTTTCAAGCGGTACCTCTGCAATGACCAGGGGCATGGACGTGGTTGCCTCTGCTGCCTCCATGATGTAGCGAGTCATGACCGAGTGGTCTTGCTCACCAGGCTCAAGCCTCTAGTGCTTCTGATCAGCAGAGTGTGGGTTCGAGTCCCGTTTGTGACACTTGTGCAAGACACTTACAACCATTATTGCTTTGTCCTTCGGATGGGACGTTAAGCAGTTGGTCCCGTGTGATGTGTAATGCACCTAAAAGAACTCGGTGCACTTATTGAATGTTGAGAAGGGGTTCCGGCCCTGGTGTTTCTGGCATGGTAGGCTGCGTTAAGTTTGTGCCATAGTGCTACATGTATAAAATGGGTCTTATATTTCCAAACATAGCTCTGCACACCACAAGAAAAAATAACGAGGGCTTTGAAACGCCCTTCAGGTGTGAAAAGCATTATCATTTATAAGAGTTGAGCATTATTTATCAGGCCTGAAATTTAGATAGTAAAAAGCGTCATTTCAGATTATGTTTTGAAAACCGTAATTCTTACAGCAGACATCTGCCAGTTCCTAGAATGATCTTTGAACTATGATGCATGCGACTCTTGCGTTAATAAACATTACTGATAATATTATTATGAAAATGATTCATTTCAAAATAATGCCCACATCCACAATTCCCAGATCTGTGATACCTATGGAACTCCAGGGGGTCCTTTTCCCTCGATAATAGTATTAGATAAAAAAACCAAACACCAACAATCCACCACGGCATAACATCTTGTTACTTATTCACAGGGTATTCTGTTATGACCTCCAAATGGTGAAATGGGTGGTCTTTCTGAAGTTTGATCAAACAATAGTAGAATCAAGACTGATTGAATTATGGGGGAAGACTGTTTAAAGGCAAATTATATGGCAGATTTCTTGTCTGGGTTTCTAAGGTCGTGTCCGGATTGGCGGCTATGGCTATGACTGCGGCTACATTTAAGAATAGGCTATACCCTTAGCAACAGTCGTAGCCGTAGAATGAATCCTTAACACTAATGTAATGGTGAGACCTATAGTACATTACTTCTTCTTCCTCCTCTTCCAAGAATAGTGCAGGCTTCACGATATGAAAGTTACGCACTGTATAGGATTGTGTGCGCGCCGTCCGAATATGTGCGCAGGCAGACAAAAAATATAAATAAAAAAATCATGTTTGCAGAATAAATACAATGAAGTGTGGTACTTCAAACTTATGAAATGGGAAAACACTTAGGCCTATTCATTGTTTTTCGAAGAGTAAATTCATTTCATTCCCATCCTCTTGTTTTCAAGAGAGACACCATACAACCTGACCAACATGTGAAAATGCTATCAAAACTTGGTGGTCACATCACAGACTCTTTTGAGTGAAAACAATTTAAAGAAGTAGTTGTTATTTTGACAGGGTTTTTTTTGTTTGGAGGTTCGGTTTTTTTTCCCGGAAAAGATGCCCTTCAAGAAACATACTTAAGACTTATTTTGATTGGGGTAATTAAAATTTGAAACCAATGGTGAATTTGGGGGTTTCCAAATGCTTTTTCCGGGACGTTCAGTATTTCAGATTAAAATATTCCTGTGGAACTGGAAGATTGGTAGGCCTACTGGTACTGAACTTTATAATTTATGAGCTTTTCCAGACTTTCAATAATCTTCTCTTTCTTTATTTAGTTTCTTTTCTTTTCTTTCTTTTTTTCTTTTTATAGTCCTTACCATAGCTCCACCAATCATGTACTTCAGCGTTAAAACAGCGCAACTGTTTGGGATTGTTTTCTTTTAAACTATTCAAAGGCTTTTAGTTTAATGTGGATAAAGTGCCGGTACTGGCTAAGTTTGGCTAATGTAAGCCGGCTAATCGTTCTACAGAATGATCCCCCTTAAATGTCAAACAACACGTTCTGCCTTTGAATCCCCGCTACCCTCACCTCTTTTCTTTTTTTTTCATCCACCAAAAACGTTTTCAATAGTCATCTTTAATTACTTTTTTTTTTTAAGTTTAGTAAGTTGTGGCTCCCGAGAATTTCTTTGAGGGGGAAATAGTCTGAAATTCATGGTCAAAAGTCTGTTCCAAGAGTCCCCCAAAAACAGTTACTGTGCAAGTTCAGTGCTTGCACAATGTACACAATAATATACACCAGTTATGGCCTTTTAGCTTTGAGTGATTTTGATGGGAAACGTTGCTTTAAAAATAAAATGTTTCAAAAGTCAATATTTCAAATCTAAGTCTGAATAAAATAAATTGGTTAAAAGTAATAAATTAAGAAAATATCCTAGGGTGAGGAAAGAAGGCCAAATAAAAAGTAAAACAATGTTTGGATGACAATTGACAGATGGACAGTGAGTTTGTTAGAAACTTTTTTTAAATAATGAATTAACACTCAGTTTATAAAATAAAAAGTATACTCACATGCTTTTAAGTCTGATGTTTTTGTTCCAAGTGACACTGCATGCAGTGCAGCAAATGATGGAAGAAATGACAACACGCAAGCTGAAGTCGACAAATGTTGTTTCGTTGCTTTAAAGTTCAATTCAAATTCTTTCGCATCTTGTTGGATGATAACAACAACAATACTAAAACAGGACAGGAAAGGCTTCAGCCGGCGATGTGCGGGGAAAGAGACTGTTGTGGTGGTAACCCGTACCGGCTTACAGAGGTCTCTCGTATGCCTTGAGCTCGTTTGGGTGTCGGGCTTAGGGTACGTCTTCAGACTTTGACAAGTCGCCCCGCGTCTTCAACACGACTGGGCCGGCCGGGCCGTGGTGCAAATTCGCCGTGATGACCGCCTTCAGTTGTGAGTTAGTCACTTGGTCTTTGCATATTCTTGCAGAATTTTTTTTCAGCTGTACCCTTTTAAACGTTGAAACCAGATTCAGGAGGAGAAAAGTCACATGTCAGTCTTTCATAACTTTAAAAGACTTGGAGACGTTCTCGCAACACCACATCCTCCGGCGTCGTCTTCAATTACTCCAGACGACCAATTCGTGCTTCTCGTGAACTACCACTCAACCAGAGCAGCACCACCAGCGTTGAGCTGCATTTGATTTGTTGACATATTCGGTGCAACTACTTAATCGATTCTTGAAAACCTGACATTGTACAATCGATTTCACATTAAAACTTTCAGTGTTTTACTCTATCTGATACTTTTGAATGATTACTTTGGCAATTGAGGGCTAATGGCTAAAAGTATCACTGAAATGTGATAGTTTTAGAGATTCAAAGAGAATCTTCAATATACTCCATTGCGGGAAAACATCGGTGTTTTATCACGAATCGATAAAAGCAAATCCGACTGTGGTTTTTAGTGGTACCGAAAATACAAAACTTGTAGCGGGAAATATGAACCTGGAACCCTTTAAAATTACTGCTATACTCGGTATCAACGACGTCCAGGTACCTTCCCAGCGATACAAAAGTTTTCTGCATTCCGTAGAATGGGTTTGCTGCCCTCTAGAGATGAGAAGTGCTGTAGCGCTTTTTATATTATTTGGAGAAGATGTTCATTGCCGTAAGTTGGAGAAAACAAAACACAATGGAAAGGAAAAAGGAAGAACAAATTCACAAGAACAAAATTACTTTTTATAAAAAATTAGCAGAACAAGGGGCGTTTACTCTTCTTGAAACCGATGACATAGTACAATTGGTGATGATATAAAACTGAAAAATTAACATAATATTATTAGTATCGATGATAAAATGTTCTTTTAGAATCTTTTAAAGGTTTGGGTTTGTTTCGTTTAGATGGAGAAAGGAGCATCGAAAATTGCAAACAAAACAATAAAACCAAAAAAATAATTAAAGAAACTCTTGATCACCAACATGCAATTGCTACCACCAATAAATATGCTCAACTATTTATAATAATTATCCCTGTCTTGTAAGTAACTTTTCATAACTGTAGTTTAGCCCTTGTAAATTTGTATTGAAATGTAACTTGTAAGTGTATTTATTATTTATTTCCTTCTCTCTATTAATTAGTCTGGACTAGTCACAGGCCTTGAAACTCTTTACTTTGGAAATTGCTTTTATACTCCTGTCCTAACTCTAGTCCTTCTGTTACTGTTTCGCCTCAAGTATGATATTGACTGTGCCCCATTTTGTTTTCATTCAGGACCATAATGGAAATAAGTCTTTGACTTTTTTTGTGTTATCCTCAACAAACACTTCTTTTCTTGCATATTTTCTTTTAATTTTTTTTTTTCAGATTTGAAAGTATTTTGATGTTTTGTTTTTTTGTTTTTTTTTGGTCTGACAAATAAATCCAATTAAATCAAACCAAACCTTTGTCATTTTTTTACAAGAAGAAAAAGAGAGGGGAAAAAAGTTTTCAAACTTTGCTGGGGAAAATAATTCTTAAGTGTATGTGGAGCTTCCAAAGTCTCATCAAACAACTACAGGTTAATTGTTTTAAGACAAAAGAAGACCTGGGCTCGATTTCACAAAGCACCAAGATTCATCTCGAGATGAATTGCCAATATTACCATAGTGATTTGCATTGTGACGTCACACTTTACTGCGCAATTAAGATCAATCTTAGCTCTTTGTGAAATTGAGCCCCGAGGCCGATTTCACAAAGAGCTAAGACTGATCTAAACTGCAAATCAATCTTAATTGCTAAGCAAAGTGTGGTGTCACAATACAAATCACTATGGTAGTAATGACAATTCATCTTTAGATTTGCGAATCCAGCCAAGCTAAGTATTTTTGCTTGAAAATTGTAAGACTTGCTTTGCATTCACTTTTAAACTTGGCTAGATGACAATATTGAAAGACAAAGACAATAGCTTGTAATAAACGCTGCCTGCTAAGGGATGGTGTGCGTAATATTATTTTGTAACCAGGGCTAGATAGCTCAGTTGGTAGAGCACCTGCACGTTAATCCGGAGGTTGTTGGTTCAAATCCAGCTCTAGTAAATTTGTCTTTGTTCAACCCCAAATTATTTAAAACGCACCCAGTCAGTTTCCCTTGTGCTTTGGTACTTGACAAAAATATTTTGTGTAATCATTTTGAGGTTGTTCCAAATGTACTCTTTAACTGAGAAAGCCTGGATTGATCTCACAAAGAGCAAAGATTGATCTTAACATATTTATCAATCTTAATTGCTAAGCAAAGTGTGATGTCACAATACAAATCACTATGGTGATATTGAAATCTCATCTTGTGCCTTCATTCTAGCTAGATTTCTGCTCAGAATAGAAGCATGGATTCGGCTGCCAAGAAAACCTTCAAATACAGCAAATTTCATTAGCGTCATCAAATTGAAATCTTTGAAAGGTTAACTGTCGTCAGCGCCAGGCACAATACTTGGGCATGGAAAAAATAAAAAGTTTTTTTTTTAGTTTGCGGTAACACCATGTGTATATATCTACTTAGGTGTGTGGATTTGTTCTTTGAGAACTTGACTTGCTATTTATTCTACTGCCACTGACTAGAGCAGGCTAGTCGAATCAATGAGACCAATTAAGAACTCACTCAGCAGCAGTGAAGTTAATAACGAGAAGTCCCCTCGATCCACTCAGCGAAAGAAGTAGTCCCAGCCAATTTTCTACCTTCCGCCTAGATAGTAGTCAATAAGCCAGACAGTTCTTTTCAGAATTAAGTAGTCTCCCAAATTCAGAAATCTATTCCGCGTCAGTAGAATAAATAGCAAGACAAACTTCTCAGAGAACAAATCTTCACAGCAAAGTAGATATTATACACATGGCGTTACCGAAAACTAAATGCATGTACATGTATACATTTATACCTCACCATGCAATGCATCAAATCCAACATAGGACAATTTTACTGGCTGACTTACATTTTATAACAAAATTATGGTTTGGGCTCTATCTGATTAAAGAATAACCCCGCCTGGTAATCACTCTGGTCTGATATATTATAGGTGAGATTGTATGCAAATTGAACAATCCTCAAAACTGGATAAAAATATACTCTTGATGCTCCCTGAAGAAATAGCATGTTATTATTTCAAAGGTTTTGTATAGACTCTTTTCATTACCACTAATTAGAAACCAACCTATGTGATCATAACAGGAGCCATGTCCTTCGTCTCTGTAATGGCAAGTTTGCCTCTTTCAAGAACATCAGACACCCAAGGGACGTGAATAATAACTATAGAAAAAGTCTCGACAAATCACAGGCTTGGGTTTATTTGTGTGTGTGTGTGTGTTTATGAAGTAGTATTTTGTGGACCTCTATCCAGACATGTACATTTCCAAAATTCAGAATGAAGCTCTTAAATGTATAGCCTAATGCAATTCAGTGGATCTACAGACACACTTGCGACTTATTACTTGAAAAATTACCACAAATATACATGTATAACTGGAGGTCTTGGTATGTCGTTCTTCCATTGATTGCCAGTCCATACATATCAAGACAATTTGAAAGGCAGAGAGATCCATGGAAATATCGACTATGGAAATATTGACTCCGATATCAGAAACAAAGTTATAAAAAAGTTACTGGCCTAAGTTTTCTTCTGCACCACCCTATGTAACCAAACAACAGTCGATCATGCTCTTTGCGTAATACCAAACAGTACTCATGGTGTGAACTGTAGTCGAGTCCCCGTTGACCCGAGTCTGAGAACGGTCTGAAGTCCTCCAGCAATGCATACATAGCCTTGGTGGAAGACCTTCTTGTCTTGATTTGTCAAAGTTTTCCCCATGAGAGGGCGTTATCATCCACGGACTGCTCTCAGGACTCTCGTGGGGAACATTGTGACAAATCAACATGATAGGTCTATCACCCAGACTACAAATGTATATGGCTGCTATAATATGCTAAACAGCTCACAGGGAACATGATTAAAAACAAGGAAAGGACATGCCACGACCAAAGTACCTGTACTTTTTTCATAATTTATTATCATCCTCATGAAAGAGTAAAAAGCAATTGCAATAGACCCCTTGCATATAACGTCACACTCTCAAACAGGGCCCTCACTACTCTTGGTGCGCAAAAACATGCGTGTGATCTCAAGCGTACCAGCAACGTTGTGCGTTATGCAAGGGATCTATTGAATTGTATGGCAGCTATATTGTCATACCACGAGTTCCTGATAAATTGTAATTTCATTATGCACAATAGTCAAATTAAAATGTCAGACCTTCGATGCTCCTGGGGAAAAAACTAAATCATTTTGACGACTACGGAGCACGGAATATGGAAATTTAATCTACTTCCATTTCAAAGAGAAACATTTCCACCTTGTTTTCCTTTGTCTGGGAAACATTGTACGAGACCTGATGGTAATACACGGTAGCAAACAACATCATAAAGGGTATACATATTTGAAAGATTTTAATATTTATCCCACTGTTTTTGTTTGCGTCTTGTTCAAATCAAAAACACAATCAGTGCTTGCTTTTTGTTCCAATATTCGTATAATAAATGGATTTCTAAATGAAATCAATGATGACTGCTCTTTCTTCCAACACTCATATGCTCCAAAAACCTTCTTGTGATTTACAAGCTAGGGTTACGGTTAGGATTAGAACCAAATCAACCATCTTTATGAAGTCTGGCTGTGTGTGTAAGTCTCAAGCTGCTTAAAATTCTGGTTTTATTGCCAAATATTAACTTTTACAAAAAAGAAAAGAAAAATGAGTTGTTCGGGCTGAATGCCTGAACACCTAAAAAGTGCCATGCTTCTGTTTTACTCTTACAGGGTGAGGGTTATTCACCTTACATCTTTAAATTAAGATCATCTCAGCCACAATGCGTATTTACATTCTATACAGCTAAAACCAAATAAATAACAATTCATCAGCATCCTTTTTCTGCACTCTATTATGGCAGAGTTTGACCATTGTAGTTGGCCAGGGCCTACCTTCAAAAGGGTAAGGCGAGTGTAACAACACTTTGGCCTACTGCACAACACATTAACTAATAGCTGGCAAAAATAATGACATAACTTAAAACAATGGGTCATTATGAATCAAAGAAGGAATTAAAATATAAAAAAAACCTTACAGAGAATTTCTTTTTAATCATCACTACCAACCAAGGGCTCGAAATTTACAACGGACTGCAGGTGCGAGGTCTGTGAACTTATGACATGACAAGTCCGCTGTTTTTTGGGTTTTTTTTTTTCAAACGTTGACTTTCCATCTGATAAATATCTTTCAATTCTAATGACCCATAATACAAATGAGATTTATAAATCTTCTCTTAGTGCTTGTTCAAGTTAAAACAGTTGAAATGTTACACTGGGTAGGCGTTTTTTTTTTTTGGCATTTTAATTCTGGTTTTGTGAAAAAACAATCCGGTCCAGTAACTTTTGAGCTAGAAGCCCTGCAGTCTTGTGGATTTTAACCCGAGAATTGAGCCCTGCAATAGACTATTTCCCCACCAACTATTTATTGGTTCATTTGTTTGTACTGAGTGGCAAATAAAATACAAGCCATCTAACAATTTGTGTTTGGTTTGCACAACATTGGTACAATTAAAAGTATACAATTTCAGAGATTTTCCCATAACTTACATGCTATAAAGATGGTCATGGGGGAAAACTTTCGTTGAAATATTTTAGCCCAAAATGCTATTTTGTTAAAAATACGTAAACACAATTAGTCTTGATCTCATGATACCCAATGTTTGAGAAAAAATGAAAACATATATAATGTTTTTTCTGCCATTTTCTTGCGACTCCGGAAACAGATTGAGCTTAAAACGTTCACAGGTTTGTTATTTCATGTATATGTTGGGGCACATAAAGTGTGGGTACCGGTCTTTGACAGTTACCAATGTTGTCTGCGTGCTTTAAACGAGTGTACACATATTATGGTAGCTCAGCAGTTTGAAGAAGACGTCCGTCATTTGACCGCTATTTGTAACTTACTAACAAAGCATTTGGCCCGTTACAGTACATCTGGACTTTCACAACTTGGCGTGTTGACATCCACCAGTCATTGCCTACATCCTCTCAGTGAAGATTAAACAAAAACAACAAACTATCATTTGCGTCATGTGACAAGTCCTTCATCAAAATATAACAGTGTTCATTCAGTCCAGGGCAGCGTCTGCACCAACTA
Source organism: Pisaster brevispinus (assembly GCA_023634235.1). NCBI lineage: Eukaryota > Metazoa > Echinodermata > Asteroidea > Forcipulatida > Asteriidae > Pisaster > Pisaster brevispinus. The sequence goes on along the minus strand of JAMKCF010000005.1, from coordinate 15,520,774 downwards.
CATGTCGGATTTGTGGTCAAATCTGCTCTTGTGATTTTTCACCATGTAGATGAAGTATGTTAAAGCTTCCTTCTCGATGACTGGGAGCGTCTTGAAGTGCCTAGCAACAGTCTGGAAAACGCACGACAGAAAAAGAAGCTACAGTTAACCATGAGAATGACTCTAAATGACTATTTTGGGGGTAAATTTTTTTAAAAACAGGTTTATTGATCTGTGATATGATGAGGTGCATCTTGGTGGTATGGTGAAAAGTAAAAAAAAAACATCAGAAAACTTGAAAACATGTATTATAGTACTTTATATAACAATGCAGCCTGTAAAAAGCAAAATAAGCAATTATCCTTTTCAAAAATGACCCTTTGCAAGTACTGCAAAAACATCATCTGAAAAAGTGGTCATCATGTATGCTGCCCTCTTGTGGTGAATGCTCAATTTCTGGCGACAATTTATCAACATTTAGTGTCAGAGTACATGAATTAAGCTACAAAGTACCATATCTACTCCAAAACACCCTCAATTATTTCTGATTTTTGTCGTCATGATTTCCCTCGAATTTCATTTTATTCAAATTAATACTTGTTTTATTTTATAGATATAATTGAAAATAATAGGAAAATACTATTTTGGCTATACCTTAACTGATGTGTGATAAGCACTGTAGGAATTGATTTCATCTAGCAATTCTGCAAATTATTCAGACTGAAATTGTTTTGTGCACACTGAAGGCTAATATTGAGTACCAAATGATGACTTTTTGAGTAGGAAATGTTACATTTTGTTTGGCATTTTGCTGTACAAGGAAAATAGTTTACTGCACTGTACACTCAGTGTTTTCTGGGTCATGGTACAAAAAAAATTACCACTCAGGTGGGATTCGAACTCACGACCCCCGCATTCTTAGACCAGATGTCTTTTAACCACTAAACCACCGAGCGTACCTGGTGGCGAGCGGCCAGTTCGAATCATGTAATAAACATCAGTTACTGCAAACAATTTAATAGATGCATTTATTACATCAGGGACGCAGTTGTTTTTATTATGTGGTTTTCTTCCCTGTAGGAAACAGGTAGCACTTAGTATACAAGTTGCTTATCACACATCAAGGGTAAAGGGTAAAAACCAAAATAACTTTTTTTATTATTACCAGAATCCAAGGGGAAATTTTACAGAAGTAAAAAATACCTGAAACTCTTTGAAATGAATTCTTTGAAAACGATGACTCTAGCTTTGGCTCCGCCTGTTTGAAGCCTCATTTTGAAAAAGTGCACATTTCAAAATAACTCAAATTTCACAGACTAAATCAGAGCGAAAGCTGTTTTTGGAAAAGGGCCATGGGAAAAAACATTTTTAACTTACCTCGGCAAGCTGGGCTTTATTCAGACCAGGTTTAGTCTGAAGCTTGTAGTGGCGTTTATATCTCCTCAACGTGTTCACTTGAAGCTGAAACAAATCCACCTTACAAAAAAAAATCAATCAAAAGTGTCAGTTGAAGGAAGGACAAATTGTCCAAATTGACCAAGCAATATGGCTTCAAGTCTATTCCATAACCATAGCCTGCCTGGAATAATAGCAATGGGAGGGCAAGGCCATTTTCCTTTTGCAGAGAGAGCACATGGTTTGGAAATCTGAAAGTCTGAGGGAAACTTTTGAAGGGGCACCAGGGCCAAGACTAGAGCAATGCAGGTTACAGGCCATGGTGGTCTCTGTAATTACGGGCCTACAGTACCATGGTTAATGCAGATCCATACAAAATCTATGGGTGCACTTACACCAAGGAGAAAATAACTGTTCCTTCGTTCTGGAATCCTAATTGAAACTTTTGATTTGATTACACCTGAAACTTATCAGGCACCCTTAACAAAATGTTGTTCATTTGAATAAAAATGCAAACCCATCATTTCTGTCCAGGGCCCATTTTCATAAAGCTGTTAAAAGCACAACATTCTGCTTAGCAAATTTCTTCGATAAGCAAAAAAAAGAAACACCTAATCTACGAGTCGGTGAATTACCATCAGCCGGCTGCTACGTACTTCAGGCATGTCAACATCCCGATCGGGTGAAGTGCCTGCCTCCTCATCGCTGTCTCGTTTCTTGCGTTTATTGCGCACACTCTGTATCACGCCTTTATGGTAGTCGCAAATGTAAATGTGTCTGACCTGCAAATGGAAAAAAGAAAAATTTTGAAGAAACATCTATTGTTTGTGTGTTACACTCATCTGCACCATAATGGTGGGACTACCTCTCCTACTTTTGGTAAAAAGTTCCAGTGAGTTGACCAAATATATATAACCATTCAACTGCACAGGTCATGACATTGTACAGTGTATTGTGACAGAACTAACTGACTGTGTACACATGTTCACTGTGTAGATGCATTCACCACATGATATCATATTGCAGGCTGGCATAGTTTATCTATCATCCAAAACCCAAATGGGATGATATTGAATGGTTAGACAGTAGGAGGGTTGACTCTGTACTGTGAAGATGCATTCACTACATATTATGTTGAAGGCTGGCATAGTTTCTCTCACTCAAAACCACAGTGGATGATAATGAATGGTCAGACAGTAGGAAGGTTGACTGTGTACTACGTATGCATTCAAAATACGATATTATATTGCAGTCTAGCACAGTTTCTCTATCATTCAAAACTATAGCAGATGATATTGAATAAACAGACAGTAGACAGAACATAGGGGTGTCGGAACATAGGGGTGTCGAAAAATAGGGGTGTCAGAAAATAGTGGTGTCGGAACAGAGGGGCGTCCAAACATACGGGTCTCGTAACCTAGAGCAGTCACCAGCAAGAAAAATGGCATTAACTTGCTGAGTGTTTCACCGATGCACACATAATGATGAACAACAACATACTAACTTTTCCTTTTTTGTGTTTAGAAATAGGACATTTTTTCTCGTATGATGACATACAAGGCCAAGAATTCTTGGTCCATCATGTGTGTTGCGCAATGCGTAGTGCGTAGTGCACAATGTGTAAAAATGACAGTACACGCCAAGCAATGCAATTAATTTCATGTATAAATATTGCATACGGCGTAATCCGTAAAAACTATGTACATCGCTTAATGCTCAGTCTGTTTTTCCAATTTCCATTTTAGAGGATTGAACACTATCCATTATGCACAATGCATGACAGACACAAGGATTTCCATACCGGTGGACTCATTTGTAGGAAATTAACTAGAATAACGATCTAAATTAATTTTCCGAATTACATGTAGGTCCATCAAACCATCCATAATTGGGACATGCATCATCCACCCTCTAAGAAAGTGAATCCATTATTTTAAAACTTACGCTGTGATCAATGTTCAGCTTGAGTTTTCGCTGTTGCACAGTCTTGGCAATGCGTTTACTATAGCAGGCGTTCCCTGCAGGTCTTGAGCACCGATTCCCATCGTCTACCAGGCAACATATCTGGCCGTGACCAGAGTCACGGCTGTCCTCTTCCGTGCTGAACCCGTTCATTTTCATTGAGAGTCAAGATAAAATCTGTAAATAAAAACAAACAAATCTTGTTCAAAAGAAACAACCAGCTAGCAATCGGAACGGTCTAGTTATGAACCCATGCCACGGCATTGTACATGCCCTGCAATGTTTATTACCTAGCATGCCAATACATGTATCATGGGAGTTTAAAGCCAGGTTCATACTTCCTGCAGATGCTTCGTGCAAAGTTAATTTTCTCGCATACAAAAAAACATTTTTGACAGTTTTGTTAAAATGTTTAAATAAATAACCACATGACTTCCATAAACCCTGTGAGTGTGATGTGTATTTTCAGTTTGAGAATGAGAGTCACAAAGAAATCTGCTTAACACGAATCTCGTCTCTGACTGCAAGTGCAACGCTAGACTTAATACCGCCCTCGACCCTACCCCTAGAACCAGTAACTGGCTATAACTGGGTATAGTGTAATCCTTTTCGACTGAAGTGAAGATGTCAATTTTTTTTAAAGGAGTACAAAGCCCAACATGCCCAAGTTAACTGGGTCTTCCAATCCTCCATACATCAAGCCTAAAAAAACCTGTTGTTTAATTTGCCTCTACATTTTTATATTTACACAAACCATGGAGATAATTCTACTTCCATTCCATGCACAAACATTCTATGGAAAAATTTCCGTATCCTGCCACCACTTTTTCACTCATTTTTACCCAACCAAAGGAATATCTCATTTGAGTAAATTAGATACTATTTTATTTCATAACGAATGAATGGTGGCTGGATACAGAAATTTTTCCCATTCTATTTGTACTAAAATAATTTATTGATGGTTCACAACAAGTACAACGCAATATTTTGATCCAGACTCAGCCCAGATAAAGATATGTGATGCAAATAAGTGTTTAATAATAAATACAAAATAGTACTACCCACGAAATTGAGTTGCTTGTGTTGTAAATAATTAATAAATGCATGCAAAAATCTAGATAGTTCTACCTCCGTCTAGCTTGCTAGCTGAGGCTGGGCCGAGGATTCAGGAGGATATGTATCTGGCTCACCGCCTAGACCTGTCACTTTTTGTCAGCTGGTCACGAGGAATAATAGAGGAGTAGGAGTTTGGACTCCTGTCCTAAATAAGAAGAGTGTGTGTGTGTATGGAACGAATTTGGAAATAGTCAGCACCATCCCATTCCCAACTTATACATTAAATATCAATATGCTGTTATTTAATTTGTAATGTCATGATGTATTTGATGATCTTGGTCATGGTTTAAATCATGTGCCTGCAGATAGAGATAGCACATCGACTGATAAGGCTCTACTCTAGAATTCTACCTCCATCATAAAGTTTCATTCGTTGCTCTATGGTTTCATTCAACCGCCATACTCACCGTACACGTACACCACGAAAGCGCGCACTGGATAATCAAAGCTGCAGCACTCTATATCCCTAAAACTGCGTGCAGCATCTGCATGCTACATCACATCATACGGTCCTTTCTCTATGATCACATGCACGCTTTGTATGGGATCGGGATTGTCAACACACAGTACACAAACAACAATGTAATATGCGACGTGTGCAAAAAGATGCTTGCATGATGAAACCATCTACATGTACTACATGAATAATCAGCGCATAGAAAGCTGGCCATACAGTACACAGTGTGACAACTTCCGGAGTTGAGTTTTGTAGACCCCCTAGCCTCTGTAGTGACGTAAGAACGTGATCAACCAATCCAATCATATATTTTTTTTACTGAGGTTTTTGCTGAATAATAATTAGTGAACAACATTTTCATTTGAATTTGCCTAGATGTGTGGTTACATTTTGTATGCATCTGTGTTCGTAAAAACTACAAGAAACAGTTATAACATTCCTCAAAACGATTTTGTATTCAGTGCAAAAAAAGAATAAAATAAAAGAAAATAACTTGCTACACAGCTGTAAATCATCTGGTCAGCTCATTTACATAAGTAATTTGCCGCTTATTGGATCACATGACTTTTGTGGTTGCGCACTCACATCATAGCCCACGAGTTCTCTATTAAGAGGTTTCATTGGATGAATCTTCGCTCCAACTTCGAACTGTCCAATCATAGAACGGCATTTTTTACCTTGGGCTTCTGCAGGCCTTTGCATAAGTAGCGTGGGTATAGGGAATTTGTACAGGCAGCCTGCGTTGTGCATTGATTGTATGTACATGCATTATACACACGTATGCTACATAGCGTCTCCACAGTACAGCCAGCCAAAAAATTGACAAATAGTTTGGATAAGGTAAGTTAAATTTCCTTCTGTGGTCAGGAAAAACGTAAAACAAATTAGAAAATATTTTTATGCACTGAGTGAATATATGTTCTACTAATTGCACTTGTTTCTGTATCGAAAAACCTCTGGAAAATTGATGCATTTTAGGTCCGAAAATCTGCTTTGGAGTTGTTTTTTCGTGTGGTGCCACATAGGCGAGCGTGTCATGAGACTCGCATTGTCACAACGATTAACAATCAGCATCCTCAAATGCTAAAATGAAAAACCATTTTTCACGAAAACCTGTCGTCAGTTTTTCATGAAAACTATGTAGTCAAGCAAGTGATGTGTATTTGATCTATAGTGAAAATTTAAATTATTTTGGTGGAGTTGAATTTTAGTTACGGCTTTTTGTTTCCCGTGACCCCTTTCATTCTGGTTACCCCAACGCCATGTTAGTGCACAACTCTACCATCATTTTCACCACGAAAAGTTCCCGTAGTGCTCAATGTACACTCCACTTTTGGCATACAAACCTATGGGACGATTCCAAAAATGTTTCAATCTTCAAGATAAAGATATGATTTTTCGATTTATGTCAATGGTTCACCCCAAAGTGGTATTTGAAGGGGACTTTCATTCATGAAAAGGTATGCGGTTGTTTTGGGTGTCGTTTTTCGGGCTTTGTTTGACCTCGATTTAACTGCCATTTTGTAGCATTGCTCGACTACAACTCCCATACCCACACCGCTGTATATCTTCCCCATACTCAACGCTTTCGTATACAAACCCAATAGGATATGCACTAAATTGATCCTGAACCCAGCGCGGACACTTTAGACATAGATTTAGGGACATGGCTGTTTCCGAAAGTTTCCTTAGATAGTGTTTTAGGACACGTTAGAATTCAGTTTTGTGGCGGGTGGGGCCGCTGAGAGATTTCCTCCATGTTTTTTCGACGTCAAAAATGCAAAGTCTGCGCTGAGGGGACAAACATGTTTTGCATGTCGCTGGGCCATTGCTCGGTCGCACGTGTTCGTTGTATGGTTAATACTAACGAATGCTTGTACTGTCTCAATACAAAACCACCATGGACATTGAAGGGCTATTTTAGTGGATTATTTGTTGGTATTTGGTTCGTTTTAAGGTGATTTTGGGGACATGTTTTTCACTCTTGGTAGCGTGGGTGCACGTGTCTAATTTGCATAAAGTGTGTGGATTGGTTAGTCAACGATGGGATTTTTTTTCATTGTCAATTTTCAAAGATTTTAGTCAGTGGTTAAACAGATGATGGCTCAGTGAATTCAGGATACAGGCTCTCGTAGCTTTTGGGGCCTAGACAATGTGACATTGTCACATCTTAATTTCTTTGTACTTTTTTCACATTTTTACTATAGATTGTTGTTGTGCACCAATATAATGTACTAACGTTAACAGAAGTTTTGAAAAACAAAATTATGATTTAATTTTAGTATTTCACTCAATCATGAATAAGCATAAGGCTATACTATGATATTATTGTCATTTTCTGAATTATAATTGCCTTTTATGATTTTTTTCCTCTTTAATTCATTCTTTTTTATCGAACATGTTATCTTTTTTAAATGAAAAGTGGTTGCAGTTTTCATGCTAGATGCCATCTCGTTTCGGGGAATTGACACAACATTTTTAATCCAGGATATAGAAGTATGATGAAGTTTTTTTTTTGCATGAGCAATTGAGCATGAACTGTAAACTTAAATTTTTTAATCAAAGAAAAGAAAAGAAAGCCCTTCAATGCATGGTGTTTAAAAATTAACTTGTACATGCTGCGATTTGCTTTTCAAGCAAAGCTTACTTTATTTGTTGATCGTTTTTTAAGGATTTCTCTGTAATATGTAAGTTTCTTAATCTTTTGAAAACTCTGCGTGCATCATAAACAGTTGGTTTCTCACAATGTATTAATTGCCAGCCGTTTCGACTGCGCGTGCATTTCAGTGGCACTGATGGGCAGGGAAGCCCACTCCTGGTGGACGGACCAAGCAACCACAGTGGGATGGCACCTCTAGCTGAAACTGTAACCACTCATATTTTGTTCTGATTTCAAGTAGTTTTATGTTAAGACTTAAAGGGTTCAAGATTATTTTATCCTATGGAATTGCTTCAATATAGGTAGCCATGGAGTCTGACGACTGAACTAAAAAAAAATACTAACCCAAAAATAAAGACCTTTGAAAAAACACTTAATATTGTATTACTAACCCCTTGTGCACGCTAGAAAGAAGAGATAAATATTAGAAAAAGAATTGTATACATGTTTACACAGTAAATAGTACAACTACAAGTAAAATATTTCCGAGTAGGTTTACTGTTAAGTTCTTGCTGTAAAAGTGAGTGAGGATTATTTGCTAGGTAACATTTGAAAAATGATTATAAAGTGTGTAAACTTTCGTTCAGAAATGTTATTTAACATTTAACAATCTAATCATTTTATTTGTAATTTTTAGTCATTAAATTTATTTATTAGTTTTTTGTTCATTTTATTTTTACTTGCTTCCTTTTTACTCTAAATCACACACTTTTGTCATATAACATTAACTTTTTGGTTACATTTTTACCAATTGAGATTAGGGTAAAGTGTAAATAAGGATCAGTTCACCTGCCCTCTATCATATTTCAAACTTCTCTGTCTTACTTATGATTGTTCCATCCAGTTGAACAAGGATCTACACACATACATCCCACCATGGTGAGAAAAGACCCCAATAAGCCAAAGGGACGTATGTCCTCCTATGCCTTCTTTGTGAAGTACTGCCGCGAGGAAGTCAAGGATGAGTCGGTTGACTTTGCAGAATTCTCTAAGAGCTGTTCAACCAGATGGAAGGTATGTATTTCTTTTGAACATTTGTTTGCAGTTATGTATTGTATTGTAGTTAACTTCCAGTTTCAGAGGTTTGGAATTTCATCTTTGATATGGCAAGGCCATTTTCATTTTGCAAAGTGCTTCAATTGGAAAATCTTAAAATCTATGGGGAACCTTTGAAGGAGCACAAGGCCAAGATGAGGGGCAACAGAGGTTGTGGCCACCGTATAATTCCAGGCTTTATAAGAAAACACTCATAGGTTGTCAATGATAACGTGTTTTATTATTCTTTTACTTTTAAAATTTCAATTTGGGGTTGAACAAAGAAAAATTTACTAAATCAGGATTTGAACCTGCACCATCCGGATTAACATGCCGGTGCACCATTAACTGGACTATCTAGCCCTAATGTTGGTGGTCACCCTATTTTGTGAAGTTTACAGACAATGAAACTGTCACTAATCACATCAAATGTTTACCCTTGACTTCTGTCAAAGGTCATACCACTTAAAGGGAAAGAACTGATTTGATGATTTTACTTAAAGTAAATTTTTTCAAACAATGATTTTGTGTTTTTCAATATTTTTACAATTTGATAGCTTCAGAATTAACAGTGATAATCCAGTAAAAGGATCTACCTTTGAAATTAACAGCTGATGATTATTTAACGCTTTGTGTGTATTTGTTCATTTATAAATTACCTTGCATTGGTTGTTTATTTATGTGGATTCAGATTATATTGGTATTGTTTATTTGTCAGAAGTGTAAAATCTGACTTTTTATTTGTTAAAGACCTTGAGATGATATTTATTTGTCGCTCATTTAAAACAAATTTAGACTGCTCCAAGTATGTTAATATAGTATGCCATGGTGCCAGGTAGTCTTCATTGTAATTGTATTTGTACTTTTGTATTTCTCAGTCAATGGATGATGCAGCCAGGAAGAAGTTTCTTGAATGTGCTGAAGCTGACAGGCAGAGGTACGAGCGTGAGATGGCCCGCTACGTGCCCCCAAAGGGCCAGAAGAAGAAGGGACGCCGTAAGAAGGACCCCAATGCACCTAAGCGTAACTTGTAAGTTGAGGTTATTGTGAGCACATTTCTTTTCTTCATGCAATATTCATTATTTCTATTCATCCTGAAAAGCTGGCATTTTTAAATTTACGTAACAAACTTATCAAGGATGAAGAAACATTTTACAGAAATTCTATTAATTTTAAATCCAATTATAATGTGGTCTGATAAAGAAACATTTTACAGAAATTCTATTAATTTTAAATCCAATTATAATGTGGTCTTTTCAATGTTTTCCCCGTCAGGTCGGCCTTTTTTATATTCAGCAATGAAGAGCGACCCAAAATCAAGGCCATAAATCCAAAACTTGGAATTGGTGACATTGCTAAAATTCTGTCAGGTCAGTGGAAGACGCTCCAGCCCGGGCAGAAATCCAAGTACGATAATGCTGCTGTTGTTGACAAAGACAGATACCTCAAGGTATTGAGTTTGGTCTTTTCCTTTCTTTTTAATGATGCAACTAAATCTTGCATAAATTAATTAATAAATACATTTTTATTTATTTACTTTTAATTTTTTTTTAAATTATTATTATTATTATTTTGAAGGGAGGGGAATGATGTCAGTTACATTTTCCTTTAGCTTTTAGGAGGAATAGAGCTATTGCATTGTGAGATATATATGGTACTGTATTAAGGGTACTTTCCTTTAGATTTCAGTAACGAGTGAATTCAATTTTTTGGGGATTCTTCCAGATATAGGATGTGAAGAACATTTCAAACATGTAATTAGAAACCACAAAATTCATTATACCTCTGCGGTTATAATCGCTATTATTCATGTTTTGTTTTGTTTGTATATGTTAGTTAAGCATTATGCAAGTAATTTCGGTAAAGACTCTTCTGTCTCTTCAAATGGTTGTTCCCCACTGAGATCTGTACAGTCTTCTATGAAATAACCTACTTTAAAGAATTAGGAAAGTCTAGGCGAAATTGTTGTGAACTTTCTTTTAAAATAAATTCTTTTTATTTGATGATATCAGGCGATGAGGATCTACAAGGAAAGTGTGGCAAAGTCAAAGGCCAAGTCCTCTTCAAGCTCCTCTTCTTCATCCTCAAGCTCCAGCTCAAGTAGCTCAAGCTCCAGTGATGAGGAGTAAATGAAGAGACAACTTGAGAGCGTCCACTATCAGGGAAATCTGAAAGATGTCCAATACTTCCCCCGTTTCCCTCTCCTCCCTCCCCTCCGAATGTATCAAAGTTTGCCCCTTTTAATCGGAATGGATTTTAAGATGATGAAAGTGTTAATGGTAACTATTATCCAAATGACTTGAACAAAATAAAAGAGACCGGGAGTATTGAAATACCTATATATGGGGAGGGGGCACTTACTGGAAAACGAACGAGTTTAAGTTACCTTGAAAGTTGTTAAGCATGGTCGTTTTAAATTATCTGTAAAATAATTTGGAATAACTTGTAAAAAGGACCCCAAACCCATAGTTTTTGCCTTTCAAGTGTAAACAAAGGGTCATCATTTGTTCTTTAAATGTTGCTTTCTATTTTAGCTGCTGCCTATGCGCAACTCGTTTCAAGGTGCTGTCGCACTGTGCTTTCCCAGAACAAATGTGGTGTATCAGGTGACCCTTGACCCAGTCTAGAGATATCTGCATAAAACCAAGCCTTGGCCAAATTATGAGCCACATTTGTTGAGCAACAGTAAGAGTTATCATTTGTAAAGTGAAAGGGCAACAGATAGCACCTTACCTAAATGTGAATTGAAAATCTTCAGGAGTTATTTTTTTTTACTATAGTTTTTCCCAGTACATACTTCGTAGTTGGATAGTTTTACATTTGTTTACCTGTAAGTTATCTTCACACTTTTAAAGATATGTACAATTATGCTGAAGTAGGCCAGTGTGTAAGTTTTACATAATGCACTCAGTGCCCCATGAACAAAGCCAACCAAATAACAAGTTTGACAGCACACACGATGCATTAGTTTGTGGGACACTGTATGTGAAAAAGAGCCGTTTTTGAAATGTGTTAAGATATAAAATACCTCATTATTACTTCGTCAGAATACATGTATGCAGTTTGCGGGTGAGAAGTAAATGGACATAATTTGTACGCAAGGCAGCATAATTTGATGCTAGTTAGTGTTGTTAATTATGGTTAGTAATACCTTACCAAATTGTTAATGTTTGCCTCTTCATTAAGTCTTACCTAAATTGTGTTAAGAATTATTGTGTTTACAAAGATCAAGTTGATTTGGGTTCCAAAATATCAGAATATTAATGGCTTTTTTGACATGTGCTTGTTTGAAAGCCTTAGTAATGGAAACAATCAATTAACTGTCACCGAAGGGTGACCATAACCAGTTTCTTTTAGTTGTAAATTTATCATAGCTGTTATTGATGATTTTGAAAAAGTTTGATAGCATACATGTATATGAACAAGTTTTTAATATTTCAATTGTCGGGTCCTTAAAATACACTATGTGTTAATTTCAAAATGTTACAGTTTTCCCAATATTGTTCAAGATCTCAAGATGGAGATGGCCAAAGTAGGTCCTTAAAGTTCAACTTTGATACAAAACTTTTGTGTCTAAAGTTGATTTATTTTTTTACGCAGACAAATGGAATTTTCGTCTGTGTTTTACGAGATTCACTTCTCGAAGTATCTTGAGAATATTGGGAATCTGAACCACCCTTAAATGTCTTTTGAGTTTCAAACTATAGTACCACTTCATCACACTCCCCTGATTGGCTTGACAGTAAAGAAATAATATATCTGTACATGTATATCTTTACCTTGGAGAAGAAAGGAATAGAAGACCTAGAACAACCCACTCGGCTCAAGGCTGAAAACCCATCTAAGAGGTACACATACAATGGGTGTAAGTCCTTTCTGTTTGAGCCCTTTGGGTCTTTCTCGATCTTATAATTCCTTTTTGCTCTGAGCCAACAACATGGTGTTCCAAATGGTGCTTGACTTAATGTCCTGCGACAAAACTTCTGGAGGACTACAGGGATTAAGAAATCATTTAACTTCAATCCAAGTTAAAGGGAAGGTGAAAAGGAGCTAGACAGTTCACAATGAAGTTTCTGCATTCTGAATAAAGAAACAGTTGCAAAATGATCAGTTAATGATCGATCAAACCTCAAGCAAAGCAAATTTTCCGCGATAATGAAATTTGAAATTGTTAACTTGAAAACAAATTTGTCATCTTTTTGATTTGTTTGAATTAAGAGCTGGGCTTGAAATCTGTTTTGCACTCACTGTGAATAATACATTGTTCAGGTACACTAGTTCTTTTGTGTGTTTGTTTTGGAAAAGATTGAGTTTGGAAATTAAAGCTTACGTTTTTATCGAAGTCAGAAATGTGTGAGTGTTCACTTTTTTTTCTTTGCGTATTTTTTTCTGCATGAAAGAAATTGTTGTCAACAGGCAGAGGAAACTGCTTCCAAGATATAACATTACGTAGTTAGCTGGTAAAGCTTGTGAAGCTTTTTTTGAAGAAAAAAAATAATAATAAATGAGTGGAGTATTAAAGCAGCTGAAATTGCTGGTACGTCAAAATTTACCACAAAGGTTTTTTTTTTGGAAAAATAATGAGATCTGATGAATTTTTGTAATTCACAACTTTAGACAAACATTGGGGGTCACAAGAATAGACCTTATGCTCATGGCGTCATTTGGGTAGGGCGCCCTCAACTAGAGGTTTGAAGAAGGTTGCTCAATGGGCCCATCCTGTGCACTGTATGTAGATGTTGATTTTTTTTTTTTTTCATCATTAACTTCCAAGATGGTGGTGTGATGATATAAATAAATCTAAAGTAAAAGTCTAAAGTAGAAGTCTAAAGTAAAATCAGCAAAGATCAAAGAAATAGCATGCATAAAACATGCCAAAGTGCAATCTAAGTTTGGGGTGAATAAATGCATTTTTACTGGAGGAAGACTTCAACCTAGTGGGAAGTGTTTTTTTTTTACAAATCTACATGTACATTGTAAAAATGCTCTTACCGACCTTGTTTGCAGTCTACCAAAGACTTGTTGTCAAATCAACCCTGGCTGTGGATGGTTCCTGACTATGTAAAGGAGGCGCCAATCAACTTTGCAAATAATAATCGACAGATATTTTATTTCTTTTTTCAATCACAGACTCCTGAGCTCTAACCATGGTCAGGAAAGACCCCAACAAGCCCAAGGGGCGTATGTCCTCTTACGCCTTCTTTGTACAGTTTTGCCGTGAGGAGCACAAGGATCGTCACCCTGGCCAGTCGGTGAACTTCACTCAGTTCTCCAAGAAATGCTCAGAGAGATGGAAGGTTAGTATTTCAACAAATGTTTGCTTTCCATTCAGGTACAAATATTGGTCAAATGTTACATTCTTTCGTAAGGAGTGTCCTGATCTTGATACTTGTGTCCTTAAGCAAGGCACTTTGCTTCGTCCTTCGGATGGTACGTGCTTTGTGTAGCGGTTTTTAATTTTAAATTTTTTGGGGGCTCTAGAGTGTTTCTTTTCAATAATTTTGTTCTTTTGCATTAAAGCATAAATTGAGTTTCTTTCAAAAAAAATTCTTCTTTGCAAGTTAAAAAATAATGACATAATTTGAGCTTAATTTGAGGGTACATTTTTGAACATAATTTGAGTGACATAATATGAGTATAAATTGTTTAAATTTGACTTAACTATTTCAACAGTTTGTGTTCTATTTACATATAAACTAGAAAAACTTTCTCTGAAGCAGTGTCCTCAATTAAATGCAACTTGTATTTTTTTTGTACACAAGTAATGCCATAAGTGTGAATTACCACTCTTTTTGGAAATTGCATATATGGAAATGACTGCAGTCCAGGCACACACAAGTAGGTGACATCAAAAAATTTATTTTTTTCTCAACTTGAACTGTCATAAAGTTCATCTTAAGGTCATGTGGGGTGTCACTACAAGAACAAAATGTGTAAAAAAACCTTTAAAAACCATTCAATCCACCTGCATGCGGTCCATCTTGGCAGCTTGATTTTATTTTTGAACTGTTCTCGGTTTCGCAAGGTGCAATGCGGTATATTTGTTATGATGGCGCTTTTGCATATGGGGCTGTTTGTTCATTTAGAAAGTGTTGCCGGCGACAGAGAGGTTTTCATTTGTCTACTGAATTTCTGGGAGGAAAACACTGAAACATAGTTGAAAAATGGCTGTTGAATACAAGCGAACTGTTAATTATTGATGGAGATGTAAACGGTTTTGCTGTTGTGCTTTTGCCAACAGACCATGGATGAGAGCGAAAAGAAGAGGTTTCTGGAATGCGCTGATCATGACAAGCTGAGGTACGAACGTGAGATGGCCCGCTATGAGCCACCCAAGGGCCAGAAGAAGAAGGGACGCCGCAAGAGAAAGGACCCCAATGCACCAAAGCGTAACCTGTAAGTGGCTCAACCACACTGAACATTAAAATTTAACCCATTTAATTGTTATGTTGTCTTTCTTTGTCGGAGAAGGGATTTTGTACACACATGTTCAGAGCCCGTACATGGGTCCAAGACCTCAGCCCAAAGTTGAAATTTCTTATGAAAACCAGAAGGTATATTGCCAAGCAAAGGTTGGCAGGCAATCGCCCACAAACAAGTTCAAAGCAACATCACATCATAAATTTGAATTGGAAAATTTTCCCCCTGTATTTCTGAACTTGTTTGTGCACACAGTCACTTACCCTTTTTAGCAGCGTTGAGACATTTAATGACCAGTTGCCTAGTTCTTCTAGAAGTGTACCTTGCTTGATTGATTGAAACCCAGAAGAGACTACCTCAGTCAACCTTTGTTATAAAGAGCACTGCTAGTGCTATAAAGAGTTTCGCTTATAAGTGTACATTTTGAAGTCCAGAATCTCATTTCTTCCTTGTGTTTCTTTGTTTTGCTGTCCTCTTAAATAACAACTTTCCTGTTATCATGAAGGTCTTTGGCCAGTCCCAGCTATCTTGTTATGAGAGTCGACTGTATAAACATAAAACCTTTAAAGAAAGGAGAATTTCCCCTTTTCATTGACTGGCTAATGCTCAATATGATCACAGCAGTGGTAATCTAGTGTTTGGAAAGGACCTGTTTGTATGCTGCCCTCTACTGTCAGAAACACATTTTGAAGATGTAGTGTTTGAATGGGGGGGGGGGGCTTTGGCTATGGCTACAATGATGTGTATGATATCCTTAGCAACACCCTTAGCAACAGTCAAGGCTGTAGCTGTAGCCACCATTTCAGATTGTGCCATATTTTGTAATTGTTAAGTAGTATATCAGACCTGGTACTTAACAGGGGCAGTTTTCTCCATGCCCTTGGTCATTGCTTTGGTGCCCCTTGAAATATTATGATAGAAATTTAAATTTCCCTCGTAGAGATCCCCTTTATGATTGAAATAGAATGCCTTTCCCTCAACAAGAATGAGGTATCTGAGCTCGATTTCACAAAGCAATAATTTTCATCTTAGGATGAGTTGCCAATATCACCGTAGTAATTTGTGTTGTGACATCCAATTAATTAGCAATTAAGATTGATGAACATCATAACATTAATCATAGCTTTTTGTGAAATTTTTGCCATTGACTGGTAATCCTGAGAAATCTCGGGATAGCCTTACTACCCAAAGTAGATGCTATCCCCGAGATTTCTGGGGCTGGTAGTACAGTGTTGTGCTGCCCTCTGTAGGTCAAGAATTGAAATACTTTTCCTGTGTAAAACATACTGGCATGCATTAGGGGTCACAATGGAGTTATTTTTCATGGTTTCAGCCGTTGGGCCTGGGGAGGGACGGTATAAAAAATCGCAGCAGTTAAAGTGTAAAATCCTTTTTTGTTTTTGTTGCATGAATCACACACTGATTTTATTCATGTCTTTCTTCCCAATCTCCTCAGGTCTGCATTTTTCCTGTACAGTAATGAGGAGCGATCCAAAGTCAAAGCCGTCAACCCTGAGTGGGGAATCGGCAAGATTGCTCAAGTGCTGGCAGAACAGTGGAGGAATGTCACCCCAGCCCAGAGAGCCAAATTTGACAAGGCAGCCATCCAGGATAAAGACAGATACATCAAGGTGAGTTACACTGTGTCCTACAGGGTCTCTCCCATGAGGGTCTTTTAGAGGTGCCAATCATTTCATCGTGTGCCCAGAGGAAGGATGTAACAAAAAGTTACCGGAGAAAGGGCGTAAGCAATTGATGTGCAAAACAGCGTTTCAAGAAAACTGAGTACGAAAGTTTGATCATTTTGTTGTCATTCATGAGGATAGGAATGTCTTTGGGGGTAATTCTAGCAACAAAAATGTAACGTTTAAGCAGAAGGCCTCATTTCTGGTGGCCATACTTGTAATAGGCTTTAACCTTTTATCATGGTGTAGCCATCTTGTTTTCTACATTCAAACCAATATAATCAAACTGAGGCTGGAAGGTAAAATAGTCTGGCCCCTCTTTTAATAAATTGAGAATTCAAGCTACCAGTATCATTGTGTATACAGGGAATCTGACATACACGGCTGCAGTGGGATAAAGGTCTATACCCAAGTGAGAATTTAAATCTCTCCCGATGCATTCTGAATCAAGTTATTCATATCGTATGCAAATCGTGGTGGCCATTGCAATGTAGGAGTCCTGCAGGTGTTCTCATGTAGGGCAAGCTTGTTGATTGAGTTGTTACAACATTCTAACAGAAGATTGTCTCCTCAGAAGGACTAGAAAAAGAACCACTTAAAAATTTGGTTTATTACTATGCCTTAAACTTTCCTCTTGGAAGGTTTAAAACTTCGGTGAGGAAGATGTAAATTTGTATCGAAACTTTGTAAAGGGAACCTGAGCAAAACCACAGGGCACCACAGCACTTTGCTGTGAGTGCCATATGTTAGTTTAAGGCCTGCATTATGTATAATTATCTTGTTGCTTGTCCTATTGTTTCCTTGTCCGTTTGTTGTGTGCTTTTGTGAGCAGCCCCATACTTGTCGCCCTCTACTGTTATTTTTATTTGTCAATTATAATTTAAGCTTTCTACTATTAACTTATTTTGTATTCCTAATTTGATTAGAAAGTATGAAAATAAATAATGGTTTGAATTGAGTTGAAATAAAGACTTGTATAAACATGTACATGTATTGTGCAGAGCTAATTTTAATTGATGAAGTTGATTTGTTTTGTTTTCAGGCAATGGCCGAGTACAAGGCCAAGTCTAAGGCCAAGAAGAAGACCTCTTCAAGCTCCTCCTCTTCCTCCTCCTCAAGCTCCAGCTCAAGTAGCTCAAGCTCCAGTGATGAGGAGTAGATCCCGCTCCATTGTCACCACTGTGGAGATCTCTCATTTCCTTGTCTGCAAGATTGGAAGTGGGGGTGGGGGGCACTCAAATGGATAGCCAGTTGTTTTTGAAACACCGACAGGATTTTGAGGGGTGGTTAAAACAGCCATGGTTCGTGGAAGACGTGTGATCGTGTTTCTTATAAAGGTTGTAAAGGCTTAACCTGCAACTTTGCACTTGATGTAGATTGAGCATTTGGGGGATTTTTGTTAAACCTACACTGCAACACCCATGGAGGCTAACAGGAGTTTCAGCTCGCAAATTATCGCAGTGCTAAATCTCACCGTTTCCAAGACTTTATTGTACAAATTATGTGCATCCGGTAACATTTGTATCGGGCTCTTAATAATATTATACACCCCCCCCCCAAGAAAAAAATAATAAAATAAAAAGAATAGCAGATAAGGAAGTGATTGGAAGATAGTAACGCACAGTCTTATTCTGTTCTACTGAAGGAAAACACCTTGTGAAACCTACTACACATGTACTTGGAAATTGTACAACTCTCTAAACATCTGTGTGTAGCACAATAAACAGTCTGGTGGCTTCGCTTGTGTTTTTTTTTTTCACTATTATTTGTTTTTCTTCTTTTCTATAGCAGACAAGGAAGTGACTTGAAGATAGTGGTGCACAGTTTGATTCTTAGGGGAAAAACACCTTGTGAAATCTACTTCTTGTAAATTGTACACTCTCTATTAAACATTTCTGTGTGTAGCACAATATACAGTCTTGTGGCTTCGCTTTTCTGCAACCTAGAGTGGGGGGGGGAAAAAGGGGGATAATTGTTTGAACAGGTGCGTTACATAATGATGCAGACAACATAAACAAGCACAACCATGTAGAAGGAAAATAGTTCCCCCGTGCTCCTTAATTTGACTGTATTTTTTACAACTTATTATTCCATTGTTCTTGTGAATTTATAGAAAGTTGTGGACTTGGTGCTTTGTTCAAACTCTCTCTCCCTCCCTCTCAACCATCCCCTGCCAAAAAAACTATCAGAACTAAATTAAAGTTGTAAAAATGAATACTACAGTAAAGATTAAATGACAAGAAGTGTTCGGTGTTGTTATCGTCAAAAATAATTTGCAGATGATGTTATTGAGGTCCTTGTCGTGTTATTTAAAGTTCAATTAATGGCATTTTATGAGCAGACATCTTACCGCAGATGGATCAATTACTGTGTAAAAGTTGCTATTTATTTGTATTTTATTCTTATTTGTTTTTCTTCTTTTCTCGTAAGCACACTTGTGGAGTGTTAAGGGCTGGGGAGAATCACTTGCCACTTGTTCCCTTCTAATCTTGGATACTCGTAATTATTTGAAAACATATATTTCCCAGTTCGTCCTTTTAATTTAAAGATTCCTTTTGTATTTTGAATGATGAGAGGATTTGTGCCCCCTTAAAAAAAATGTTGGCTTTGATTTTATTCCTGAGGGACCAACTTTGTTTGAATGAGAAGGTCAACTTTCAAATCGGAGGTCTATTTTTTAAGAAAGTTTAGAATAAAGTTTTAAAAATTCTTGGGTGGGTTGTGTTTATGTTAGCCTCTTGCTTTGTGAGATTTTAAATGTTCTAAAAAAAAAGCTTGTAAAATTGCTTAGGATGTTAAAATGCGGAATAAGTTCCACAGTATTTGGGTCATAAACGACTGGTTCCACTTCCCTAAAGACATCTGACCGATTGTCAGTTTTGACTTTATTTGAAAATTTATCCTTTCCTGGGTAGTTATGGTGCTGTTTCCCATGTGGTCTCTGGCTGCTTTGTTCTGATGCACATTCTGATTTTCTAAAGCAAGTGCCCTTCACTTTAGGTGGCCTTACCTTTTACTAATAAACATCCATACCGAAGTCTTTTGACAGTTAGTATTTTTCCCAAATTCTGTGGAACATCTTTGCACTCTTTACTATGTGCCTAAGTCAAAAGGACCGTACCAGTCTGACGTCAAAATATTCAAAAACATGCATCTCTCTGTAGGAGTGAAAGTGGAAATATTGTTTTCGATTCTATAAGTAACTGTGTGAAGAAAGTGAACTTGGTGTCCATGTCGACCTGTTTTTGATTACTTCAGTGGTGATGCAAAAACACTAATGAAACAACTCACCATGTTGACCTGTCATTGGTTACTTCTGTGGTGATGCACAAACATCAATGAAACTGCTCACCATGTTGACCTGTTATTGGTTACTTCTGTGGTGATGCACAAACATCAATGAAACCGCTCACCATGTTGACCTGTCATTGGTTACTTCTGTGGTGATGCACAAACATCAAGGCGCGGCATAGACTCCTTCAACTTTCATCAGTTGTTGAAGTTGATCTCTTCTTGTTATATTAACTTATCTTTTGAAAATACCTAAAAACGCAGACTACTCCAGACTGGTACGGTCCCACCAAATTCTTGTTAATTGCCTGTGTGTATCATACGCTGTTGTCTTGGCTCAGTTGTGTACTATCTTAGATGCTGCTGCTAACATCGCTTATGTGTTGTTGTTTTTTAGAGAAAAAAACCTGGTCACATTTGGGAGGAATGCAGAATGAATCAAACAGAAACTCTGGGTTGGGCCTTTATCACATTTCACCTTGGGGGGGAAACCCCTCTTGGTTTACAATCGAGGCTAAACCCCAAGTTAACCCTTTTTGAATTTTGCATTCTTCCCTGTATTCTTTTGTCTTCTGCACTTCAATATTTACTCGGATCAGCAACTTCATTGTTTTCATTAATTGTAGCTGAGATTGGAACGTTATTTCATATAAATAGCTTTGAAGATAATAGAATTTGAAATGCTGTAGATTAAAAATGTTGACTTGAGTTATAAACAGATGTGTAGTTAATCCGACCCGTTCATTCAGTGTATTAGAAACCCTTATTTATAATAATAATAATAAACATTTCTATGGCGCTCTACAATTAACACAGTGCCTCACAAGAAAAAAGAAGAAGAAAAAAAGTAGAAAACACCCTATGCCCCCTTGCCTACCGGTGACCTCTCTCCTCCATTTCTATGTTACCTCCCACAAACATGTTTGGACTTCGATAAGATTGGAACACCTGTCCCAGTGATAAGCAATAGTTATTTGGGCTTAACAGCCCTAAAAACTTTCCTCTGTGATTTTGGCAAAAGGCCCTTTTCACGCTACAAGAATTTCCTGAGAAATTCCCGGGAAACTTTATTTGATCTTTTTCAGGCTTAAATTGCTAACCCTTATTACAAACTCCTGCGAAAAAGCCATAGCGGGGAAATAGCTACCCCTGCTTGGGATTAAGGTTAAGCGAGATAGGTTAGCCATATCTTGAAGTGTGCATTTTTCCCAGGAAAATTAAATCAAGTGTGAAACGAACATGGTGTGGTGGTTGGGTTACAAATTCCTCGGGGAGTCTTGGGGTTTTTATATCTGGGAATTGGCTTGGTAGTATTAAAAGGGCACAAAGAGGATATAGAAGGATTAGGAAAGCTTATGCTACCTGTTTTCTTGCTTGTTGTCAACTTGTAGAAATAGCCTCTTATCTTAAAAGGATTTGGCAGTTGGCACAAGGTGAATGTTTAAGAGCGCCATTCCCATAAAAAATCCACTTCAAGAATGTAGACTTACGCCGTGCCAGAATAAAGCGACTTGGCTACCGCTATGGCTGTTGGCTCCAGTAGCAACATTAAAAACTAGGAGTTTGCAGCCATCTAGACAATGCCACTGTCAAAGTCACTAGTAGGGACATGGCTTTTACAAACATTCATGGATTAACATCATACAGCCGCCATCTGTATACAGCTGATGAAACAATGAAGACGCACAGATTTGTCTGCGCGGAACACAGGATGGGCCAATGAGCAACCTCCGTTTGACCTCTCAAAGTCACGTCATGTGCATATAAAAAAAGGCCTATTTGTGTTATTTCCCCACATGTGGATGTGTATTGGAGATTGAGATTTCACCTAAATCCCTGGTAAAGTCAATACCTCATGTGCCAGCACATTGGCAACAAGCTGTAGTTTTTACCTCTTCCAGCTCCAAAGGTTGCATTTATTGGGCATATAGTAGATACCTAAGTCGCCCCGTGTTACCATTTAAAAGCGATTCTTAAGACGCAAATGGACATTCCTGAAACATTGAACCCTTCCAGAATATATGTGAAAGAGAAGTCAGGAAAGTAAAAAATTCTTGAGTAGATCTTCAAAGATATATTTGCCAAATGCATTTCCCATGGGCCATATTGTGTCAATTGAACGTTGGCCAAGGAGAAATTATGTCACACTTAACCAACAGGATAACAGGGAAATAGTCTTGCACCTTGTATCCATCATAGTGTTGTCATAATATTGGCAGACAGGAAATCCAACCAAAATGCCGGATGTAGTATATGACAAGGGCCTGGGTTTTTTTTCAAAACGAAACACTACACCATGCCTGATAAGTGGCAGAGGGTGTCGCCCCCCCCCCAACAATTCCAATTTCCCATACTTTAACACACTATATTCCTCTTTTACAGAAGTACCCCCCCCCCAAACAAAAATACTCTAAAGAATTCCTGAGATTCCCAGAGCACAATGAAGACACAATGCAGGGAGTGGGGGGGGGGGGGGGGTATACAGTGCCACAACAGCACCAAATGTGAAACAAGGTTCCAGACCAATTGATGGATATTCCTGCAGCCATTAATTCTTTCCTGCGTGTTACCTTTTAACCCTGTAGCAGTCTCCTGTACAAATGCCGTGCTTTCTAAGCTCTAAACTACTACAGTTGACTCAATGTTATTACAAGATCGACTGGGAATGGCCAAACTACCTCCTTGTAATCAAAATGTCGTTAAAAGGACAGCAAAACAAAGAAACACAAAGCAGAAATAAGTTTCAGGACTTCAGAATGTACTCTTTATTGAAGCAGAACCTGTTTAAAAGGTGCTCTTTATAACGAGGATCGACTCCTTTTTTAGAAATTGCAAATACAAATTCTAGAAACAATAAATTGCAGTCGAGGCAAACACAAGTTCGAAGCCGACTTCCCAAACTTGATTTCGGTCACCCAAACTTGACCTTTGACAAACGTCATTTTAAGGTCATATGGTGTGTGGTAACCAATACAAATGCGTTGTAAAATAGGGGTGATTTGATCAGCTCTGCCAATACACAGTTCAAAAACTGGGCCGATTCAAATGGCCCGGGACACTGCCAAGATTAGGCAAATTCAATGGGCTTCATTAACCAATGATATTCAGGCACACAAGGGCATTTGATATTGATAACAAGAGACTTTTGCAAACTCACAACAGATTGAGTACTTTCTTTGTACTTCCTTCCAAAAACAGGCTTCCATAGCAATGATGTAACCAGACATTTTCATGGGGGGGGGGGCTAGCAGGGGCAAAGGCATAATTTTTGTATTATTCTTAATTTTTCTTGATTTATTTATTTATTAGACTGTGCAAGTCTGGCCCGTATTCAAACATTGGAACCTGCTAAAGAGTGCAAATTTGTTTAATCTATTGAATCTGTTTACGATTACTCATTATTGAGCGCTTATACTGAACCAATTAGAAAAAATGAAGGCTTTGGTTTAATTGTTTGCCCAGAGATGCCTCTATCATATTTCTTTCTATTATTCACCCGTGACTGCTGACCCTCTTGGTAGGTCATTACTTCATACATGTGCGCTTGGTTTTTTCCTACATCAAGGACCTCAAAGTCGACATACGTTATTTTACCCCAAATCGCTCATTTCATCGTTCAAATGCATTTCTTGAGCATTTGCAATAAATTTGTGAAAATTAAGTCTACAAATTGTTTTCTTTTTCATACACAATCAAACATGTGCATATGGGGACGGAGGGGTTGATTTGCCCGAAATAAAGTACAATTTCCAGTAAAAAGTCTTTTTAGCTATCTCTGTTCTTGCTTTGCCCCAATTTTTCCCACTGTTTTGCTCGAATTTGGCAGGGAAGTTGCCCCCCAGGTTGTACGCCTATACACTCCTAATCCTAAAACCTTAAAATCTTTTTAAACATATTTTAAAAAATAAATCTGCCTAACGCGTTTCCTATGGGATTCTGGCAATCCTTTGAGCCAAGTTTGTTTAAAGCAAGCGTGGCTTACAGTGGAACGATGTCACTAACTGGGTTGACCAACACACAGGACTAGGTAAACGTCGCAGGCCAAATTTGAATATTTGTTACACACTGGTCGAAAAATGGAGACGTGATAATCATCATGTTTCAAACTGGCAGAAGTCAGATTTTATGCTAAATTTACTGAATTCAACCTGTATAATCACAAAGTAGAGTCTCATCTGTACATTATATAAACTATTGAACTATATTTTCAGGCATTTGTAGCCTAAAATGAAACCGAAATTGTACGCTAAACTGGTATGATTTGTGCTTCAATTAGTAAATGTGCGAATCTTGATAAACTGCAAAGAGTTATACAGTCTTGCTTCCGAGTTTTCATAGACTTTGGTAACCAATCGATTACTAAGTTTTCAGGACCCAAACAAATCTTTTAGAGAGATATTCGGCTCTGTGGTGGCATGCAAGAATCATGTACCAAGAATGCACTGTAGCCATCGAAACATGAGGTGTTGTTTATTGTTAGGTGATGTATTGTTGAGTCGATAAATTGGCTTGTGGGGCAAACTGAGAGAGTAACCACCCTTTAGATCGGCTTGTGGTAGACAACGACTTAAAAAGTAAACAACCCAGCTGCTTTGAGCTTTCGGTTCTTACAATGAAGAGTACATCAGTGTTTCTTATTAACTAATTCGGAAGTTGTTTCAAAACAAAATCACTTTGTCTTCTTTCCTTTCCGTTTGGTTTTCTTCTTTGACGATGGTTCTCTCGTGGTCACACTCTTAGGTTTTGTGGTTTTGAGGGCAACAGAAAGGTCCAGATCAGCTGCTGGATCTGCGGGTTTTCTGAAGAAAAAGAAAAAAAAAGGAAAAAATGTGTATGAATAGTGTAAGCATCTGATTCCCAGTTTTCTTTGGTCAAGTGGTTGCTGAATGCCATTTTCGGTCCAATATGCAGTCTAGTCTGGCACCCTTTGTGAGCACACATGTATTTCTTAGGACCGAAATTGGTCAAATTGGAAGTTGTCACAACTCTCTCAATACACGATCTGGTGATTCCCTCCACGGTGCGCCCTCTACAGTTTCCCAAGGAGAGGCCATTTTTGCAGTGTATCAAGGGAAAAGAATGACAAGTTTTTGGACCTCAAGCAGCGCCCACCATACAACCAAGACTGTTGAAGTTTGTTCATGGTTTGCAAAGCAGCAAGGTGGTGTTTTTCTTCCCATTCATCATGGAAGTTATTTCTGGGGAGGCTTGGAATAAACTCCTTGATGGTGGCGGTCAAACAATAGAACAAGCACATATAAATGCTCGCAAGTTTTGAACAAGCGTGTGCGCAAAGCAGTCACTTTTGGGAGCCAATCAGCGCTGTTTTTCAGTACATCCCTACCAGGGGTTAGTGATGAGAGGTATCGAAATGGCGCGCTTCCCATGGTAACAAGGCTGTGATATCGGACTATTAGGTACATTGGCAGGACACATGCAAAACTACACTCTGTCTAACACAGGTACGGGACGTTTTGTGAAAACTAGTACTAATTGACGCTACTCGAGCCAAAAACTCATAGTGATCGATGGTTTTCCCAATGTTCAAAATTCATCTTCCAGCCATCCAGCCCGACCCTGTGCAGCACGAACAGTCTGATTGAGTTTAAGACTGATTGAGTTTAGGTCGTCTTGGATCTGAGAAATGTAAGTGCAGCGCAGGCCTCCACCCTATCGAAAGGGTTCTGCTGGTTGATTTTGTGGGTTCAAGAAGACAGTGAGAGGCACCTCAGGTCTCCTCAGTGCATGGCCAAATGAAATGCTGTTTTTATGGTAAATCTAATTACTGGAACAATAAAGGTATTTACCTTGTGTTTAAGCTGCTAATGTCTGCCTCGTTGAGAGTTACAGTCGCTTCTTCTTCACTACTGTCACTATGGCACTCCTCCACAGCTGTAAAAAAACAAACAAACATCCGGTGAGTTTTGTAGCTGCTCTATTCAAATCTCATCCCTAACTTTACCTGGTGCCTTGATCATGGAGTATTTGGGAATGATGCAAACAGGGTGGTGAAACCTCATCTGAGGTTTGGAGACAAACGCCTTTTGGCGACAGTTAATTTTTAAGAACCTTTATGCTACCGGGGGCATCCCACTAGTGTTTAATGTAAGTTTTAAAATATATTTTAATGTTTGTACATGTACTTGTGAAGTGTGTGCCCAAATAAATATTAAATATTATATTATTATCAAATATTATTATATTATCTGGATTGGGAACCTTGTCTGTGTCTGTCAGATTCCATCAGCATACAGACATGGGGCCCTAACCATGGGATTGGTTTAGGCTACGGCTAAGGCCTGATCAGTTATTTTGAGAACGTGCTTCTTTGGTACAATGCTTCAAACAGACAGACAGGGCCTAAGCCACAGCCAAAGCCAGAGTGGAAGGAAGGCATGGTTTCCAAAATGGCCGTAGTAAATTAACAAACCAAAGCTTTGGTCTCTGATTGGTACGCTTGGCCAATATGTTACAGGGACGAGATACAACAGATGTGAAAAATCTTGAAAAAATGACTCTGAGTCTTTTTTCAAATCAGTACCTCTCTTTTTAGACTCCGACGATTGGTTGCTCTGCTCTTTGCTGTCTGCGACTGCATCTTCCTCCATTACAGCAAACTCTTCAACATCCTCCTCCCCAACATCATCCTCATCCATCTCAACTTCATCCCCCGGTATGAGCCATGTGCTCGCTGCCCCTTCTCCGATCCCTCCAAAACCAGAATCCAGAACTTTGGGTTTGGTGTCACTAGTTGGAGACTTGTTAAGGCATTGGAATAATTTGCTGTTGTACTCGGCCATTGAACTCTTCAAGGAATGACTTTCAATCTTAAATTTCAGTTTTTGTAAAGTTGATACCAGTACCAATTTTACCCCCCAACACCCCTGTTTAGATTTGCCAAGTTTAAACAAACAGCTCACAATTTCAAAGAGCTGCTTCAGCACAAAAATTATAATAATAATAACTAGACATTGAATTTTTGTTTGCTACAAAAATAAGGTGTTCGTGCACATGTTGCACGAACACCTAATAAGCATTTATATAGCGCCATCTATCTAGAACACTATTCCGAGGCGCTGATTAAGTATTTTCCTGCAAGGTATTGGGGGGCTACGTTTGAAGTATGAGACCTACTCCTTAACATAGCACCATGTAATGGTTTACAAGGTGCTGTGGTGCAATATGCAGCCAATCAAACCAGGAACACCGGGGTGGACCCCTTCTCTTTTCGATAAGTGCACTGGATTCTTTTACGTGTGTTACACAACACACGGGACCAACAGCTTTACGTCCCATCCGAAGGACGAAGCAATCATGGTTAAGTGTCTTGCTTAGGGACACAAGTGTCACACCGGGACTCGAACCCACACTCTGCTGATCAGAAACACCAGAGCTTGAGTCCAGTGATCTTATCCGCTCGGCCACGACACACCAAAAAGCAGTGAAGCACAACAGATTTTGCTTGGTTACCAGACTTACCTGTGACTGATTTTCTGCTTAGGCAATATTTTCTGCTTAAGCAGGTCTATGAAATCGGTACTTGGTATATGACTGTGTGTAATTACTGTAAAAACTGCCGCCACTGGACGATAAATGTGCTCACCATCATGCACGCAAACTCCTTCAAATTGACATTGTGGAGGTGGGATGGGTCAACAAAGTTTGGAAAAAGGAATCACAATTTTACAGCCCCTTTAATTACTATTCTCTGCTTACAGTGTTACATGGCTGAGATTAGAAGAATGTGAAAATCCTGAAAATGGCTTGTGAGCAGGCCTGGGTTCCCCCTACTCTAGACCCAGAATCTCCCAGGTACTACGGTTCATGAGGTTTACAGACTATGAACATCCGCAGAAATACAACACTACAAGTTTGGACACAATGTAGACTTTCTCTCTCCCCTTGTCAACTACTTTGCTTAATTCAGAAAAATGTGTAGGTAAAAGGAGATTTTGAGAAAATCTAGAAATCTGAAAAAAATCCTGAAAAAATGACGCATGTGGTGTGATAGTGCTGTGTCTGTTCTAGCTTTGAAGACAGTATTAAAGCTTTTACCAAAAAAGTACACCTGCCCACAAATACGAAATCCGTGCAAAATGTGTAAGCACCTAATTTGCTGCTCTCCGATTCTTTGCTTACAGTTAGCAGCACCCCCAAAAAAGAAGCCAGAATTGTAACCAATGCAACATGTAAGGATGCAGACATTTTTATTGTCCTCATGTTTTGACCCAAGTAGAGTCTTTCTCGAAGACTGAAAATGCTATTAAAGGATACGGATTCTGTTCTGGTCGTGACCTGTCTATGACCTCTTGGGCAGTCTCCATGGACTCTGATGTATCCACTGGCTCAGGCTTGGTTACAGACGTTGTTATTCTCCTCTGAGGAAGAGATTCCGCAAAACCAAACTTCTGACCCTCTGACCTGAAAAATTGTCAAAGTCCCACTTCATTTCATCAATAAACCTTTATCATGCTGCCTCTATCTTGATCATGTTCCCTGTATCGAATGACACTAATGGAAGCTAATATTCATTGTACAAAAAGGACCAGACTCTTTCTCCTTCCAGCCTTGGTTTTGGTGACATTGATTTGAATGGGACAAAATCAAAATGGCTGCACCATGATAAAGGTCTATTACTGCCAATTTACAACATGTCTTCATTTGTATTAATCTTTAAAACGATTTCTCGCGACTTATTTTAAATAAATGTTGTATGGCCTCGTCACACTGGGTAATTTGTAGAGGCTACTTGGGGGCAACCAACTGCACCGCAAAAGAAATGCGGTCAGAACATGAGATAGTTTTCTAACAGTTTCTTACCATCCTAAAGTAGATTAAAAATTGAAATGTGGATTTTTTTCTTTTTCGAAATTGCCTGAAATACACCCTTTACAGTTAACCCTGCAGAGGCCATTCACCCGGAAGTAGTTGACTAAAACAAATCACGCTCGCCAGTCAGCGGCACGGGGGGACTTTGGGGCCTTTAAATGTCTAACATGAACATGAAAAACATTCAACAGACTCACAAAAAAATGCCCTCTTATGCCATGAACTCTTATGCCAACCTTGCTGCTTTGCAAACCACAGACAAACTTGAAGAATGGGGGTCGTGCAGTGGGGGCTGCAAGAGGACAAAGATTGTTGACCTTTTCCCATCATACACTGCGAAAATGGCCTCTCCCTGGCAAAGTGCAGAGGGCGCTCTGTATTGCACATATTGGAAGCATGTATATTTTTACATGATCCTTGAATCTGTTGGTCCTATGATTAGGGTGGACCAACATATGACATGCTTGCTAAGCTTGCTACCAACATTTAAATATGCTTGCATGAGTCTCGAGTCCCGAGGCTCAAGTTCCGAGTCCGAGTCATATAAAGCCGTTGTGAGATGCAGTGATAATTTGTGTCACAACTCACCGTGCTCTGGCGTCATTGCTCAGGGCCTTCTTGATGAGTTCTGTAATCTCACCAACCTTGATGACAGCAATCTGGGAACATCTCAAAATCTGAAAGAAAGACAGTAACTCATGTCACCAAAAATATATAATAGTAATAATGGGCTGTCTGAATGGCCAACCCCGGTGCGAAGGCGGGTCACTTGGCACCATATTGGTCTCGACACAATTTGGGGATTGTTGGATCTGTCAAAGGGACTGCGATATGGTTGTGGAAGGCAGATGTTTCGCCTCGCCAGTTTCCTTCCATTGCGCATTCATCCACCGAGATGTGAAACCCAACTTGCATGGGTCTTACCCCTTAGTACTTTTTGATAGACTTTACCTGGTCCTTCAGCAGAAGCATCCCTCCTGTCATCTGGACTGTGCATAGTTCCCTGTGGGCATTCATTGACACTACCATGTTGCCTTCCATGACCAACTCCTCTTTGTACGTCGGGTCCACCAGAAGATACCTCCTGAAACAGACATGATACAAATGTCATGGTTCGAATCCCATTCAAGGCACCAGTGGATTTGATATCGTCACAGGACCCAGGAAAAAACACAGCATTTAATCGATACCTTGTTTTTGGGGAAAACAAAATGTTAATGCCAACTTCAATTTCCTTCATTTAACTTAACGTTAATCCATTTATGCTGTTTGTGCCAAATGTAGAGAACTAGCAATAATATATATATTTTTTTTTTTGGAGGGGGGGGGGGCTTCAAGCAATCAAGCTAATAAAAACTGATAATTTTACAAACTGAGCCTTAATTTTTACATCAAAAGAGTAGAATTAATACATTTGGTCTTGAAATTGTATGCAGTGATTGTGCACCAGTTGTCAATGGAAGAAGCCTTAACAAAGTGTATGATGAACAGAAGTTAGTGTAACAATTTTCATATGAATAACAGTAATAATGAATATTTATAATGCACCATATCTGTCCTAAATGACACTCCTGACACCGATTATCTGATCAGGGGCCGAATTCACAAAGAGCTAAGATTGATCTTTACTGCAAATCAGCCGTAGCTGCTAAGCAAAGTGTGATGTCACAATACAAATCACTATGGTAACACTGACAACACATCTTAAGATGAATCTCAGTGCTTTGTGAAACTGAGCCCAGGTGGAAGCTTGTTAAGAATGATTTTATGAAGCAACCGTCTTGAAACATCTTGAGAGGAATACAAGGTGAGGCGGTGCATATTGCTCCACACCAGGGCCCAATTTCATAGAGCTGCTTAAGCACACAAATTTGCTAAGCACAAAAAAATGTTGCTTACCAGAATAAGTTTACCAGCCAAACTACTATGTCACGTGTACAATTTGTGACTGGTATCCTGCTCATTTCCGCTTAGCAGGAAATTGTTAAGCATTATTTTCTGCTTAAGCAGCTCTATGAAATTGGGCCCAGGCCACAAACACCAGGGCTAGCCCCTTCTCTTTTCAGAAAGTGTATACTGTGTTTTTTTTACGTGCCTTACACAACACACATGACCTGCTGCTTTATGTCCCATCCACAGTTCAACTGCACAGCCCAAATTTTTCTTACAACTTCTTGAAAAATATTAGGGGTTTTAAAGTGGGAAATGAGCAAACTTAAAAAAAACAAGGTTTTTGGGGGGCAAGTAAACTCTATAATGCACTATTAATTCAATTATTACCCTTGTTCGTAGAATGCGAATGTGGTACAAAGTGGCATATGATGCACACTTAATGGTACTGGATCTCTGTCCTCTGGTAAATGCTGAAATAAATCAATTCAGAACATTAAATTCTCATTTTATGGTAAATTTTTATGGTAAATTTAAAAGGTTTGACTAAAGTCTGGTTCATCCTTCCTAAGAATGTGAATGCAATACAAATGTTGATGTCACAAACTTGCAACGAACAATTCAAAAGAGTTGAGATGAACATTCGCAGCAAAAACAGAGCTGTGACGCAAATAATTCCCTATGCATTCGCATTCGCAGGAAGTATGAACGGGGCTCAAGTTCTTACGATCGTGACTGCTTCTCCAACAACGGAAACATCTGGCCTCCTGAAGTGAGACAGGGCAGTTATTGCCGCGACGCTAGCACAGTCCAAGATGCTTCCATCGTGGTTCAAGACGTGAACATCAACACGAATTTGCCAAACCTGGAAGAAAAAAAACAAAACCCGAAAGATGAGTTTGAGGAAAACAATGAGCTGGTTCAGCATAAACCATTTCAAGCAAAAATATTTAAAGAGAAGTTTTCCATCACAACCATCTTTGTACCATGTCAGTTGTGTGCAAATTTGTGAACAGTTATATGTTCCGCCTTACAAATATTGTGAACACCCTTGAACAATAATTAATGTTGATCAGTCTACATACTGGCTGTTGTAGATATCAGTAATAAGGGAATAAACGAGTGGGACGAGGTCTTGAACGTTCGTTTCAAACCGCCACGACCCTGCAAGGTTTTAAACAAACGTTCAAGACTGAGTCACCACTCTTTTATTCCCATTCATAAATGCCCTTTTGTTAAAAAGCGTAATAATGTTGGAAAATCTGTTAAAAACTTGTCTGAAATTTTCAATTCCTGTCAAAAAGTGCGCAGCACTCAACGGTTGTGCGTCCGCACCAATAGATTGTACATTCAGTACCGGTATGTATTGATTGCGTTACGAGTAAGTTAACGCCCGCGCAAGCTTGCGCGCCACGCGTATGTTTAAACACTTCTTACCGTGTTTATATCGCATGTTTAAACATGGCCATGTGATCAGCTCTTGACCAATCAGAATGGATAAACTGTCTCTGGTATTTATGAATGCGTATTTATAAGCTATTAATAAGATAAAGCTTAAATACATCGCTGGCTGGGTGGGAGAAACCACAAGACCGCACGGCTTGTAGCTCAAAATTTTCAGTGGACCAGATTTATTTTTACTTGACCAAAATCAAAATAGGAATCGGAATTCAATCCAGTTTAACATACAAACTGATTTGGACCAGCACTAAGACAAGCTTTATCTCATTTTGTCTCATATTGGTAAGTAAACTTCAAAGCAAAACAGAATTGAAATTATTATTTATCAGATTTGAAGTCAACACGTGAACATCAACTTTTTGTTGTTGACAGATATTACAAAATGAGGTATTATTATTCAATGAAAAAAAAACCCACAAGACCGCTGGACTTGGCCTGGGGTCCAGTGTTAATTTTGAGCCCTGGC
Source organism: Pisaster brevispinus (assembly GCA_023634235.1). Classification (NCBI taxonomy): domain Eukaryota; kingdom Metazoa; phylum Echinodermata; class Asteroidea; order Forcipulatida; family Asteriidae; genus Pisaster; species Pisaster brevispinus. The sequence continues at coordinate 15,488,129 of JAMKCF010000005.1, read as the reverse complement.
GGGGAGAATCATGGTGGAAGGTTTTACACACCTTTTCCCCGGCTACAATGCAGAGAGATTCCATATCTACAGCTCTCGACTCCTTGAGACATTTCTCCAATAACCGATTCAGCTCCACTCCGTACTCTGATAACCTTTGCAAAACAATGTTACAATGTTACAATGAGAGATACAAAACTTTAAATTGGAAACTCTAGGAAGATTTGTTTTGAGTTTGGCACGTGCAGCCTCTGAGATGAAAATATTGTTTTTTTCTTTTGAATGAGTCCTGAGTTTACCAGCTGGTAAAGAAAGCAGTCATACGCCAGTGCCTGGGATTGAAGCTGGTTGAGGGGTGGTTCCAGCCTCCTTCTAGGTGATGGATTGGGCAGTCCTCTACTAGTTGTGGCTGAGCGGGCAAGCACACCCGACTCAAGCTCTGGTGTTTTTGATCAGCAGAGTGATGGTTCAAGTCCTGGTCTCGACACTTGTGTGTTTAAGCAAGGCACTTAACTATAGACTGATCCATTAAGCTTCGCCCCATTGCGTATTGACCAATCACAGCCCTAATTGCGCAACCAAAAGTCCGTCATGCATGCGCGTATGCTTGGCGCGCACCGCAGAGTTGTGCAGAATGGCATTGGAGAGGTTCGCGTGTTCTTGCTCACACGTGCGCCGTGGGCGGAGCCTAATGGATCGGTCTATTATTGCTTCGGCCTATGAATTTTGGAGGGGTTTACCCCCAATAGGTGTCAATGTATGCTAAGCAGAGTACTTTCCGCGTTCTACTGAAAACTCCCCAAAACAATCCACAGGCTACTAGGTGGGCTTGGAACCCACTCCCCATGCATTCTAGAGCAAAGCATTCGTTTGTTTATTTCAGATTATTGTAATGCGCTTTTGAAAATTTTTATGGTGAAATGCGCACAATAAATATGGTACTATTATTATTATTATACCGAAAGAACATTCAGGTAAATTCTCTAGTTCTCAACAGATATATCATACATCCATTTGTGTCCACTGACACTCTTTACCTTCCAGCCTCGAAGCTAGGTGAGGCCATCGGTGAGAGTTCAAGATTTAAATAGAGTTGTCCCTCTGTTGGTCTGGCATTCTTAGGTTCCACAGCCTTGCACGACGCTTGAGCCAACACCCTAAAAGAGGTCATTCAACCAATGATAATTAGGTTTATCTTCAAGCAAACTTGAATCCTCAATTCTGATGGGTCAACCCTTAGCAACAAAAGGTTAGATAAAACCTGTAGATGCACTGGCAATATCACACTCTTCGTATTGCACTGTTCTAACTGCGCATGTTGCACTTAGCTTTACACAAAATGTTTCTGTTCCAACACCACGTGTTGCATTTAGCTGTGCGTCAAGTTCGCTTGAACATAAATTTGTTTCCACAGGTGTGTCGTAGAATATGGGCAAATATAGCGTGTCTGCATCCCATACTCTACTCGGCCTTTGGCCTTGTTGCATATGGGAAGAAGAAACGCTACATTTGTAGATATTTGTTCGTATTCCACTCACGCTTGTGTGATGGACTAATAATTTTTTAAAGGCGCAGGCCCTTTTCGAAACCAAGTCTTAGGCTTTCCTTGTACAAAGTTAGCGCCATGTAACTGTCAACAGATTTGATGGTGCCATTTTATAATGAAAGGAGATTCTTGGCTAGGAAGACTGGTGAACCAGTGTTATGTCCAACTTGAGGGTATAGCTCTTGTTGTGAAGAGATGTAAAGGTTTCAATGTTAACACCTGAAAGACAATTCCGTTCTCTATAACCACCACCATATCCCCAGACTTGGCTAATGTGGAATTTTGTAATTCTTCCCTCCCCCCCACCCAATGAAAATGTCTTGAAGATTAACGCAGACCAGAAACTTTGTATCGTTTTAGAATTTATAATTACCATGCTTACGCGGGAAATAATTGGAAACTATACATTCAGAACACGACCTTTACTTTGACCTTTTAGGTTGAGTGGGGGGTAGTTCCTTGGGGGCCATTTATGGTTGCTGTTTTGCATTTTGGTACCAGCTTCTTGTGGCTGCTATGGCTTCCAGGGTTCTCTCCAGGATTTTTTTAAAACTGTGGGGGGCATTCTTGAACCAAATTTTGGAAGTTTGACCTAAGCCTGCTGAATTGAAACCAAGGTCCGTTGAATGCTTTTTACTTGGTGTTACAGTTTGGTTTTAAAATCCGTACTGTGCAATCTGGGGCATTATAAATTGTTGATGATTTTTGTGAATTTCATCTGAAGTGTCCGCTCAAAAATTGTTCTTATTTTATTTATTTATTTTTCTCTCTTATCAACTGCAATTCGCACGTATTGGCCTGACACACTAGCTTGTGCATGGGAAGAACACTGGCTTCTGTAATAGTGTAAGTGTAAGGTTGAAAATGGCAGATGCCTCCCACCGACTCTTGCACCTACCTTGTCTGTCCAAGATGTACCTCACAGCTACCTCTTTCTATACCGAATGTTATCTTGATGTTTCGGTAGTCATATGTGTCGCGGCCGTCTAATCTCTGAAGTATGAATGAGATAATGTCAGAGTTAAATGTTGGGATATGAGACGATGGAGTTAAATGTTGGAATATGAGGCAATGGAGTTAAATGTTGGGATATGAGACAATGGAGTTAAATGTTGGGATATGAGACAATGGAGTTGAATGTTGGGATATGAGACAATGGAGTTAAATGTTGGGATATGAGACAATGGAGTTGAATGTTGGGATATGAGACAATGGAGTTAAATGTTGGGATATGAGACAACTTAATTGACAGACGATGATGCCCTCTGTGTGAGACTTGTCTTCTCATGTAGCTTTGAAGAAGCCCTTCATTCTATTCTTAATTGTTAGGTGGAAGTCACAGGGGCACAGGGCTAGCCCTTAACAATTAATTATATTAGCCCAGCTTACATTGTCTAGTAAAAACTGCTAATGCTATGGGCTACAAATACACCACTTCTCATTCTCAACTTGCCCCATTTTCTTTTCAAATGTGAATAATAAATAATAAATGTATTAATCTATTATTATTAAGTTGAGAAAATAGCAAAAACTGTCACGGTATTATTTTCATCCAGAAAGTCAAATCCATCCACATTTAGTAGCAACTACATGTCTGCATGTCTAGCCGTACTGAGGGCAGCATTCAAGTGGACATCTCGGAAATTTCAAAATGTCACCTTGCATACGATCTTTATTCTTTGTTGAGTGGAGATTCAAATGTTTATTATTTTGAAGCACAATTTAACATCACAACCCTACTCCTAGAACTATGCGGATCGTTCCATAGATGATAGCGGAACGAACCACATAGTTTTAGGAGCATCCCAACCCCATCCCCTAATACTGAAATAGTAATACACTAGTGCCAAGCCCAATGCAATGGGCAGTATAGTGAATATCCTCCCTCCGAATCGCAGTGAGGCCAGGGAGTCCTCGTCCAGACGGATGGCACATTTATCTAGGCACTTGCTTGACTTTATCATGGGGGGGGGGGGTCAAGGACTAAAGAGGGGCAGGGGCAAAATCATGCAATCTATACTACACTATCATCAGTACACTACACTACAGTACAGATATCATAAAATGTAAACATGTCAATTGTCAGTTTATTGTGGAGATCTCTAATAATATGACAGAAAGACCTAGTCATAAAAAGTGTACAGAAATGTATGATGTATACCACACAATTCATAATCATACAATTACAATCATACAAAAGTACAAACAGATTATTTTTACGGAAAAGGGGTATTTTATCACGAAATCGGTTAAACACTTTTATAAGCGATTAATTGGAGTAGCGACTAGATATGAGTAGAAAGCGGTTGTTCATTGATTGTGAGATTAAGATATACCTTTCCTGACTTGATAGCCTCTATAATAAAGTCCCTTTCAATGTTTGACAGCGGTGTCTCCTTCATCGTTGATTACTTTTAAGTCGAGAAAACAGAAAAACAAACCATCAAAACAGCAGTGTAGGTTGTTGCAATGTTGCCCACATGTTGCTGATTAGTTGACGGCTGTTTTATAAGCGCAAAATATTTTAATAAAATGGCCGTCAACTTTAGCTAGCTGAAGAAGCTATAAAGAGTAGAGTGTGGAGGATAGTGAGTCATGCGCCTAAGTACAAAACACATAAAAAACACCATGAAATTGGCAAAACTTTGCTGATCTTGCATCATCTTAATTAGCTGATAAGTATTTTCTCTGTAAATAGACCTTGTCACAGCTTCTAGCCCGAGTTGCCAACCATATTTATTTATTTATTTATTTATGTATTTCTTTTTTCAACTGGGTGGCCCATTCAGTGGCAACCACTGGTCTCCCATGGGTCCCAGCTTGTACCGAGATACAATAAAAATTAAGCAGCAAAACAGAACACAAACTTTTTACAATGTTATATTAAAAAATGCATAGTAAAAATAAACACACCAAACACCAACTCTAGGAAATACTAATCAAACGGGTTGAAAAACGGGAAAACTACATCGGGAGCCATAAATGCAAAGAAAAAACAGACACAACAGTTTATTTATAACAATGTTATACATTAAAGCAACCAGTCAATTTTTCTTTGTTCTTTGTATGTTTTTAATTGAAAGTTTGCAGAAAGGTTGAATTTGGTCACAACATTCTGTTAAAAAGATTGAAAGTTTTACTAACAACATTCAGGCGTCCATTATCACCGTTTTGAAGATTTCAAAAGTATTTGAATATTCACAGAAGGCTAATGGTAAATTTTAAAAAGCTACAGTACAGCATAGAGAAGAGTACAGGAAGGATAAAGTTAAATTTCTCATCTTTAATTACGTCAAGTTATTAAAGTTTCGTAACATAATTTCGACATTTCAATGCCTGTGGGAATTTTGCTATGAAAAAACCAAGACAACAATTTCGTTAATGCACAAAAATCATAAAATTAATAATAATAATAACTTAAACTTTACTTCCTCGGTTCCATGCTTTAGAGGGAAACCGAGCGTTCTTTGGATTTCTGGGCAACGGGCTAGTATTGTGTTGATTTGCTTTTCGAGAACCACTTTTATAAAAGGCCTAATATGGACACCCGGTGACTCAGCGTCACCATGGAGCTATGGTGTCAACGTCTTGAAATAACTAAAACAGAAGAACTTGTTTTAAGCTTGCGTTTGATCCGTTTGAGGCGAGGCACGGTCGTTAACATTGGTAATTAATATTTAGTTTTAATCGAGCTTTGACTTTCTTGACAAATCGGGGGGGGGGGTATTTTGGGGTGGTCTTCCCGGCAAAAGCATTTCAAAAGTATAAGGAAGTTTCCTGGTTGCCCCAGAACTCAGTCAATATGCTACAAACAATTGTAAATATATTCAAATGTTATATAGATAGTAGCGTGGAGTTAAAACCCCATTTGCTGTCCCTTGGGTTATCCTACTGTGCTCAACCGGAACTCAACACAAAAGTTTATATGCTCTGATAGGTTTGAGGTATTCGTGGGAAAAGGATAAAATGGCTGGGGACCACTGAAGGTGCTCAATGTGTTTTTTTTTTAAATGCATACTTTATAAAATTGAACACTTCTGAAAACCAACGTGTTCCCAAAAAGAAGTTATAAACGTCACTCTAAAAAATGTAAGTTGTTTTGATAAAGTTTAGTCACTAGACGATGAAAAAACACACGCCGAGCCCACTACTACTACTACTATGAATGAAAAAATGGGCATAAAGAAACCGACAGGTTGGCAAGGCTGATGAATAGACACACAGGAAACCCGCGAAAGCATTCAGCCAATCACAGTGCCAAGTGAACATTACTCATGCTGTAATACTTCGTTTTTAGATTTGATTGACAGTTTTGCGACGAGAAAGGTTTTGATTGGATGATTTCACATACCATTCATCGAAGTCGAACATTCCAAGTGGTAGGGAGAATTTACTAAATTATTATATATATTTATATTTTTATATCAAAATATGCTTTGAGGGTGTTATTAACTCACTCATATTAATATAACTATTTAATTGTGTATATAAATACAATTTTATTTGATATTTTTGTTTAAAACGTGATTGTTTGGGGATTTTAGAATTTGTATTTATAGTAGATTCTTCTATTAAGTGACTATGGAATTTTACACAGCTGTTGACACTGTAAACTGCCTAGGTTGGCCGCGCCATGCCAACCTGTCAGCTGATTATAGCCGAGTTATTCATGTCTCATCCGCCACAAACGCTGTAGTCCGTCGAAACAACAGTTTTGCAATTGTGATTTTAGAACATTTTTCTATCTGTATTGTTCCGATTTGATTTATAATAATCGAGAGGACACAATTCGTCTAAACTGTACTTGTATAGGTTTGTTAGTCGATTGAAAAGGAGAAAATACGCTGTGGCGGTAGGATATGTCGTAACCTTGAGCGTATCGCAGCTGACTGTATGACCAGCTGTTTCCCGCCACGATAATAAACCACGCATACTCTCTAAACCACGCCGGGTTCAGCCGAGACAAAATAATAACACTGTGTTTTTTCCTCCAAATATCGCAGAATTTTCCTTGGAAAATTAACACAGATCTGTGGGAAAATATGGCGTATTATATGCGCAAGATGGAGAAGGAATTTTCAGAGATGAGTGGCCCTTTGCCAGGTCCGATTGCGTCGACAGTTGGAAGGTATGTTATTTAAATCCCGTTTTGTCTTTGTCAAAAAGGTTATTCTCATCCCCGCCACGTGATTGACTATTTACGTTTGTAATGAAAGTTTGAATCATTTTCTTGGCATGAAAATAACAAAATTTGTATTGTCTGAGATGTGATTTTTAATGATTAGTACATGATAGGAGCATCTAGGTACATTTTGTAGGAGAAATTATGTTCATTAATGTATTTATTTGAGACAGTTTTTTGAGGGTTTTCCCCACGTGCGCGCAACCAACGTTGCGTACGTTGTAATCGGTTGTATTGTACTACAACGACCACACATAACAACGCTTGCCTTATGTCACGAATGTATGCGATTATGAATGGATTTTAACTGGAAAATGCTACACACATGGCCATTAAGGATTAAAGGGTTGTATGTTTATATTTTATTTGGTCTGAAATCAGCTGTTTTTTAAGTGTTAGGGATTTAAAGTCCCGTGTGATATTCCTGTGTAAGCTGGGCTGCCACGCCTTTTGCCAGTCTGCCCACACACACACACGCTTCTCTGAGAAAAACACAAGTCACTCTTCCTTCCTCCATACTTTCTCGATATTTTTTCACGGTTTTATTAACCCCTCTCATATACCAATTTGATTTTACAAACTGTGTACATCCGGTGTGTGTTTTCTATGTCGCCATCATTTTCGCAGAGTGTTTTGTTTTTGTTGTGAACGCAAAATGAAAATTTGCGGTTTTACGACCACACGTGTGTCACTAGCTGCACGTAGGCGTGAAGCAAATTTTACAGTCGCAGCATGTTTTGTAGCGGGTACGTTGACTGCCGCGGCGAGGCCTGCCGGCTGGCTGTCGTTGCGTGGGTGTAGTATGCAAATGACAACCGGACCTGGATTATCGGACTGTCTGAAGAGGATATTTTGTGTGCCCGTTATATTCAGGATCTTTAGCCTGTTTTGGGGTTCAGCTGATGCGGCAGTTTCTTTAGTGGAATAATGGTCCGATTGAGAGAGGCGTCCAAGCCGAACCACTTGATAATCTTATTATTTAGGTATACAATGACTCAAGATTTGTAAAGGAGTGTGGAATGTCAGCACATGGCTTGGGAATTGTGTGCAGACAATGCTTGCATTCTTTATGTTCTAAACATAGAACACACTTTTCTTGTAACACCTAATTTTATTCTTTCGGATGTGGACCCTACTTGTGTACTTAACCTTGGAGGTTGGAGGAACCATGCTGATATTAATAATCAAACTAACCAAGTCTAACCTATAATAATTTTTTACAGCTTTATACATGTAAACAATGAAACCACTTAACTACGGAAATCAAATAATGCAGAAATTGTTAACTAGAAAAATAATGTTTCCACATTTATTAATATTAATTACACTTTTTAACCAAAGCTGTCAAATGAAACATATTTTCTGAAATATGCATACATTTGAAAAATGCGAATGAGGTTGGTAATATAGAATGTTTGGTTTGAGAAATTTTGAGAAAAAATCATCAATATTTGAAAAACACAAAATCTTCTTTATTGAAGGTAAAACCTATCAAATATTACATGCTTAGAGAATAAAGATTAAAAACTATATGGGTACTTTTGGTAGTTGAAAAAAAAAAGTTGCTCAGAAGTTGAACTGTACATCAAAAGATAGTTTATAAATTGGGTGATAATTTAGCCTCATTTTAAGTCTCAGATCAGCATCAGATCATTTGGTCAAACCAATACACATGAAGGGGTGATCTAAACAGGAGTTCTTGCACCAACCAAACCCCGCACCATATGGCTACTGAAAACACACAGAATGTGTAACATTCAGCTGTGTGTGACACTTTGGACTTACCTAGAGGGAGAGTGGAGCAAGCCAGACGCTGTCTGTCTGGCTCAAGCAGTCTGGCTGGAACAGTCTGGGGTCACGTAATGTTAAAATGGTTCAGTTTCCATAACATATGGTGTAATGCTGCAATATTCTAAAGTCTGTGTGATTTTAATGCTTATCAAGTTTCGCAGTCAAGCGAGAGAGTGTTGATTTTGGGGTTTGCCGCTACCCTGGTTTTACTGAGTCCGACTGCTGATCATGTGTGAAACGAAATAACCAGGTACCTATGTTTTTTAACAATCCGAGCCACTGTTTATATTACTTAAAAAAATAATAATACAAATAACAACAACAATTTAGTTTTTGTTTGTGTTTTTTTAAAATGAATTAATTTTTTATTAAAAACTAAAGAATTTGATGTAGATATTTTGAATTGGGAAATAGTAAATTTTCGTTGAATTCTGGCCCTAAAAATTAAGTAAAAACTAACAATCAAAAAATGAAGAAGCGGTAGATTAAAATAGTACTTTTTAAAATGAGCGTTTAAGGTATGTACTGCAACTGACTTGTATCATATTTCGGTTTTATTCATCTAAATAAAAATGACACCTGTGACACAGTTTTCGCTCTTAAAGTTAACTAAATAATTACGACGCATTGTTGAAATTTAAAATTGAATATTTCTTCGAGACAAAATCCCCCAATGGTCGTTGATGACACATTTAAGATACGGATGCTCTGTCGGGGGATTGCTAAGCCTTAACAAAGTCAAATTTCCTCCGTGGGGAAATCGAGAATTACTTCGAATGACTGTGCAACTTTGAAGAGTTACATATTTCAAGGTGGTGCTGGGGCGAGGGCGTGGGAGGGGGCGAGGGCATGGGAGATGGCGTGGGAGGGGGCGAGGGCATGGCAGATGGCGTGGGAGGGGGCGAGGGGGGCACAGTGTCAAACAAGGTTTTAGCCAGGATTTGGTAAAAGGGTGTCAAAACTTGCTGGAAATTTGAAAACTGGGTGTCCAAATTGTTCTCTTACAATACATTTACATGTAAATCTCAGATGAAACAGGGTGTCCAAATTTAAGACATGGTGTCGAAAAGACACCCAGACACCCGTCTCTGGCTAACACTATGGTGTCAATTGTCAAAGACGTTTCACAATGTGTCTGTATGATGCCTGATACTTCATTCCTGTTAGGGAAAGGTAGTTTTTCCTAAATTAAAGCACAACTCTATGAGGGAGTTTGAGATTTCATGGGACGTCAATCAAGGTACACCTTTGGTCGCCACTGAGGTCAAACAATGGAAATTGTATACGCGTTTATGCACAACTCTTAGCCAATGATAGGTCTTTCTTTGACCTCAGTGAGGGCACTGTTTCAGTCTTTTTTTAATGTTTCCGGAAGACAGGGAATGTGGGCCAATATGAATTTTGTTGTGTCAGTGCGAAAATGTTGTGTCTCCTAAAATAGTAGTTATGGTACAAGCCAGTTTGAAAGTGTCAAAAAGTCGTATCTGGCTTTAAATAGACCCGGATGTACACATAAAACCAATAGGCGCAGAGATACAACGTTTTTGGCACAGAGCGTTTTGTGCGAGATTTGAAATTTGTTGCACAATCAAGACACAACAGTGTTGCACTGATTCCTTTGACTACAGGTAGCTTCCGTTATGGCTTGATTATAAAACTTGTGTAGAATTCTTTGCTTCGGTGTAAAAAGATATTCACAGCTGCTAATTTTCTTTTTCAGTGAGTTAAAAAACAGAACAACAACAAAACAAGCCGGAGGAATTTTGTTCCACTGCAAAACATGCTTGAACCAATTTCACATGCTTAAAACGCATATTCAATTCTGGTTACTGTCTCTTCAGTGAATTAAAAGAAAAAGAACAGAAGTAAAAGACAATCTGGGGGAACTAACAAATCAGTATAGGCCTACATGGGACAACTTATGACCGGTTCTCAAAATTGTGAGAATCTTTTAATCTTGTCACAAGAAAAAGGTTCACATCAATAATATTTTGTACAATTTTTTTGAATCGGTCAAGTTTTTGGCTTGAGTGAGACAAGTTGGCTGAATCGGCCACTTCATCCGATAACAATTTAAAGAGATAAGGTCCCAGAGATGCTGAGAGTAGAGCTGACATTAGACCTACATGAATCATGTATGGCATTTAAAAAAATACACTTTTATGCAATAAACTAATTGTACATATGCATGATAATGTATGTACATGCATGTACACAGTACATTATACATGTATGTACACAGTACACATATGAGAAGGAGGGGAAAAAAAGATTGCTGGCTAACAAAGCCTTTGGCACAGTGCCAAGCCTGGCACTGTGCCAAGTCGCTTGGTCTGGGGTGTGGGATCTTCCATGTTGGGCAGGAGGGGAGGTCAATTCCCTATAATGAAAGTGACTTTAAGTGTCAGTTCCGGATCTAATTATCACGAGTGTCAAGACAAATATTGGATTTCAAAACAAGTAGAAAAACACTTTTTTTTATTTTTATACATAATGTATTTATTATTTATTATTTGTGTTAATTAACATTCGCCTTGCTGTTTGGCTAGGTCTCAATGTAGGAAACTGGGAATTGTTGAAATTGTTTACTGAATGTTTGGAATCATGCAGAGTTAAACAATTCATACATGTTTTTGTAATTAAAATTCAGGAGGTGGTTCCACCCTTTTAAATTTTTTTAATAACTTGGTTTCTTTTTCAAGTTAACAAGTCAGTGTTTTAGAATAACTATGCGGTGTAAAATGTGATAGAGAACTATGACTCTTTGGCATATTTTATTTTACCTGAATTGCCCTCTTTTGAATTTCGCAGGTTGTATTGTCTATGGAATTGGCAGATATCAGGGGGAAAAACCTTGGGGTTTTGGGGGTTTTTTTTTCTACAAAACTAAAAATGGGCATGGAACTCACGTCTACTGGTACATGGACTGGGTGGCATGGAAAAAATAGAGAAAAAAAAACCCAGAAAGTATTTACTTTGAAGTTACAGGGGGGACTAATCCAAGGATCTTAGCAGTGGAGGTCATGGGCATCCTCCGTGACCTCCATGAAAGCAGCCAACGCAGTGTTAATACCGATCAACCTGAGAAGAATTTAAAACTAAAATACTGTTATTTTCAAGAATTGTGTGGCATCAATCAAAAATCTGTCTTATAAAAATTGCCCGGCCGGGCAGATTTACTGAACCATACTAACTTGTGTACCCGCGATGCCATTTTCATTTTGCAAAGGACACTTACTAAGGCAAATTTAAGAGTCCATGGGAAACTTTTGAAGGGGCACCAAGACCAGGACAACGGCAGCCGTGGCCTTCGTGTAATACCAGTCCAGCCGTCGATTTCACCAAACTCTTCCTAACTTAGGATTAATCTTAGGACTTAGGACGAGTCCCAGCCTTGCACTGTAACATGTAAACCTTAAGATTGATCCTAAGTTAGGACTAGTTACTCGTCCTAACTCGAGATAGGATTAATCCTAGCGTTTCGTGAAATCGGCTGCAGGCCTGTACACAAATACAATAGGCCTTTAATGTAATATTCTACATTTTTTATGCATTGTGGGTAGTCTGGGCCATATCGCATGTGTCGGCTTCAACTGTAAGGGAACAGTTCCTTTATTTATACATGTAACAAAAAATCTGTGACTTTGTGAGCACAATCTATTTAGGAAATTTCACATGCTTATATCAAGGAATTGTTGCTTCTGCGTACATGCGTACATTGTACATCACATTTCAAAGTTTTCTTCACTTCTTTGCACACAGCTAGACTAGTGGGCACTGACCCCATTAGCAGAGAATGCTCTGACCTCATAGAACCTGTGCCATAGCAAGGGAAAAACTGCCTTGTATCATTACAAGAACAAAGCACAAGGCCTAAAAAATGATTTTAAAAACCCAACAACATTGTAATACCGGACTATTGGACTGTCATCACAATAGACTGTGTAAGTCTCGCGCGTAATCGAACATGAGACCTGTTAAAGTGCGTGAGTTTGTTTCCTTCACACGTTGAAGCAATGAGGTCCCAAAAATGTTTGAATACGTGCGAGACCTGCACAGTCTATATAGGCATTTCACACTCCAAAATCTCAGGGTCGGAACCGGTTCCGAACAGGTTCCGAACAGGAGATTTTGTTCACCCCGTTTCACACTGTAAAAATTTCAACCCGCCTCCGATCCGGGTAGCATGCTCTAGCCGGATAGAAATCAACCCTGGCAGGGACCAGGGTTGAAAATCTCAATCCCGATCGAAATTGCATTTTTCGTTATAAATACGGTTCACGCATTAGCCGGTTCACGCATTAGCCGGTTCACGTAAAGACCAGTGTGAATGTTGCTTATCTCTGAACCGGAGAGGACCCGGGTAGGTTTCAACGCGGTTCGAAATGGAGGTAGTGTGAAAAGGCCTTATATGTGGCATTTCTGAGGGGAGTCCAAGTTGAGAGCTGGACTTTCTGGACTACAAACAAATGTACTTATAAAATAAATTCACAATTTGAACTTCTCTGATTCAGCAATGAAAAATGATTTGTGTACATGTACCAGTATAAATGATAGATCGATTGAAAATTAAACGGGGATTTCCCCTGCATGTATATTCTCTTGTTCCCTGCTTGCGTCTTGTTGATATGCCCTTTATCATGTTGATAAACAAAGAAGTGGGTCGTTTATATAGGGAAGTGAAACAATTGAAAAAGATTAACAACTATGGTTGTCCAGTGTAATTAATCCTTATGCAGTCATTCAGTAAGTGATGTGATTACATGTAGTTCTTACAGGTTTAAGTATTTGAGTTGTGTGTTTTACAGTGTTCTGCAACTTTGTGTTCTCAAGTAATAAACCACGGGAGACTGACTGGGTAAATTTGTAAATAATTTTGAGGTGAACAAAGACAAATTGGGAAGAGTGGGACTTGAATTTGCGACATCCGGATTAACGTGCTGGCACTCTACCAACTGAGCTACCTACATGTAGCCCTATGTTGGTCCCTTTCTTGTCAATATCTTTTGCGGGCCTCGAAATAACCCACGGCACCTACAGCAAATGCCGTGGTGCCCTGTGCTTTTGCTGTGGTGCCCTTTGTAAAGTTCCAATACAAATTTACATTTTCCTCAGAGTGCCCCTAACCAGGGGAAAATTGCCGTGCCCCTTCAAGAGCGAAGCTCCAAGGATCACACCCAAGTTTGGATACAACCTTATCAGTTTTGATTCACGAGGATCACTTTAATTCCAAGGGGATCAATTCTTCTCATGAATCAAGATAAAAACCTCTCCATATCAGATCTAATTTCTCATAAACACCTTTTTTAAATATCAAGAGGAGAGCTTGATTTAAAACTCAAGTTCCTCTATTCTGTAATGCCAGCCAACAAAGTACTGACAGCGTGCGGGTTGAGGTGCGCACCCCTCTGTCATGAATGGAATAACCTTATGAATTAATAATGAGCCAGTCAGGGAAAGCAGGTGTTTCTGAGGTTGCCAAGAAGGCTTTGTACTGTTAGTAGTTGACTCCGGAATCAGCTGGCCTTAATTTCTCATTTTGCAAATTGTCTGCTAGGCACATTTTCTGGTTTTGGTTTATGAATATCCAGATCAGGCTTGATGTTTTGCACTTTTTTGTTTCTCTCGATGAATTTTTTAGCGTGGTTGGTGTTGTATTGATTTTTCTAATTAGGTGGGGGGAGGAAAGGAGGGGGATGGGAGTGGTTTAATTTAACAAAGAAATCTGTCCACAGCGGAGTGGAGGTTTGAATGTATAAGTAATGCTATTAATGAACTGTGCGGCCATGGCATTACAAAGGAAACGAAGGGGAAAATGATGTAAACAAATGACTTGTAGTCAAGACAAAGATATTTCTTTTCGAACCAAGTGAGGAACAAAAAGCATTTTAAGTTATCATGTGAGATATCAAGTTTGGGTGTTAACAGACAATAAAACCTTCTGTTACAATTTTTATCTGATATTGGTGATTATAGAGTTGAAGTTTAATATTTAGATAAAATATTTAATTTGTTCCTTCAGTTAGTGTTGACTCGTTAGAGTAAATGATTAATTGACAAATTAAACGCTTTGGCGTGATGGAAACTAAATGTGATAAAACTGTAGGTGTGTTGTGGACTTGTGGTCGAGCGGTCTAGAGCATTGACCTCAAGTTCTGGTGGATGAATGACCGGAGTTGGTGCCGAATCCCGGTTGTGACACTCGTGTCCTTTACTTATCCAATAAATTGTTTCTCATCATCTAGGAGTAAATGGGTCCCTGCGAGGGTAGAGATTGTTGATGTGAATGATTAGCAAACCTGTGCACCAATTTGGCTGCCGGTGCTGCACACTCCTATTGGAGTTGAGATGGTTTCAGGAATGCATAGGGCCCGATGAAACGGGTAACAATATAAGGCGCTTTGGAAGGCCTACTTGGCTCGAAGAATTGCATAATAAATACGCATTGTTAATGTAGATGAGTCGGCACTCTGCGGTACTGAAACAAAAGAGGCCATCTGATAAAATTATATAGGGATATAAAATTTAAAAGAAGGGCAGGTGTGGGGGGATGGCATTTATTGATTTATATTTCGGAGGGAGACTAGAATCCCGTGGTCTGCGTCTCATTTCAGTGGACTGTGTTTGGGGGATTTCCTGATGTTTTATATGGATAGCAGGTTTTCAGTTTAGGTTAGCTAATGGGTTTGCTTGGTTGCGGTAATAAATAGACCCTGGTGGACAATAGAGGAAACTCGGCCAGTGCGAATGGCAGGTTTTAGCGTGGGAAGTCGTCTTGATGGATAGGTTGTGGAGCAGCTGGCTTTTTGTTTTCCAACAACCACCATGTCCATGAGTTTGCGGTTTTGGCATGGTGGTTTGTTTTTAATTTTCTGTCTTCTACTTAAGTATGTGATTCATTGAATTGGTAATCATGTTGTCTTGGATTTTAAATGGAAAGTTCAGGGATGTGATTTCTCCGTTTATAACCGGAATTCCGGGTTTTTTTTGCCCTTAAAAAAAAAAAAATTCCTTTTTTTTTTTTTGCCCCCCCCCCCCAAAAACAAAATTTAATTTTTTTTCTTTTTTTTTCTAAAGTTCAAATTCATACAAAAATGAAGATAAAACCATATAATAACGCCCAGATTGCAGAGTAGGGCTTTTCAAACCAAAGATAAATGTTAATATTGGGCTTCATGCTTGCAAGTTTTCGAGCTCGCATGTTTTCGCTCTTTGCGCTCAGAGGTCAGGTTTTTTTCTCAACAGCCTATCACATCCCTGAAAGTTGTATTTTCTTACGGATTTGAGAATTTCCAAAGCAGTAGGGTTCTACGCATGATTCGTCAAAACTGGGGGGGGGGGGCCATTCTGGACGAAGGAGCTGAATTGAAACGGGGTCCTTGCTCCTCGGAATGTTTTTTAAAAGCTCTAATGTGCAACTTGGAGCATTTTTAATGGTTGAATATAATGTTTTCGTAAATTTTGTGTTAATCCTTATAAACGGTTTAATTAATAATAAAAAAATGTGTTAAACTTGTTATGTGTATCAGTTCAACTTGTTATTAACTAGTGTATACTTGTGGCCCACAGACAAGGGTGAGATTACATCAACTGCCGAAGAGAACTAAGTGTACACAAAAAAGTATACAAACATTGTGCAACACATAGTTGTGTCATTTTATGGTGTCAGATTATTGTTCAGGCAAGCCAGTGGTTGTATGTGGTGTTTTTTCAAGGGCGATAATATTAAAAGATAAAAGAACAACTGTTGGACTTTTGTGAAGTTACACCAGTTTCACTTTGTGAATAGCTAGTGCACTACCTCTAGTTATTCACAAAGTGAAACTGGTTGATATAGTCTAGCAAAAAAGGAACAAAAGAAAAGAATTCTTAACCAATGGGAACAAAAAAGAAAAAAGGTCTCATGGTTTTTTGCCATAGTTTGTGACTGTTTAACCAAACGAATGATTTTATTTAACTGGTCCCCAAAAGAGCAGTGAAAGCAAGACATATTGCTCTTCAAGTGTGTCTGCTGAACAAAACTAACTCAGAGTAGATAGCAAACATTATGAATCACATGACCATAATTAAAACACTGCAGGAAATATTCACTAGGAGGCACTCAGTTTTTTCTTATTGCCGAGCCCATTTTTTGTACGCAAGCCCGTCGAGCCTTGAATTTCATCTTTGAGAGGGTGAGGCAATTTTTTCATTGTGCAAAGGGTACTGCCCGGTACTTCCATTGGAAAAGCTGAAGTCTATGGGAAACTTTTGACGGGGCACAAAGGTCAAGACCTAGGGCATCAGAGCCAGTTTCTAATGCAAGTCAAGTTTTACTTCTTAGCACCATTTGGGATTTCAGATGACATTTACTCGCCTCACCTTGGTGCGTGACACTTGGAATTTTCCTTGATTTGAAAAATGACAAATTCACCCAGGTGAGGACATAAATATTTATGGTTAATTTGCAGCAAGTAGAAGTTATCTTCTCTCCCACCCACCTCCCTGGCTCATCTTATCAATAACAAGTTGTTCAACTGCAGGAGGACAGTATGTTTTGTACCATCCAGCTGCTAAGTCAAATCAGCTGACAGGGCTATGTGGGACAACAAAAATGACGTTATCAAACTCCTTTAAATTTACACGCTCGCTTATCAGATGGTGTCCAAGTCTGCTGTTGACTCTGTGTACACAGTAGTATCAGTAATAGAATACAAAGCGGAAATGGTGCACTGTGCCTAGCGATAAAAAGCGCATTCACGAGGAACATTAAAAAAAAGGAAAAAAAACGAAGACTGATATAACACACCAGCCAATGAACCAGAACTGTAGGAGGTCATGTTATGGCAGGATTACTGTTTTCTCTAGCTCTGTTACGACTGCCGCCGACCAAGGTACATTTGCGTGGGTGTGTTTATATACATTGGCACAGATCAGGCCGCCTTGTACGTGGGAGAGTGCGTGCTCAGTAATAAAGTTTGCTCGCACCTTTGACCCCTTCCAGTAGTTTTTCCTGTAAGCTATTTTTAGGGGCTATCTCTAAAGTCTGTTGTCGTTAATACGTCTACATTGTATGTGTGTTTGCGGGATAAATTGATAGGGTTTGAAACCGGCTGTTTGCCAAAATAGGTGGACAGAGTTAGTTCCTCGTCCAGGGGTCTGCAAATCTAGAGCTGTAACACACACAGGTGCAGTTTTTACTTTGAGTGTTTTTCTTCTGGACAGTTGTGCGGCTATGTCTGACCAAATCAAAACACAGGCATCGCAAGCTGCTACATTAATATTGGCACATTGCCACATTGTTTGGGCGATATCCAGTTTTAGGGGTGAAAACCCTTTTTTTAAGTCAATTACCAGATGCATTTATTATAAAGCAAATCTGCGAAGATCCAAGATGAAAATCTGTCCTAAATCATAATACTGTTGTGCTACTTTTACAAAGTTTCGGCATCAATGGATGGAAGTATTTCTTTGTGAAAGGCACCTGAGTTTTGTTTCTTTTTTTTTTCTTGTTTGTGAGTGTGTGAGTAATTTATGAATGTTTTAAAACAGAAATATGAAGACCAAGAGGCTACATGTACATTGCTCTAAAACCTCATTGGTTGAATATTACTTGGTTTTTGCTATTACACCGATGTGTACTTAGTAAATGTATATACTCAGTACTTTCCCAGAGTCCTGTGAAAACAAATCCACAGGCATATAACTCAGGTGGGATTCGAACCCACAACCTTTGCCCTGCTGGACTGGAGCAGATGTCTTACCATACCACTAGATCACCGAGCTAGCCCGTTGGCAAGAGGCAGTTCAAATCCTTTACTTTAGCAGCGGATACTGCAACGATGTGTATGTATATTTTGCATCGCAAGCCTGGAATTACACGGATGGGCTCTGTTGCCCCTGGTCTTGGCCTTGGTGCCCCTTCAAAAGTTTTCAATAGACTTTCAGATTTTCCAATGGAGGTGCCCTTTGCAAAATGAGAATGGCCTTGCCCTCTTCACAGATGAAATTCTAGACCCGCATCGAGGATAAAGATGTTTGGTCTTTGCCCTTGCACCGATGTGTGTTAAGCACTGTGTATTCATTGGTTGAAATGTTGTCTTGCATCATTCATAGGCATTTGTACAAAATGTAAGGCTGTATTTTTCCACAGGAAATTGTACAAAGTACAGAGCTGCGATCGTCCTGTTTAATATGTAGATTGATGCCACAAACTAAACATTTGATCTGTATGCATTTGAGGGCAGTATTCCTGTGTCAACCTGTATGGAAATTATCTGCACTTTTGTTCAAGATGCATACATGTACCTACATGTAGCTGTTTCTTGTAAGGTTAAAAAAAGAAAGAAAAAGTAAACAAATTTTTAAAAGTTCTTTTGAAAAGTAGCCTCAACTGTTGTTTGGGGTTTTTTGAGAAGGGAAGATTGATCTCATATTTGTCTTATGGGTTAGTAGACAGAATTGAAAGATATTTATCGGAAATAAAGTCAACATTTGAGCATCACTAACAATTTTTTTTATGAAGATATTGCATTGAGAAACGAAAATCATGAGTTTGAGACTAGTCCAGTATAAAATTCGAGCCCTGCATGCTGTTAACAGATGCACAAGTTGAATTTTTTAAAACTTTGTGTCATTTATTAGCTTTTTTCTTTGACCTCTATTTTTTCAATAACTTGCAATTTCAGTGTGCCATTTTTCGGAATTGTCACGCATTTGTGTGAGCGCTGCATTCTTGTCAGCTTGCAAACTCCGTAAATTTTGCTTCAATCATCAGTTTGATTCGTTAGCGCCTACTCGGTTCATCGCCAGGGGAAATGCTGGTTAACATACCTGGTGTATTATTGTTTCAGAAAAACTAATTTGGATGCTATTTCAAAGGGCACTGGCATCGTGATCACAGGGAGTCTGTGGCCAGACATGAAACCCTCACCCAGTTACTGCACAGGCGCGCATGTAGTTACTGGGTGAGAGTTCATGTTTCCATGTCCAGCTACAAGCAGACTATCATGACGACAGTGCCCCTTTCATTGACATCAGTGAAATATTGATGGATATTCATGTTGAAATATAAGTTAGGCCTTTCGTTGAAAAACTAGAGCATGAAATCTTCCCCTGTCAGAGAGAGAGGGAAATTTGCTTACATTCTGAGGCGAGTGAACCAACGTTTGGAGATAATTTTTAAGAGGCACAAGGAAATGTCAACTGGCCATTAATTTTTACCGAATTTAAAAACCATGTAGTACTTTATATTGGATGTGTTTAATTGATTTGTCAAGCTTGGTATTTATATCAGACCTGGAATTTCATCTTTGGGAGGGCAAGACCATTTTCATTTTGCAAAGGGCACTTCAATCGGAAAATCTTAAAGTCTATGGGAAACCTTTTGAAGGAGCACCAATGCCAATGCTCTAGCCATTACAAAACCAAACCGACCTTTTTTAAAAGGGTGTTTTTTTGTTGTTGTATTTTTTCCTAAATTTTCTAGATGTTCTCCCAACAGTCAGAAGGAACAGGACAAGCGCATCCGCCGGGAGATCGCCAACAGCAATGAGCGACGGCGAATGCAGAGCATCAATTCGGGATTCCAGTCCCTCCGCACGCTCCTACCCAATCATGATGGCGAGAAACTCAGCAAGGTAATGATCAAACCAAAGTTTAAATAATAACAATACGCAGTTCTTATTTAGCATATTTACATGTAATATCACACTCGAGGGCGTATCAAAGCACTCACTAACTTTTCTACACACTATGCCAATCTGTGTTTGAAATATAGCCAAAGACCCATTTATTACTTAGCACCATGTAACGGTTCACAAGGTGAAACATTGGAAAATGCGCAGCTGTGTGCCAATAATGCACATAAAAAAGCAAATAATGGGCCAATGAGCAACCCTTATTTGAACTCTTGCAGAGGGCACCCTACTAAAATGATGTCGTTTTCAGAAGGCGTTTGGATAGAAATTTGTCTCTAAACAGTAGTGTAAATAGAAATATAAACAATCAAGGGTATCAGAGATTTGCATTTACTTCTAAGGATTCACTGGAGAAAAAAACCAAACCCAAACAATGTGTTATTTAGTTATATGTACTCTTTCTTTGTTGCTAGGCGGCCATCTTGCAGCAGACGTCTGACTTCATTTATCGCCTTGAGCAGGAGAAGACCCAGCTGCTCAACCAGGTGATCCATTTCAAGCGCATCATGCGCAAATACGACAAGGAGGATTCCGAGTCGCCCTCGCCCAAACGACGGAAGCGCCAGGACAGCATGATGGATGAAGGAATTGGCAGCCCAGAAAACTTTGAAGACACCAATGTAAGAAAACGATTTTTTCGTTAATTGCAGGCCAGTGATTCGTTAGAATTATTTTCTGATTTCAGGACTTTTGAAAAAACCAAATCTCCTTTTTGCGATCAAATTTCTTTCAAAGATGTCGAGAAAGACTGCCCCTTTGTGTCTTAACCTTGAAGTGCCCTGTTATTGTAGATCCTCTGAAGGCTATACCCTTGAAGTTAAGGGGATTTATCTCTGGACCTGCAGAGAAGACCAGTGTCCCCCTTTTTCAGAATTCCAGTGTTTGCAAAACTACCTAACTACACCTCAGTTATTGCAGTCCTTCTGATTTGAGGCGTGCGATCGCACCCGCACGCCATCGCACGCCTAAAAGCTTCCTCAGGCGTGCGAAAAATCACACGCCTGATCCCTCCATAACGCACGCCTTGGCAAACATTTACAGCGTCATCATACTTCATAATTTGTAAATTAAAATAACGTTGTAAAATTAATTGTTTATTTTCAAAATCCTTCAAAATTCTGGCGATAAAGTCCCTAGTCTTGATATTTACTAGCCGCGATCGTTCATTTCAGTCAACGAACGTTAAAACACGCATGCACATTGTTAGTCTGGCTCTCTCCTCCATGTTCCATACCACAATACGTAGGCGAGTAGGGAAACACACAACTCGATTTTCCAGGGGTTAGAAGACGCGCGGTGGAGTCTAATCGCGACCTCCTTCCGGTGATATATTATACAAAATGTTAACCTCGTACTCATAAACACATCGCTCTCGCCGCACAATTTTCCCTAATGTGGGCCGATCGTTCGACCGATCGTTCAATGGAAAATGTATTGCAAAAGAAGCTTTAAATAAGCGATCTTTTATTTACGAATCCATTAAAAATGATTGTTGATGAAAAAGTATTATTTTGTAGGTAAAATAGACCCCCATGGTATTATTAAGGGCAGAAATTAGGGGATAAGATCGTTCAAAAACGCAAGTTTGTGAATTTCACTTCCATTTTTTATTTTTTTTAATTTTATTTTTTTTTTTTTTTAGCTTCGACAATTGTATGCACTTTTGAGTGTTTAGATAAATAAGTGTATGGGAGATTTTGTTGATAAAGTGTCCAGTGTACAACCAATTGTAGCTTCACAAGATCCCTTGCCATGTCGTTTTAAGTACATCACTACCCGCTGTTTAGTTTTAAGAAAACCGACTTTAAATTGACCAGCCAGTACCACAAAAATCACACGCCTAGAAGAATCCAGGTGTGCTTTTTTCACACACCTGGAATTTTCAAATCAGAAGGACTGTATTGGTAAATAAAAAATTTCAAATCTTTTTGACAGGAATCGAAATTGTACTTGATTTGATTTTGGGCTATTGTGTCATGCATTTGTAGGCCTTGGATTTTTTTATTTTTTTTTTAACAGGGCATGTAATTTACACCCAATGAAGATCATTTTTAATGAGAAAAACAAACTAGTATGAAGTTGGTGTTTCAATTTTATAAATTTACTTTGGGATAATTCCAAGGTGGCAGTTAACCTACATGTGTGTGTAAGAAACGAAGAGATAAGCTTTGCAGGCTCTCATTGTTTCTTTCAATTAAAAACAAGTTACTTTAGACACCCGACCCCTTTATAACAGGAGGTCGCTTCTCCATCCAGTCACAGGCCTGGATTTTACTCTTTGAGAGGGCAAGGCCATGTTTATTTTGCAAAGGGCACGAAAAATCTAAGAGTCTGATAGAAACTTTGGAAGCAGCATCAAGGGCAAGACCAGAGCAACAGAAGCTGTGACCTCCTTGATACAATCATCGACATTTATTTCCATACATAAATCAAAATAAGCAACTTGATTAGTTAAGAAAGACTGACACTGTATGGAGGCATTACCCCCTATTAGGTACATGCTTGATGTACCTTAGGAAGTCTAGACACTGTCCTGATATTAGATCAAAGGTAATACGTTTCGTAGAAACAAAACAGTTAATATTTTCTTTTTCGAAACCATGAAAGTATTTTTCCTTGAATATATAAATTATGCAAATTTTCGTCAGACGAAAGTGAAAGCCACTAGAAAAGGAGTTCCAGATTTTCAGGGTCAGAGATCACTCTAATGCCAGGTACCCAGTGGATCAGTTTCAATGTTTTTTCCTGGAATGCGACTCTCTCAAACTTCTTTTTGCGTTAACGAGAAAGGTGAAGACTAAAAGTAAAAACCATGGTTGTATTTCACTCCATTATTCCGTGCGGTAAACTGCTTCGGTGTTTGGTTACAATGAATTTCATGTCAAAAGGCTCTGAATGCGGGTGAACTTCACTGCTGATTTGTGGGACCTTGATTTCCTTGAAAGTAGATTTCAGACTTACTTTTACATTCATGTTTGTACATGTACCTTAGAAATGCCCGTTATGTCGGATACATTGAAAGGACCATGAATTTGAACCAAGGTTATTGTATGGTAAACAGTTAACAAGACCTGCCTATCCATCTTCACAATCACATTTGCAAACTTTGCCAACCCCCCCCCCCCCCCCCCACCTAAAAAAAAGGTGTTCCATTTGTTATTTTGTGCAATATGCCATTTTGAATGTACAAAATGGTGGTACATGTATGCAAAGTAGATAACTTGGTTGATACCAAAATACCACAAATAAGATGCATACATCCGGTGTGCATGTGTTTTTTAACAGTTGCTGTTTGTGTACGAGAATTGACTCCAATTTGCAGGGTACCAGTTGCGACAGAGGCCATGTCCTCTGTTGCATTGGTCTTGGCTTGGGTACCCCTTCCAACATTCTCCCAATGACTTTGCTTTAAGACTTTCCAGCGAGAGTACCATTGCTCAATGAAAATAGCCTTGCCCTTTCAAAGATGATATCTCCAGGCCTGTGTGTTACGTTGGACCAGGTGCCACATGTTCAGTATGCAGATATCAGATTAAATGAATCATATCTTTATGGTCGACATGGATCATTAGCTATCGCGCTTGTTGTAGTTGACCCCGAGACAATCTGAATATTGAGACAGCATATGGTTGGATACAGCGTCAACCATATGGATTGGGCCTGGGCTAGTAGGAGTAAATATTAATAATAATAATAATAACACATAATGTTTATGACGCTCAAAGTATTCTTGTGTAATATTAGAGCTGCCAACTCTCCCTGATTCTGCAGAAAGTTCCCTGACAGTAACAAACTTTCCATGTTCTGTTGAACAAATTTGGAAAACTCCTTGAATATGGAAACTTGTTTCGCCCATGCCAAAACCAGGCACATCCTTCCAAATAAAATATCAAATTGTCAAATTGCCATTTGTAAAAACCATTTTGTGGATGATATCTGGATAGATTATTTTTTTATCCAGCCATTTTATTGCAATGAGCTAAGCGCACAAATTTGTTTAGCAAAAACAAAATTGGTACAGATTAATTGTATACTTAAAAAAACGGTCCTGTAAAAAGTGAACCCAATAGTTTGCAATAGTTTTCTTTTTTTGCTTTACAGATGTACAAATCATCTCGTTAATCATTCTGTTTTTAATTATCTCTCCCCCCACCCCCCATCCAGGTGGATGAGCTTAAAAGGGAACTTGTAGACCTTCGTTGTCAGTTGGATAGAGAGAGAAGGTACCGGATGCTTCTAGAGGAGCAGAATAGGTCTCTTGAGTCGCAGCTGTATCCAGAAAAATTAAAAGAGCTAGCGCAACAGGTAAGTTTTCTTCGGGTGTATTTCCCTGACTGTGCCCAGTCAGTGGATGAGTGTTTGTAGACGTGACTGCCTAAGTTATGAAATTCACTAATAGACTTATTTCAAATAAACTCTGCATCAGCCGCTCCAATATTTATGCACATCAGGGTTCTCCCCATGCACAAGCTAGCGTACTGGGCCGATACGCGCAAATTTCGGCCGATACGCAACAACAACCGAATCTTTAAAAAAAATTAGAGAAAACCATAAATTATGCTCCAGATTGCACAGTCGAGCTTTTAAAACCAAGATAAACACCAAGTAAAAAACATCCCGAAAACGTTTCACTTTAGCGTGCTTCGGCCAAACGTACGAAAATTTGGTTCCAGAATGCCCCACAGTTTAAAAAAAACTTGGGGTGAACACTGCACATGATGTCACTTCAGTGGGGTGCCCTCATGTAGGACCAAAAGGGGATTTACTCATTGGCCCATCCTGCGTGCTGTGCATTCTTGGTGATTGTCGTGGCCAGGTGATCTTCTTCCCCGGACACGACATGCTCAAGCTCTAGAGTTGTCAGAGTGTGGGCTCAGGTCCCAGTCATACACTCGTGTCCTTGAGCAAGACACTTGACCTTAACAGCTCTGTCTCTCGGACGGAACATAAAGCCGTAGGTTCCGTGTTTTGTGTAACGCTTATGTAAAAGAAGTGAGTTCACTTACCGTGAAGAAAAGAGGATTGCTCTGGTGTCTCTGGCGTGGTCTGGCAGCAACGCCACACTTGTATCTCTTTCAATGAAATATATAAGGGTTTTCATATTGTAAAATCACTCTTAAACTTTCTACCTGACCCAATAATAAATGCCATGAGTGTCATTTACAGACATGGTGCATATAATTTTACACTATTATTATTAACTTACAAAGTTAAGCCATTCTCGCACTAGATGAATTTCCCAAGAAATTGACCTCTTCACACCTGAGTTGCTATCCTGGGAAATGGCCATTTCCTTGGAAATTGTTTCCTCTTCTTGGGGGTAGGAATAAGTGAGGGAGCCCTGGGGGCTGGCATGCTGAGTGCTCATTCTTCCCTGGAAAATTGCAGTGACTTTGAAACCAGCGTTGGGTCGGCAACTCCCCCAGGAATTTCCTGGGAATTGGCT
This sequence comes from Pisaster brevispinus, assembly GCA_023634235.1. Taxonomy (NCBI): domain Eukaryota; kingdom Metazoa; phylum Echinodermata; class Asteroidea; order Forcipulatida; family Asteriidae; genus Pisaster; species Pisaster brevispinus. The sequence goes on along the minus strand of JAMKCF010000005.1, from coordinate 15,462,507 downwards.
GTGTAGTGTGAAATGGGCTTTAATTTTGAACAATTAAATACAAATTCTCAGATACATGTCAGGGCAGGTTTTTCTTGGCGTTCTGCTAGTATCTGTTGTTGTTTGTTATATTTCCAAAATTGTTAAAGAAAGAATTGTGTCTGTTTCGTAGATAAAGATCCAAGAACAGAGGGCGTACGAAGAGCGCAAGATCATGGAACAACCACCACCACCACCAGCACCACGTCCTGTCATCATGCAGTACCAACTCACACCGCCCCCATCTCACATCATTAGCCCGGCCACCACGCTAACGACGTCGAGGCAAAACCTGGAAACCATTGTGCAAGCAATCCGCCACCTGGAGGGAGACAAAACAACGCCGGGCAACACGCCCCAGCAGACGCCCAGCCACACCCCTACCCCGGAGGACGAGGCGCGGAAGGTGCGGGAAGACGAAGAGACGTTAAGTGGTGATGAGGACACGTACCGTAAGGAGCACAATGAGTGTTCGGTCATTGTCTCTGACACGGAGAGCCATCTTAATCTTAACAGAGTAACTGTAGAACTCCTCCATCCGATCGACAGGCTTAAAACACGGCCCAGCATCATCGTGTCATGAGGAACGCTTGTGCTTTTATTTGGGTATTTATTCTTAAAACTATTATAACCAAAACTAAACCAAGTTAAATAGCTAGTTTGGTTCAACTAGTACCTGGTAAATTATAGTATCGTGTAGTGGATTGATATTTATTGACGAGTCAAGTTTGTAGTGATCAGATTAGATTAGCTTAACTAGATATCAAATAGTAGTTTTTCTATCGTCGGTTGTGGGGAGACATCGTCACTCCTTATTTGTTGTTGTCGTCTTGTTGAAACTGTGATTTCAGATGTTTTCTTGTTGCTAAGTTAGCAGCAAATTTAACTGTACTACTATACATACAGTGTTTGTATGAGAGTACTTCATGTACCGAGCCTGGACCAATTGCTCGTTCAAGTGACACTTTGTTCTGTGTTTTTATACCTTTTGGACGAAAAGTGGCACAGGGGGAGGGGAACACTGTCCAGATAAATATCTGTTCCACAAAAACTAAATAGTTGTAGTATTTTGCAAAGCATGCTTTGTGAAGAAGTTCCCCAGCATTATGTTTAAAATAATGTTTAAAAAAACAAAACACGCAAAGTGTTTCTTCAGAAAAGAACCAACATTGTTTTATGTACTCTAATTGCCCATTGTCGCTTAACCAAACCACAGTGATGCTGCGTAAACGTTCAAATCGTATCTTTTTTGAAGTGGCTTGGCTGCTGGGGTCACAAGGCCTAGGGCAGTGGACTCGAGTTCTGAAAGATCTGAATGTGGGTCCGAATCCTGGCCTGTTCAGTCGCGACACTTGTGTCCTTGAGCAAGGTGCCTATCATAAATGCTTCTCTCCACCCAGGAGTACAAATGTGCACCGGGGGAGTAGAAATATTCTCAGTTGTTTAATGTTAATGAAACTGGATATAAACACCAGCCTGATGGGTCGTGTTGGCTCGGGACAGCCTCTACTTATTGGTCACTGAAATGTTTTGGGAGCAAGTTTATTTTCCTTAGCGGTTGAAACTTTCAACCCTAGTACCTAGTCACCTTTCTTCATGACCGCCCTCGTTCTTTGTCCGCCCCCGAAACAAAAATGAATCACAGAATGTTCTTGACGAAACAGGATGGATTGACTTAGTCATAAATCTGTCTGGTAGTTTTTGGCAGCATGGACAAAGTTGGGGCATGTAGGCGTACATACTCGTGTATACTATCGTACTGGACGCCAGGTGACGGAAATGATGCGGCACTTTCTGCTAGCAGTCGATTGGGCAGCTCTGGAAATCTTTAACATAAAAAAGTCAAGTTCAGATTCCACGCATGATTCACTCATGTCGAGAAGGTCATTCAACCCTGGAAGGACATCTTCAGGAAGAAAGTCGTAAAATTGAGCTGTCATTTTCAACATAGGAAATCTCTCTCTCTTAAACAAACGATGGGTTTATAGTTGAAGAATGTCTATTTTGACAATTTATTGCATTCGAATGTGTAAACCGTCACAAATGCTAGTGTTGTACCTTTTCTTTCACTGGTTAGTTTTGGGACAGTTGTTTTTGTTGTTGAAAATTTGACAATTTGAATGCTTCAAATTATCTTTTATGTGTCCCAAGTGTTTATAAGAGGCGGAAATAAACATGAGGGAAGTTTCAATTTATTTCAGTCGAGCATTCACACACACATATGAGCAGTGTTGAACCGCCTCTTCATAGAACCTGGAGTGTATTTGTAAACAAGCATCAGGGTTTCAAAAGGAACGCGGAAATAAACACACACTGTTGGTTTTGTCAGTACCATTCTCAAACCACCACCACCGCCAGTATCCATCGAAAGAGCAAGGGTTAGAATCAGGTGACTGAGAGAATGTGAACAAATGGGTCAGGTCAAAGGTCAGTATAGTCAACGCTGATTCACATTCTCCAGTCTAGACGGCTGTTAATCATGACCGAGACAGGTTGGTTGCCTGGGCGCAGGTGGGGGGGGGGGGGAATGTTGCCTGAACCCTTGCCAAGTTTTGGTACAGTCATCATGTGGAAGTTGGACTCACTCTAGCATCAGATCCTCAACTGGGACTGGGAGGGGGAAAGGGGGTGTCGGGGTGTTGTAGTAAAGCAAACAAATTCATTGACTCGGACAGAGTGGGTGATTATCAACACCCCACCACCGTGAAGGGGAGAGGCACTTAGAAGCAGGAAGTTCAGTCACTTTGGGGGGACTTCTACATTATACACTCCCCTTTGACATGTTGCCAAGGGTCTACCGCCACCAATGCTCACTATCAGCTGGTTGGTATTGGGTTCCTTGGATCACGTGCCTCTTAAGGGTTGGCACTGTGCCAATCAGGTCAAGTTCTCGGTGTGGATGGTGGGCAGGACACAGTGCCACTGGGTCAGACAAACTGTTTACATCATGTGGGGGGGGGGTGGATTCTTTGATTTGGAATGCAAGCTTGTAGGTTGGCTTGTCAGTGTCACTACACACTGTCTGAAGCAGATCATCTCTGTTTTCATAGACAGTAGTTGTAACTGAGCTAAGGTTGCTCTCCGAACACGCATTCCTGTGTTTCAGCCCGACTTTGGGAGAAAAACAGTGCGTACCAATTTGCTTTGAAATGTGTCAAAGTTGCCCACTTGCACTACTTTCTCATAACATACAAACATACTGACAAAAAAAAACCTGAGGTGTTCAAATTTCAAAACTTGTTTCCCAAAGACTACTACGGTACATACACCCCCTGTGGCTGAAGCTACACTCACATTATTAACATTCATGTTTTGAATGATATTTTGTTGGTGCCACATCCAACAGTTACAATTTATTGATAGAAAATGTTTATTAGAAGAAAAGGTACAACATATTGGTAATGTTGGCAAAGAAAACCCCCACATTTCGAAGATAGAGTTTTCTTTATTTGAACCGTAAATTTCTGACAAAAGTTATGTTTTTGTTGGGGAAAAGAACCCTTTACATTTGTAAATACCTTGTGCACTGGCGTAAATACAACTGGTTGGAGTCCCAACTTCATAGACCTGCTTCAGCAGATAATGTCTCAACGGTTTTCTGCTAAGCAAAAATGAGCAGGATACCATTCAAAGATTGTATATGTGAAATGCTGTTTTGGCTGGTAACCTTATTCTGATAAGCACACTTCTGTTGTGCTTAGCTGCTTTTGTGCTTAACCAACTCTATTAAATTGGGCCTCGTTTTTTGAGCATATTTATCTTTACTTTTTCTTTTGTTTGTTTTACCTTCTCGATGGAAAAACTTTAATTTGCCTTTAGGCTTCATTTGGAAGGCAATAAAATTTGTGGAAGAAAGTCGATTTTGCCATTGGGAAAAAATAAGCTATATCATAAGGCCCTTTAACTGGGTGGTAAAAAAGTCCATTTTTGAATGTGGCATGTGCTTGGTGAATGTGTTTAGTGTTGTCTAGTGTTATCAGAATACAATATGTATTTGTAGCTAAGTAGTCTGGTGTAGCCAGCAGATTTACATAGGGTACAACTCTTTATGTTGAATTGTAAAAAAAAAAAAAAAAAGAACTTAAAAAAAATAATAATATTTATTGATTGAAGAAAAAAAAAAAAAAGTAAGTAAAAGTAAAAACTATGTGACAGAATGTGTATTTTTTATACCAAAAACATTTTTTATTTGAATAATGACTTTTGATACTTAAATTATTTATTTTCCTCCCTGACCCCGCCCAAGATTTTTACAAAAATACCATGAGATGGTTTTATGGGTGCATAGTTTCCGTAATAAAAAATTTCTAAAATCCTTCAAAATGATGGAAAAAATTTCCTTAAAAACCCTTGTCAAATGTTACTTTGCCTCGTTGAATTTAGGCGTACCTGTTTGTCTCCAGTTTCTTGGAAATTGTTGACCACATGTCATAACATTTCTTTGAATTTCAACACTTAAAAAGATTTGAAGTTTATAACCCACAGTGAAAATCACTTAAATGCGTGCTCTAAGGTAAAAATGTTGTTCACTTTTGGTTTTAATTATCATTAAAAGTGATAGTGTTACCTGACATAAGTTTTTTAAACAAACACCAACAAAAAAATGTTTTTAAAAATAATTGAAAAAAACTTGTGTTAAACACATTGCAAGTTTTTAACATTCCTTAGATTTGGGGAGTAGTCGGGCAGTTTGGAATTGTCAGAAGAAGGAAAAACAAAAACATTTTAGTACCCTTGTATTAGCATAAATCTTTTGTGTAATCTGCTGGTTACTTAAATACTATTATTTAAAGAGACACTGAATAGGGACCTGTTTGTTGACATTTTGGGAAAGGGCGAGGTGTTTCCTCTTGGACCTGTGATAGTTTGGTTTCGGAAATCCGAAATGGGAAACTTGAAGTTCTTGTTGGGAATCAGCACAAAACCTTCAGAGGTTGATAAGTCAATTGCAAATTTTACAGAGAAATGGCTGTTTTGTGAGTTATGGAAAGATTCAAAATAAAAAATTATTGTTGCCTTTGGAGAAAGATATAGTTCCAACCATTGAATTGAAAAATGAATAAATTGTGAATACATAGTTTTTTAAGTGAAAAGGTCATCTAGACACCACTGAAGCTCTCTTTTTAGACAACAAATTTGCATATCTATGAACAGTTCTGTGCATGGCCATTATAAAGTATACAGAAGTAACAAAGAGAACAATATGCATTTGATTTGGCGCAGGTGTTGATCAAACATGGTTTTGTTCTATACAATGGCACGATAAATTACATTTTTTAACCAAAAGTTAGTTTTGTGTGTGTTGATAAATTGTTTGAATCCATCTTTTAGAATGAAACAGTCGTCTGAGACTTGACGTAACGATCTCAAAAAGGTTGGGATTGGTCAGAAGTTTGTGCAATGTAGGTATGGTGTTATCAAGGAGACTTTCAAGTCGAGAAAAGAGTTGCTTCGTTTTGAAGTTTTATGAGTATGAAGGGTAGTTGATCAGTAGTGTTTTGAATGTAATTTGCATATAAATTTGCATATTTATGAATGAGCAGCTGCCTGTAATACCTCAGTCCTCCAATAAGAAATCACTATTAACTTAAATTTGTAATACATTATAATATAAACTAAACCAAAATTAAAAAAAATAATAATAAGACAAAAGAAATGTACGATATTAAAATGTTTCCAAGACCAAGATTGACCAAATGTTTGAAATGGTAAATTGTGAAATTAACACGACAATATATGTTTATGAGGGTTCACAATTCATTGTGAAGTTTACTGTTTTAAAATTTGTCATTTTCTTGCTCTTCTCACTTGAAATGGAATATTTTTCCATGTAAAATGTAACACATGAAGGGAAAAAAAAGAAAGAAACCTTGTATAAAAAAAATAAGTTAACCTATAACTATACTTGTAAAAAAATATATATAATTTTTACCGCATGTTATCTAGTTCCATGTACGTAATCTACCTTTTACTCCAGAATAATCAACCGATGTGAAATGATATTTCACTGTACTTTACTCAAATATAGAATTTGGACGTTGACTGCCATTTTGTCAGTCACAAAAATAAATGTACGGTGATTTATATTTTCTTGTTAAAAAAAAAATGATAATAATCTTCGGAAACTGGTAAAGAACTGGTTATTGGTTATGTTTTACCCTAAATGTGTGCTCAGCATTACTCCACACTTTCTGGATCCTGTGGAATCTGCTCAGTATACAGTGCTTAGGACACATTGGTTTGGGGTAAAGCACAAATTACAAAATTTAACAAAAAAGTCTTTTTCACGATGCAAATTAAACATCTATAAATTCATCTGGGTTTTGGAAATCGATTGCCATTAGGTTTTGACTTTCTCTTTGTTTGTTTTTCGGGGCACATTCAATGCAGATAACCAAGTTTGAAACTGAAGTGCTTTATTGGTTGTTTAATGGAAGAAATACTAAATAGACATGAGATTGAGCAATTAACAATGCAGTTGCGATGTGGTCAATGCAACAGTGTGACTGGCGCCCTCCCGTGACAAAAAAAACGGGCAGGATGTTAATCCACTGGATCCCAAACAGAAATGCAAATCAATGTAGCTTTGTGGTGTAGTGTTTTTGTTTGAAGTAGTAATCATTAAGTCTTTGTCTTCTTTAAAAACAATTTTTTTAAGAGCTGTTCTCATTCAAATGGGGTTTGCAAAACAATCAAGCTAAAAGCCGTGAATGACCAAATGCAATTTTCTCTTAAAAACAAACTACTTTTAAGAGACCACCAAGGCAAAGATCAGCTCATGCCCTTGAAAACGTGTCATTTTTATCATAAAAATCCATTGCCATTTTTCACTGAATATTCCCTGAAACATGGAAATGTAACATTTGTGCAGATTGTGAAACCCGCTTACGCTTGTGTAGTCTAGCAGCCCTGTGAAGAACTCGAGTGTCCTGTTGGATCGTTTGTAACTTTATATGCAGGTTATGTCACCCACTCTTCCCAATATGGGTATACTTCAATCCCTGATATGGATCCTAATCACACTTCTCAATTGGGGTATACTGAATGTTGAAATTGGTGGCTACAGCTACAGCTATGGCTACAGCTACGGCTACAGCTACGGCTACGGCTACGGCTACGGCTACAGCTACGGCTAGATTTCCATGGCATGTGTTTAAGTATAGTACATCCTTAGCAACACAATTAGCATTATTCGTAGCCGTAGCTGTAGCCGCCAACTCGATTGTATACGGCCTTATTCACACTATCCCAATCAGGGAACACTTCTCCCTGAATCTTGTTCACACTATCCCAACTGAGGTGTACATCAACCCTTGATATGGATCCTTTTCTCCCAATGTGGATAAAAATAGCCCTAATGAAGGTATAAAGGGTCTTTTATTGGGGGAAAACTTGGATGACAGTGTTACCTGCTGTTCTAGTTACAATTTTGTTTGTATTTTAGTTTTCCCCTCAGTTTTGTCGTTTGTTTTTTCTTGAACCCCCAAAATGTAATATTAAGATTAATTTCCAAGAAGTGAATTAGTAATGTGTGAGTTTAATTTTGAATGTTTATGATGCTACCTCATTGGATGAACCTGACTTTGTTATAAATTGATTTATTTACCTTTATTCATAAGAAGCAGAACTTTTGTTGAGTTGAACTTGGAACGTTATGGTCATAAAACATCAACTTCAACTTCTCTTTTTTTAAATTCTTGATTGAGATTGAAAAATGTTTGAAAGGCAGTTGAATGTACTTGTATAGTAACCAATATTGTGAATTCTAATGTGTATCTTCATGTACCCATATCTAAGAGTAATTATCACCAGGGAACAGAAAAATCTAAAACTCAGATTTCAAATTGCCAGATTATCAAAACCTAGTGGTTTGTACTCGTTATTATTTTGTAGACTATTAGAATTGTATAAAATAAAATTAAAAACCTGTATGAAGGAAGTATGTCATAAATATTGAAGAGATTTAAGTTGTATTTTATTTATGGCATATGATGCCTTCATTGTCGATATTGTAAATAGATAGATCTGGGTCCACTTTCTTGGCGCTGCTTGCCGCAGAAGTCTGCGCTCACATCGACCTGGAAAGCACATAATTTTACGAGTCGTAAGCGCAGAATTCTACGTAAGCAGCACCATGAAATTTGGCCCTGCCCTTCAACAAGAAATAAGGAACCAGAATAAGCTGTCATCCAGTTTCAGTTTGAAAGGCTTGTGATTGATTTAAAAAAAAAAAAAAAAGAGCTGAAATAGACCTTTATCGTGCTGCGGCCATCTTGATTTTGTCCCCATTCAAATCAATGTCACCAAACCGACCGAGGCTTGAAGGAGAAACAGTCTGGCTCCTTTTTGTGCAATGAATATTAGCATTCATTACTGTTAATGGCTACAAGGAAACATGACCTAGATGGTGGCAGCATGATAATGGTCTATTGTAAGTAAAACAATGCCCTTGCTATGATCAAAGCTCTAGATTTCTATTTGTGGTGACGTAGGGGGTTATCGTACCTGTACTGTACAGTCGGGATGTAGTGTGCTTCATCTAGTACAAGATGATGTACTGCTACCCAGTTGTCGGCATTGTTCATTGTTTTTTCATCATTGTGCAATCACACTTTTGATTTGACCACATTGATCAATTAGAAGAACAAACAACCTGTGTATACTGAAGGATGTGTATTGGTTTTGTTTTTTCAGACACCCATGTCTGAATTATGTTTTAACTTTTAAGATATTTCCCCCTGCATCATTTTACTTGTATAAATTTTCAAACTGAACACTTCACTTGTAAAATGTCACGACATTGTCATCCCAAACCTGGACATATTAATCACTATACCTCTCAAGTAAGTTAATAAAATATTGCTGTTTATCCAACATCTGGTGTCTTTTTGATGGTTAAATTCAAGTCAGCTGGTTTCCTTTGTCACTTTTTTTTCTTCTGCTTTGTTTTCTTGTGACACAGAAAACTGGCAAACACTGTTTTGGGTTGATGGTTTGATTCTATGGAGCGCCTAATGGGACAGGTTAAGAAAAAAACAAATACAGACCTGATGCTTAATTCTTGAAAGGGCAAGGGCACCGAGGCGATTTCTCCTTCCTACGAGGAAAGTGTAAATTTGTATTAAAACATTTCAAGGAGCAATGGGGCCAGGGGCATGGAGGCAATTGCCACTGTTGCCTCTGTGATGAAATTAAAACAGGTTAAAGAAGAAGAAGACAATTATTAATTTTGGTTTTTACCCTACACCGATGTAGGTGTAGGGTAAAAACCAAAATTAATATTCTTTATCCCCGATGCAAAATTAACATCTATTAAAAAAGAAGAAAATTGTTTACATCGAAGAGTATCGTAGTAATTAAATCCATCATTAAATTCAATTGATTATTTATTATACAGGAGATAGAAATGTTTAGATAGAAATATTAGCCGCTCTTTAGTCTCCCTTCGATGCAAGAAGACATTGACAATTTCAATCACCATTTATGAAAATTGGTGGACAATACAGGTGTGCATTGTTTGGTTTGGGTGTATACAGACACATTTACCCAAACATGTAACAGTGCCCCAGGTGTGTTCGCCATATCTCAAAATGACTTATAGAGGGCGCTCTTAAGGTTTTTTTGTGTGGCATTTTTGAGGCTACTTGATCTGTGGTGGTACATGTGTACTTTTAGAAAAGCTTATCTCGATCTCAGAGAAACTTTTTCTCATTAAAAAGTTCGTACTGGTTCCAGTCTGCCAGAAGAGTATTATTGTCAGAGTTACACTGTCTTGTATTGTTTTCTTTTCAAATCAGGCTGAGGGATATTGATAAGAATGAGAACAGCCGTGACAAAACATATTACAGAATTTAGTTAGATTTCCACAGATTAGTTTTTTCTTGAAAAACTAGGGTAGAAGAAGATTTACTCTTTAAAAACAAACGAAGAGCTTTTCTTAAGGAAATAAAACTGTGCATAAAGGTAAAATCATACCTCGGTAATGACCCCAAAAGAAATGTGTGCAATTTCTATCCAAAAGCCGACTTGTTATGAAGATGGTGTAATGCTACTAAGCGTCATGCAGAATTTGTGTAAATTGCCCCGTTTTGGTTAGAAATTAATAAAACAAAGGTATGCCAACACTTTTGAATCTTTTGGCAATTTCTGTGGTGGGTACCCCCCCCCCCCCATCACCCCACTAAACGTATGTGGATTCAACGTTCTTGATAAAAAATACCCTGACAGTATTTTGCGTTTGTTTTCTCCACAAGTAGACATTGTATTGAACTGAAACTTTTACAGGTATCTGTTATTGTATTTTCTTAATAACTTTTACTAATAAAATAAGCATACGTTGACCAAACGATGACCTTTAAAGTATTGTGTTTAAGACATACAGTGAATTGTTTTCGATCCAGGGATGTGCTCGATGGTGAAGAGATTCCAAAACAGAATGCCAACATGACGAAAATGACATGACAAAAAATGGCCTCTATGTGACATTTTAAATTATTTCCCGTGCTAGCTTCGGTTTGGTTTAATTGATTACAACTATAAAACAACAAACAAACACCCTAACACCCCCAACCCCCCCCCCAAAAAAACCCAACCAAACAAACAACAATATGACAGCCGTGACTGCATTTCAATATTTTAGGTGCAATCACCCCCTATTGTAGGGTTTGTATATAAAGTATTGCCAAACAAGTCGGTGTGGCGAATGAAAGTGCATATATTGAGGGCGCTGTTACAACTTACTGGTTCCCATTAATTTCGACCTCCACGATCATGTATGATTTTTAAATTGCAACTGTACCATGTGGGAGGATTCATATTGGTGCCTCTTGTTGTCAAAGCAAAACGAAGATGTAAAAGACCCCCCCCCCCTCAGAAAAACCCCCACACAAAACAAACAATAACAACAACTACAACAACAAGACAAACAACAACAACAACAATTGCAACAACAATAAAAAACATAGATGTGTATTGGACTAGTGGGGTGGGGAGTGGGGGGGGGGGGGGGGTTACCCAATCAATCACGAGTGGTTGCTCAAGGTCAATGTGCATGTTTTTCTGTGATGTAATAAAAACCACGGATTATAGGCTTGGGCTCCAGCTTGGAATCTGTCCGCCTAATTGAAGCCCCGTAAGGTAAGCACCTCAATAACCGAAGGAGCCTAAGCCGTAGCCCAAACCCAAGCCGTTGATTCGAAAAGGGCCCTTAGCTGGGTAATAACATTGTGCGCTCCTTCCCTGTTTACGCATCTCAAGTTCAAAACTAGGCCGAACGTTTTGGTCCCAGTAGCCAACAAAAGTAGCCCAAAAACTTGTTGGGTTTGTATTTCCTCAAGTTGTTTACGCAAATTTATACCCTTTAAACGAAATGCCATGACAACTACGAAATGAGAATACGTTATTTTTCTTTGAAACAAATTATTAAGCGGAAATGGATCGTACAGGTAAAGCGGCTTTTTCGAGTTTGGAAAAAAAAGGTCCGAGCAAGCAGACGATCACAAAATTTTGGCTACACAAAAGGCGGGCAAAACACCTGGACGTCTGGTGAATTGTAAAAGCTTCATTGTACAACAACAGGAGCGTCGTGATCTTTTCTTAAACCGTGACCTCATACAGTCCATGACTGAAGATGGCTGCCGTCTTGTTGTGGACTTAGGATTTTGTTCGGAAGGATTTTGTGTGTGGTCAGCGTGACATTGTGGACAAAATATTGGATTGAAAATGCAGCAAAGACAGTGGTACCAAGTTGGCATGAACTCAGTACACCAGTGCCAAAACAACGACTAGGAAAAGGTAAGGTTTTGCTTCTTACGTTTAGTGCGTTAGTACACTGCAGCTGCAGCCCGAAACTGACTGTTGTAAACACGTTATGCTTATGAAGACATTGGTGTACAGACATTGTGAATCAATGGACACATTCCGGGTCGTCTTCGACTGCCAACATTGCTAAGTTTCAGGTAATGTCACAGTCATGGTCGTAGGCAGCAGTGTAGGTGTGGATACTGTATGGGGGCGGTGTTTCATTTTTTCATGTATTAAAGCACAGAAACACACAATTCCTCCATGTTTGAAAACCTTCACTAACGGCCGGCAAGGGTTGTCATGGAACATGAATTGTTTTACGAAATGATAAAAACCCAAAACTACAGCATATTTTAACCCTCCAGCGAGGGATCTGTCTGGTTGCATCTCCCCATGGTACGTTGTCAGCACACGCTGGCAAGCTTTTCTATAGGTTAAGAGGATTTGTTTTGCATTTTTCAACGAGTTTTTTTAATCCAAGTGTGTTGATTACATGTCCAGGTATTGCCTGGGTTATATTATTTAAGCTGACTTGTGTGCTTAATTAATAAAATCAGTTTTATAAATTGGTTTCATCTACCATTGACACTTGACAAACTGATTTTCTACACAAAGGAAGCTGGCAGAGTTTTGTCCTGCCCGCTCCTAACCAAATCACTGACCCATGTTGATTGACACCCCCTCTAGGACCTGTGGCATGGCCCAACTTAGGATATCATGGCATATGAGCTGACCAGGGCCCAATTTCATAAAGCTGTATTAAGCAGAAAATACTGTTTAGCAATTTTCTATGCTAAAGCAAAAAATGAGTGGGGCACCAATCACAACAATGTAAACTTTATGGACATTTGGCTGGTAACCAGTTTCTGCTATTAAGCAATATTTTTCTGTGCTTAGCAAGTTATTGTGCTTACAGATTTTATGAAACTGGGCTCTGTGTGTACGATGTGGTTAAGGCAATGCAAATATTGAAATATATCCTGACAGCAGGCATGTTCTGACAGCAGGCAACCCCAATGCATTAAGCGCAGGTTACTTGGACCAATCGTCGCTTTTTTAGCATTATTGGTCATAATATATTTGGCAAATGTTGGGTCAGCTAGTGAATGCGAGACCGACACTCATGAGAACGATGTTAGTCCTTGAGTTTTCTTGTGCCTTGGGGACTCTAGTTAAGACTTGAAGCTATGCTTGGTGGAAGTACTAAGTAAGTAAAGTTTGCGGAGACACCATGTAAAAAATCTCTTTTGTGAGTAGTGGTGGCTCTGACAAGAGCCGGTTTCTGCTCGACGTTTCGATCGAGTAATGATCGAAAAGTCCTGACTCTAGTTAAGTCGACCATTGTGAATTTTTAAGACATTGTGTGCTTTGAAGAAGAGTAATTTTAGGCTGTAATGTATGACATTTCTGGAGAGAGGGACTGAGACGAAATTACGCCTTTATCCAGGGGCGGCTCAAACACAAAATACAACACTAACACATAACACCAGGTTGCGGGTGCGCCAACCCTACTTTCACTGCTTTAAAACAATCGCCCCTTCTGGTTACATTTTCTCTTTCTACTTTCTTACTGCTAGAAAATAACCGTTCTTGATTGTGGGCGATTGAAAACGTCGCCTTGAAATTTGCAACAGCGTCCTCTTTAGTTACAGTTCAGCTATAATAAATGAGTTGTGTTATTGTGACGTGAGTGCATGCGCGGCACGACTTCTTCCTTAACTATTATACTCAACCATCACTCTTTAGTACATCTACAAACAATGTCTTTGAGCGTTTCTGCCCGTTGACACCGATATTTTAGACAAAAGGGAAGCGGTGGCGTGTCAGATAAGACCGAGGACGTCCTTGCTTTGGTTTTTTGTGAAAAACCAATGGGGACTTCTGTAAAAAAAAAAATTAGTCCAAACAATGTGAGAACAACGAGAAATCCTTGATTTACCAGGTTGACAGAAATGGTGTGAGTATTAAACACCCCGTGTAAGCGCCCTCTATTGAAGTATTAGGCCCAATTTCTTAGAGCTGCTGAAAGTTAGGGTCGGTCATGGTTTTTGTCAATGTTATGCTGATTTATAGGCAGCATTATCAAGAAAGGTACAATAAAAGTCCTGAACAAGCTTCAGTTGAATACACGTGTCTACTTATTGAGAAAACTGGTGAAATTGCCACGATATTAGCGAGCGAGAGGTGAACCTTATCTCTTTTGAATCTCCAAAAGTCTTTGGCAATTTTAATTTGTCGACATACTTTGATTGATTTCTAATCAATGGGGGCACTTCAGACAAAATAATTTCGCAGGATGCTTACTGCCATAACCGTCTGATTATTTAATAAAAAGGCTTTCAGATAAAAATTAAACAATTTTTTTTTCATGGTTATTACCAAAGTATGACCCAACTTTTTAAAGCACAAAATTAAGTTTACAGGCACAAAACAATTTATACTCCCACTAAAAGGTTACCAGCCAAAACACTATGCCGGCATACGAACCATTTGTTACTGCATAACTTATGCTTAGCTGCTGAACGTTCTGTAAGAAACAGGATCTGCTGTATGCAGCTCAATGGAATTGGGTCATTCTTTGTGGAGTAAAGTATGACCGTATGACCCAACTTTTTAAAGCACAAAATTAAGTTTACAGGCACAAAACAATTTATACTCCCACTAAAAGGTTACCAGCCAAAACACTATGCCGGCATACGAACCATTTGTTACTGCATAACTTATGCTTAGCTGCTGAACGTTCTGTAAGAAACAGGATCTGCTGTATGCAACTCAATGGAATTGGGTCATTCTTTGTGGAGTAAAGGCTTACGTAGTTTCAGTGAATGTCATGCTTTTACTGTGAGGGAATTGCAAGAATGTCAACGAAAAATGCAAATCTTATGATGGCTGAAACCTTTTGGTGAGAGAGAATCAGTACTTACGAAATCCAAGGTCGTCAAGGAATGATTGATGTATCAATTTTTGCTACGGACGTGTAGTCTTTATTGAAAGACATTTTTATTGGAAGAGTGAATCCTTGTCCGACTGTCTTAATTGATTGAAAAGCAAGGAACGTCCCGTTGTACGAGTTTGCGAATTTGTTTTTTTTTCTTCTCCCGGCGCACCGTTTACTACGATTCCCAATGTTATCACGCCATACACGGACGAAGTGACTACCAAATAACCGGTGACCTTCCGGAGACAATGGAACGAATTGACGGCGCTGCACCGTGATTTAGGTCTATTGGATCGAGGGGTACACTGCAAAGTCGAGATATTATAAGCAGAGGCGTTTAGAAGTGCCCGCGTCATTGGTCACCTGTAATGGCATGTTGCATGCAGTGCACGCATGAGGTCATATTCAATGGTCACTCCTCAAGTGACGCTTGTGTGGAGGCGGGAAGAGAACTGTAAGAGTCCGAATCGGGGTTGGTAATCATCGAGGGAAAAAGGTCAGCTTCAAGCTCACTGATCGAAAAGTTCACGATCAATATGCTAAAACCTCTCGACTACGGAAAAATATTTCCGGCTGGAATATCTTCAAAGTCGAAAAAATATCGTTGAAGTTCTCGCCGTTGTTTATTATTATTTTGATCGCAGCAATCAAAATAAGGCTATTACGAAAATCACCGGAAAATGTAAACGGTTTTCTTTATTTTTACTCATCACTTATGAGCACATGAAATTTCCACAGTTCGTTTTATGTTTTTATCGTGTATTCACAAGTACCCTGGAAAGTTTGTGCGTTCTGATTGGTCGAAACGTGATCACGTGTTGTTTCAACGGCTGTTTCGGACCGGTTGACTAATGTAAACGCGCCGTATCGAAGTCACTAACCCCCTAGAAGGCGATCTTGGGGAAATGTTGAGGTGAACATGCCCATATGGGAACGAAGTTGAGCCCATGTGTACAAGCGCCATCTTGAAAATATCTACCGCAATGCAGCTTGGGAGACCGAGTACGGTTAAAAAAGTCAATCAAGCTGCCAAGATGGACGCCATGCTTTAGTTTAATGCTAAGTTGTATAGTTGTGTACCGCACTGAATCTATCAAACACAAGTTTGATAGCTTTTCCTACAGTATTGCGGTTGTTATCTGAAAGGGTGTTACGAGTGGGAATAAAAGAGTGGTGACGAGGTCGACATTGTCTGTCGCACGGCCACGACCCTGCTGGTCTTAAACTGGCGCTTAAGACCTCGTCACCAGTCCTTTATTCCAATATTTAAAACTAGAGGGTTGAAAAACCAACTCTTCCCAATTTATATCTAGTAAATTTAAATATTTTTAGAGAGAACTTCATATATTCCAACGTCTCGTTTCAAACACACGGCAATCATAGCGCCACAGAGTATAGCCCCATGTTACTTATTACCCACCACATTAGAATTTTATATCAGTTTTTTTAAAATACACTATTATAATGTAACCATAATTTTTCTCACGCTTCAAAAAGAGCTTCATAACCATGGAATAATATTGATCGACCTATAATAATATTACATCTTTGATTTCATAAGGTCCGGACTGGCTGTAGAAATGAAATGGGTCCCCTTTTGGAATTGCCATCGATCTTCAACGTAGTGCTTATTTTACACTCAAGTGGTGACACGCACTATGCAACCTGTAGCATCCTAGCATTGGGAGAAGTACACAGTGGATATGTAGTTAGTCAATGAATAATAACATTTATTGATTCCGTGCCGATACAGAGAGCCCGATTTATACATTGATCACTTTATCACAAAATCAATCTCGCAATGTAGGATTAAACAATTCCCTGCATAATTTTATTACAGTTTTTTTTACATCGTTCTTGCAGTTTAGTGTGAGTGTTTTACGAAATTTTATGTAGCATGTAGGCCTGCTTTACACCCTACCGGGAAGTTTTTTAGAGCCGTTTTTGCTATTCAATATCTTTCACATGGTAGTACTTTTATAAAGGATGCTCAGGGGCCCAGTACACTCTAAAAGACTCCCTCCCGGGTCAGAATGGACCCGGATTTTGTTACCCAGAGGGACTGCTGACCCGGAAACTTGTTTTAAAACATTTGAATTTATTTCGGATATTCTGCGTCAATTTGACCCATTTCTGGGGTTTTAAAGTGTGCATTTTGAAGCATGCAAGCAGCAGTGGATTTGTGTGGTCCTTAACTGCTCATATCGGCTTTGTAAAGAGTTTGAGTGAGATTGAGGTATTTCTTAAGGATTGGTATGCTGTATTGGCTTTTATATTCAGTTTTCAGATCAAAGCTTATCGATTTATTTTGATTAGTACCAATCCTGTGATTTGTTCTTATTCTTTCTCCGCATTGGACAGATGATAATATTAACCGTCATCACACGATAAATCTTGCTCGCGCGCCATATTGGGAGTCCGATTCTCCATGTATTTATTGTGTAGTCAACCTCGTTCTCACTGGTGTACGATCTCGCCGCGCCATTTTCCCCCAAAGTGCCTTGCTCGATCATAAGTGACGAAAGGTATCGACACGGCGCGCTGCCCATGGTAAGGAGGCCGTTTATGTATTGTACATTTCACGTGACGCGCGTGCAGGTCGGACGCGCACCATTTTATCTGTACATGCATTTTGACTCCCAAAATGAAAGTCCATGGTCAGACAGTAGCCGCGTGTAACGTCAGTTTAAGGGAGTCATTTCAGTTTTCACTATCGTCTACGTGTTCCCTCAGCGGCAAAATCAAAGTTTCGTGTTTCTTTCTAGAAAAATAGGGCACCTGTTTCTATAGATGACATAGATCATTGTGATGATAGCTTTTTTTTACAGAAAGCTTTCAATATCTCGTAATTTAAAACTTTTACATGCATTTTTTTAATTTTGAGAGACTATAATAAACTCTCATACAAAAGGTGTAGGGCTTTATTATTACAAAATTGATGGTCTTCTGTTGTACGCATTGGCATTAATGGGGCTGGTGTAAGTAGCCTAATTGTTCCTAATCAATGCAGCGGAAGCGAAATCCGAGTGGAAAACGGTGTGCTCTTTTTATAGCGCAGTGGGAATTAGTATCTAAGAGGCCACTTGCACAAAGTAACACAATAATCTTTTTTCAACGTACTGTCGTTTTCGCGCCATGAAAATCACGTGAGTATTGTGTACACCTTGCGTGCGACCGATGTCCGCCTTACAAATTACAAAGGGCTCTTCAATTCCCTTAATATTAGCGGTTTTAGTATGCACATAATCGTATCGATAATCTGGCATGTACAACAGTTCGATTTGTATTCAGTTTGACGCAGGTAGAGCCTAAGAAAAAGTAGATTTGTCGCTATCTATCTCCCATCAATAATGGTACTTCCATCCACAAGGGAACCGCGTATTGCTCTATATCGTCTAAACATGAATAATTTCCATTTTGTCCGACACCAGGGACCGAGAAAGTGATGAATTTTTCTCAAATTTCCACACATCTGTGAACGCTGACCCGATTAAATTCAAATTTAGAGCACGTACTTAGCATGTACGAACACACATGGGTTACCGATAAGCGTCCGACTGGCTGTTTAAAGGTGAAAATCTCTCAAACATGCAGAGCGAAACAGGAAATGCTTCAGTTCGATCTCACGGTGAAATGTCTTCACTTTTGGAGGGGGAAATCGGACCTGAGAATTAATGCTTAGAATATAAAATATATTATTCCCTATAAAACATAATACTAAGTCGCAGTCACGTTTGCGGATTTCCACCAATCGAGAATTTGTGTCGGTCGAAAAGTGGATGAGTTGCAGTGGCGTAACCGGAGGGGGATGCAGGTGGTGGGCGCACCCCCGCTTGCCCCCTTCAAAAATAAATAAATAAATAAAATAAAAATAAAAATAAAAATAAAAATAAATAAATAAATAAATAAATAAATAAATAAATAAATAAATAAATAAATAAATAAATAAATAAATAAATAAATAAATAAATAAATAAATAAATAAATAAATAAATACATAAATAAATAAATAAGTATTACTGGTTTTGGGAAATATCGAACCCTGATGATCTTTGGACAAATTGTTTCAGGGTAATTTTATATATAACCATTGTATGGGATATTTGGTCAAATGATGAGTGTTAATAACCATTCAGCAAATTATTCAACGGACGAGTTGGTCGCAAACCTCGATGGAATATCAGCCGTTGCCGACTTAAACAAATCAGTTAGTGGACAACATCACTTGACTGTGGCCAAACATTTATTATTTATGACCGCCCAGTACATTTCTTTACCAAGTAGGCACTAACAGTGAAAATAGGTGTCCACGGGGGCCCTACTACATTAATTACCCAGCCGGGCTCCTTACGGATTGTGAAGGGGGTAACCCCGTTTCAGCCGCAGAGGAGTAGGTGGCAACGTGCCCCCAGTGACAGTTAATTTGGGTCGACAGCCCAAATTAGCTAAGTGTAGCCCTCACCTCGAGGTGGCCGTCCGGCCTTGTGATGCTAGGCAATACCTCATAAAAAATATTTAAAAAAAGTTGAATACTTTACATTGAGAAATCACTTCGAAACGGCAACAATGGCGTAAGTTCACCTTAGTTCACCCCACTGCACCAAACAGAACAGCCTTAAAACGTTGACTAATCTAATAAAGAATTGACAGAAACAACACAGAGATAACAGGTTTTATTTTTTTTATCCTTCCGTAATTGACACCTTCTTAGAGGCGATCACAAGTGATGTTACAATGTCAATATCGAGTAGTTTGTGGTGTTAGTTTCAGTCTTGGAGGTGTTTAAGGTCGGTTGTCATCCGTACTCGACCTTGAAATCGAAGTGTAAAACCCACGGTCTCAATTTCCTCTCTCTCTCGAATATGCGAGACTTGAGATGAAAGTGCTAAACTTGCTTCGGGGCACAGGAGGAGTGGATCTCTAATGTTGTTTCATTCTCTGTTTTTATTATTGTCACGTCCTGTTGGTTGACATATTATCTTTAATTCATGTGTCATCATGCCCTATAGGGCAATTGTTGCTTTGGGTATAGAGTAATGTCATACAGCAGCGTGTTTGGTTATGTACAGTGCTTCATGTCAAGTTTGATAACTAAAGGGCAGGCACGTTCATCCGTTAGTGATAATATAAGGAGAGATACTGCAGACTCCAAATCATCTGAGCAATTTACTAGAATCCTTCCTCATTCTCTCACAAAATAAAACACCAACACCTAATGGTAACTCAACACCCAAACGTAATTGTTTAAGATATCTGCTCTTAAAATGCGGTGGGCGTGGGTTCGAATCCCACCCGTAGTATGCCTATGATTTCCCCCCACCTCTCATTTCCACAACTTTTCCTGTATCGCTCACCTTCATCATCATCCTGCGCAGTGCTATAGATGATATCTCTGATAGCATTGATTCTGCTATTTCTCCGAACCCTTCTACCCAATTCATGGTATTTGGTGACTTCAATGTTCACCACAAAAAGTGGCTGACCCATTCTCGTAAGATTGACACACCAAGGGTCGATTTCACAAAGCACAAAGATTCATCTTAAGATGAGTTCTCAGTATTACCATAGTGATTTGTATTGTGACATCAGACTTTGCTTAGAAACTAGGAGTGATTTGGAGTTGAGATCAATCTTAACTCTTTGTGAAATCGAGCCCTGGTGTTGCAACACACAGTTTTTCCGTCTCCCAGGATCTTACTTAGATCGTTTCATCACCAACTCATATTCCGGATCGTGCTTCCGATGGTATAATACCTGCTGGACCTCTTCTTAAGTTCTAACCCAGATGACAGTTTTGCCAAGGTCATGCCTCCAAACTCAGATCACTCAAGTGTCTCTGTTTCCGTGTCATATTCTTCTCCCGCACAAATACATTCCAGCCTTTTTATCGTACTGTTTTTGGCGAGCTGCTTTAGCAGAATGCGAGCCTATGTAATACTGATTTTTTCCGTCCGTCCGTCTGTCGGTCCGTCCGTCCGTCCGGGCTTACAAGATAGACAATATGGGGTGGATTTTAGGTAGGAACTGTACTTGTGGTTTTTTGACATTGTGGGGTTAACCCCACAATGTTTTTTACAGGAAAGATTAAAGAAAAGGGATCATAGACAACACATGGGGAAATCCCACAATGCTGCTCTCATAAAAATGTCTGTCTGGCCGTCCGCATTGAAACTTTTTGAAAAAGTTTTTGCCTTAGATAGTTTGTTGTGTTATGTAATTGTTTTTGTGTGAATAGATTCACTAAGTGAAAATGGAAATTGTGGTCAATTTTTTCTATTGTTTAAATATGTTAAAGTTTTCAGGGTACACTATTACCCTCTGGAAATTAAACAGCTTCTGTCCGGCCAGCCGCATTGAGACTTTTTGTTAAAGTTTTTGCTTCATGGTGTTAGATGGTTTGTTGTTTAAAATAATTGTTTTTACCCTCATTTGCAGTTCATTTGTCTTACAGCCAAAATATGGTTTGATCCACAGTGTGCAAATGGAAATTGTTTAAAAAATTAATGTTAACGTTTTCAGGGTTCAGTATATTACCCTCTGGAAATTAAACAGCTTTCTTTGAGTAATCTTAATGGTTTTGCAATGAGCTTCGAATAAGAATGCTTTTAAATGGTATATTTAATATTAATATCAACATAAATCAGGTTTACCATTGCAACTATATTTTCAGAAGAGCATTTTTTTTGTGGAGATAGAAGATTTCTGGTACATGTGTAACATGTACCACTGACTAGTTCAATGAATGTGTGTAATGTGCATTGAATTGAACCAATGCATGTGTGAGTTTTCTGGTGTATATGTATGACACTATGGAACAAATTGTGGTGGGTCTAATTCAATTCCAATTCCAATTAAGGCTTTAGTATCTCTGTTTGACACAAAGGAAGGTTTTAGGTAATGTTGTAAGTGGCAGAGATGCTGTTGGTGTCTAGATCATTCAGTACAATTTCAGAGGGCAAAGAGGTAAGTCATGCAGGCTGGGACTGTAACCATCCTGTAACACCCATCTATAGGGTGATGTCTTGGAAGGTTCAGTTTATGATAATGTGGGCTCTTATTGTGTTTAATGAGTGGAGAAACCATACATATTTGTGTAAGAGGAAATGCAAAGAAAAAATGTTTCATGTACACATGTACAACATGTAACTTGTTTGCCTTTGTTATTGTGAGAGATAGCCAACAGCTATAATGTTTTTGACAAGCATGCATCTTTCAAAGGACCTGTAAATTTCAATACATGTACATAGATGCAGCTACTCTGGTAAATTCATGTCTTTGATGACATTATTATGTACCAGAGCTGAGAGTTACATGTAAGAATTTGTTTTTATTATGTGGTTTATAAAACACCTAATGTTTCATCGTAATCAGCCCCACCCATCCTGGGCCTCTTTCCAACATTTCAAACCAAGTATAGGCAATGGTCAACTACGTAGTTAATTGTCCCTTCCTCTTTGAACATCAGTTGATCAATGATTGTTTTTCTATTATTCATTGTTTCTCTATATCGGACGTTCGGCAGCTCGCCCTGGCAGCTTCTGCTGTTCTAGTTCAGTTTGGAAAGGCTGACTGGGATGGTTTTCGATGTTTTCTTGCGGATGTGCCCTGGTCATTGAATCTAAGTCTTGGTTCTAGTTTGGCAGCAAACGGGTCATCCCAATGGATTAACCTTGGGATGCTTTGATATCCCCTACCGGTACTTACCAGATCAAGGCTCGTTCTCGACCTTGTTACACTTCAGCCTGTGCTGCAGCAATTGCCGAACGTATAACACTTTAAAAAAAAAGTTTTTTTTAAAAGAAGTGCAATCTTTCGGGAGCTTTGGATAGTAAGCGTCTTTTCCATGAACAAAGATAATGACGCAAATTCATTTAACGTGCACTAGCCGTAAAATGAGGTGCATGCTGGTATGGAGAATGACGCAAATACATTTTACACGCGCGTTGATCGCAAACGTAGGTGCATAGTTAATGACGAAAATAAATTTTACTCGCGCGTCAGCCGTAAAATGAGGTGCATGCTCATTGGGGTGTCATGTGGCCGAGTGGTTTAGAGCATCGAATTCAAGTTTCGATGGTTAAGTCATCGGGGTGTGGGTTCGTATCCCGGTCATGACACTTGTGTCCTTGAGCAAGATACTTTACTATGATTGCTTCTCTTCACCCAGGGGTATAAATGGGTACCTGCGAGTGTAGAGGTTGTGTTTGAAAAAGCCTTCGGAGCGCCACGGCAGCCCGGGCTGTATACTCCCCAGGGAGCTGAGAAAGATTACAGGAATGCTATTGGCCCAATGACCAGGGCACTATTGTAAAGCGCTTAGAGAATTAAGTGTTAATTATTATGCGCTATATAAATCGAAAGTTATTATTATTATTATGCTGGTCTTGATAATGACGTAAATACTTTTTAAGTTCGCGTTAGCCGTGAAATGGGGCGCTGTCATTATCTAGACCGTTGATCTCCATCAATATTTATGAATATCAATGATCTAGACCAGCATGTACCCCATGGCTAACGCGCGTAAAATGTATCTGCGAAGTAGACGTATAGAGCACAGCTGTATGCGTCGAATTCATTGACCTCTTTTATATTGAGATCAATGGTCGATTTAGATTCATAAAGGAGAGTTCATTCATAATAACGGTCAAGTGTTCAGGCGAAATAGGTTAATTTTGTTGCAAGAGATAATACAGTTTATGATTGGGAGATTTCCCTTGGTTCTCAATGACAGGTTCCATTTCAGAGGGAAAAACCACCGAGTACCCGCGGCAAGGAGATAAACACAGAGTGTTTTGGCAAGTGAATTCGTGCCCGGATATATTTTCAGAGAACAAAAATAGATGAAAGTAATTAGGGTTTTTAAAATTCTGCCTGCAGATGCGGTAGTTTGTGGTCAATCCTGTCTGCGTAAAGTGCATAATCTCATTTCTCAGCAGACAGCGGTTTTAGCTTTCGGCTGACGACTCTCCCCGTAAAACTGTAATTTGAGAGTGTTTCGAGGGTCCTTAATATGGACTTATGAATAAAATCGTGTATGTTTTCTTGATGTATAACTTTTTTCCCCTCCGATTTCATCTTGAAAAGTTTGTTGATTGTTGACGGGCAAACGCCATGATGGAGAGCCAAGGAGATGGAGCAAAGCTGCTCAAACCTTGCCTACATTTCCAATCATTCGACAGTAAACTCGATGTAACCACCACATAAGTGTTTCAATGATCTAGGACTCGACTCTCTCATCCACGACACCTTGGAAGAGAGATTCCACTTTGAAGTACAACATCTTCGGAATCATTCTAGATGATAGAGGCTGTACGGATTGAAAGAATAAAGTCGTAAGCCTGAATCCCACAACAACGAGGCGGTCTTGTTACAGGAACAGTTTAAACCGCTGCGCCTAATTTTTCGATTTGGACGGCGAACAAAATAAAGATGCATTTAAGAGTTGTAATACGGAGTCGGAATTATAGATTACCGTTACGCGAAGTCCTTCGACTTAAGGTGATTTTGAAAACATCTCTCGTCTCCTAGTCCTTCCCCCATCTGAGGGCTAATTGAAAGAAGGGATATAGAGAAGGTCTCTCATCCTCACTCAGCAAAGCACCTGGCTGTAAAGTGATTGATTGCATCGCCAGTATGGTGGATTTAACTGACGAATTCAACTATCGTGACACACGTAATTATAGAGCCACCTATATTACCTTAAAGTTTGCAATTTCCCTTTTCGCCATGAAATGTTCAAGGGAGACTGGCTTCGGATTGGGCGCTTGGGCTTTAAAAAGCGCTTGTTTTGAAATGAATGTGGTTGGAAAGAGATTTTTTAAAGTATAATAGATTGATTCACATAAATTTCCCTTGCAATTGTGTTATTTTTTTTGTAATTTCATGACAAAAGGCAGTCCACTATTTTGTAAAAACCATTTTTGGCTCCACAAAATGGCGGACCGTATGTTCTGCTGGTTGTATTTCAAGAGGTTTAAAAAAAATCACTACTCACTAATTACAACACACTGTAGGTGTTTCTGTGCGCGGACAACTCTTAAAACGGATGAGAAGTAATTCCGGAAAGCATCATTTTGAGAGATTTGAAGGCAATGTGTCCCTTTAAAAACCTTAATTATGCAAATAGCATTAATGTAACTTCAGCGAAGGCTATCACGTGGGCCAATCAACAGTAAACTGGAATACTGGAGATTTTTTTTATTTATTTTTTTTGCTGTTGTTTTTTGCGAGGTTGGGGAATGGCTGGTCATGTTGAAGATTATGTTCTATAGACCAAGGCTGAGGCGATTTATCAACGACTCCGTTGAGTGACTCTTATTTATTTCTTGCGGGGGTGGGGAAGAGTGGGGGAAGTTAACTGACTAAGAATGTTTTGGCATGTGGGTTTGTTCACCTACTTTATAGTTTAGAGGGCTGTCCTTCGACTCTGTGAGTGACCTCTTTCTTTATTAACTATTGAAGACGTTTTGTCGTTCAAGTTAGGGATATCTCAATAAAGACAAGAGTGCACATCTCAGAGGCATGCAATGAACAACATGTTGTTAGAATTCAAAGACCATGGTTGTTTTTTTCTATAATAATTTACCAACCTCATCAATTCAAATTTACCCGGCCACATCATGTTGAACTCCCAAAATATATACGTACAATATTTGCATTTAGTACAAACGAGGATAGTAAGATCCTTTGGCTTGGTGGGTGAGGAGGCTGCTTCTTGGGAACAACCCCTTTCCCCCTGGATTTATAACGTATCGTACGACATTATTATGAACAGCAAAACAGCAAAAAAAAACAAACAAAAAAAAAACCCACCAAACTTAACAATCAACTGAAGTTTGTGGTAACAACATTGACTTCCGAGAATTCTGCTGCGCCTCCTTGGGGCGAAAAAGTCTACTTTTTATGGATTTTGACTTAATTCAAAGTGCATTTGTTTTCTCGACACGATGTCAGATTGAATAACCTTTCAAAGAGTCCGGTATCATTAGATAATTTTAATGTATCATTTGAGTATCGCTTTCAAACGAGAACTTACTGGAATGTTTTAACTCGATTTCATGACAGCCAAAGTGGAACTAAAACGTATGAATATAAATAATGCGTAACTGTACTCTGTCAAGACAGCAAAACATACGTGACAGTTCACTGACATGACGTGTACCGCTTTGTAAACATTCAAAGTCAGATTAATTTCATTCTGATGATATTGCCTGTTTATTCCCCCCAATCAGCTTAGTTACATTATAAAGTAGTCTCGCTGAGTTTCATCTGATGGAATTGAGTCAGCAAAATGTCTTGGGACGCAACGGTCTGTGTCTGTGCTATCTCTGACGCCAGCGGCGTTTAACGGTTTGATGTCGCCACAAAACATCACACCATACGCACACTGTTCGCGTCTTGCAACACTGCGCTCAAGTCTGTCGACTGTGACAGCGATGGATTTGCATTTCATACGGCGGTGCTCCAGTCATTAAACTATGCAAGTTTCGCGCGTATTCGCACGTTTGACCCTGTTTGTTTCACTCGCATATGTGGAAACCTAAGGTTCCACACAACTGTTCGAATAGACCTTAAAACGATGATGAAAAACAAAAATCAAAAACAAAAACAAAAACATAAACGAAAACAAAAACAAAAACAATTTGAAATACATAGCTATTGACTTAAAAGACCTGACGTCATCATTGCAGTAGTTGCTCCATTTTTTCAATTAGTGTATCTTGTGTTAAACAGTGTAGTGAGCACTCTAGGCATGCGGCAGACGGTAGCCGCGGGTGATGTCGGTGAACAGTGGTCAATACTTGCACGATGCACATGAGGGCAAATGAGCAACCGCCTTTTGACTTCTACGTGAGGGCGCTTCATTGCTGCAGTGACGTCATGTGCATAACTGTAAACATTGATTTTCATTATTTTATTATTGTTATTTTTTTTTACATAAAAAAGAGAGATATTGCCTAACGTCACAAGACCCGACGGTCACTTCAAGGTGAGGGCTACACTTAACTGATTTGGGCTGTCGACCCAAAACAACTGCCACCAGGGGCACGTTGCCACTTACTCCTGGGGCTGAAACAGGGTTACCCCCTTCACAGTCCAATGAAACTATTGGGTTTATGAGACCGGTGCCTTATCCTTTGAGATTTTGACCACAACGCGAGGGTGCTCTGCTCCTCCAATGAAGTCTTTCGTACGGGAGCCAGTCTATATTAAGTGGGCGTGGTGTATGATTAAAAGGCGGGTCTCTTCGAAGCCATTTTTGAAGCCGCGTACCGAAAGCGCGCGTTTTCAAAATATACGTCGGAGCCTAAGTAAGCCGGAGTCCCGAAGCCAAGGCCGTGAACAAACCTACGAAAACGATTACGACATTTAAGTGCACACGACTCGTCAGGAAACTGGCCCCGGTAAATTCCAAGAGATATGAAACACCCCTACGCTGTTTATATTTCAGTGTTGAAGCTAATTTAAGTATGGATTGCAAACCATATTAAGTGTTTCATAAACACGTCTGGATGTCTCCAAACTCACCTGAACCGTAAAAGAAAGTGTACACATCTTGAAAGACGTTTTATGGCTAAACATAGAGAGAGGCAATAGATACATTTTAATTGGATTTTAAACACCTGCTGAATAAACGCGTGTTACTATAGTGGTTGTTGTCCTGAAGGAGTTTTGCTTTCGTATAGGGCTCCAATGTCAAATTCAGTTAAGTGATCCACTCATTTTCCAATAGAAAGTGTCCTCGTATGGAAATGGAGGAAAACTTAACCTCACATTCAAACGGAGTAAAATGCTACTGTGTTTGGTACTCTTCAAGTGCAATTTTGGTCAAAATCTCAAAACGTTCGATGATATTACATCGAATTAGGGTCTGTATACGTTTGTGTGCGGATATTTTTTTGCTTATTTCTGAATTTTAATGATACTCACATCAAAACAGCATTGGATTTCCCCTTGACTGGCACAAAACAAATCGTCTTTGTATGTATTGTACAAACCCATTGTTTTTGATGTTTTATGACGTCACGTTTCCAATTTCGCTATGAGAGAGTGATAAAATGACCTTTGACACCATTTTAACGTAAGGTTGGAGACTTGGAATTCTCTTCTCCGACTTTCATGAGGACTCTATCCGTTGAAAAATGAATGCTTCACCAAATTGAACTTGACATTAAAGCCCCTTTTTGAGTGGCAGCAAATAAGGAGTGTCATTGATGGAGTTATTCATTCCCCGTCCTTTAGTCGTCGAAAAAACATATCGTCTGACCAATCTCAGACATCATCAATATTGACGTTTTTGAGAAGACTAACCGATGACGGTTTCTAATATAGGTGACTCTTTGCACGTAAACATTATTTCAATTTGGCAAAAATCAAATGGGAAAATTTTTCTACGAAATGGGTACCTGTGAGGGAAGATGGTGATTGATTTAGCTTGGTGTGCTACAATGACAGCACATGATGTGTATATTCCCCCAAGGAGTTGAAATGGTTTTATGCTGTGGATACCGGCCCTATGTGTCCGTTTTTATTATTCCACACAGAGAAATTGCTCATTGTTACTGGTACCAAATTATAAAAAAAGAAAATTTCAGTTTGGAACTCGTGATTATTTCCCCCCGACTATTAGTAATAATTGAAGCTCTCGTGCGTACCTTTAAGAACTTTGGGTTCCCATCGTGCAACTGTCTGAAGAAATTAAAATATCAAGCTTTTATGTTCAAATATGTGTTAAACTTGCACAATCTCTCATTATAATTATGAACTTTATATTGATGTCAGTTAAATAAACATTACGTTATTAAATTAAGAGACATATGATATATGGATCGTCCACTGTTCATTAATGATTGTTTCAGACAATAAAATGTCAATAATTGATAGCAATGCCATTACCTATAACATGACTGTATGTATAGGCGAGACGTGATCCAACCGTAAGCCACGCCTACTTCACGTTTGGCTTAGCCAATACTTATCAGAAGCCCGTTGAACACTCATTGAGGTTTCTCCTAGTATTTACTTAATAAAATGTGCCTTGCATTTCTTTGCAAAGACTCCAGATTTCATAGAAAATGCCACTTTCTGCATTGACCTACTAAAAGGACTGAGCCCCCTGATGTGATTTAAACGGTGCAAGGTGAACTTTTTTTTTTACATTATGCACAGACACAGACTTAATCTCTCCGCTGACACCCATTCTCCGTAGAGAGCAGAAAAAACAAATCTTGCCAAGTGGTTGCCCTATAAGAAAAATCAATCTATGTTGGATAATTTATAACAAATAAAAAAATACAGTACAATTTTCTCAATTTCGTGAGTGTTATCAAGGGAAAGAAAAAACTTAAGGAAGAGAGAGAGAGAGAGAGAGAGAGAGAGAGAGAGAGAGAGAGAGAGAGAGAGAGAGAGAGAGAGAGAGAGAGAGAGGGGAGGGGGGGGGGAGAAACGGTGTACTCTGCGTTCCAGGTTGATGTGTATCGCCCAAACTCGTCCTCTGGAATAAAGTTCATTGATTAAGTGTTTAGGCACGCACTAGACCGCTCGGTCGCGAGCACTCCTCGGCCGAGTAAACAGAAAAGAAGATGGACGAACAAACAGACAGGTGGATAAATAATACAAGAAACATTGGTCTGTAAGACGATAACCTTCTGCAACTGCAATGCCCAAGGGTCCAGCGGAAGATCTCCATGTCGAATCATTCGTTTCTAGTTTTCTCCTTTCTCCCTCTTCTTCTTTGAAGAAATCCCCGGGGAGTAGGGCTAAACCCTTTCCAAATGAACCAGAGTGGGAGGCTTACAGCGGGATGGGTACATTAAATTAAACACTGGCTCTCTGGTCTTCATGATGGATAGCATTGTGCTTGATCAAACGTGCATCTCGGGTCCGAAATGAAACCAAAACAAGTGCAAAATTAAGCGTAAAAAGGAGTGATATGTAAAATAATTGCTTTTGTAGCTCCAGGTAATCCTCAACGACTTCACCCTTTAAAAACTACACTACGCCTTGCGGTCAATAGCTAATTCTTCGCTCACGCGTAAATCTAAGGAAACATTGCTCTTGTGCCCGCTAGGAAAATTCAAAGCAGTCATGTTTTAGATTGTTAAACAAATCGTGTGAAGTTGCTGAAGATCAATAAGATTTTTGTCAAATACTTTTTTTTCCCCCTGTAGGTGTAAAGAAGGAGTGCAGATAAACTGGATGCAACTGTCTAAATGAAGGTTTCCGATGCTGAGGGCAACGCGTTAAGTTGGCGGCAGCTTCCTATCAATTTCAAGAAGATTCAAATCAAATTGGAAAGTGGATTTGTGTTGTGTACCGTGACTTTTCCTGGAGGACAAGTTACTTCCTGGTGGGACCTAATGTGATCTGGTCATCAACGTGAACGGCGAAGGCGTCGTGTGTCGGGAGGAAACCGAAGGACTA
The DNA here is from genome assembly GCA_023634235.1 of Pisaster brevispinus. Lineage (NCBI taxonomy): Eukaryota > Metazoa > Echinodermata > Asteroidea > Forcipulatida > Asteriidae > Pisaster > Pisaster brevispinus. The sequence goes on along the minus strand of JAMKCF010000005.1, from coordinate 15,432,326 downwards.
GAGATCAGAGAGGTGCGTACTTGTGTCATCTCCCTCATACTCATATGGTAAAGAAACCTTTTCATGACCTGGGCCCAATTTCATAGAGATGCTTAAGCAGAAAACATTGCTTAACATTTTTCTGCTTAGCAGAAATGAGCAGGGCACCAGTCACAAATTGTACACGTGACATGGTAGTTTGGCTGGTGACTTTATTCTGGGTAAGCATCATTGTGTTGTGCTTAGCTAGTTTTTGTGCTTAAGCAGCTCTATAAAATTGGGCCCAGGTATTAGAAAGTTGCATAGAGCGCTGGAAGGTACCATCAAATAGATGGAATGCCTTTATAAACAGAAACACATCAGCTCAATATATATATCATATTTTCTTGTTAGTTCTTGAAGAACAGAAACTTAGGAAGTTGTCTATGTAACACTTGATGTAGACCTGTAAGAAACAGACCTGTAAGAAACGTATTAAAAATGAAGAATGCTGTAACTACCGGATTATACTCTGACATGCAAATTAGCGTATGGTGGCTCCCCCATTGATGCCTTGTTTTCGAAAGGTCTCAGTGCCCCACGGGCGACGTTGTACAATAGTATCTAAGTACACCTCATGAATAAAATATAGGCTATAAAGAGATATCGAATTTAAAAATAATTGAGGAGAGAGAAGAAAAAAAAAGCGGGGAGACATAAAACACCAAACGGCAATTATGCTTGTGTGCCGAAGGCGGCCCAATTTCGTTCCCGAGTTTTGCTGATAGTCCCATCCGCAACGGGCATTAAAACGTGGGTACCAGAATGAAAAACACACTATATAGCCTGTCCATCTTTTCTATGCAAATTACAACTATTTTTGTAGATTCAATCTGAAATAAAGGTTGGTAGGCTTTGGGCAAGCTACATACACGTGACACTAAAGTGACAATGTGACATAATCCGAAGGTCACGCGTCAAAAACGCTCGACGTGAGAAAATTTAATTTCATTAGTTCTGTGAGTAGTTTGGTCGTGTGTGTGTTTAGTTTTTGTTATCCCCTGGTAATTTTACTAATTTAATAACTGCGTAGATTTGTTGCTGCCCGTTTGGGAGTAAAACGTACTACAAATTGACATTATTATATTAACTCGTTACAACTGCCAATCACACATGAAACCTTTTGGGTATAGTGTTTGAAAAACAATTGCTCCATCTGGCAAAGTGTCAAAACATAGCAAGCGTTACATAGTATAACCGGACGTCTTTTCCAAAACAGTGAAGAAATATGGATTTGTAATTTTAAAACTAGAAGACTGTAAATGAAAATAGTCTTCCTATAAAACCAAAAGTATAATGTTCTTTAGAAACACTGCTATTTAGAAACAGTGCCAGTGTTTTTAATGTGTGCTGCCGACGGTTGTTTTAAATCCTGAAAAATCTTCGTGCTTTTTAACCATCTAGTTTCTATCTTCATTGTAGTGATTCTTTTAACTGTTTCCCGTTGATATTGTGGGATTTGTTTAAATTTACCGTTTAAAACAGTACCGGCCATGATGCTCAGGACATCTATACAATTATCGGACTTTGAGTCTCGCTAGCTTTAATATCACGAGCAAGCAGGGTAGTGATGGCCGACTCCCGTTAGCCACAAAGTGATGTCATGAGCTATAACCCCCTTGCATATGACGTCACAAGGCCAAACAGCGCCCACACTGAGGTCAAAAGAAAGCCCTTATCATTGGTTGAGACTTTTTCTTGGCGCGTACACGTGTGCACATTTCCATTGTTTAACCTCAGCGATGGCGGCCAATGCAAGGGGTCTATCCTCAACCTTGTTTCCAAGGGGCGGGGGTGTACGATCTCGCCGCGCCTTTTTTTCTTTCCCAGAATGCCTCGCTCGATCGTGCATTTTTACACCCGACACTGCGCCTACAAGCGCTCTAAAGTTTTTAACAAGCGTGTGCGCAGGGCGGTCACTTTTGGTTAGCCAATCAGCGTTGATTTTCAGTGCTTCTCCTCCAGGGGTTAGCGACGAAAGGTATCGAATCGGCACGCTTCCCAGGGTAGCGAGACTTGCACTAAAATTCTAAAGCTGAGCTAATTGGAGAGCGGTGATTGCTTACCCCTCTGGGTCTATGCTTGCATCTTATTTTCTTCAAGGCCCCAGTTTCGGGACATTGTTGTCTCCTTGGCCTCTCTCCTCGTGACGGGGCGGAGAAAGTTTTGTAACATTGATCACACGCATAGTTAATATTAACAATTATCTCATACAGTAAATGGTGTCATGATAACAAATTAATGGTACGTTTTTGCCAATTATGCCAAATAGTTAGATATTAACTAGTTGTTGCACTATAATATGCAAGTTATGCAGAAAAATTTAAGAAATGAACAGACGTGCTAACAGATTTGTATCTGCCCACCAGTCGTCGCAGCCGCCTCGTTGTCGGCGTGGGTTAACTAGATTTTAACCGGTCTATTAAATCGACTAGAAGCGTTCGAGTGAAACACAGACCACGCATTTGTAATTTAAACTGCAAGTTTACTTAAGGTTAGCACCCGAACATTGGTCACATATGCCCCCAAACTGGCCCTATTTTGTAAGCGTATATAGGGCTGCTTTCCAAGATGGAGTCAGAAGCCCGTCTGTTCACTCAGTGTGTTGTCATTTTGGGTGGATATAGTTCAAAAGTGAATCGGTTAATCTTGCTATAGTGACCTAGTTTAGTGTGGTACTTCTTTGGGGACCTTTAGATAGGGAATATTATTGTCCCCACGCGATAATAAATGTTACTAGTAACTTTAAACATTGACGTTTACAGTTTAATACTTCATCGTCAAAGAGAATGGTGTTTTGAAGGCGACGTGAAAGGACCGCAGACGCTCTCAAACACTTGCCCCCTTTTCTTCCTCGGCTTTCGATGTATTTACTTCACAAGGTCGATCTTTTTGCTCGTAAAAAAATACTTGTGATTAATGTTGGCCTGGGTGTACTTTATGAACCTTGCCCCCGCTGCCCTTGCCCCCACTCTCATCTTGCCCTTGATGGAGCAGCTGATCGGGTTACGGTCGTTAGGCATCACAATCAACAAAGAAACCATTTTAATATCATCTGTCCCCAGAGACGCCCTTTGCAGAGCTTCAAAATTAACATGGAGATGATTGATCGGCTTAATTAGAAAAATCAAATTGACTTCAGATAACTGATTGGCTAATTAGTCACGGGAAAGATGTACAGATCCATGGTGCATGCATGCGTCCAAATGTTCACCGTACCGAAGATTGGGGTCTGATACCACGCCTATTGCCACGAACAAACATTTTAGAGCTATCAGGCGTCCTATGGAATTACCGACCTAATACTGTTGGTGTTTTGACTGGAATATCCTGTCAACCTGTTATGTTTCTTCCAGCTAAGGAAGAACATTCGTAAACATTCTCTCTCACCACCTACCCTTAAATTAATCACTGTATCTTTGAGTAAATTGTCATTAAATTAGAAAATACATGTAAGGAATGTAATGAGAAGTTGTGAATGGTGACGAGTAAAACGCCTCAAGTTATAAGTATTAATTTTGTTTCCCTCCATTGTTTGAATATAACTCTTTTTAAAGAGGAATATAAATTCCTTCCTTCAACTTCTCCTGAGTTTTTACGTCTAATCTTTTTCTTCTTTATAGCCACTGGTATTTATTTATTTATTTATTTAAACCATATTTAACGAGGGTGACCCAGTGATGCTTTTATCCTTACTCGCGGCGAACTTGAAATAAAGTTGCATGGCTGGATTTTTGCAGGAGGATTTTTCTCTGTGAAAGATATTTTGAAAGATGAAGCTGTCAAAACACTCGTATGGTATGCCACGGGCAATGCACAAAGTACATGTATCATGCACTGCACGCGGCTGATCGACGTGAGATAATGTCGGTGTCCCGACAATAACTCATCAACGGCCACTTATCATTGGCAGATTTTTTCCCCCGTACATTATCTTAACATTTCTCGAATCTGTAATAACTAGCCATTTAAAATTTAAATCTAAATTTTACGGTCAAATCGACCTGGCAACTTTAACTCCACCACCTCCAAACACCCCCAACACCCACCCCCAACCCCCCCCCCAAAAAAAATCCCCACCCCAACAAACAAGAACAAAACAAAAACCGGACATTTTCCCGCAAATCTAATAATGAAACTCAAACATCTTCAGAACAATTAAAGTCACTGATAATATTTCACATGAAATACTGAGAACCGCGTCGAGAATTGGAGTTTTGGGAAGGGTTCAGATATCAATTTTGTATACAATGCATGGGCGACACATAATGATTCCTTTGGTGAATCTTGAGAAAGTACTGCTCGTAACAACTTTAGCGTTGTGAGGACGAGGTTGTATGGAAGAATGGCAGCCTTTTTCTTGCCTTTGTCTTCATAATACCAATCTCTCTCTTTCTCTCTCTAGTCGACCGAGGTCGGAATCATGTTGAGATTTGTCCATCTGTGTCTATCCCTCTTTAAGTTTGGAAGATCAATTGGAAGCATCCCGCAATCCCTGGCAACTACATCTGTATAGCTGAGCTTTTGTTGTCTTTCCTTTATATGTCTCCTTCCATGTTTTGGTGATTAGGTGATAACTTAAGCTGAGAATCAAGTTCTTTGATGTTTCTGCATAAGTGTCCTACTATTGTCAGACGATGCTGTTACATTTTAGTGGATAGTTTTGGCAGTTTCTGTCATAATGCTGACTCCAGTACATTAATTATTAATAATAATGATAATATCAGTAAAATCACAGTAAAATGGCCTCTGACGAACTACAGTTTGAATAAGGTACTGACTAATTTGATTCGTTAAAAATGTAAAGCGTTTCAGACAAGGGTCCAATTTCATAGAGATGTTGCTAACAGTTTTCTGCAAAGCAGAAATAAGCAGCATACCTGTCAGAAACTGTACATGTGGCGATTGTATTTTAACAGATAACCTTATGGCAGGGGCTTCTAAATGGCGAACGGGACCTAAGCCGTAGCCAAAGCCAGAGCTGTTGTTTCGTGAAGGGTATATTGGTTTACAATATGGCACTTGAGTCTGAGCGTCTGGTTTGGCGTTAAGGTTCACTCCACGTTATCAGTCATCAGATTGCTTCGCGACAGGGTTGGCTGCGTTACATCTTACAATCCATTTAACTAAATTGTTAAATTAACGCTTGAAAAGCCCCAAACACTCAATCTTACCGCCACTATTGACTTGTATTTCCTACCCATAATTAAAATTAGAAATGCTGGAACTGCTTGAAATAAACTGCTTCAGGGGAGACCAGACGTCATGTTCGTCACAACAACATGCAAAAAAACCTTGTAAAATGTAATAGTTCCCAGAGCTTTTGAACTCTTATTTATAACTTCAAAAGTAGTGCAATGAATTCACAAGGATTCAACTCAACCACTTCACTTTTCATTCATGTCCGACCTGAGCATCCGATTGACGATTATGTAAAAATGGGCGGGATATCGAAAACAAATCTGACTTGAAATTCGAGAACAAACCCTTGAGCACCGAAGGCTCAGGAAAACAAGATGCATGAACTAAGACTGCATGAGAGAAAACACGTATTTAAAAAAAACACCTTTTATTTGTAAAAGAAGTTAACTTAGTTTTGCAAAGTGGAGTTGATACTTGTTCTCTTACATAATTATGAAGGCCCCATTCGTGCCACTTGACTAGTGCATGTACGTTTTACCTTGATGTATTTCACAGTCCTGCCACCTTGGGCCGCAACTTAATTATCTTGCGTCCGTAAGATACCAAGTTTAGGCCGCAAGATACTAAGTTTGGGCTGCAATATTTTAAGTTTTATTGGCTGCAAGGTATTAAGTTTAAGCCGCAAGATTCTATGTTTAGGCCACAAGATTCTAAGTGTAGGCCGCAAGATTCTAAGTTTAGGCCACAAGATAGTAAGTTTATGCCGCAAAATACAAGTGGCGGTGCTGTGAAATACATCACATAAGGTGAAAGGTATAATAAACATTAGTCAAATGACAGGATTATCGTAGGCCTCTTTAGACATCTGCTTTCCTTCATAGTATTAAGTGTCAACTAGTAGATAGCTGGATTAGTTTTGCCGACATGCATTTCTTGAAGTTCCTCTCGAACGTTTTTAGTTCATGACTCATCAACTATGTTGTTATTGATTGATGACTTAACGGATCATTGTTTTTGCATTGATTCGTTATCCTTGAAGTGGGGAAAATAAACGATGCAAAGTATTTACTTTCGGATGACTTTGAAGTTTTTAAATTTAATCGTCGGTCACATTAATGTGTGGGTCCGCCTCGGGTAAATTCAACGCATAGCTGCTCGTAAAATCGAACATCGCTGTTCATGAAGGATTATACGATGTGTTGTCATTGGGTAACAGTTGGGAAGTCATTTTGTCTTCTCGAAGCGATATGAATAAATCTGCAACCTAAAACCCGAATGAAAATCTTCCACCAGATTTAGAAAAATGATCGTGATCGACTGTCTGTATGGTTGCAAATAATTTGTATTTGTGTCAAGGTTTTGTCTTATACATCCCTTTTTAAAGAAAGAGAAAAGGTTGATAAAGGTATTAGGGTTAGAGTTAGGGTTAGGGTAAAGGTTCTTAGAGTTAGGGTTAGGGTTAGGATTCCTTTTGAAAATGTCATCTGTAATGGCCCGAAGTCTTTCTGGAAAAGGGTACCAGGAGTAAAAACCACATCATTTTACAAACAAATGAGTACACAACGCTGTCATCACTTGCTGTTATGGTAGTATGTCCATTGTCTTAACCACATCGTACACATCAGTCATTTCATATACATTGATATCCTAGTTGCACCATGCCACACATCCTTAGAGGGGGTGTCAATCAACAGGGGGCAGTGATTTGTACGGCGACAACCCATATGGGTGTTTGTACATGTCTACGATACAGATACAGATTTGGTCAGGAGGGGGCAGGAAAACACTGTGACAGCATCCCTTGTGTACCTAATCGGTATGTCAATTAGTCAATGGTAAAGATGTAACAAAATTGTAAACTTAATTAACTATAACAGAATTGCAAATCTTAATTAACTACACAAACAAATCTTGCTCAAATTAACCCAGGCACGACCCAGCCGTAACAGCACACTTCAATAAAAAGAAAGCGTTGTGAAAGTGCAATAACAAACCCTCGTAACGCATGGGACGACGTGCTGACATAACACAGGTGCGTTGGGACCAAACGGGTCTCTCGCTTGAGGGCTTCGTGGGGGCGAGATGTTGCCATAAAGTGTATCCATTATCCTTGATTTTTGAAAGTATTTTGTAACGATGGACAAATATTTTTTCATCGATTTATTTTAAGGCTCTCACCGTCTTTTTTGTCTTCTCATCTTTCCGCGCCGCGCGAAATAGGATACCAAGAGCCATGCGACCGTTATTTTAATCTTTTGACAAATTGGAAGGGATGCCGTTAAAGACGATAGCCTTTAAACCCACCCAGTACAATGATGCGATCGATTTTCGGGTATACGTGACATAAAAGACACTGAATAGAGAATGAGTGTTTTCGAGTGCTTGAACGAAAAGCACATTAAAACGTGACGGAAGATAATCCGAATCTATTCAGGTGGGATATTTGACGTAAATTCTCAACTTCGTAGATGTGTCTTGTGTAACCTGTGGATGTTGATAAAATAGGTTGCAAGGTGAACACCTACACCGTTGATGTAGATTCTGGTGTGTGTTATCCTGTTTGTAAGTCATTGCGTCACACGCGTGCGCATCTGCTGCACGCACACTTTATTAGACAAACTATTTAATATTGACTGCTTTTACTCTTGCTGTGGTTAAAACTTCGACTCCCTCGATGGTCCCCGGAGCGGTCCATTTTCGCTCGGCTTCGCCGCGGGAAGAACGCGCCGAGGGTCACCTCGGTAGTCGTAGTTTTTAACCATAGCACTCGAAGCAGTCAACAATTTGTATACTATTCCACATCCAGATCCATCAAGAATATTGTTTATTCCAGAAGTAACAAATCAAAATTGAGTCGGGCTACCTCAGTTTTGCACTTTATGATGTTGCTGGGTCAATATTAACCAGCGAGCTTCACCGGGCAACTTCGCGTGTCTAAATATGTTCTGTTTAACTACTTTAATGCCCTTTTCGATCTCATCACGGGCCCGTACAGTGTGACCGTTTCAGAAGCTAACTTTTTGACGGGCTCGTCACGCACACTGCCGTTTCAAGCTAGTTTCCCGACAATTATTGTAAGATTTTCATCCAATAATAGTGTAAGCTCCCTCTCGCTTAACAACGGACGTCCCTTCCTTTTGAGTTGTGCAACCTTTCTGTCTCTCATAGCCACAGTATTTCTCTGCATTGTTCTAAAAAGAAGAACAAAAGAAGAACAAATCAGGAATCCATACCCAAAGAACCCAAAAAACTAAAAACGATGGAACACCAAAACACCACAAAATCTGCAAAGTTGCCCGATGAAGCCCAATGGAGTTTTGACCCAACATCTGAAGTTGCAACTGAAATAGACACACTTATTTGTATTTTGTATCTTCTCCTGAAATGCACAATCGTGTTTATTTGCATTGTACCTGGGACAGAGTTTACAAAGAGTTGAGATTGATCGTAACTTTTTAATCAATTTTAATTGCTGAGCGAAGTATGATGACACACTTCAAATCACTATGGCAAAACTGACAACTCAACTTAACATGACTCTTAGGGCTTTATGAAATCATTCCCAGCTTTGTCCCTTTCCCTTAATATATGACGTCTACTTTAATCTTTTGAGATGACACCGATTTAAAAAAAAGTTTTTACTAAAAGTCACGTCATTCGTACTTTTAAGCTGTTTGAATCCCATGAGCCTTCCATATTGTCACAGTTTCCTGTTTTGATACGTCGGGATTTTTACGAAGAGACGATTTAGCCCGCAGCCCGAAATACGCGTTTTTAGAAAATCATCTCTGCGGTTAAACTATTTTTGAAACTATTATTTAGGAAACTACTTACTCTTTTAAAGCTTACTATCAAAATAAATATTAATTCTTCAGTCATACAGAACTGTAAGATTTTACAATTTTGCAACTGTTTCGACGAGTAAATAAATCCTAAGATCATGTGTCGCTTCTTAAGCCCCCCCCCAAAAAAAAGAAAAACGTGTCGCTTCGTATTGAACAATATATAAACGGTTTTGAATTCGCAAAAAAACCAAAAACCCCAAACCCCAACCAAACCACGCCTATTAATTGGCACCGTGCCAGCACTATGTATTCCATTGGATCTCAGTGGCAAAGTTTGATTTGTCACTTCGTAAAGAAGAAAAAAAAGAGGAAAATATGTAATTCGTCGATTATGCTAATTAGGGTAATTACGAAACTATCGTGTATTAGGTCCTGAAACTTGGTGCAAATGTTATTAGCATTAAATAGGCTACATCAATATTTGATAAATTTACAAATTGACTTTTGACAAATAGTGCCCTTGACTCAAAACAGATCTGTTAAGTCAGTCGAATCTCTAGAGCCATCGAACATGATTGTGTCATCCAACATATCTTGCTTCGGTGCTTTCTTCATGGTATGCATGGATATACAATGACAAGAGCAGCTGTTAGAATACTATCAAAAAGAATTATTCTTAGGCGTTATGTTATTGTGTTAATTCCAGTAAGCCTTTTCACTGTCGAAGATTAGTTTGCTGAAACCTTTATTCCTTTTTAAATTAAAAGTGTGACCAGGGGTTGTATCGTATGTTATTCACACTCGGACGCAGTTCCCAGGTCCATAAACACAAATATTTCTTGATTGCCTCTCCGAATGTGCCGTGACGTCAATCAAAAAAAGACTTTGCTAATACGTTCTACAGTTAGGTTAAAACATTCGAGATATTCCAAGTGATTCGGTTTCCTTGACGGGTGGTTTACTGGTCCGCCGTGGTAGCATTCGCGGTCCTGTGGGACATTTCCTCGGACATTTGTGTGTGTGTATACTTTAGCTGGATCATGCACGCCGTGGATACGGGGGCGGGGATACAGAGCGTCATCTCTGCCTGTGGGGAAGGTCGGTGGAAGACCTTTTCTCCCCTACTGGCGACAGATCTCGATACTTCTCGCGAGACTCCCTGCGAAAGGGGTGGCTATTCAAGCTTGATTGTATCACCTGGCAACAAGATATTGTCCACGAACAGCGTCCAGAACGGACTTTGAATGGAAACGTAACCAACGGCTGTTAAAGCATTGTTCCCCAAACAGAAAGGAACGGCCAAATTCAATTCGAAAGCAGAGATCGAAATAGCCTCATGATATTTGACAAACGAATTGCGCTGCAATTCTTTTAAAGCGCCCTCAGTGCATTTTAAGTGCCTTCGGTGTTATTGGTTAAGTTGCTTCTAACAAAGAGATACACTCTATAAATATCAAAGATATCCATAAAACCCATTATAAAGCATCATTCAAGGAGAAGTTTCAAAATGCACACGGTCAGTGAACTCACGTCTGATGTAGGCACAGGTTACTCGCATGATTGGTTTAGAAGGTGCCACAGGAAAGCCATCAAGCCAACCTTAAGCAATGCTTTACGGCGTTTTGGACAGATATGCCTTTTTGACCGAACACGAAGAAGCAGTTTTTGATCTCACAAAATCAACGAGATACAGCTGTTGTGTTGGTTCAATGGACAGCATCTTAATGTTCAGAAACGAATAAAAACCAGGGAACAGTTTTGACATTTGAAATATAAGTGTCAAAATTGACTTTGAAAATAATAAGAAGTAATTGCTTGAAGAGATGCTTAAAAAAATCAAAACATTTAACCTTACAACAACGATGTTGTAATGGAAAACTAAATGTTAAAATCACCAAAGATGGCGACCGTTAGCCATTCAGAGAGGATTGTGGGATATGTGACGTCATGAGCAATCCATCTATTTTGTTATTTAGTGATAAAGGTCGATTGGCAGACTTTCATTACGGAAACAAAACTCTTCGAAAGCTTCTAATACAATAGTACATGTAATCAGTACAATGCTTAACAATATTTGTTTAAAATTTAATGAACAAAACCGTTTTGAAGGTGGATGCCGAGAGATATACTAATTTTCTTGAAACCACAATTTTGGAAAGAAGTAGCTATAACTATATAGTAAAATTGCGGGTTACATTCTTGTGTAAAATTCCTGTAGGAATCTCTTCTAAAAAGAGCACACGCCAGAGACCACACTGGCTCCTTTCAGAGCCAACATTCCCCCCCAATTTCATTGTCAAAATTGAGTTATTCGAAATACTTAGAAGTAATTGCCTAGAAAAGGTTGTACCCGCAAGCTACTTCTTATTTTCTACACCGTGCAAAACTTGAAACATCACTTTGACATAATATAAAACGCTACGGCGATTTGATTAGACACCCAGACAGGTGTAGGACTCTCAGCGAGTTAATCAAAAGACGCATTTTCGAGCTAATTACAGTGCCCATCCTCTCCTTCACGCGAAATGTTCACACTTGAACTCAACAAAGGACAATTTCACAGCCAAATAATGAAGTTTATATTTAGCGATAAAGTATGGGCAGACTGAATAGTATCTTGTGTAACGTAAATCCTGTGTATTCTGAAGTACACAATGCGTAATTAAGTCACAAAGTGTGAGTATTAATGCAACAATTGCATTGAGAAATTACCACGTATGTCAATAGTGTGCGGGGTATTAGGTCTATTACGTACGATTGTTTCCCTATTGATCAGTTTACGCAATATTTTAAAACTGCGATTGTGAAACAATATGAGAAGAAAATTTGACCCAAATAATAGTAACCTTTAAAATAAAAGTATAGGATAATCAAATAATACTATTACTGATAATATTTACTCCCTCTCGTGCGGTGCTCCTTCAGTTTGTTGACAAGAAGTGTTCACGATCCCTTGAAAGTTTTGAAAACTCATGTTCATAAAGTAAACTAAGATTGTTTCTTAAAATTTTCTATTTTCAAATTTTCAAAATTTTCTATTTCTTTTAAAAACTGTCCTTTTGCAAATGGATCCTTTTTATATAAAGGGAATGTAAATAAAATAAAAATCCCGTCCATTGGTTTATGATTTAAGTTGAGCTATTTTGCCAGATTTATCCAGATCCTTATCCAACTCGCTCACTTTAACTCCAACAACCATTGGGGAATTACAATGAAATCTTCAAAACACGATTAAAGCTTCGTTTAAAGATTAACAAGTACTCGCCCTGTAGTATCAGATCGTTTTTTTAAATATTGGTTTCTTCCTTGCCTTTCACCTCTGTGGACCCCCGGTTCGAAATCTCGGAGGCCCATGAGACTTGCAGGTGGATTGGGTTTGCAGTCCCTACCTGGTTGCGTGGGTAGTCCCCTAGTTGAGGGCTGTCCTCCCACATGTTAAACTCACAGAATTCTTTAACCATCTTCATCTTCACATATCTCCAGACATACGGATTATACTGCAAGGCACTTTTTGAGGCTACTTGGTTTCATAACAAAAAATGATACAGTAGCAATTTGGTAGTAGAAGATTTGGTCTTATTGACCCTGAGATAAGGAGTATTTGGAGGCAGTGAAGGAAAACAAACAAACACCCCAACACCGACAAACAAACACTTGCCTCAATAATGACTCGAAAAATTGCTTTCCATAGTTTAGTTTGTTGACATGCTAATATATTGCTGTGTTATATTGTTATTGTTTTACCTTTATAGTATAGATATTAAATTGGTGACTTTTTCAACTAATTAACTACGGTCAGTGGTTACAAAGGCTGTTATGATAATATTTTGAAATAATTTGGAGTCCCCGGCTAACAGTGTAATGAGGTTTTTTTTATGACTGTACCACAAGCCGTCTAATAACCATGTAATGAAGTTTTTCAAATTTAATCACAACTCAAAATTGCCCATTAACCTTCAATATGTTTGACAATGGAAACTTTTTTCTCTCCTATATTCCTTCATAATTGAGAGCTGCACATTACAAACCACTACCTGCTGCTGCATCTCACGTCAAGCAACACCCGTTGAAAGTGTCTGGCGCCACCGCGCACCGCCCGAGTACACATTTTATTTCATCTCCTTGTTATCGTTTCGGGATCCGGAGCGGCGGATCCTCGACGAAGTCACTTGTCTTTGTCAACACACTGTACACTGTGCTGTATTTGTTGCTCCCAGTCAGCCCGGAGTTACATTGTATCAATCCGCGTACGTGAACCACACGTCTCCCCGGGACTCTGCAGCCTCTGGTTTATTATAGTTTCCTAGATCATCGGATGTCATGTTGAAACTGTGGGATGACTATAATGTCATGGCTCAGAGCAGCTATTGACAGATGACCACCTACACTTGGCCCCTCTAAAGATGGCCTTTCCTAATTGATACGATATCATCGTATAATGCAAGGTCTTGCACTTTTAAGTGTTGTAAGACGGCTCATTACTGCCCAATTCCTAGACCATTTGTTTATGGCGTTATATCACCGCAGTATTGCGATTTCGCCGCAATTTTGCGTAAAATCGCCGTACTATTGCGTTTTGTTGCTGTACTGTGCGTTAAATCGACGTAATATGGTGTATCGCCTTACACGACATATCGCCATATTTTACCGGATTTGCGTTAAATCGCTGAATAGATATAACGCTGAAAAAAATACAACCAAAACAATTCAACCCCACACTTGTTTCCACACTTGTGAAAATGAAAGAAAATGAACTAATTTAGAACAATTATTTAAATCAAAGACAGTCAAGAACTGATTGAAAAAATAATGAATGGGTTGTTTAAATTTTATAAAACAACATGGGCGGCTTTAACAATCAAAGCGTGTAATTATTTCTAATCCTTTTTGTACATGACTGTATTCTTTAACATTTTGTATTCATGTCTTACATCAAGTATAAACCCCAAGGGAAAATTGACTGGGGTAAACCTTAATTGATCAGGAGTTCGCAGGTTTAAATCTTACTCTGGTCAATTTGTCTTTTGTTTAAACCAAAATAATTTCTAACATAGTGAGACTTTGGGAGACGAACTTACTCTCCCTCCCTACCTGTTGCTTTAACATAACCGCTTTATACCCGATCATCACCGTGTGCAAAATACCATGTACGTAAACAATGAATCAAAATAACAATAACAGTACCAAGTGTATGCATGACGTCCCAATGAACAACAGCAAGTGCAATATTCTCCCACATACCAAAAGCCAAAAGTCAAAAGATAGTTTTCCATGTCAATGCCTGCCGTAGGCCTATTTTTTTTAACAATTCAACGTGTGCAAACTGTTTTGCACAAAGTGGCCGTAGTGTATGCATACGTTGTATGCAATAGGTGGAAGTCCTGAAGGAAACTCTCAGTTTTCTGTAACAATCTTGATGAATCAGCAACATCTCACAGATTGTCATCTAATTTCTTTTAGCACTATTTTCAAACACCCGCTGTTAAAGATATTCCTTACTTGATATTCCTCGGGCGAGTACAAAATATTGGAAAACAACAAACTGTTTACAATAATATGTAAAGCTTTTGGTTAAAACAGCACACATTAAAGCAAACAAAGTCAGGTTCAGACTCCTTCCTGATTTTACAAAGCTCAGAACCCACGGCTCGAAGCTAATTTGTATTTTTATGTAAAGCTCTCTTCTGCAAATCCATTAGCTTGGATTTGTTAAAGTCATATTGTGAATAATGCAATACAATGACTGAAATAGAAAAGATTAGGGGCATATCATTTTTTCCCTCCCTTTTCCCAGGGACTGAACTTAATGCTTAATCGCCCACTCACATTTGAGAACTTTTTGCAACGAGTGTTTTAAACAGATTACATTCTCCCCGGTGTACATGCAATTAGGAGACCACCAACCACTGCCTTCTTTCCGTCATGCAATGGTCGTCGTATGTGATATTTACGGCACGGGTGTACAGACGTCACGCACGCAGTGATATTGTCCGCCAATAAAAGACCGTGTCGTTCACGACAACCCTTCGAAATAAAAACTGGCAACCGGTGCGAGCACTCGAACAGGTTTGCGCTGCACTATAAACTATCGCCACAAAAATTGCCAGTATACTACTTTTCCGTTCAGTAGCGCCATGGATACCATATCGGGAGAGTCTCCAAGTTGTAATATTAGTCTCAACGTCAGCGAGGTTGATGCTGCGGAACACGAGTACGGCTCTACTGAGCGGATTCTTGTCACGATCGTCATGCCGTGTATTCTAACGTTCGGCTTGGCCGGAAACGTGGGGTTCCTTTTCGTCTTGTGGCGGGTAACGTGGATGAGGACCACGCTGAATTTCTATCTCACACATCTTGCCATTGCGGACATCCTCTTTCTGTCGATATCAGTCATGTCGAAAGTCATCGGGTACTGTGTCTCACCTCTTGCTTTAGACAAGTACTTCATGGGTGTAAGCGGCTGCATCTCCGTCCACCTTCTTCTTGATATCTCCTATTTTGCGTCCGTTATCTTGATAACCCTGGTGACTTTGGAGAGATACTACGCCACTTGCCAGCCGCACCTCCACCGGGAGCGCAGCACACGACCGCGGGCGATTCGGTTCGTGGCGATAGTGTGGCTGTGCTCTTTCGTCCTCGCCTGCACACTCATCCCGAGTAGCTCCAACTTCTTCACAGTCTGCCTTACGTGGCCGGAACATGTGGAGAAATACGCACACTATCCCGAGATCATGGGCCTGTGCCTGGGTGTGGGTGATTGGGTTGGCGATTTTGCCGACGCCGTACATTCTGTGCCTTTCGCGATAGCGATGTTTGTCAATATTGTGTTTTTCAGTAGGATCATCGGAGCCCTGAACAGTATGGTTGCTCGAGCACAACGCTCCGGATTTAGCGACCGGAGCCAGCACATCCGGGATCGGGTAAGTCGGATGCTCGTCATCAACGGGGTTATATTTTTCCTTTGCCTCGCACCTTTCCAAATCACCACGCTGTCCTATATATTTAGCCCCGATGCACGTCGGGGGGACTTCATCTGGACGCAAGTCACCCGGGTGCTTGTCTACATCAACTCGGCCGTTAACCCCATCGTGTACAACGTCACCAATCCACGCTATCGCAAGGCTTTCGGGCAGGCCTTCAGCATTAAGTGTGCTGGACGAGGCCACAATCACCTCAAGAACTATCTCACCAATCGGGCCTCCAGTATGGAAATGAACGTTCGTGGCAACACCAACAACACACGGGCTACGTGTAACTCCAACGCACCGAACTCGTCAACACAACAGGTGGGGCTCAAAGCAACGGCCAGTAGTTTTTGAACCGTAAAACGGACCACGTGGAACGAGTCACCACAGCGAAGTATTATGTATGACACATAACTCAGATTATACTATATCTATATCTATTTTGGGATTGCAGTTTAGCAAGAGAGTGTACATTGCGGATAAGGATTTATATTTTGAGGGACACAAGAAATCTTCTTTGAAATCTTAAAGTCACTATTTACTATTGGACCACTAATCTTTTAAGATGCATCACCCGTGGCTTATCTACTTCAGCGGCCATATTACTCCAATTACAAGTTCCGAACCAGTTCGTTTTCTTTTGAAGAGATGAACAAGTGTTGACGCAAACAAAATGTCGTTCAGACACTGTTTTACGCATTGTTTACAGGGCTTAGCTCAGCCATGAAGGATTTTGATTACTTAGAAACAAAAAGCTGGTTTCAAGCAAATAGTTCTCTGTGTAGCGGTGTCGTTGAAAATGTACAAAAAACTACGGGTTTTGCAACTTAGAGGGGCAGTCTGACTTAATTGAACAACGAGACGAACGAGACAATTGTATACTTCATAGCAAAATAAATTGTGGCTTATAAGAATGCTTTACTTATGCAGGACCGATAAAAGCTTGACGCGGGACCAATTAGTGAAAATGTTTACGGGGACCCATTTTTGTTTTACGCGCAGTGACGTTCAGTTACGATACACTCGACAAACATCTCGGACCGGAGTCGCTTAAAATGAAGGTATACTGGTAGCCTTTACGGACGCTGTTGACCTGTGAAATGAATGGCGGTATTTCCCATGGGGATAAACGTTCAGAGGGCGTTGCTCAGTCGCCTTTATGATGATCAACGTCAACGAGCTGAAAAAGCTATTGTGTAATACTTTTCAGGGGTAGAGTACGAAGAGGAAGAAGTGTGAGTAAACCATTTGAACAAATTGGAGAATTTTGTTGTTGTTGTTGTTGTTGCTCATCACAATATTAAATCAAACTATTTAACTCTTTATAAAAAATATTCCTTGCAGATTGTCTTTTTAAAATGCCCATCTTAAAAAAAATAAAAATAAAAAATTAGTGCAATTGTATTTCTAACGAATTTTTCAGACATGATTTCGAAAAAAAAAAAAAAGAGAACAAAGGGCAATTTAAAAAAAGGTAATTTTCCCCTTACTTAAATTTACTCATTTATTAATTATCCTTTCGGAGAAGATCAGGGTACACGTTTTTATTATCAGTTTTAGTTTACCGGCTGAAAGAACAGTTCCACAAGTGAAATTGTTTCTGAAATACACAGCAATGGAATAGAGTTCTTGAACTATGCCGGTAATTGTTGAAACCGTTTAGAAAACATTTTGGGGTACAAAACAACGAAACAACTGTACTGATAATTTTTTTTTTTTTTACAACAATACTCGTGAAACGAATTAGACCGTGACGAAAAAACTATTACGCAAAACATACAGAGTTTGAACCGTTCCTCTAAACGTTTGATACGAGGTTCATTCCGTTTACATAACATTATTTCACTATCTTTAAAGATAACAGATTTTTAACGATTTTTAAACCCCGGTCCTTTTCCCGACTGTTTATTTGAGACATATCGTATATATTTATTAAGTCGAAGTTGACATGTATACTATTAAATTGTACTGAATTTATGCATTATGTGCAAATGCTAACCTTATCTGAAGAGAGTAATGTATACTGTACAAACTTTGAATAATTATATTGTATAAGAATCGATCGTATGGACACCAGAATGTGAGATATAACGCCAACCATGCATTGAAATCGATCCATGCAAACTATGAGTGCGTCTTTTATCTGTGGGACTGCGTTTTCAGACCATGGTCCAATTTCGTAAAGCCTGTAAGCAAGCAGACGTATTTGCTGACAGGGCAGATCTCAGCAGAACGTTATTTTTCGTTGCTTAACTGTCAGCAAAACAACGCCATATAGGCTACGCAGCGATTTTTTTGGCACAGTGGGTGTGATAAGTCAGTTATGAACTTGGTAAGCGCGCGTTCAAATCTACCTGGTGTCTAGCTTATGAAAATACAGTCGTGTTTACGTAAGTGTTCCTGTTGGAGTAAGCACATACAATTCTTACTGCTAAACAGCTTTTACGAAATCGGGCCGATTTTGCCTGTCATGTTGACGCACGTGATGGCAAATTCCCGTTCTCTCACTTGTTGATCGGTTCGCCATTTTACCTGAGTTACGTGATAACGACTCACCACGTCCACAGCGGACACGTCACAAGAATTTTATTTTATTTTATTATGCCGTAGCTGTTATGCCAAGTTACCGTTTTTTAGTACATATTATGATAGGGTACCAGGCTACTACACTTTCCCATCTCAGTTTGGGTGTGCATATTTGTAAAGGGTTATCGAAAAACAAAAACGAGATGGCAAAACTTGATAAAGCTCTTCAAATGGCTAATTATTATGTAGTGGTGCTATATAACTATTTAATCAGCGCACGGTTTAACCTAACCGTAGCTATTTTACCTGAGATTTCTTGATTGTATGACAAGTAAAGTTAAAATAATGTTGGAAGGACGAGTCTGTATTATGGTACCTTTGTAGCAACAACTTGTTTAAAAAAACGTACATTCTTGACTCCGGAAATATATCCTTATTTATTTTGTACCAAGCAGATTGGGCTTTTGGAGTGTGTTCTTCGATAAAAGAAAGTATTAATGTCTTTGAAAATGTATCGCGTCCTAATAATAGTTAGCAGTGCCAATCAAGTTCATCTCAGAATGAAGCTTGTAGATGATCTATAATCGGCTCACGTTAATACCATATTGGCAAATCTCTTTGTAAAAATACCACTTAATCTTCTCTAGGTTATCTCGTCAAAACCTGTTTTCTTTGAAATTGTAGCCCTTTCTGCGTCCTCTGGTCTTTTGGTGCATCATTACGGGTTTTTCGTTCATATTTGAGTGTTCAATTCCCAATTGAATTGTCGGCCTAAATGTTTTTGTCACCTTTTAGTGTGGACAATTCCAGCAGCGCATGATGGCTTTTAAGGTAGACGCGAATGAACAACCACAAATGTTTTTTTGTGTTAGCTTTCTAAAAGCGCAAGTGAAATGTCGAACAAAACTGCCGTCGGCAGTGGTATATAATGCGTAAATGACCTCGTTTTCTGAAGGAGGGTCATGAGGGTCTTCGATTGAGAGAGAGGAAACATTGAGATCTGAGAAATCAGAGAGCCATGTATGGCATTACTTTCAATAACGAAAATAAGTCAGACTACAGGTAAAGTGTGGTGATTTTTATTATTATTATTTTTTATACTGACGCATAATTGATGCAGCATCATAGTGACGAGTAAGGCAATGCGTAATACGAATTAGGTGGTTTTTCTCATCTTAACAAACGGGTTCAAGTGGTCTTGTTAATTTGCTAACAATTTTAAAGAAAAAACAAACTGAAAACAATAACTCTTATGTTGGCCAGTAATAACTTAACCCTTAAAAGGTTTGTTCGTGATTACTGTTGACTAAGTCTCTGTCGTCCTATCGAACCCGCGCGAACAAGTTCGGACACGCTTGAAACGCCGCAGACTACACTACAATCAGTGGACTCCTACATTCTTGACCGGGGTGTTCTTGACACATTTTATTTTCATCAACATGACTTGTGTCATAGTTCAATTAGTTACACAATAAATTGTACGATACTAATGTCCAACTAAAAATATACAATCAAAAAGAAAGATACAAACACTGTTTAGTTCACGTCGAATACCTATGAATTTATTCCATTATGCGCGATAAAAAAAAAAAATACACCCCTTGGGGAATTATCGACCAATCCACCCACTGTTAACCTACTTTTGGGAAAGACGTTGTTAACCCCTCCCCCTTTCCTCTCTCTCAATCGAAGACCCTCATGACCCTTACGACTGAGGGTCATGACCCTCCTTCAGAAAATGGGATCATTTACGCATTATATACTACTGTCGGCTTATGATAGTGTGTATACGTTCATCCATGTCCACTACCAATCAATGTACGCTATCACACCAGTCAACCAACTGTTAATAAATTTATTATAGCTACGCATTAAGCACAGAGTGAAGGTCAATTTTTTCCTCTTGAATTTTTTTAGAATGCGCTGTTTTGATAAAACTAAATCGTTAAACAGCTTTCTCAAGAGGGTCAGTACACATCCACGAGTATTTGTTCGGCAATCGGGAGTAAAATTAAGTTCATAAAAAATATTCAAAAATCATTCGTTCCCCCATCCATTATCAATTGTGTATTAGTATAGCCTTGTTTCTTGTAATAGATCGATAACCTCTGACTACCAATTGTTTGGCATACTCTAGTTGCAAAAAAACAAAAAACAAACAAACAAAAAACAAAAACGTGATCGCTCTGATAACCGGCGATTACGCAAAATTTCGAAAAACAAAGCTTCTTTGATTTCCCCCCAAAGAAACTTTTTAAGACTCCATGTTTGTTCTTTCACCAAATTAAATATCGGTGCTCGTGGTTTTTCTTCGCATACACCCGTTTGCTATTTTGTAATGTTTTATCCTGTCGGAGAACTGCATCCCAAAATTGTGCACAAAAGAGGACGAGAAAAACACATTAAAGATTGAACAGTATCCAAGATGACCAATACAAACTGTAATACCATGACCGTTCATAAATAGTCCCAACGGGTTAAATTACACAGCGCATGTCAAGACTGTTCATTGATTCTCAAGAGGATCGTCGATGATTGACGAGATTGGCTTGTTGATTATTGGAGCATAAGACATTAACTTCTTTTTGTAATTGCCATCGGAATTCAACGGGCACAATGTTTTTGTTTTACTGCGGCATGCTACACCTAAGATATAGCACAGCACTCTTAAAATACCCGGGGTCACATTTGACGCGGACTCCGGGTCCCGGGGGGTCTGACCGAATTGTGGTTCAGGCTGACCAGGAAACTGGTTACAAAATTGCGATTTTAAAATTGGTTTCCGCGTCAGTTTGACCCATTTCTTGGTCATTTTGACACAGATGCCGGGTAATACCACTGACCAAGACATGGGGGGGGGGGGGAAGCCCCACGGCGCGCAGAATCCGGGTCAATACTGACCGGGAGATTTGTGAGTGCGGGGAAGATCAATGTTTTGGGGTGAGTTAATTCAATCTCACTCTCTAAAGTAGTTGTCAATCAACACGCCACCTACTCAACCAACTAGGGCCCAATTTCGTGACTCTGCTTACCGCGGAAATCTGCGCTTGCGGCCCCCATTACGCGCAACATTTTGCGGTAAGCATTTTGCCATAGAACTGGGCTCTGACTACGCTATTCAGTGAAAGTAAAGAAACAACGGTTTAGATTTTGATCATGTTCACAGATTGTATCAATTGAGGCGATTGAAGTAAGCAATTGGTAATTTCGGGGTATTACACACTTGCTATTTTGTCAACTTTGGCAGTATTTAAGACGGTATGAACTTTATAACCAGTGAACTTTCAGAATGATATCAATCACCCCCCCCCCCCATCGATTTTTACTAAATCCCGTACTTCAGTAATCCTCATTCCAACGGTTACTTCGTTTTACAAGAAACCCTGCACTCGCCGCACTGCATTTCTTAACCTGATTATAATTCACTCAGAACGGGAAAGTATAAGATGTTGCCCCCAGGTGCTATCCATTTTGTGTACAGTTCCCTATAGCGTTAGGATTTGTAAACCCTTGGATATTTGGCTCGATTCCAGATTCTTCGTATATCATTAGGCAAACATTTGTTGCAACAAAACAAGACGGCCAAGTCGCTCCAGTATTACATGAACACTCACTGCCTCAATACATCATTATTCGGTGTACGCTGGACTTGATTGTAGCCCCTATTCTGTACCGAAATGTAGCCCGGGATCTAAATCCAGCCCAAACCATGTACCGAAATGTAGCCTTGGATCTAAATGTAGCTCCTTCTGTGTGCCAAAATGTAGCTCAGGGGTTTAAATGTATACACCCAACTTTGTATCAAAATGTAACCCTGGACCTTACTGTAGCCCCAACTCCGTGCCAAAATGTAGCCCGGGACTAATGTAGCTCCAAGTCTTGAACCTAAGTATTGCCTTGAATTGATAAAAACCAACGGACTATAATGGTATAAAATTGTGCCAAAAATCAAGTTGATACAGTGCTTTTGCAGGAACACGTAAACTATAGATGCAATTGTATAGAGATGCTAAGTATAAGTAACTGTGCTTAGCAGATTATCTGATAACATAAGCAAAATAATAAGGGAACCAGTCACAGTAGGTGTGTGAGTTATGGTATTTTGGCTGGTTACTTTAATGTGGTAACAAAATTGTTTTGTGCTGAGCTACTTTTGTTTTTTGCTTCAGTGGCTCTTCCACATTGTTCGCTGTTTCTTCGAATGGTGTGATGTGCTTTTTTTAATGGCACATGACATACGTGTGCTATGAATTTGACCTTGAATTTTGCTCATTGGATCAATACAGCACGTGGCAATCTTCAGTAATGGTATGGTGTGGCCCTTTTCAAAATTAAGGCTTCGGCTAAGGTTCCGGCTTAGGCTCTGGCTTAGGCTCCGGCTTAGGCTCCGGCTTAGGCTCTGTCGGTTATTTTGAAAACGTGCGAGGCGCAAAAGCCGAAGCCGTGATTTCGAAAAGGGCCCCTAAAATTTAGCACGGAACTACACACTCAGTGATTTTGGCTTACCTTTACAGGCGGTATTTGCGTTTAGCAATCTTGATTGCTCACTGGACCTCCATTATGGCCCAAGAATGTCACTACACTTGCGTTTATTGAATTAAGTTTCGGAATTCCTCTCTTCACTGTAGGCTGCTTTTATCAAAGAAGGTCAAGGTAATGTTGTGCTCCATTTGTCTGATAATTGTCAATCTAGATTCTAATTTCAAGACTCGACCAGTAAACAAGCCGCCAGATTGCTTCAACCATAATTGGAGGGGGGGGGGGGACTTCTGCATGGCTCAAAGCAGTTCTGGTTTCCTAATATTTTTACTCATTGATCTTACAAATCCCTTTCAGTATGATTTTTTTCCCAATTAGAATATTTTCCCCAATTGCATATACAGTGTTCAAAACGGCATAATTATGCCTTACATTATTAATTGTGATGTTAACTGTTGATACAGTGTGCTACACGGTTTAGTATTCTACATGTGCGTATTTACAACTGTAGAGGCCGTGACCGTAAAATAATTTATGCCCATGACCTCTACGTGCTAAATTGTGGAGTGCTTGTTTTACTGTTTAACTGTTTCTTTACCAAAGGAAGCGTTCGTCTTTCAAATCCCCTTCCTATTTGCTGAATGGCGCCCACCCATCCTTTCTCAATTTTGTTTACCCAATATTTTGAACATACTGACACACAGAAACTCTACCCGAATGGAACTCGTTATACACAGCGCCAGTCAGTTGATTATACCACGGAGATATTAGTAAACGACGAGCCAAAACCAACAGGCAGTCAAATCCATTGTTCGCAAAATTGGTACGAATTTGTACGTCATCAAGTTATCAATTACGGAGAAGATCAGACCGTCACGTGTCCCCGAAGCCCAGTTCCACCTGACAGGCATGTTTGTAGAGCACCTCATTGATTTTACACAATATTAGTTTGGTTTATATTGTGCAAACAACTTGTATTTTTTGTCACATGTTAACGATTTTTTCCCCCGCAGTGTCCATTATTTATTTGACGGTTCGTCGGATCAGAAATCCACCGTCTCTGTACCTCACGTCGATGATTTTAAGCGTTATTTATTCATTCGAATTGTTAAATGAACCATTTTGCCACGCGTTCTAGTTTATGACAGCCACAATATCCATTACGTCATTAATTAAATTCATAGTGTAATTTTTTAAAATACTGACATGTTATTAATATCAATAAATTTAATGTGTTGTATTTAATAAAATAGGCCTTACTATTACTATATATTTGTGATGATAATTTCAATTAAACTGACGAGGGAAGAGCCTTGGTTTATTTCAACAAAACTTGAAAAAAATGTGGCTCAAAAATGTTGTTGTTCTTCTTGATAGAGGTGCCAAGTGCAAGGGGAGATCAATATTCTTTTCTTTCAGACACAATGAAAAGTTCAGTGTGGTGAGCGCATCTGGCTGCGACATGCAGCGGCTTTCTCTTGATTCTCTAGAACATTGTAGAATAGAACCTTGCATTCGCCGCCATCTTTGATGACAAACCACGGAAACTTGCATTTGGGGCATGGTGGCACCCCCCCCCCCCATTGTGTCTTCATTGTGTGCTTGAATCTCAGGAATTCTTCAGAGGATTTTAGGGGGGGGGGTACTTTTGTACAAGAGGAAAATAGTGTGTTCAAGTATGGGAACATTTTTTTTTTTTTTGGGGGGGGGGTCCTCTGTCCCATATCGGGCATGGTATAGAAACTTGCACGCGTGTGCGCGCTGCGCACAACTCTCAGCCAATGATAGCTCTTCATTGACCTCAGAGAGGGGACTGTTTTGGACTTGTAACATCGTTATTCAAGAAGTCTGTAGATCATTTGGGACCATTTTTTTTCTCTCGAAAGAATGGGTGACGATCATCTCATGAAATCATGTGTTACGTCATGTGAGTGCTTTCCAACCAATTAAATTTAACATTTTAATAATAATATCATGTTATAATATGATATTATTTTTAGTACAGGTGTTAAACAATTATTTGATACATTGCATACAGTTTAAGGGTAAAACCATTCTTTTATTTCTGATGATTATTGGGGGGGGGGGGGGTTACTGCCGGACTGTTTTCCGGCTGTGCAAAGGGATCAACTTTTTCTGGAGATGTCTTTTGTAATTATTCAGTGTGATTAAAGTACGTTCAGTCGTTGAACCTGTGAAACAGTAAAATGAGAATTATGAGAATCAATGATGGAATCTCCATCTGAATCAGGCTGGAGGAATCATGTTTCAGTAACCGCAAAAAAAATATGATATCAAATGTAAAATAAACCGCAGAAATTATGGAAAACAAGCTGTCTCCAATGACAAGTCCTTGTTAAGGCCCACACTTTCCAAATATGCTATCACAAATTGACCTTTAAGAAGGGACACTTGGCCAAATATCAATAGCAGAGAACCGTTTTACCAGAAATCGCGTCTTCGGTCAAAGGAAGATAATAAAAAAAGGGAGAAACAAGGCGCTAATTGATAGCCCGTCTGTGATTTTTGTGGAAATTTGATTCGAAGCGGGAAACAAATCGTGCGCCTGGAGAAAATCAATTTTTACGGGTAATGGCAGATTATACGGTGTACTATGTCACCAGGTGCAAAAATAACTTGTTGAACATGGTGCTGGCATCAGGGGTTCTCACAGTTTGGCAAGACGTGTGTGTGTGAGTTTGTTTTCACATTCAAACCGGGGACCTATAACAAAAGAGGACAATAGGGTCCCCGGTTGGGTAAAGGTCCCCAGTTGGAAATTGTGTACAAAACCAATGGGAGCTGTTGCCAAAAAGTTAAAGTCCAAACAAAAGAGGGACAATAGGAGGTCCCCGATTGGAGGTGTTTACACACTTGTGTGCCCTTACACATGCCAACTTGCGGGGTACTTTTAACAATGGAACAATGGACCCCACGAGGCAATTTCAATAGGAACAATAGGGCCCCACAAGGGAATTCTTTAGAAAAGGGAACAATAGAACAACAATAGCAGTACCCCACAAACCTGATCCGTAAGGTTGTGTGTGTGTGTGTGTGTGTGGAAGGGGGGGGGGGGCACCGGGCTGGCCGCCGCCGACTGGCCATCATCACCATCTCAAAACTACATGTTACGCGTCAACTCGTATTTCGTTGAGAGAGAGAGAGAGAGAGATGAAGTGTTTGCTTATGCGTCGGGGTTTCTTTCTATATTTCGGCTTGAGATTTCTTGTGTCATTAATAATTTATAAACAGGAGAATAATCATTTTTGAAGCATCTTATTTATAACGTTGATAACAGGCAAATACTAGCCTTAGGGGTGATGGAGCAGGGGTTGACGATGCCAGAGCTTACGCGCGAGTCTTTTCCGTTTAGGAATGTTTCATTATATTAGTGCAAGTACGAACTGTGGAGGCGTAGGTTCATTTGTTTACATAAAGAATGCATATCGAACACTGTACATTAAGAATCAGGGCTTACAATTAACATGGTACTTCTTGGGGATCCTGATCCTTTCGGGGTCAACATGACCCATCTTTAGAGTCAAACTGACTAAGACTCCGGAGGAGTTTGACCCAAAGGGGGTACTGTACTGTACACCCACAAGTCACTGTTTATATTCTTAGTTAAAATGACGTTTACAAAAAGTATTGATGTATTATTATTTATGACTGCTTACCAACACGTTTTTGATGTGAAGTGGGATTTGTTAATAAGTAATATTTAATTTTCTGAGCATCTTGCTCAACCCATTTTGGGTCAGAGATCAGCATGACACGAAATCTGTGTCTAACTGACCAAAATCCGAGTCAAAATCCCCATTTTTTGCCAGTTTCCGAGTCAGTCTGACCCATATGGGTCAGATACCATGAGAGCCGGTATCTGGAACAATTCTGAATTGATTTAAAAAAATATTTTATAAATTTTGTTTTTTAGAGTGTAAGGTCAATCTACTTTTTAAATTTCTAATAAGTGTGACCCTTGTCGTGCTGTTTTATTCTTGAATCTGTAAATTGGTGAAGACAAGAAATCACGTTACGTTAAATTCTTGTTCCAATTTTAGAATGACGTCCTGGGAAGCGTGCAAAATACAATAGGAAATGTAGAGGGCGCTTCCCAATCTGAATAATGAAGCAGTTATCTACAATTGGAACATAATAACATTAATATGCAAGTTTTACCATGAGCACACCTTGAGAACATAAACTATGTTTACAGATAGGTCCGTAACGTACGCTGAGTCTCGACTGCTGATCTCCCCTTTAATAACATCTGCTGGACAGATAACAGAATCCCGCACTCAGAAATGCATAGATAGACGATTCAATTCAATGTCTTCAGGGAGTTCACATTTTGCAAGCGACCGATTTGGGAGACATTTCGGGAGACAAACAAAAATTGGAAGCATTATTTGGAGCACAGAATTGGTCGACTGTTTATGTCTAGCGGGGGAAGTTTGTATGTTGGAGTTACGAAGGCCCACATCCGATTATATTATTTTAAAAGGCTCGTCTTAAAGAGCAACATTGTAGCGTAGCATTTTATCCCCCTTTTTGCTGAGGAAACGTTAATAGCAATGGCACCGGTTATTGGGAATTATATATACATGGCACGGCTACGCAGCACCGAAATGTAACCCTGTCCCGGAACAACCCTCCTGGGCGGTAATGGGATGGTTGCAGTTTTCCTAAATTTTTTTCGTACTTCGCCTAAAGAAATGAACCAATAAACATCATACTCAGTAAAAATCCTGACCCTCGACCCCCTTTATGACGAAGCAAAGCCTTGGTTAGGTGGGTGGTTCGAATTTACACGTGAGCAATGTTGCTGCCCACACACGACAGTGAGTGGGGTGTGAAGAAGCTTGACATCAAGTATTACAGGCCTGCTGTCACACAAGCAGAAAGTGGAGAAAAACTTCAAAAAGAAATGACCCGAATACATTAGGGGAAAAAACCTAACCAAGAAAGAAACAAAAATCAAACAAAAGGAGATGACGTACGGTTAAGACAAAGTGTGTCCGACTAGAGGATCGTTTTCACAAAGCACTGCAATTCATCTTAAGATGAGTTGTCAGTCTGTGGTTTGTATTGTGACATCAAACTTTAATTGGCAATTAAGATTGATTCACAATTAAGATCGATCTTAGCTCTTTGTAAAATCGAGCACTGGTTCCTCCTATATTTGAGCACGAAACCAGATTTTTTGCTTGTTCTCAATCTTGCTTTGCTGAGATGTAAAACACAGAGCCAGTCCAACAGCTTTATTCCACATACTACCTCTCTTTGGAACTCCTTGCTTGTTGCGTGTTTTAGAGGAATATCAAATCCTACCTTCAGCTCCCCTGAGTTGTTTTCATCTTAAATATTTGATTCTTGTAGCCACTTAAGCCTTGTTGGGGGCGAACTTGCATTGAAAAAGGAGGGGTAGTGAAGCTCCCAACTGTGTACCGAAGTGTAACTTGGGACCTAAATGTAGCCTTTGCTGCATACATTAAGTAAAGGATGGAGCTTCATTTAGGTTGTGATGATTTTCAGTCTAAGTCTTTGTGCTAGGTTTAATAAATCAGCTCCTTGTTATCAATTAACTTCTACCGACCGGTATGTTTTAAATTCACTTCTTTTTCTTTTCTTCCCGGTTCAAGCAATCAAAACAAGCACAAATATCTGTAGAAGCCTATTTTGTAGTAAATTTGCTGTTTGACTCTTGCTGGTGCCCATCGAGTGCACTAAACGGCCTCCCGGGCTCTCACGCCCTTCCCCTCCGAGTTTTGTTTTGCAAAACAACCCGTGGCCACGGACCCACGATCCAAACTTGCCCAAAGCATCTCGGCCAACTTCATTTTTGTTTCAATCTATTAAGCACAGCTTTATATGAGGTATACAAAAGCAATACAAAACCCAAATAATTTTAGGTTTTTTTTTCAAAGCTATAAATTGACTCTTTAATGAGGGATTGTGATTGACGTATCCATGACGTATCATTTGCAGAAGTTTAGACTGAGAAGCGGAAGAAATGGGAGAAAATATACATTTCATGTATATTGCTGTAAATTCCTGTTATTCGAAAGTACGATAGAACTTCAAGGCTGCCAACCATATTACACATTCCTCGAATTTTTCAATTTTAATTATGTAGTTTTGAAAGCAAGGTGATGAAGAGTGCCTCTAAGTTATGGCTTATTGTAGGTGCTGATTGTGCTCAGAGATGGATTGAAGTCATTAAATGTCACTTGTGGTTTTTGACGGCGTGATGTTTTGTAGTTTTCTCAGATGTGACGCGGCAAGAATCTAATCAAGGCGAATGATAAGATGTTTTGCAGCCGCAGCCAGAGGACGCTCCCACCGCTGGCTATTCCGTCCCCGGACATTTTAGGCTCCACTCGTGCCGGGATAGTTTGTCTCTCTAGACAACTTATCCCAGGAAATTGTGTCCCCCTCTAGGATAGCTTTCGGGAAGGCGGCCTTAATCCTAGAATTGTCCTCCCTGTGGATGATTGGCACGGTGAAAAAAAACCTGAAAATCCTGCGAAACTGACTTGGCATTTCAAAATGGCCTATCTGGGAGGTCACTAGATCCTATCACTGATCTTATTGTCATCTTCTTTTAAGATTTCATTCACGTTGCAAGCATCTTTTTTATAGAATCTCTGGCATCTGATAAACAAAACACAAGGGAGCCATGGCTGTCGACTCGGTTGCTTTATACACTTCTGTCTTTAGGAACAGCAGTAATGTCTGCATACATCATCTTATCATTTTCCATTCCCTACATAGATTGTGTCTGTAAAGTTGGCCTCTTGCCATTCCAGGAATATACGGGAAGGCGTGTAATTGTAGAGTGGGGCGTGGAACAAGAACCCCCACCCTGCACAACTTTGACGGTTGTGCTCTTAAATTCATCGATGATCTCTGATGATCAGAGTTTTGTGTCAACCGCTTTAAGGCGGGGTGAAATTGTGGTAATTACTTCACATGTTAATGACCATAACAACTGACTTAATAAAGAGCACTGTAGAGATATTGATGTTATAAAACATTGTTAAAAACGACACCCTTTGAAATAATGTAGTTTAAGAAAAAGAGGTGCTTGTTCACCAAACAAATATAAATATATATCTTAGAAAGGCTTCAGGCACACAATATTCTATGCAAAAAAGGTGTTTTTTCTTTCATTATTTTCTTGAAACTTCGAAGACCAATTGATCCCAAATTGTCACAGGTTTGTTATTGTATGCACATGTTGGGATACATCAAGTGAGGATACACGTCTTTGACAATTACTAAAAGTATACCCTGCCTTTAAGTGCATCAAGGCTTAATTATTGGTTATTTGTTTGATTTATTTATTCATTTACTCAGGCCATAACACACTATATACATAAGACCTGCAATTTCAATCAGGTCGAAAATTACACAAATAGAAAGAATATACTGAAATTGAAACAAACAAACAACAGCCTAAAGGGATTGCCGCAAAGCGAACCAACTCAATATATCCAAGAATGCAATCCCTGTGAAAAGTATTTAAATAAATTTCATAAAAATTAACATATACGAATGTTGATCCATGTTTGCCGACCTCATAAACAGAGGACTTCTCTTTGTTTTGCCAATGATTGGACTTAGCTTTTAAGCAACGTCTCCATTGATTTGTACACGAAAGCCAAGCGAGGACGCCCTCGGTCTGTCGAAACACCCCGGATCACCTTTGTCGTACATGAAGGCTTTAATGTGTAAGACACCCCCACCCACACGTTCGCCAACCCGAAACCCAAAGATTTCTGTTTATTCCCCGATTGTTGTTGTTTTTTTAAAGCAATGTCTCCATCGATTTTGTACACATCGATTTTAGCTAAACGAGGACGTCCTCACTCTGTCAAAACATCCGATCATTTTGTTGTAGTCTGCAGATTCAACAGGTATAAGGCACGCCCTGCCTCAAATAGATACTCAAATAAAAGTTGGGAAGAGAGTATGGGAAGAGTTACAAGTAGAACACTGCAAGAAATGAAGTGAAGGGATTTAAAAAGAAATACATTTAAAAAAAAATCCAAAGAAAAAATAGATGACTAGATAAAAAAAAAAAAAAATCAAATTAAGGGAAAAGAATAGAAAACGATTGGGCTAAAAAACTCACCTAGGTAATGAAATGTTTTCGTATGAAGATTAAAAAACAGGTACAAGTGGCAACGGTTGTAAACTGTTTTATCTTCATTTCGAAGTGTTTAGAAGTCATGGTTGAACTTCTTGGTAATTGGACAGGTATATTCGTAACTCCAAGAGACAAATTATTGATTGGTTGGATGATGCGGGAGAAATATCAATCTATAGTGGAGATAAAATACAAATATTGATTTTGTTTACATTTTGCTGTGTTGCTTAAAATATTTTTACTGATTGGTTGGATGATGCGGGAGAAATGTCAAACTACATTAGAGATAAAAAACAAATATTTATATTGTTTACATTTTGCTATGCTTTTAGTTTTACCTTTGCGTTTACAACGAGCTAGCCTTAGGTTACAAGTCCGCAAGGCCACGTTTCACTAGGGTAGTAAATGAATTGTGGTAATGTAAAGACACAAATTAGGAAGGAGCGATGAACAGTGGCGTACCTGGGGGGGGGGGGAGTGGCGGGAGCAGGACGTGTCCCCCATGGCCAATTTATGTCCGTGCCCCGGGTGTCACCCCTCACTTTAGTAATCTGAGCTTTTGGAATAGGAAATTTTCAGAGTAAAATGTTACAATACGCTCTAGTGTGATAGCTTCGATGTTTTTAAAACTATTTTTCCATTTACACACAGACAATGTATTTGTTTTTACACTTTCGTCAGATTATCTTATATAGAAAATAGTAGATTACATTGAAAAAAAGGCGCTGAGAAGGGGGCTTGTTTATATAAGAAACAGGCAAACGGAAACTTGGCCAGAAGGGCCCCCTAGAAATATGGTGCACCCTTGTGCCCCCCCCAATTTGTTTTCCCTTCGTTACGGCACTGGCGATGAATTGCTTGCCGAAGTTGGAAAAAGCTTCATCAGGTTTCACGAAGCTAATGCGGTCGATAGAGTCCTTTTCAAGGGTCACTGTTCCCAAGGGCCCCGGCGTCTACCCCAATCTCCGAGAAAAAAAAGAAGCGCATACCACGACGGGAGAGGCGGGTCGGGGAGGGCAAACGACCGGTCCGAACGCCGAGGATCTGCGGTCGTACAGGACTGAGTTCAGGTTATGAACAGATTAATTTAATCTGGGTTCTATTTTCGTGGCCGTCGCTCGGGAATCAACGGACACACTGGCACACTGGAGCAATCCAGTAAAAAACTCCGTCTCGTCCATGAAGGCAAACTCTCTTTATCTTTCTCTGTCGTGCCTGAATAGTGTGTGTTTTTCTTGTTTGGGTGAGTGACAGATTAATTAGGGATGACAATAATGGTTCGTGTGTTGACGAATTCCCCCTTGATCTTGTTTGTTTTTGTTTTTTACATGGGGCTTGCTTTTTTTTTAAACTTAAAATAAAGGATGTTTGGAATTCAACATTTTATTAAATATTTGTCAAAGTCACGGTTTAGCGGAATTTGAGTGCATTAGGTTAATTTTTGATGATCTTACAATGTTGACTTGAAAGTTACACACGCGAATCGTGCGTGCATTGTTGCGATTCTAGGGTACCGGTGTTGAAAAGAAAAAAAAAATAAGGAAAAAAAGAAAAATATATTCCTGCCGATAAAAAAGGGCTTCTAGATCAAGTTTAAAGTGTTATCTAATTAGTAAATCATTGATAAAATGAAACCGAATAAAACAGCTTGGAGTAAAAAAAAAAAAAAAAAAAAAAAAAAAAACAGTGCTAAGTAATAAATTTTCTTTTAGTGGGTGGGGAAATTCCTATAAAATGTTTTTAGTCTGAAAACATACTTTTTAAACTTGATACGTAGCAGTTGTTATGAGAAGCAATTATTTCCAACTGAAATACTTTCCAAGTTCGAAAATAGCGTCGCTCAATTGGTGAATTGCACATGACGTCACATATCCCACAATCCTCTCTATATGGCTAACGTTCGCCATCTTTGACGATGTTAATAGTTTTTCCATTACATCGTCGTTGTTTTTCCTCGGAATTGGCAAGTTCAACAAAATTCAGAGAGGATTGTGGGAAATTCGTAATGTTATTGCAATTCACCTTTACCCAATGGACCTTATGCATTGACGTAACCACACCACCATCCTACAGGTAAAACAATGATGAAACAATGGACAACGAATAGGCCAATGAGCAACCTTCTCTTGGTTTTTTTCTGTCTGGATTTGTGAGAATCTTGCTCCTGTCTCTTCCCCCTCTCTCTGATCCAAGGTTTCTCAGTTTATGTTCAGTGTACGAGTCTCGCATCGACTTGTATCGTTTTTTAATAATAATTGAGTGGCGACGAGGTCTGTAACGGCCATTTGAAACAGGCAGGGTCGTGGCCGTGCGATACAGAACCGAGCCGAAGGCGAGTTCCTTTATCTCTCCGACCTTGCAAGGTTGTACACGGCCAATTAAAACCGAGCCACTACTGTTCCCATTCAAACATCCTTTTTGTTTTGTTAAAAGCGTACAGGGAAATCTCTTAAATCTTCTGTAAGTTTTCAAATCTTCCAGTCACGTTCTCTCGGGCTCCGTTTCGCAAGGGATCAATGTATGCGACGCTCAGCGGTTGTGCGCACGCGTGCGTACTAGTTTTACGTTGATTTCCGTTATGTATTGGTTCCATTAGCGCCCGCGTAAGCTTGCGTATGTTTAAACACTAAGTGTCCACACTACACACTTAAACATGGTCATGTGATCTCCTCTCTACCAATCCGAATGGATAAACAGTCTGAGGGTAACATGGCTTAAATGGATTAATAATGATAAACTCATGTATTTATGAACACATTTATTAATGAATAGAAAACATATATTTAGGAAAAGATGATGTGTGTATGAATAAATGCTTTTGGGACATTTGTATTTATTTGTATATTTATTTTATTGTTTGGCTAAGTAAGGCTTGCGGTAACACCATGTGGAAATCTCTTTTGAGTAGTGTAGGTTCTGAAAAGAACCGGTGGTTAACGACTCTTTCAGAACCTACACTACTCAAAAGAGATTTCCACATGGTGTTACCGCAAGCCTTACTTAGTTATACTTCCACCATGCAAAGTTTCAAATCCTATTTATTGTTTGGGTCTAAATTTATGTAATTTATTAATTATTTTGTGTTTTAGCGAGTAGAAGATTCCACTTGTATCTTTTATTATTGTTCCTTTAATTGAGGGTAAAATAAAGGGTTGGTATCGGAAGTTA
Source organism: Pisaster brevispinus (assembly GCA_023634235.1). Lineage (NCBI taxonomy): Eukaryota > Metazoa > Echinodermata > Asteroidea > Forcipulatida > Asteriidae > Pisaster > Pisaster brevispinus. Next base: position 15,398,091 of record JAMKCF010000005.1, on the reverse strand, counting down.
TTTCTTTGCTCCGATCGTCTTTCGAAGAAATAACATGATAAATGATTAGAGCACACTGATCACAACCGATTATCTGCTAAACCACTACAGTTCATAATGAAGAGACTCTCTTCATGCACATGATGCTACTCCATACCTCACGAATTAATCCAATCATCCAGAAGCCAATGTTATTGGATCAAACCTTAATTTATTTATTTTTTTAAAATAAATAACATGAGCAAATTAATTTGCCATCTGCTGTCATGAGTGGATCACTCAATCTTAATCTCTATCTTAATGTCTCATGCTCGGGTGATTCGTAACACGTCGTTTGCAATTCTCATTCAATATAACTGTCCCGAGATTGAGTATGCGATGCCAGTAATCATGGAGTTTATACAGCCCACTATGACGACGTTCCCCAAAACAAGCACTCGTATAATTATTTGGACTTCATCAATACCGTGAGCATTCCACTTTCATATTTTGTGTGGAAGCAATTCATGCAACTTGACAGGATTTTTTATCCTCGTTCTTTTTGTGTTTTTACATTTAAAGTAGGACAAACATAAATTTTAAAATAAAATACTCTCTTCAAGATTTAGTTGTTTTTAGATGTCATATAAAATCTAAAAGCCCAAAGTGAGACCATAAAGTGACAGTCATGTTTTAGAGCATGTGTTTGTTGTGATGTTAAAGTGTTTTGATTTTTTAAAAGTTTTTTTTTTAAATACATGGTTAAATATTACTCACTGGAGTTTAGTGAGCAAAACTCAGAGAAAAAAAAAAAAAAAAAAAAAACCAACAACAACAACATGGTAATGTTTCAAGACTGGCAGGTAACTGACTTACAACTTTTCAACAATACATGAAGTTATTGTACACAAGAATGAAACTCGTGATTTTGTCACTGCTCGAAAAACTTGAAAATCAGTACCACCTTATTGCAAAGATTAACTGCCTCGAAACTTGCATCAAAAATTGGCACAGACTTCCAGATTCATGTAAAGATATTACATCAGGAATATTACTCATACCTTGATCCTTGTCATGTGAAAATGTTTTCACAATAAATGCACTCCGGAAACTCGTCAACCCACACTCTACAAAATAATATAAAAACAACCTTCTTAACAACGTGGACGACTCCATGTAGACACCAACCTTATCCGCCTTGACACGACCTTGCCGCGTTAGGACAACCGGGCGGGGAACGATCATTTTGGAAACGACGCTGCGAAGCGTCGCAGAAGCGGTCTTTAGTTATCAATATAGGACTCCTATACTAAACGTTGTAGCGTCGTGGCAGAAAACAAGATAAAACAGGGGATGACGCGCGACGCGCGTGCCACCAATCAAATGACACGGATCTGTATACAATTAAATAATAACGTCTGCGAACACATTCTATCGTAATTAAGGGAGTGGGACATCAGATGGTCAATTAATATCGAAATAAATTGACATATGTTGAACTAAATATATGTGACGAGAATAATTATTGTATGATATATAATCTACTTAAAGTATGGCAGTACGCTACTTTAAAGTAATTATGTTGAAACCATCTGCCCAGGTGATCACTCACTAAATTAACTTAGAGATTTGGTTTAGCGGCTAAACTCGAATGCAAAAAACACGTGGCATTGCTGCCTATGTTTTTGACTTATACAAAGTTACATCAATGACGGGGAATGTCATTAGTACTCGTAATAGCAGTTCAGAAGTCTGGAACTTATATCAACTATGCATTCCAAACTTTACTTGATTTAGAATTTAAAGTTGGTATACAAACGCCAATTACCACCACAAATACTTCCGTTGCTATTTTGATCTTAGGTGACAAAATAGATCGAAGATATACAGACTGTTGCATCGGACGTCGCGAATATATACAATAATGACGACAGATGCATTGTATTGCACATCGGAGTTTTGTTTTTGTTTTTTCACTGCTAACAAAACAAAAACACTTTGCAAACACTCATGTGTCAAATTGATTTTTTCGGTATCGTTTTATGACAACACCGACACGGGTTTCAGTTGGGGGGTATTGAAAGACCAATGTGCAAGTAATGATATCACAGAGATAGAATAATATCTTGGTATATTGTAGGACTAATCATCATTTCCTAAATACTCATTTGTAACATCCCTTATTGATTCTGCATTTGAATTGGTTAAGAGTGCGTCCTATAATATGTCTTGTTTTTACTAGAAAGCCGCGCGAACGCGAAGCGCATACACGCAGCAAACAATGTACCACCATAGATATAGAATATAATACCTAGATCGGCCGCGCGTACAATACGCTGGTTCAGCCTGGGGGCTGACATTAGTCACGTGCTTGAGGCAACGCGCAGATTTGTACACGCGGTGCGCAGGTTTGGCCAATGAACGGCCGCTTTTTGGCCTCTAGGGCGCCCTACTGATATGACATGAAATTGGCATTGTCAATATCTGCGCGTCGCCTCAAGCACGTGACATTTTACTGCGTCCATGGCAAACCAAATATTTTTCTACACAGGCAGTGGAGCGCGCGCACGCGCGGCCGATCTAGGTATTATACTTTATAACACCCCTTACAAAAATTCAACTATTCATCGGAACTATTCAACGACAGCCTAGCGACCGATGTACTAGTGCATGGATACCCTGGTACCCTGACTACATTGACTTCAAACATTGATTTAAACGAGCTGCTTGACAACCTCGAACCCGGTGTAATGAACAGAATGTGTGCATTTTAAATACGGTTTAGAGAACGAACGTAATAGCAGTAGTCTGGTACCCTCTTATTTTGTCAAAACTCGGTATTATTTCAACGTAAGATTTTACAGTTCTTGTTTGACGATTGATTACCACGTACGTAAAGTTGTTTGACGATTGATTCTACCAGAAAATGGAGGAGGTGTTATAAAACAAATATTGACTGCTTTGTCTCGTGGCGTAGTAAAACTAGTCACTCTCGGTGATCCCCGGAGCCGCCTATCTTCCCGAGGCTTCGCCTCGGGAAGATAGGCTGCTCCGGGGATCACCTCGAGTGACTAGTTTTACTACGCCACTCGAAGCAGTCAATATTTGTATACTATATCTATGTGTACCACAGGGAATAAAATACCTAGATCGGACGCGCGTACATACGCAGGTTCTGGCATGGGCGCGGCCATTGGTCACGTGAACAGGGTTAACGATTTGAACGCGCACTAGATCGTGATGAACGCGTTTATGTTTAAACTAGTGCTTTAGTATTGCAAAACATCATCTTGGTCGGTCTTGTATAACTTATTTGTGACTCCCCTCCCGCCGTATTTACTTCATCAATAAAATCACTGTAATTAGTAGGCCTAAATTGTTAGAGGCAAGGAACATTATTATGGTTGCAAACTGCGCTGCAGCTGTATGTCACAGTAAAGAGAGGAGAAAGGGACCAGGAAAAGACCATCGTTTGACCTATCATGAGTAAGTATATTTAATTGTTATCGTTAGCAATAGCCAATTACCATTGTTGTTTATGAGCTCTGTTTTAATTATTTATCAGGTTTACTGTTTCCTTCTCCATCGTATACCGTATTAAATTCGTTGTAACTTTAGGTATTAGATAGAGTGGTGTGTGTTTTTATTGCACGGTATAGTGCAGGTTTATTCGGCTGCAATGACAATGTTTATGCATGGGGGTAGTTCATGTAACATGAAGATGTTTTAGTTTAGCATTACACAGTCAATCAACAGTAACAATGGCAACATATAAAAGCTCCACATACCCTCCTTCATATTTTCTTAGGCATATAATTATTTCTCAGTACTAGGTAGTGCATGAAGTTTTTTGAAAGATGGGAGTGACATCCACGCTACGCTAACACTCAGTCTCTTGCGGCTTGCTCCGATTGTTTATTTCCAAATTATTTGCCAAACTTATGGTGCAGTTGTTTTTTCTTGTTTATTAAAATTAATGGCTCGAACAAATTGTGAAATGTTGAGTCAACCCCTTGTTCCAAATTATGTACGTTATGTAAAACGTTGACTGCGGGCCTATATAGACGAGATATTATTGGGGAGATGGAAAATTATGGAAAATGAAGTATAAACAATAAAATACTACACACGGGGATAGTTGGGTATACATAGTGGTGGTAGTTGTTGTTGTTTAATTAACACTCCTCCCAATTGCAAACCAGATGTTACGCCCCCGGTGGCCTAAAACCGGTATAAACCGGATCAGTTTACCCACAGGCCTACTGGCAGCTTTTCTAAACAGCTTTACTCAGTTTAAAGATTGAAAAAAAAAAATCAAACATCCTGAGAAATTATTCTGTTTTTGAGAAATGAGGAATTGTATTTTATAAGTTGACCGTTTGTGTCAATAACAAAAACTGCTGTTCTTCATCTTTTAAAGAATAATAATTAAACTGATACGTAGATTGTTTTGTTTAATGCGCGTAAAGAAAAACTCTATGTAATTTTCAAAGGGTTTTGTTTGTAACCCCAGATTCCCACATAAAGACCCAAAACGGATGCGCCTCTGGCTTCAGCGGGTGAAACGGATGCTCCCAAACGGAGGCAACTGACACCCCACTACACATGACCGGCTTTGCAGCGACCACTTTGCCGCAGAGTGCCTCGAAGTTCGGTGGGGCAGAACATACATTCGAAAAAACGCCGTCCCATCAATCTTCAACGACTACCCCAGTCATTTACAACCTGTATGCATTTTGATTTCTTTATTAAAAATAAATTCTTATATAAACTGTGAGTCATTTTATCAACTAAATTCAAATGTTGATGAATACTTAAATGTTTTTTAAATTCATACATTCTACTTTAGAAAAACATTAATTTCATGGAGGACGGTCTTCAAGTGGCACCCAAACGGTCACTACTAGCAGGAACTTCAATCGAGGTCTGTGCTTCATTCGAAGATCCCCCTACTGCGAGTGCGACTGCACTTGTAACATCTGTTGTCAAGATTGATCACACATATACCCGGCCATCGGAGATTTACCACCATCTGTTAAAGGTAGAGTACAACTATTGTCAGGTGCTGATCCTGCAGCCGATTTCACGAAACGCTAGGATTAATCCTATTTCGAGTTAGGACGAGTAACTAGTCCTAACTTAGGATTAATCTTAAGGTTTACATGTTACAGTGCAAGGCTCGTCCTAAGTCCTAAGATTAATCCTAAGTAAGGAAGAGTTTGGTGAAATCGACGGCAGGGTCTCGAAAAAGGGGGCACACAGCCAAAAACGAGTTTAGAAAACCCTATATGTAATTTGTACACAAGAAGGGGAAACAGTTTTTCTCGATAAACAAAGTTAAAATTGTGTGTGAAGTTAACATTTTCAAACAATCCCTTACCAATGAATTAATATAAAGTGTCTTCCCCCTAAAAGATCACATTGTGAGCATCAAAAATGAAAAGAAAAAGCTCCAACGTATAAATCGTCATCTTACCAAGCAAGTGGCGTCAGTTAAGAAAGTCGTCGTTCTCTTGGAGCAAGATGGTCTCGTGACTTGCGAGAAGGCTGGAGTGATGTGACGTGATCTCGTACTGTAACCCAAGCATTTGATGGGATGCTTTCCTGGTCACTGCCAGAGAGAAAAAGGCGAGGCCTACTGAAAACAATAATCTGGAGCAGATTGATGGTCTTAAGTCTAAGCTTTCCGGTGACCCTTACTGTTTTTACATATAAAACGATAGAGTATAACTCCAAGAATAATAAGATATTAACAAAAGAAATGGTAACAACTCAAATTGTCTAGATAAATAAACAAATAAATAAATAAATACAAAATCGGGGAACTACTTTGGCATTGTCTTAAAAACACGCTCGGCGACACTTGAAGGGTTGCATCACAAATGTGTCCAACAATTCTGTCTGACACAGTTTCAGGAGGTGACGTAAAACAATATATAGCCTCGGTTGATCTTTTGAATTCTAAGCAATAGGATCTTGTTACACTCCGTAAATTTAAAATGGATGCATGATTTAATTATAAAAGGTCAAAGGCATGTCGGGTGTGATAAAATACCACCCATATCTGAACATGGAGAAACGCAACGTATTGTCAAGTCATTGTGTTGTTAATGGATCCGACATGAAGCTTTCAGTACTACTCTCTGTAACATATAGACCGTGCAAGTCTCGCGCGTATTCGAACATTTTTGGGACCACTGTGGTCCCACGTACATTGCTTTAACGCGTTAAAGAAACAAACTCACGCGCTTTAACGGATCCCAATGTTCGAATACGCGCGAGACTTGCACAGTCTATTGTGAGATGGCAAAGAATGTCCTCTACCCCATGAGCTTGCTTTAAAAACAGTGATAACGGTACCGGCAAATCTTCTGGTTCTGGTGGAATATTACAATCATTTTTCAATGATTTGTCGTGTTGTTTCGCTCGATTTTACTTATTTTCTGGCGAGCTTTCAGTGTCTCCGAAATACGGGATTGTTGCTCTCCAGCCAAAGGGGGATAAACCCATTAAGTTACACACTCAAAAGAAGAATGAGGTCAAATTTCGCCGTCATACAACATTGCATCTGCTTGTATTGCATATGCAACTGAAGACTTTCTTACCACATTATTCTTGAGATTAGGCTTATGCATGTGCTTTATAACTACGGGGAATTCAGCTTGTGTATGAAATTTCCAAATGGTAGTATTTCAAAATTTAGTGGTGGTTTTTATGTTTTGTGCTTTGGATTACTACCACCAATTGTTAATGTATTGAACATACTGATGATCTAAAACTTTATTCTGCTATCGGTGTAAAATAAATGACTATCACCTTGTCATGCACTATTTTGTAACTGTGTCCGTATTCAACGCTTTAGTGTTAAATTGAGTTGATAAATGTTGCTTTTTGTCATTTTATTCCATGAAATGGGTCTTCAAAATGTACCACAAACCTGCCAAGTAATATAGCCTGCCGTATCATTTAGGCTTATTCCCCTTTTTCATCTTCTGTGCGCTGCCCTGTTCACGTGACTTTTTAGCGCGTCCATGAAGAACCAGGAAATTTAGGTATCTAGGTATTACATTATATATCTATGACCAGAGACACCTTGCACAAAGCGCAACGCACTTAAACGCGCCTATCTTGTCCTCCATTTTGGGAGTCAAAAATGTGCATAAAGGAATTGATTCCCAAAGTGATGGACAGTAGTAGACGTGCATTTTGAGGAGGTGCGTTCCTCGTCCTGCAAGGGGTGTATACTCGTGTCAACCAATATACTATACCCATAGCAACCAGTGCGGCTTCTTGGTCAATACGTCAATGCACAAAATATGTTTGGGTGTTATAAAGCAAATACTGACTGCTTTTACTCGTGCTGTGGTTAAAACTTCGACTCCTTGGTGATCCCCAGAGCGGAATATTTTCGCTCGGCTTCGCCGCGGGAAGAACGCGCCGAGGGGTCACCGAGGGAGTCGTAGTTTTTAACCATAGCACTCGAAGCACTCAATATTTGTATAATACAGATGCTGCATCTCTGGGTTTTGAAAATTACGTTTATTAAAATGCTCTCTACAGCAAAAAAAATGAAAGAATAAAATAAAATAAAAATAGTGGTGTTCAAATTTATTCTTAAATCTACCTTTCTCAAAAACGTAACAACCAATGTTTAATGGTGGACATCGCATATATTTCCTTTAATGTTGAAGTTTCACGAAAAAAACATTGCAAAAATTCCCATGTAGGCTATTTGACACTAAACACTGTTGGCAGTTCACATAACGCGGGCATCGTATTGGCACAAGCACATCAACCTGGGTTTGTCTGTGAAGTAGTGTCACAGTTTGATTCGTTGTAAACATCACGATACCAACATAATTTGTTTTAACATTAGAGTTTTTGTGGAGAGAGGATAATTATATTAAAGTACTTTTCAACACCTAGCGATGCAGCATCCATGTATGAGTACATACCATTGCAATTATAAAGTACTCTGATCGAAAGTAAAATATATATATATATATATATAAAATTAGTAGGGGAGATGGTCTTAGCTTTCGATCCAATCCGGACCTTCGTCAGAGGCATAAACAGGAACAAACACAAACATATCCATTTATAGCAAAAAGAGGAGCAAAGGATTAAGGGAGTGTATCCTGAAAAAAGCGGGAAAATATAGCCAATCAGAGTTGTAAATTTACTGGCTAAGAACCAATAAGAGTGAAGAAGTGAAGAAGTGAGGACAAAGGATGGTCAGTGTGAAAGGGAATAGGTAATTGACAGGTTAACTCCCAAACTTCTTGAGAGAGAAAAAAGAAGTGTAGAGATGGACCAGTGTAGAGAACATGTAAATGAAAGTAACTGTATCTATTTTACATCAAGAAGCGTAGAAATAGACCAGTGGAGAGAACATGTTATTTGTAGTTATTGTATTAATAATAAATCGAAAGTGAAAGGAGGGTGATGGGGATTTATTTAACACCAGTGTTTACGTTAAGTCCAAAGGGTTGGATTGTCTTGAGTTGGTGAATCCAGTGTGATTCTCTGAGTTTGCGGTGTGTGTCGTCACCATTGCAAGCCTCAATCACGATGAGTTCAACATCTTTGACGCTGTGATTAAGGCTGTTGAAGTGGATGGAGACGGGGTACAGTTTCTTGGTCTTTGTAGGTAGGATGTACATCATGCTCTCTCTATATATATAAATAAATAAATAATAATATGAAAGTAGAGGCACGGGAAAGAACCCGGTCCTCTCTCATTAAACAGGTTGGGAATTGACGAAAATAGTACAGCACACAGTGATTAATCGCAAAATCGGAAAATAACAGTACACAGTGTAAATGTCAAAGCACGCAGTCACTAATATGTGAAGGGCAACAGGTCAACGCGAGGCTGGCTACATACATTCAAGTTTACAACACCCGATTCAACTATAGCCCCAAAAAGTGCATTTCCCTGATTAAAAGATGATTTAGATACAAAATAATTTTCGCAGATAGGTCATTATCTCTACCAAGTAGACATTATTCGGAGCATGGCCAGAGCTATTGCTCCCCACAGAATGTAAACGTGCTCTCCCCTTACTAAAAGGAGAGTAAGTCCAAAGGTCGTGGACACAAACTTAACTTTTCATTGTAATTATGCCAAGTAAAAGTTTCAGAAATATTGAGGGCACACTTGGTCTCCCTTCAGCTTCCCTACTTTACTTCCACGCGACTCGAATGGTAAAAAAAAACCCACAAAATGTGACCAGAGAATGATTTTATAACAACAAATATATAATTTGCGATGGTTTACACCTTTAACTCTACATACACTCTCACAAATTGAAACTTCATTATTCAATAATGATACCAACATCTTAAAAAAGAAAAGCACGCTGCATATACTGTAACCCACTGAAAGCAACAATTTGACCAGACATTAGGCCTCATTAGTATTAAGAAGATATAAATATATATATATATTTTCCCGCTTTTTTCTGGATACTCTCCCTTAATCATTCGCTCCTCTTTTTGCTATAAATGGATATGTTTGTGTTTGTTCTTGTTTATGCCTCTGACGAAGGTCCGGATTGGATCGAAAGCTAAGGCCATCTCCCCTACTAATTTTATATATATATATATATCCAATGAAATCGTCTTCTATCACAATTCACAGTGCTCGATACATCTCTGTAGAGCCATAACATGTAATAAATTCAGAATATGAGTTAAACAAACTTTTGCATATCTCTCTTCTGGACAGACTGTTTCGTACCATAAGGCACTCATCAGCAGAATGACGAAAATAGAATACAAGTAGCATCTTACCTTATTTCGAATTAAGCGCGCGCAAGCATATATATATATATATATATATATACCGACATACGCACATGGATAGCTTATCACACGTAAGCTCAAAATATGTTCGAATACAAAACCTGTCTGGAGAATTTCACTTTGGACAAGACATTAGGCCTCATTAGTATTAAAAAGAGATATTTATAACCGACATACGCACATGGATAATTTATCACACGTTTGCTCAAAATATGTTCGAATACAAAACCTGTCTGGAAAATTTCACATGTAAACACACAATATAATAAACACAATATAATAAACACAATAATTCCAGCCGATTTGAAATACCAAAAATTGTTAGTGTTATACATTGAGGTCAACCAAGGTTCAACACACCCCCATTCACGCTTGGCTCTATTTAAGATCGTCAAACCTTGACGATAAAGCACAATAAAACACACAATAAAACAGGTGATTTGCTGATCAGGCTAAAAACTCTTTACATAATACATACAACATGTACATGTAAAATCAGTCTAAAATGCAGAAACATATAATGAAATCCAAATCACATTTACCTTGGGTCTTTTGTAATTATGCTTATTTAACATTACATAAATACTGAGGGTACACTTGGTCTCGCCACATCAATGGTCACTTTTAAAATACGTCTTCAGATATCAAGAAGTGTGTTCTTTAATGCGTTGCTCTAGTGCTGAGGATGCTATTTTTGCAGAAGATCCTTGCGTTCTAAAACTTCACGAGAAGGGCCCACCATTGAACAGGATTCCTAAAATTTAGATCCTATAGTTTCATCCCGTTTTGTCAGTGATAGATAACTCCCACCCTTGAGTGTAAAGATACAACACGTTGAATAGTTCTGCAATAGATGAGGACATCACTACTTTAGGTAGTGGCGTAGTCAGACATTTTCATTGGGGGTGGGGGTGGGGGGCAAAGAATTCATTAGGGATAGTTAATGTATCGAAGCTTTTATTTCATTATTTTTTCAATCTCATTTATTTATTTATTCATTCTTTTATTTTGTTTAAATTTTATATATACATATATTTTTATATTTACTCTTTCGTTTATTTCATTCTGTTGCATCACACAATTTGAAGACATGGTTAAATAATGGGTGGTTAAAAGGCAAAATAACTTTGAACACTTTTGACTTCTGACTCTGCAGCTTATTTATAAACCACACAATGGATATGAAGCTGTAGTTTTGTCCATGTTCAACATCCATAGCTTTACGACAGTTACAGGTTTAATGGCTTCTGACTGGCGCCCTGAACAAAACCACCAACACAGGGCCCGATAGTTCAGTTGGTTGAGTGCCGGCAATTTTACTCTGTTCAATCCAATTAATAGTTTAAAATTTACCCAGCCAGTTTCCCTTATGGTTTATTACTTGGTATTTGAAGTAAAATGTCGCATTCCCTGATAAAGGTGATCACTCTGCATCCTAGTTTGTATCGTAAACTTTAGGTGTGATCCTTGGCTAAATGGCAGTTACAGGTTCAATGGCTTCTGACTGGCTCCCTTCAACAAAGATATTGACTATTAAAGGGAGACCGCCAATAGATGGCTCAGTTGGTAGAGTGTCCGCATGTTGATCGAGAGGTCGCAGGTTCAGGTCCTGCTCTTGTCAATTGTTCTTGGTTCAACCCAAGTTACATCCATTAAATCTTCTTCGAGAAAGAATTTGATCGGTTGGAAACGTCAAGCCACTAACTATTTGTTTGCATTTATACCATAGGTCCTTTTGGTTGGTAAGCAGTTTGCAACAGCTTATTCTATTTTCTCTATTAAATTGAACTAGAATTTGATCTTGCTTGTCCGACCTGGTCGTTTTCCCCTGCTGGATTTGACCGTGGTAATATCATTCTTACTGACGACCTCCACACCTTGCACCTTGGGGGTGCTCCATCTCCTGCCCCCCGTTGGTTCTGCGTTCAGCTCCCCCAAGTTATTTTAATTTTAAATGCTTTCTTTTTGTAACTCCATACCAAGAGCGGCTTTTAGCCTTGTTTGGGGCAATCTTGCAAGTAACTTTTTAACCGGCCCCAGACCGTTGTTTATAATCATGTCATGAAGATGAATCTTATCCTGTCAGATTTTACCTTGAGAAGAACATGACGCTATCCTCTAATCGATGTTTGTTAGTGTGGTACATTTTGATAAGCTTGCGTTGGAAATACTGCAGTTGCATCTCTAACCCGACCTGCATAATAAGCTTAGTGCAATGGCTTGAACTACTTAAATAAAACTCGTACAAAAGACTTGCGTTGCATTTATGTCCGTCTCTTTTTATTGCCAACGTTGGCCCAGTTTCACAGTACGTATTCACATATAATCCATTGTGATTAGGTGGACATCGTCTTTCCCTCCCTGTTAAAAAACCTCTCAAAGTGACGACAAGATCCGCTTTGGGGTTGTGCACGTGCTAAAAATACAAAAGCGCGCCAAAAAAGGGGGGACGGGGAGTCCTTCAAGTGCTAGGTCTGTTGGTAATTAGAACGCGTGCGTATCCCTTGGAGCATTAGCCGTGCGTGTCTGTCAGTGAGTTCGGAATAATCTACGAGAGTATCCGAAATACAAGCGAATCATTGGGCTATCAGTGAGTCCTGGGAATAGACCATTGAAGACTGTGTTTCCGCCCTCGAAGTTAATGGACAAATTATAGTGACGCTTATGTAGCCATGCAGGGCCGTGCTATCGTAGGTAGTGATATCTCCACTGTGGTGTTTCATGGCAAGTCAAGTTCATACAGGGATGAGAAAGTTCAGACTTTTATCTGATTTCAGACATTTGAAAGTCTGCCTGGTAAACAAAAAGGGTTGTATTTTTCTCCAAATAAAATTAGTCATACTCTTTGATGTGCTTCTCTACAACCGAGGAGACCGTTCCCCAAAACTCCTATAGGAATCTATATAAATCCATCATTTCCTCGTACCTCCTAAGATCTGGATCCAAGTTTCATTTTTTTTTTGCCAGCAATGGCTCTTACCCTGTTCATACTGGACCAAGGATATCTCCATAATCGTTTAACAGATGTCGGTGTTTGTAATTGAGCTATTCCATATGTTTAAGAAAACAGCATCAACAAAACACTCATTTCCTTACATAAATATCGCAGTATAATTAGGAGTTTATTAAGTCGTTTCAGTCATAGATCGTGCTATCGTCACACTCATCATATATATGTGACGGTAGTATTTTCTATTAAGTGTGCGTGCATAGCTCATACTACATCACACCACACATGGTCTCGATTTTTTTAAAACATGTGTTTCTTTGTTTGTAAAACAATAAAACACTCAGTAATATAAATCTATACACTGGAAATTAATATTGATAAATACAGGAATAAATAAAAAAAGGGTAAACTGTACTTTCCGTGATTCTCATTATGTTAAAGAGGGATCGGGACTGTTTAGTTCGTAGCAATTCTATTTAAAATGGAATAATCTTAATTGGCAGGAGCGAAAATAAGGAAACTTTTAGGGTTCGCGAGGGGTGTACCATTTTTTTCTTGGGGACACTTCTGGCCCTATTAAAGATGTAGTTTGCGCTTGCATTTTTCTTAAACAAGATCTTAATCACGCAGTGACTGGTATGCCCTTTTTAGTGCTCTTTATGCCTTTTATTGTTTAGTTTTTTAGTAAGAAAAACAAACATGGTCTCGATTATTTTTAAACATGTGTTTCTTTGTTTGTAAAACAATAAAACACTCAGTAATATAAATCTATACACTGGAAATTAATATTGATAAATACAGGAATAAATAAAAAAGGGTAAACTGTACTTTCCGTGATTCTCATTATGTTAAAGAGGGATCGGGACTGTTTAGTTCGTAGCAATTTCTATTTAAAATGGAATAATCTTAATTGGCAGGAGCGAAAATAAGGAAACTTTTAGGGTTCACGAGGGGTATACCATTTTTTTCTTGGGGACAAATCTGGCCCTATTAAAGATGTAGTTTGCGCTTGCATTTTTCTTAAACAAGATCTTAATCACGCAGTGACTGGTATGCCCTTTTTAGTGCTCTTTATGCCTTTTATTGTTTAGTTTTTTAGTAAGAAAAACAAAAGTACATTGTCTGCGTGTAAATAGAAAAATAGTTTTAACACTTTGAGGTATACAAAGTAATTTAAAACAAAAATTATTCCAAAGGTCCATTTTCAAATGGATTGATGGAGGCACCCGGGCAGACACAAATACAAAAAAATTGAAAGGGGGGGGGGATATTTTACCCCATGTCTCTTTATGCTACTGCAAATTTGTAACAAAGATATGATATGTGTGTTTGTAATGAATGTTACTTTGTCTTTCATTCAGCTAATTTTATTGGAATAGAATAATAATAATTATGCTTTCTAAAAAAAAAAAATACAAATAAAAGAAATATATCCATTACAAATCTCTTTATAACGAACATTGCTTCAAAAAATGTAAACACTACTTATGTTTCTAACATGTTTTCACCAGAAACGGAAATATCAATAAATTAAAAGTGAAACTAAAGTTTCTAATTTGCAAAAGAAAGCGTGTTCCATAACATGGATACCATTTTTTTCACATAGAAGCTTTGCTCAAAATCAAAAACATTTCTTTCACAAAGGAAGATTTTACTCTGAATTTTTTTAATTTTAAATACCACATTCCATTATCGAGTACTTTAAACAGGCATTATCTGCTTTACTTCGAAAACAGAGTCTTTTCTTCGGACGCTGTGTGGACGTTGGCAATCCGTACAACTCACCCTTCTTTTCACATATCTGCTTGTTTATCTGCCCATCAAACCGTTGTTGTTGATAACGTCACTGATATAATGCACCCGTGACCCTATTAGCAATGTGTTTCACACAATACAATCTATGGGATCGATGATTTCCCACTATATTATGATCTCCTGTTCTGTATTATGTGTCTGCTATTTTCCGAAACCTGTCAATGTTTTCTGGTCAAGTCGCAATTTTCACCATCTGCCCAAGTATTATGTTTACAGGGAACTGTATAATTAGCCTTATTTTCACGTGGAAAACAAAAACAAAGTGTTAATTAAATGGGGCAAAGGTTCGCCTGCACCACGTTTTAAGTTAATGAAACCCAAGCTATTTGAGGTATCCATGCGTAAACATTGTGTTCGTTTAATTTGTAATCAGATATTTCCAATAATTGTTTAAAAAATGTTCACATCTGATCGTCACATTCGGCTCCAGCTGCACTCACTCACCATCTCACGTACAAGACAACCAATCTTTTGGGTTCAACAAGAGGTCACATTGCCAAGTACCAAGCTCTGTCTGTTGTACCTGAACATTTCGAATTATTTAGCATAAACGCAGTCTATTTTGCTGATCACAGCATCCAGGTTTGTATTACTATGACAGCATGCAGAATTACGGCTTGAATTAAAATTGGAAACACGAAGGACACCAATTACTGAAAAGAAATCTAGATTTCACCCAAACTATGTATAAAAACGTGACAATTAATTCCTGCGACTGCTTCAGGCTCAACTTACACTGTCAGACGATCATGCAATGATTACAGTTTTTACAAGCATGGAGAGATATGTATGTTTATTTTGCTCTGTGCATGTTTCTGTATGCGACTGGCTGTTTTGGGCATTCCACAGTGTCTACACCACATTCTGACTGTCTTTCAATCACACCTTATCGCCGACTGTGGTAAATGTCCATTCAATTACCAGGTAATGATACCTATATAAATCCCGAAGTAGGGGTGCGTGGGTACTCAGATGACATTTCAGTGACTTGGGACATACCTTTCATGTTCGTCTCATTCCGTTAATGGGAATCACGAAAGCTTCGTGGCAGTCTCTTTGCCATCGGTGCATGATCTCGCTGCTGCCTTCCCTCGCCCCTTAATTGGGTGAGAGGGTAACTACTGGTACAGACCTACAATGTAGTGAGCTGCTAACTAGAGCAAAGTTCACCAAGGATATCTATCCCTTTTGAAAGCAGAACTTGTATGGAACAAACTTGAATAAAATCGAAAATTCCACCCAAACTCCAAACTTGTTTTCTTTTCTTTTTTTTGGGGGGGGGGCGGACGAACAATCGTGTTGGTAATGTTTGAATTATTTATTTTAATGTCGCTCTTAATTGTAAAATTGAAGATGTTGAAACAAACACGACATTTGTATTAAAAAAATAAGAAAATGCATATGTGTTCTTCTCTAGTATCAGGCATATGAGTGATTCCGAGAAGTTGGAATACCAGCCCCCTGAAAAAACCACTTGGAAATAAAAAATGCGTCGTGCATTGTAGGGCTCGATTGCAACATTGATGTTATTTTTACCCCAAAAGACGTAAAACTAGTTGATTAGCTTTTTGCTGTTAGATGAACTACCATTGTGGTAACAGAACAAACGTTCCAGCCAACAACTTTGTTTTTTAGAGCCCACAAAATTCGAACCTGGTCATTACCTTTTGACGAAAACCCTGTAGTCACCAATGTAGACAAGCATGATAGACTGACAGACCGCGTGAATAAAGTTTTATGAGATCAACTAATTCAAACTCCGAATTAATTTTTTCAACAAAATCTTTGGAAAAATAATCCACAGGACAATCTTAAAAAGTAGTTAACTTTATTTCAGTTGTTGAATATAAACAAAGAATTCACTGAAAATCACACGTTAATCTGAAAAAAGATAATGACTTTAAGACGTACCTCCAGTTCCATAGAAATGAATATAAAGTTAGATTATCATGCACGGTTAATAAAAGTGGCAACCGAATTTAGTTAGAACTGAAGCTAAGAAAGATCGAAGAAGTGCAAGAATTGCGATATACAACATATATAACAACACATAGAACAATAAAAACAACAGCAACAACATCATCATCATCAGCAGCAGCAGCAGCAGCAGCGGCAGCAGCAGCAGCAGCAACAACAACAGCAGAGCAGCAACACCAGCAACGGCAAAAGCAGCAGCAACAGCAGCAGCAGCAACTGAAAATTTAAACATTTCTACATACCATCAATCATTTAGTTGGATTATAAAGTCAACACATACGTTCAACTAACTGGGACAAGTAAGTTGAATCCCTCCAAATAAAATTCCCTGCAGGAACGTACTAATTTCATACGACTAATACAAAGTCCTTTTGACGTCACAAGTGTTCTGATAAGTGAATCCATAACCCAAATGTACATCTATATATAGAAGAACCTGATGGATCCGCGACGAAAGAATGGTTGATGTCGACACACAGCACACTTTGAGGCGGTTTTTAAAGCAAAAACCATTCCTTTTCTAGTCTTACAGTAGGCACAGACCCCCATTAGTGAGATAGGCGCAGCACCCATCCATTACCAATGGATACCAACGTTATTACGGATTTACACACACAATCCGTCAGAGCGGATTCACTAGCGGGGGGAAACAGGTTATTTGACCGCCTCTTTGCGCTGCTGGTCAATTTAGGGACCACAAGGTGTTGTTTTCAGACCCTAACCTCGAGGTGCACCCCAGTATTTAGTGACCCAAAATCAATACACTCAATATCATGAATACTTTGTATATTACGCCCCACAAAAGGTTTATGCAAATCAAAGGTTTGAAATATGGTCAAATTTCGTGCCTTGAGCTCGTCTGCTCTCAACTTTGGTAGTATGCCTGGTATCCCAGGGCCATGGAACCTCTACTCTTCTGAAAAGCTTATAGAACCCCATTTTTTGATGGACGCTTAATCTGCTTGTATTTGGGGGGGGGGATAAAAATTGTTTATTTAGAATTATAATAGCAAATGGGCCTTGGGATTGCCCCCGTGTAAAAACATAATGTAGCAGGTTGGTTTTCAGAACCGTGTTATTCTGATTCAAAAGAGACAGAGGGCACTTGAACATTCACTTGTTTGTCACGGGACTGATAAGTGGGGGTGCATGCACCACTTGTCTCTGGCTTCAACGAGGGAGACTGTTTTAGAGCTTGGTGCACGGCAAGCTGCCTGCGGGTTTGAAGCCAGGTATAAGAGACTTCGGCTACGGCTACGGCTATGGCTATGGCCGTTGGCCGCAGCGACAACGTTGAAGAACAGGCACAGCCACTGCCAACGACGCCGTTAATTTTAGGATACGGCCATACAGGGCTGGATGCACGCAGCTGGAGCTATCCACTCTAAAAACGGGATGGTCTCACCCATTTCTGGGTCAGGCTGACCCAAAAACTGTTAAACAAAACTTGGGTTTCAGCTTGGACTGTATGTCAAGGTGACCAATTTCTGGGTCATTTTGACACAGATTCTGGGACTCACTGACCAAGAAATGGGTCAGGCCACCTGGGATTCGTAACCGGGTCGAATTCTGACCCGGGAGGTTTTTTTTAGAGTGCAGGCACAATGACCATTTACGAATTCCATTTTCGTCAATGAAATTCACCACTCGATTTGTAACTGTTATTAATGATGTAAATACCAGAACCTGTCCTTTTGGGATTGACTTTTTGGTTAAAGTTTGACCATTGCTACCAGGTCGAGCCGATCTTGTTGAGGACTTTTTTGGTGATAACCAAAGTATCTAAAAAGTCAAGATCAATGCATGAAAAAAAAAAATTTTGACGTCTGTTCATATTTACCATGGCGATTCAAAATTACATTCACTTTTGGATATGGGGAACTGTTGTCATATTATTATGCAAGGCCGCACGCGTTGTTCAAAATGACCGTCTTCTATTATCACGTTGACCGCTCAAAGTGGTGTTAATCTGATACCATGGGTTGCTTGTCCGTAATGTTGTTTTTTTAAAGTTAAAGATTCTTAACAAAATGATGTATCCTGTACCAACCAGCTTGTAATTCTGCAATTTCGGAGAATCAGTAACTCGAAGCTGCAATGAAGGTTAGTGAAAAGTGTAATCGAAGCTCGTAAATAATGCAATATAGGATACTAGCCATGGGTTATGACGGATGGAGGACCGCAAATCCTTGTGAATCTTTAATACCTCTAGCCGGTCAGGCAGACTCATGAATGCATAGTATTCCCTGGGTTAATAACCCTGGATGCAACCGAGGGGCTTCCATGAGTAAAGCTTCCAATTACACACGGCCTTGTGTGATTACCTATTTACACTAGATCTTGTCCTCGGTTGTACTAAGGACAAACTGTTGGAACAAGGGAGGTTTTACGATTGCGGCAATTTAGACAGTCACTTGCAATGGTGTAGTTACACCACGCAAAGTGTGCAATGACCTCCCACCTTGAAACCTCCTTTGTTCAACTCTATTTCCTGACAATTAAAGTGGAACCCCATTGCTTTCCTTTGTGATAGCAATCATTGACCTATTGTCTGTTTCTGTTGTAAGTCCTCGGTTTGAATGTCACTACGACCTCACCCACACCAATTCTTAAAAATGGTTCCCTGTGGAGACTTCTGTCGTTCTTTCCGGTGTCCTTGTACTTAACATCTTCCCACAGACTTTGGACACAGCATTTCTTGAGGAGCACCCGACCCCATTCTTTAGATCTTCCACATGGAGACCTTTTGTTTTCTCTTTTTGTTATGTACTCGGTCTCCATAATAAGGTACCGAATATGAGCACTGTGCAGTTATACACACTAGTGGACATGCCTTTTATATGTTATTCAACTCTGGTGTAAAAGTCCACATAGCGTTGCAAGTTTGTCGACCCTGCACAACGGGAACCCGTCTTTGTTCTCCCATTGTTTGGACTTCACGCAGGCGTTAAGGAAATCACATAGACGGAGTCACGAATTCATGCTCAGTTGTTAAAACTGTATTACGGTTTGGTCATTTGGAAACACTGAGTTTTGGGAATCGCACTGCATTAGAGAATGTGGGGAGAGAATTCACTGCACATTAATAAGGGATCTGAGACATTCTGTGACCAACTATACAAACCCACATGTTCTCCCAATGTTTGTGTTTTATATAGCTATACGTCCCCATACACGAAAGCGAAGTGAGAATATCCTTGCTCAGTCAACACCGGATCGGTTTGGTTAACGGCACTAGTTTTAACTGGCAGACACCACAGACACAAATGTTTTGTCGACGAACTCGTCAATCAAGGACTTCTCTTTTTCTCTCCCATTGTTTGCTTCTCTTTGGGGCGTTGTTTTCTTTTAGGGACTCCATTAGTTTTGTGCACAAAGGCGAAGCAACGATTGCCCTCGCAAAATAACCCAGATCCATTTCGTTAAAGTTCTCTTTTTCAAAGGGCAGACACATCCCACGTTTGAGTCAAAACCACATAGGGTCTGTAAAATTCCTCTGTTATCGTGTAGTTAAGAACGACGGACAAATAACTCTCATTATCATTAGAACTTGTTTTATGAGATGATTCTGTCCTCATATAGGAACATCGTGTTGGTATCTTTTGTTCTCGTGTACACTTGATTTGTAATGTTTGATCACCATTGAGAGCATTAAATCCCTCAATGCATTACTTTGCACGTCTCGGGTATTACCCTGGATTTCTTCTTCACCGTGTATAATTGGAAAATCGTAAAGAAAACCAAAACATTCCTCTCCAATAATGGTATCCCTTTCAAGTGAATTTATTTAAATGGCTCCCCAGCCTGCAATGCCATCTATCAGCATGCACGATCGCAAAGTGATTACTCGATTGGTCTTCGACTTTTTTCGTGGAAACGTGCGGTAGAGCGGCGGAAAGTACAGAGTCATTTTCGTGGTGTTAAATTGGTTTACGGTGGTTTACGGTAACACCATACATTATGAATCTCACTATTTATAACTACAGAGCCCCTTAGGAGACAAATGAAAACAATAATTCATTACTAATTACCAACCAATGTTTGTTTTTTTAGTCGTTTTGTATACTTTTACATTTTTTTGTCAACAACACATCCAATTTGGAGTGTGGGCTAAGATTTGTGTTTGTTTCAATAAAATATCCACCCTAAAAAGAAAAAAGAAAAGAAAAGATATTTGAGCAGGTTAACAGAAAAAAGCAAGGGCCGGTATTCCATTCCCCCAAAATGTTATATTTCCCCTCGAAATATAATTTCGTTCCCTCGCAATACTTCTCAGTTTGAAAATGATTTCGAGCGAGAAATGTTCTCACTTATGGCGGTATGAAACCAAATTTATTCCTACAATTTATACTGGTACTTTATCGAGCTTATAAAAACATGAATGATAATATTGTGCTTTTGCAAAGTGCTATTCAACTATGACCTGTGGTATGAAATGTATAAAAACGTGTAACAGCTTGCTTACGGTCATAGAATAGACCTTATGCATTGACGTCATTCAACCGCCATCTTAGAGGTAAAACGGTGACGAAACAATCGAAACGCACAGATTTGTGCGCGCGGCGCACAGGATTAGCCAATGAACAACCTCACTTTAACTGACCTTTTCTAGCTAAGAATTACAAGGAGATGATCACCATTTTGAAGTTTGGAACCATTCAACAGCAAAGGTCAGATGTCAGCGTACTTTATGTACTTTATGTGTACTGTCACAATCATGATGTATTATTGCTGGTTGGTATAGCCAACCATAGTGGTTGGAATAGTCTGGCAGTAAGAGGTTTGACCGTAATTTGCATATGCTTTAGGAGGGTTGATTGTAAACTGTGAAGATGCGTTCCCGACACGATACCACATTGCATAGTACAGGTTCACTACATGTATCGTTCAACACAGTGGATTATAATAATAATATTTATATTGTAAATATCATTATTTGTATCCACGCTTTAAAAACGCCTTTTACAAAGATTTCAAAGCGCTGAAAAGTCATGGCATAGTTAAAAAAAAAATTTTTTTAAATCATAATAACTTAGAGTAAAAGTAATTGAGTTTTTAACATGGCTTTGAATGATTCAAGAGATGATGCCTGACGGATATGAAGAAGTAGATTGTTCCATAATGTTGGTGCACTGACTGTGAAAGCTCGCTGGCCATACCGCGTACGCACGGGGTGCAGGGGACAAGCACACATGGGAAGTAGAAGAAGAACGTAGATTGCGAGAACTGTGAGCTTTATCAGAAATAAGGTTCTGAAGATAATTAGGAACTTGACCACCGACTTTATTGAGTTCCAAAAGATTTTTTTCCTGACGTTATTATTTAAATTAATTCCCAATGAGTTTGATTGCAATCTGCTATAAGTGATGTTTCACCTAATTAAGTATCTCTGTGTTGGTTCAAAGAAAAAACTTTTTTTCTTCAAATAGACTTTACAAGTCTCGCTCGTATGGAACAACTCAAATGAAGACTTTGTTTTCTTATGAAATCAAATCTTCTTTTAATATTCTATTCATACAAACAGACACGGATAGCAAATTGTTACAAATGCAATTATGTTTTATAAATTACAAACAACTTGTTAAAATTAACATCGAAACAAAATTAAAACTTGGACAAGGATGCCTAATTTTTTGAAACCCTATTTGCCAATCACGCCCGAATTTGTTTGACCATTACATATAAGGGTTTTAATGGTAACATGAACGTCAATTGAGCAAAATTCTTTATAAATGTTAACAAGTAACCGGAAACGGAGGTCAAGTCTTATTCTATAGGCCTAGGGTTTTCTTTGTTGATTTTTAAAATTTATTTTACTCTCATAAATTTCATGGCCAATGTTTACCTTCCCAGCAAATACGATATCATTAATGCATAAACTAAGTAAAACTAAAGTATTTAAAGAAACAGAGTCCCTCAAACGTAAAACTCAATTATGGTTGGGACCTACTTGGTCCCGGAAGTTCGAATACGCACGAAACAGTCTATTCGGCGAATTTTTGTCATTATGGATATTCTATTACAAGCCAATTGTTTTTGTGTGTAATATTTGGACTGCATCTTGGCAAGACGACACCCTTTGGAGTGCCTCGATCATGATTAAACGGAGGTCCTGATAAGGCATCTGTCACTGTGCCGACAGGCAGCCCACCTCACGGGGGAAATGGCCCCATTAGAGGAGTGAGAGAAATTTGAACTGGCCACCGGCCACCACGGTATATAGCGGAACCCTGATTTCCTGAAGTGCAGGATGGTGCAGAGAGCCTGTTCGATTTCCTTGGGCGTTGACGAGGATAAAGATAAAATTGATGACGATACTTATAAAAATATCTACCGAAGACTGGTTTATTGGGGTGTGGTGGTCTTTTTTACTTAAAGGCTATGTGTATTTTGAAGCTTGTTTGTTTCAAGAGTATTATATAGGATTTGGTACCTACCGAAAAAACGTAAATATAGTACGGAAGAGTTTCACTACGAAAGCTTATTGATACCAGAACAGATCTTCTAGAGAAATATTTTCATAATACGCTATACCGTCCAAGTCTAGAAATAGAATTGGAAGACCCTGAGATTAAATTCAGCTAATCACTGCCATCGACATAAGCCCAGTTATGAATTTTCACAAGATCTCTGATAATATTATAAAATGTTTTCTTTTAAATAATTCGCTATAACGGGACCACCTAGAACAAAGTTAGATGATTTTGAGTTGTATAGCGTGCGACTTGAAAAAGACTTTACTCTTTGGAAAAAATATGTATATGTAATATAGCCTATATCTTTACATAAGTGATCCTAAATTTATTACGATGTCATTTTGAACTCATGAAGAACTAACCAAATCAAGTCAAATGTAGGAACCGATAATTTCATAGTTTTGCCTTCTCAAATGTCCATGCCTGACACACACAACAACTTGTTATCACAGATCATCCCACCCACGATACAAGGGCTTGCGAAATACAGCTCATCCCTGCAGTTTCCCCACAATCCTAAATTGAATAAGACCTGACCGCCAAACAACAATATAATTCGTTGAGATAAATTGGTTGTGTTTCGACTCCTCTGGAATGGTCCTTTACATTCAGTGACAAAAGGCAGAGAGCAGTAGTCCAATTAAATTTGCAACCCGCAGCAATGTCTACACCAGTGTATAGGATGAAACTATGGAAACGTAATGTCATTGATAATTATGTTTCCTATTTCGTTCTAAGCTTCATTATATCTATGTACATATATACACACAATTTTGTTTACGGGTTGTTGAACCCCCAAAATGCTTTGCGTATTTTTAAACATCTTAAATCATAAACAGTTCAAATTGGTATTGTCTATCTAGATGATGGGTAAGTCTAAACAAGGGATTGTAGCGCATGACAATTATGACGAAATGAAAATCGTATAACGGTATCTCTGAACTTTGAACTCATAAGGAAGCGCATCGTCTGTTTGAAACTCGTCGCTGCTTTCTTTTGCGAACTACGGTCACAATTAGCTCACTGTAGAGAACGCAATGATTTGCGTTCTGCTCGTCTGCGCTTCTAGTTTGAACTGCACTCTACACAAGCGGTTTCACTGAGAAGATAGCCCCGTTTTCTCCCTCTGTAATACCAAGTTTCCGTTGGCATTATCTAAATTTATCTGTGAACTATAGTTTCGAAATGGGAGTTGCAAAAAGAGACAAAATCCAGCTAAAATTCTAGGTCTACATTCCTTTTCCTTACACACAATTTGTAGTGTCTTTACATACAGGTAAGTTTACATCACTGGTCAGATTAAACGAGCTACATAGAGCGGTCATAATTGTATTTAAAAAAAAATGTAGTTATATATTTGTTAAACATGTATTTTCTTATTCTCTTTTCTTTTGTATCTCAATGGGGTGGGTGGGGGGTTGGGACACAAGAGGGTGAGGATTTTGTTCCCTCACATTGGTTACGCCACTGGAGATGAATGTATAATTTTATGAACAAACATCAAGAGGAATGATAGAATGTGAAGGGCCACTTCTAATAGCAGATGGACAGATTCCGATAAACGATGACGATGTTACTTCAGTCAACCTGGAAACCCCATTTTCTTTTCTTTACACGTGGGCCACACATTCGTACAATGTATACGTCACGGAGAAAGGGAATGATATAGCCATCATCCGAAGTAGTCACTGGTGTATTCTTAAATTAGCAAGAATGCATCGATTACTCCTGAGCGGTGAGGGGGAGGGGCGCCACTGAAACAAAGCAGTTCCCGTAGGACTGTCACCATTTATGTTCTGGCAATGTACACGGATATATGGGAACGAGGTTGTATGATCTGTATCCTCGCTGGGATGCATGTGGCATTGAGAATGGCTGGATATACTGGTATTTCCTACAAGAGAAGTGTTGTTCTTGACATAAATAATGAAATCTGGATGTGATTTCGTTCATTTTATCCCATAATGCTACATTGATATTTGGTGACGAGATTACCACTGCAGACAAGAAAAAAGAAAAAAAGAAAATGCCTACGCACAATCTGTAGGCAGGGATTAAGACGTGTGTTGCTTATGACTCGTATCGATGTCTCTCTGAGCATCAAGAGTTGATATCTTACTTTTGCAACCTTGATTTATTATCCTTCCGTAATAACTGTTGGCCGCAGGCTGTTCTGAAACAAAGCTGCCCACAGTGCCTATAATGTCACGAGAATTCGCAATCGATTTTACCGCTTGCTTGCCGGAGACCAGTGCGGTTCTCGAGAGCTTCATGTCCGACGGTCGTTGTTCACTTATAGATGTATCATAGTCGTTAAACCTCTATTGATATAATGCGCGGCCCGGAAAGCAATTCGATCATGAACGCCAGAATTCTTACTGCCACATTAAGAAGGGTGTGATATCAATAAAAGACATGGTGAAAGGTAACAGAAGTAATGGACTGGAAAAGTAAGATGACTTTAGCCTTTTTACATGAACTGGAACGTAAACCAAATACTCTGAGCATGTTTTTCTGTATATAAAATACCACGATACGCGAACAAATGTCCCCCTCTGTATGGTTCCTATATATTGTTTTATTATTCCAAATTGAAGTAAGCAGCTATGGACACTTTAAAAATCACGTCAAACATTCAGTGGGGGCAGTAACATGTTTTTTTTTTCTTGCGAGAATTCATGAAAGTTTTGAAAATCTAAGGTTGCAGCCATTTTTCAGCCTCAAGATGGCCAAACAACGTATTCGATAAAACACAATATTAAGTACTCTATTAAATTTAAACCGTTTTCCTCGAAAAAGTGACCATTCTAACTTTACGAAATTGGAATTGACTAGTACCGTTAGCCACAAGTTAAAACAAAAACGACTTTGCTCTTTCAAATCCCAGCCATTTAACATACCTGTATAGGTATCCTACACTCTAAAAACCTCCGGGTCAATACTGACCCGGACTTCGGGTCAGGCTGACCCGGAATCTGTTCAAAAAATGGGGTTTGGACAGGGATTCTGCGTCAAGATGACCCATTTCTTGGTAATTTGGGCACATTCCGGGTCATACTGACCCATAAATGGTTAAGGCTCATTGTGGCCCCGATTCGAGTCAATTCTTGTTAGAGTTTATACGGAAGGCTGTTAAGTTATACCCTTTTATCATCGTGTCTTGCCCCCTGCAACCCTTTCTGTGGCATTTCTGTAACCTAAAGCGAGCTCTTTGTATATTTGATTGTTTACCATGTCACTTCTCATTGCGCTATTGTGTGTTAAATAATGTATGAACTGTGTACTCTTTTCAAATCCATCTTTGAACGTTGCTGTCAACTGTTGTCTTAATAGGCTCCTAAATCGACGGAGATCAAATTTCGAGCTCCTTTTTGAAATCAGAGCACAGGTAGACGGATTCTATTGTAACTGTTATGCTGTGCATGAAACAGTATGATGTAAAAGAAGAAGGGCAAAAACAGTAATTTTACATGGATTTATCTGAGGGGCATGGATGTGTGCCGAACAGAAATTTACCGTAAGAATTACGGGTAGATTTAACAAAATTCTATGCTGCAGAAACGGGGGAATTTGTTTTATAATGTGTTTTCTCCATTATAATTACATACCGGTTGTTGTTAGTGTAATATTTACGGCTGATTCCCGTATACGGTGTTTTTAAAAATTCCAAAATACGGTAATTGTTTTGCACAGACGCTGCCAGGTATGTCGTCGTAAAATTACAAACTTTGTTTAAAAAGTGGCGTTATTTTAGATTCGACGAGGCGGAAGTTTCGCACGAAATACTTATTAGGCTGTACATTGCATGTTTTCTGACAATATCACCGATATAAATCTGAAAGCTTACTTTGGTGCTTATTTTGTACTTTTGGGGTATTTTGCACTATTTGTGTGAGATTCGAGAGAGGGCGTGTGATTCTATGGGCTACACCCCCGGGGTAGATTCCCCTTCCTCTCCGCACCCCACCCAGAATAAGCCAGTGATTAGTTATTAGAGTTGGCTTTTTGTGTGACTAGCCTATAATAGTGAGGCCCAGTCGTAATTATAACCCGTACAGCGGAGTTATGTGTACAGTGACAGGCCGTTCATTTGACAGTGCGAAAAACAGGTGAGCAAATAACACGGGGTGGACGGAAACAGGTTGTTTTTTCCTGAACCCAACACCCCCTTCGCACAGTCATGACATAATATTCTTCAACAAGGACTTGCATAGTGGTCTTAAAAGGGAAGTGGTTCACTATAATTTATGGTTAAAACTGAGTTTTTTGGGGTTTTTTTTTGCTTTGGCTGTGGACGTCAGCTTGGACGGTAAAAGACTTACCGCGCTCTTCACTCACGTCGATATTTCTCGCTGCTGTCGGTTAGGGCAAGGACTAAGTTATCGCTCTGAAAACTCCCGGGGTCAGAATTGACCCGGATGCGGGTCTCATGGGGTCTGATGCATTTGAGGGTCAGTATGACCCGGAACCTGTGTAAAAAACAAATGATCCGGTAAGGGGTTAAACTGTCGCAGAATTGCTTTTTTGTTAAAACTAGTTCCCGGGTCAGTATGACCCAGAAATGAGGCAGGTCCCCAGCTCGGAATCCGGGTCAATTCTGACCCTGGAGTCTCTAGAGTGACCCAGGAGTCTCTAGAGTGACCCGGGGTACTGTTATCACTTTGAATGAATGAGGGCCTATGTATTCACAGAGTTTAATTCTTCTCTCATGCGATCCTTGCTATAATATCCCGTTTCCTTATGAGACAAAATCGCAACAAAGTACTTCTGGAAATAAATCAGTCATCCTTATTACCGAAAACGGCGAGCGAAATTGAAGACTTAACAAAAGGGATTCGGATGCCCTTTTTCTTGTATAAAACCCAAGGGGACGTTGCTTAATAAAACCTAAGGCCAAAAAGTAAGAGAAAAAGGACATTCTCGATTTGTCGTGTTGTGCAGGTGTTTGTTAGTCACAGGATGCCTCCCTTTTGTGCGGGAAATTGTGTTGTCATATTCTCTATAATGCAATGTGCTCCCAAGAAATCAAACTCAATGTTTCTAAATGACTTCTGACGACCGGACTGTAATGCAGGTTTCTTTCTTTTTTAAGAAAAGAAAGAAGATAACAAAGTGTATTGATGGTTTTAGACAAGCGTGTACTACTGACTCCTTCATATGTGATTTCCTCATTGCCTACATGATACCCCACTCAAATGTCAAAACGGGGGAGAAATACACTAAGCCTTAATGAAAAAAAAACAAATAAAAAAACCCCACAGAATACACAATGTCAACGTGTGTGCTTATCTATAAAGGTGAGATTAAATTCTACACTAACGGTGACGTTGCAAACATGCAGAAGATCTGCAACTAAATTGAAGTTCACAGGTGTCAAACGCCCACATACTTCGTTTATAATTCATCAGTGAGGTGTCTTTTCCCCGCACCTTTTCGTGTAGGTAGGTGTACACGGTGATGATAGCTTCCTGGCTATTTCGCTCAAAGGGGAGCCAGGGAGAGACCAATTTTCCTGTCCAACTTTCTTTGGGGTTCGGGCAGACTAATTGAAAGCGATGCATCAGTCATTTTTCATTCCCCCCCCCCCATTTCGGGATTGAAACTTTCCAATTGATCCGTCACACTGCAGACATTTATCACTCGAAGCTATCAAAACTGTAGCCAGACTTCTGAAGCAACGTCCCATTTCATTTCGTCAATAGAACACACATATGGAAGCATTATACATGAAATTACTCTTGATACACTATACAAAAAACAATAAAAAAAACAGCGAAAGGCCAACAAAAACAGGACAAAACGAAAAGAAAACAAGCATCAGAGAAAGTGTCTCCTAAAGGATTTCAAAATGCAGACTTGCCAACTGGTTGGCTAAAATTGTTGGTGTTGAAAAACTTGACAGGCTGTGGCAATAACGTGAGTTACCGTGTTTATGGCTATTGACTCTTTCACGACGTCGATTAATTAAAAGGATAAAATAATGTATTTTCATAGTTGAAAGCATACCGTCTGAATTACAATGCACCCCAGTTGTTCCGAGTGCACTCTTATCAGTCACACTGTTATTTGTACCAATTACTATGATTTGCAACGTTGTGACGTCACGCGCGAAGTGCCTGGCTGCTTTTTTTTTACACCGCAGCGAGGGGTTTTGTACCATAACACTGCCTTGAGATGAGACTACAAACATTACAATCATTTAGGTTAGGGTTAGGGGGTTAGGGTTAGGGTTTGGGTTAGGGTTAGGGTTAGGGTTAGGGTTAGGGTTAGGGTTAGGGTTAGGGTAAGGGTTAGTAATGTAATGTTTGTAGTCTCATTTCAAGGCAGTATTATAGTACAAAACCCCTCGCTGCGGTGTAAAAAAAAAAAAACGCTGCGGTAGCGGTGCACATTTTCGATGGGCATATCGTCACCATTTCCACGAAGATCCACTAATATCTTAAAATGGCACATTATTGACTAAAATGGGAAAAGGCTTAAATCTCACTCATTTGAGTTTTGCGTTTTCAAGAAGAGCCAGAAGTCCCCACTGTCTGTAATGCACTGCAACAGAAGAGCATAGTCAGATCGTTTTGGGGGTTTTCAGGAATAGAGTGCGCGTGATCACGTGACAAGATCCCATTTTCTATGCAAAAACATTGTATTAAGTTTGATGTATAACTAGGGCATCTCTCTTTTTAAGTTCCACGAAGAAACGTGTATCTTATGGTAATTCGCCAATGTTTAAAAAGATTTGGCAGTTTTAGCTAAGCTCATCGTGTAAGTTTCAATTATAAGCTTTCGACATTAGTGGCTTTTCGTGTAGACAGTGACGATGATTTTGCGTCCCACCCAGTATTGCCGAATAACACTAGCACAGGAGGGCACACATCTCTTTTTTCCAGTCACTCTGTGGACATTCCTTTGCTCTGTACATTTAGGAAAATCCTACTCTTCAACACTGTAAAACACACTGTGTGGACGTGTGTCAGTCCACATAGTGTTTCAAAACCCTGCCTTGTGTGGACCTTTTTTTCTTCTCAGGTCCCCACTTAGTGTGTAATGCTTACCCACATAGTACATTACTTCTCATAAGACAAACCGCACCGTGCTTGGTTTGGTTGCATGGGGTTTAAGCCGTGTTTGCTTTAATAGCAAAAATAATTCCAAAACTTATAACGTGCACATATCCACCGATAGAGTGCCCAAGGCGCCTGCCTACAAGAATACACTACTATAACTTACACAAACTTACAAATACATACATGGACAATGACATCATGATGCAATTACAATGACCAAGAAAAGGCTTGAGACATCAACTGCGTTTTGAGAGACTTAAAAGTACTTAATAATGTAGATGTTTAATGAATAATGAAATTTAATGCACTTTCCATTGTGGCTATGGCTCGTTCTTCAAAAACGCTGCCGGTGCACCTAACGTCTTTAGCCGTAGCCCAAGACGCTCGAATCGGGCACGGTTGGTCGTAATGAGATGTCAAAATTAATGATATAACCCATTGTACCAAGGCTTTTGTTTGAAAAACGATGTATTGATTCGGTGTGTCAGTCATAATTCCGCAACTCTCCATGCTCGTCTAGTTGCCCTCCTGTCAATTTTGTGTCATCGTCTTTTTTTGTACTTTGCTATTCTGTAATGTTTCTTGAGTTAGGCCCATGTTTCTTACTTTGTTGTTTTCGTTTAGGTTTTGCAATTAATAAATTTGCCTTGTATTTTGTGTATTTGTGCTGTTTTGGTTGTTGAATAAATAATAACAAAGTTCCAACTAAGACTCAGTAGTAACTCTTGTATGTCCCTGGTGCAGTTTCGAATACATTACATCTGAATTATTCACTGGGATTACTTCTGGCGGGTACTGATATTCGATCGCTGTATGACTTTAAGTTACGTTGTCACTTGTGATTTGAGGTAAAAGGGCAAAACGTCAGACTCAATGATTGTTTTAAGAGAGACCAATTTTTTTATTTTACAGAACAAATATGACAATATAAATTACAGCAACCAGTTCCTGATGTAAATGACACGGATCGTCAGAACAATCTTAAATCAGTTTATCTAATCTTATTTTGAGTGTTCCCGGCACGGCATACAATGTACTAAATTAAAAGATATCAGTAGTAAGAACTACGCTCTTTTAAAAAATGTAGGACTGAAGTGGGGGGGGGGATTGTGTTGATGTTTGCGTTCAAGGGGTGTGTAGTGGCTGTTTTTTGTTGATGTTGGCGTTCAAAGACTTTGTAATTACTACTTTAATTCTATTACTGGCTTTCGTGAGAAGCCTCGAGCTCATACATACACCATATTTGTGGTAAATTATCATCATATTAGTGGTCATGTAACAACTACAATCTATATGGTGCTAATCCATCGAGATTATAGCGCATATAAAAGGTATTAAAGTGGTTTAGAGGTGAGTCTTCAAAGCTTTTGTGAGAAAAACCAACATATTCCAATTGATGGGTGGAAGATTTTTTTCCAAATGATTGGTCCAGCTGCACTACAATATGTCGCTGCTCATCACGGAATTCTGTGGCCCACGGCTTTGGCTTCGACTCTAAAAACTCTCCGGTCAGCATTGACCCGCATTCGAGGTCAGAACTGACCCGGAAAACATGGGGACGGCCCCTATCCGGGTCAGTAAGACCCTAACATTGTGTCAAACTGACTTGAAACTATGTATAACTGATGCAGAATCGGAGTAACAAAATCACAGTTTTCCTCCAGGTTATTCCGGGTCAGGTTGACCCAGAGTAATGGGTCAGGCACACTTGATTCTGACCCGGGCGTTTTCGGAGAGTGTGTGCTCTGGCTCATCAGCTCCGTCCGCCTGCTTAAAGGCCCATACCGAAAGAGCACGGTTTCATAATAACTGACAGAGCCTAAACCTAAGTCCAAGCCAAAGTTTCGAAAAGGTCCAGGAATAATTCAGCCGCCAGAATTCAACAGCACCGTGAAGTTGTGGGCCTGGATCCCAATATTGTCTAAAATGTTTGAATTGCACCCCATCAACCCCCGCGACTAGAAGGCTACCGAATCTTTCATTTTACAACCCTCACTCTCGCTGTATGCTATTAATTTGATTCTTTCTCCAAGGTCGACGAAGAAGACGGCCAGTAGAATGAATTCTAAATGTCATGGCCAACGCCATTGTCACTCTATGGCTATTTGTTTTCACAACCTGAAAGCATTACGTGCCGAACCGTGCTAGCTCGTGCGGGAGGAAGTATCAAGTAACTCCACGCATTGGGCTGACCCCTGATTTCGTTTGACGAGGCCAGAACCTTGATTAATTCTAGCTAAATATCAATCATTACGGGAATTGCCTCGTTACAAACATCTACCTAAATGAAATAGCCCTTTTAATTTAAAGACGGACCTTCAACTGAGCATGCTAATTGTCTTTTACTAGAATGTATTGTGTATGCGAGCACTTTTGTTAGCGACTGTCTAAGACCTTGTGAACATCTGCATCATATTTAATCGGTGCGAGGGACTAATTATAAGGCTGTAAACTTGAGACGAAATGGTGTTGTCCAAAACCAAAACCAAAAAAATTAATAAAAAATCGCACACTAACCTTAATATATTCATGTTCGCGGAAAAAAAATAATTGCGTTCCCAAGGACTTTTTAAAATTCAATTCAATTCAATTCAAACATCGTGAAAGCATGTTCTATTTGGAAACCACGAGCATAGTATAATGCGAACTGGGTAGGAACGGAGGCATCAACTTGAAACCGGTACTTGTTGCCAGATACCTGAAGGGTTGGCAAACAGGCAGCCACATAACGTGAACCGCCCCACGAACACACGGACAGGCAGGTTGGTTCAAGACATAGAGAGCCACAAAAAAAAACATTAAAAAAAATACTGAAAGAAAAAAACACGTAATTTAAAAACTTATTTCTTTTTGAAAGATCAATTGAGAGGCAAACTATGCTTATTGGAAGGTGGGGGCTCTTTTACAAACACATTTGAACTGACCCACCCACTTTCCGGGTCAAAATTGACTCTAATCTGGGGGTCCCGTGGGGTCTGGCTCACTGTTTGGTTAGTATTGACCCTTAATCTGTGTCCAAATGACCCAGAAAATTGTCGAAATGACACAGAATCCGAGTTTAAAATGCCATGTTTCAACAAGTTTCCGGGTCAGCGTGACCCGGAAATGAATCAGGCCCCCCTGGGATCCGGAATCCGGAACCCGGTCTGGGATCCGGAATGCGGGTCAACTCGGTTGTTCGGTCCAAAGTCATACTAGTTCTGGAATGCAATCAGCCACCTTTCTGAACAATACAAGACACAAAATAACCAACTTTCTCATGACATTATAATGTTTATTTAAATTGTCTATATTTTCCTTGTAATTTCCAACAACGAGGGCACTCTGGCCTTGTGTTACGGTGATTTTTAAAATGTATTTACTGAGCCGTTAAAAAAAATGTTTATCCTAAACAAAATTGTTCTCTACTTATAGGGAAAGACCTTCGCCTTTAGGTGATATAAACCATCCTATAGGAAACATGGTTCGTTTAGGCGCATCTCACCCCCCCCCCCCCCACATCGTTTAACTAGCCTTCCCAATATTCTCAGGAGGAAGGACGTGACCAATACAAACAGCGGTCAGGGTTTCGGTATACGCACCAAACAGTTTTTTTCGATTGGATGAAGGGGACTGTGATGGGCTGGGGAAATGTTTTCCATTCGAGTTCGAGTTCTTAATCGACTCAATCAAATGCATTACACGTCTTTGTATGTCATATAATTAATGGCGCGATTGCAGATCCTTATGTAAATATACGGTGCTGAAAAGGACCATTAATATCATGCGAAATACTATTCTGTTCTTACTACGGACGTTAATCTTTTTCTTTTAAAAATTACCATTGGATGTAAAAATGCAAGCCAATGGTGTAAACATGATTGAATGATATCTTCCAAAAAACACTGTATAGCCTTCCCTTTGATACCCACGAATCATCCAAAATCAACTGTCATAAGTAAATATATTTTTATTCGTTTTGCATTGAGAATAATAAGTTTTATTGATAGTATCAATATACTGAGTGTCTGGTCGATATATCCCAATACACTGAAGAATAAAGTAACACCCTAAAATGAAGCAGATTGGAGCATTGAACTATTAAATTATGTGATAACATTGGTACTTTTAAACGGCTGTATTGGACGAAAGGGTATATGGATGGCTACTTTCTACATCCTGGAACTGGATTTGAACCAGTCTCATACAACTTTTAGAGTTTTTTAATTTTTTATAATGCCTTGTGTTTTAAACAATGTTTTCATACCTTCCAGAATGTCTCTGTTTTTTTGTGGGTTTTTTTACGTTTCGGTTCTTTGCCCAAGCACACTTTTTAACTTGTTGTTATGTTCTTTTCGAACGCCTTTTTTGTGATTTTGGTGTGTTGTTGTTGTTGTTTTTTTACTCCTAGGCCTGATGATGTGCTTCTTAGAAATCTTTGTGTTCTTTTAGGTCATTTCCAGCTGTTTTTGTATTTTATCCCTGTGTATTTTGTATTGTATATATCAAGGGCCCCCAGGAAAAACAGTTCATTGAAAACCGATGGGGCTACCCCGGTTAAATAGGGGGAAACAAACAAATAAATGCTTTGGGCTTCCAGTATGTAACTTACGGAACAGAAAACGAAATTGCCAAAACAAACAAAACTGTGTCCTTTTGTCACAGATTCCGGGTCACACTGACCCAGAAATGGGTCGGGCCCCCGGAACTCGGAACCGGTTCAAATCTGACCCGTAAAAAGTCACGAGCAACTTTGTAAAAAGCTTTGGCGGCACTACTTGAAAAGCAGGATGCTGTCTGTCAGAGAAGGACAGTAAAAAAAGAAATCGATGAAGTGACACAAAAGGGAAACAAGACAGGATGTTACACACAAAAGTTTGAGCTCGCCTGCTTCGTAAACCCCTTTCTGACCCACCAAAGAACGGAGTGTTAGGTGGCGAAAATGCAATTGTAGACGCGTGTATGTAGGTTTAATATTAACAAAAATCTACGAGCAAAAGAACAACAATATGTAGTACGTGCTGCTGACAATGGCTAGTGCTAACGAACAACCCGCAGAAAA
This sequence comes from Pisaster brevispinus, assembly GCA_023634235.1. Taxonomy (NCBI): domain Eukaryota; kingdom Metazoa; phylum Echinodermata; class Asteroidea; order Forcipulatida; family Asteriidae; genus Pisaster; species Pisaster brevispinus. The sequence goes on along the minus strand of JAMKCF010000005.1, from coordinate 15,363,006 downwards.
TTGCAGCGTGTGCACACTAATAAAATAGCTCGAGTAGGCCTCTAATGGTGAAAAGGTGTCATATTTTGTAACAAAAACCAGGATTGTACTACATTCTGAGTTCTGAATTGAGCTGTTGGCGCACTAAATATGCCACCGTAACAGGATACTTTAAGCATAGGCGTCAGTAGTCAGCCTTTTTTCTCTCTCTTCGCGTGTGCACGAGCTACGTGGACTTTTATGACATGTTGAAGCAATATTGAGTTTTTCCCACTGTTTAATATAATGTGGCTAAAGAGAGGCTCAGTGTTAAAACGAGTCTGGCCCCAATTTTGTAAAATGGAAATCAGCGTGACTGGTACGTGTTGAATAGAGGGGACGTGACAACAATGGTGGTTGGAATGATTGTTGGCCCCGCCCCCCCCCCAAGGCCATGCCACACAGGGCAAATTGTTTTCAGGCAACTTGGAAGCAACCAACTGCGCTGCGTGCACAGGGAACACTTCGGCAGCCAAGAGACAATCTTCTAGCTCTAACTAACTATCCCCAAGAAAATAATGGGAAAGCTTAAATGTGGCTGAATTTTTCTTATTGGTGATTGCCTGGAACTGGTTGCCTATAAATTGCCTCGTGAGACATGGCCTAAAAGCGCGTACAATCAATGCATTGGTGAATACAAATGCACCAACATATTTTGCGCTGAATGCTCGTTATTTATTTATACCGCTTCCGAATTCAGCTTTCAACTTGTAGGCTGTGCATTAAGACTGTAATGCTTATATTGTCCCCTTCATTGCATGCGATGACGTAGTTGTTGCTATAAAAGCTGATTCAGGTTTTGGTAGTTGACTTTAAGTGCTACCATGATACAGCATTATTGTTAATATTTAATGTTGTATGTCATCAGACCATGGAGGTAGACAAATAAAGCTCCATGAGTGGACTAACTCGACAACATCTCTTCATGTCAAGTTCAGCTGTGCGAGCTTAGCCCGCAGAAACGTAAATTGCTGTTTACAAAACTTAGCTCTTGCTCTGTACGAAATTACAGGCTGCCCCAAGAAGTGGAATGCACCCCCCTAAAATCACCTCAAATTCTCCAAAACCCATTTCATGATTTGGCTTGATTTGGCTCTGTCCGTGTACCATGTAATCTAAGCACTGGGTCTGGCATACCAATCGTATCAGAGTGCAAACGTTTGGAGTGTTGAGTTGTTTTGATGTACGTAGGAAATAATTTAGCCAGAATGGCGATTTAAAAGACAAAACCCAATGTAGAAGCTTTAGAAACGGATGCTCTTCTGTGGCTTCGTTATTCTCCCCACTTAGAGCAGCCGTTGATGTTTCAGCACTGTCTCGTCAACGTGACAAACTTATGCCTTTCAACAACATTTTTATTGTTTTTGTATTCGTATGTTCTTAATTCTCCAATTAGTTTTAATTACACCTTTATGGCTAGTTATTTAATATCCGTTTTTATTGCAAACTGTTTTGCAATTCAGCTGGTAGGCTGCAATGAGCGTTTTTTTTTATAAACCATGGCACTAGTAATTAATATTTAAACTGAATTAGTGTTTACGGCTGGTCGTATATTATTCACGGAAGCCAAAAGTTATAGTATCGCAACAATTACACTTTTACACGGGGAAAATTGTAACAATTTGTATTGCAGTCCACCCGGTGTTAGTTTTCTGGATACCAGCGCCGGGAACAAGGGTATGGTTTCAGGGGGAACAAGGGGTGCATCATTTTTTTCTCAGGGGCACTTCTAGCCAATAGAAAACAGTAGTTTGCATTTCTCTAACAATCCCCTTTTCAGCGCCCCTGTGGTAGGCACAAGTACGGGCAACCTTCTCTGAAAAATATATGCAGCAGTTTATCACCTATTACAACAATGCTATTAAATTAGAAGGCTGCTAATACAAAATGGAGGACGGTGTTTATGGAAAGAAATCTGTATAGACCGTTTTGATCCCATGTACGTCGCTTTAATAATGCGTGAAGGAAACAAACTCGCGCATTTTAACAGGTCCCAGTGTTCGAATACGTGCGAGACTTGCACGGTCTATTCTAGGAGCAGAGCTCCTTTCTGCAAACTCGCCACCGGTTTAGTTAGCGTTCCAACATCAACTTGTACAAGTCATTTCTTACTTGATATGGTTTGCAAGTTCTTACGGAGGTATTGGCACACACTTAAAAAAAAATTCTTATAAATTTCACCGTAGCCAAACTGTTGAGAGCATCAGACTCAAACGCTGGCTTTCCTTATCGGCAGAGTATGGGTTCATCCCCGGGTCGTGGCACTTGTGTCCTTAAGCAAGACACTTTGCCATATTTGCTTCAACCTTCGGATGGGACGTTAAGCCGTAGGTCCCGTGTGTAAAAGAGCCAAGTTACACTTATCGCTAAGAGAAGGGGATTTGTCCCGGTGTTTCTTGCAGTGGCTGCTGAATAGGTCACAGCCGCACCTTGTACACCCTTATAAGGTGCTACATAAATTGTTCTCATAAAACACCTGTCTTAAAAGGTTTCTGTTTGTGGGAACAATTTTGCCAGAACAGTCTGGCGATTTATAAAACAAAACTCATTGTGTAGCTTGGGGACGCATGCTTCATTATGCTCCCCACTCATGGAACAGCCGTTGAAATATCGGCACCGTATCGTCAACGTGATAAACTTTCCTTTCCCACCAGCATCTTTCAACAACATTTTATGATTTTATCTGGGTACAAATATTCTCCAATTACTTGTCATAACACCATTGTGATTAGTTATTTTATCCATTTTCGTATCTGACTCAATATTAGTTTATCTGGTAGCATAAAATTCACGGAAGCCCAAAGTTATAATATTGCACCATGATCGCATCAATATTATGTACATACGGACAATATCCCGTAAACTTGTATTGCAGTGCACCCTGGTATTAGCGCCCGGGATATCAAATCTTGCTTTTGCGACGTCACAGCCGCTAGTTTTGTCGATCAGTGCGTATAGGCAGAACGAAGGGCAACCTTCACTGAAAAAAAATATATACAGCTGTACATCCTTTATTACAATAAAGCTGTTAAATTACCCTTGTCACTGAAGGCCGCTAATACAAAATGGAGGTCAGTTTAAAAAAAAAAAAAAAACCGGGGGTACCGTGCAAGTCTCGCGCGTATTCGAAATTTTTTTGGGAACTACTTTGGTCCCATTGCTCCAACGCGTGTAGGAAAAAAACTCGCGCACTTTAACTGGTCCCAGTCATCGAATACGTGCGAGACACGTACGGTTTTTTCTTCTTCTAGGAGCAGAGCTCCTTTCTATGAGTAGTTGTTACGGCGAGTAGTTGTTATGGTGGCCCTGAAGGGGCATTCGTAAACCACAGAGATGTACTTATTTGTAATATCGTGCTGGTTTTGCAGTCGTATTATTATGTTGCGTAACCCCCCCCCCCCCATGTGCAAAAAATATATATATATTTACACTAGAAAATATGTCAATACATTGCAAAGTATACTTTTTCTTGCCCGCGTATTTAAGTGCGGTATGTTCTCTCACGGACACCATAGATTACTCCATAGCCCATACGTGACTCGACTATCTGGCCCCCGGAGCAGAAGTATGTGACCACATTGTGACCAAATAACAACCGTGCGTACAGGGTCATAATTGACTTGGATTCTGGCTGGGTCAGGGGGGTCTGACGCATTCCCGGGTCAGTATGACTCAGAATCTGTGTTCCAAAATGCCCCAGAATTGGGTCAAACTGACGCATAATCCGAGTCAAAGTCACATTTTAAACCAGTTTTCCGGTCAGGCTGACCCAGAAGTGGGTTAGGTCCCCATAATCATAGAATCCAGAATAGTTTTGACCCGGGCGTTTTTAGAGTGCAATGTTATTGTCCATGCAATCATCATATTAATGGGAAAACTATTTGCACTACAATACAAACTACATCAACAAATACTGCCATCCCGCAGAGTTCCGGATGATGATCTTTTAAGGTCCTAGTTTGTATTCTGGTATCCGTGTATAGCCACGACCGTGGCCTTGAAATAAATACAACTACAAAAATAGTAATAACTACTACCTCAAATTATGGGACAGTCAAATGAAATGTTCGTGTCTTTATATTGCCTCTGACGTACGGCCCTTATTGCAACAGGCCTAATTCAAAGATTTGTGTAATACACTTTTTTTTTTTTTTTTTTTTTTTTTTTTTGGGGGGGGTTTAAATGCAAGCGAATCTGCCGTGAGAACATCAAACATTTTCTAAAAGGGAAACACGTTTCTGTTTCACCTTGTGCGACCGACATCAACTTAAATTCTTTCATTAACAGTATTTAGACATAATCCCAAGCTTCTTCTTTGGCTGTTCCCCTTTTTTTCAAGTTGAGTTTCACATCGCAGCTCGTACACTCAACCCATTGCTTATGTCTATTTCCAACTGCCATGTATAGTAAATAATAGAAGCAGACTCATTAATTTGTTACCAATCATAGCGCGTCGTGTAATTTTATCGTCTGTATAACTTTAAAGTAAACGGTTAGAATTTACAAACATTCAAGTCTTCTTTGCAAGTCTATTTTATCGAATTGCAACCCAGCCATTTTGGTAACCACACACTAATCCACGCGGTCAAATTGAGGGTGTGAGACCTTAGATGCAAGACTGTAGCTGTAAGCAACGTTGCGCTAAGATAAGCTGATGAAGATGGACATAGCATTAGGCTAAATAAATAATAAGTAAAAGGCCAAATTGCTTTTTAGTCATAAATATTTGCTCAAAAAAGTGCATTCATTTCGAGTCGATGATTACTGATCATGACCATTCCATCGTGCGTTCTCTCTGGGCACACGACAGTAAAACCACTTCGGCAGAATATAGCCACTTCAGCAGAATAAATTCCTTCACAAATGTTTTGTAAGGAAATATAAAGGGGAACTATAGTCATTGGGGATTGTGGGTAATTTGACCTATAGTCTTATTCTGGTTAGCAAAACTGGTTCGCGCCGTAGCAACCTTTTCACCCCTCTGCGTAAAGGCTAAATACCGAATATCAGTCTTACGTGTTCTATTATGACCTTTAGTCTTTGTGGTTCAGTACAATTGAGTCATCATCGAGTCAACTGAGTACAACTGAGTCATCCTTGAGTCCACTAAGTCATACTTGAGTCAACTGAGTCCAACTGAGTCATCCTTGAGTCACCTGAGTACAACTGAGTCATCCTTGAGCTAACTGAGTACAACTGAGTCATCATTCAGTCAACTGAGTACAACTCAGCCATCCATATAGTTGCTAAACCACTTGTTCTTCTCAGAACAACTACAGCTCATAAACAGATGTATCACATGTTGTCTCTGCAAACCTCACTTGAATGTATCTTCACCGTGCAAAGTTTCAAATCCTACGTGAGTCATTCTTGCTTATTCATGAAACACGGATTTACGCAAGCGTGGATTTTTTTTCAGTTACTTTCTTCTGCAACTTTCTCAAGGCAATCTTCAAATACAAAAAACACCCATGTTATTTTAAGGGATAGTGCCGAAAGATGGTATCAGGCAAAATACCCTTGGCCTACAGAATCTGGTGTTTTTTTTAGACATGCAGTCAAGTTGGTTGTTTCCTTTTTGCCTGAGAATTTTGCCTCTCGACAAAACGTCTACGCACCGAATTTCCCTGATGGCACATGAGCACGGGGGTCATCGACCTCGCCAGGTGTCTACAGGCAAAAATTACTATCTACACTAAAGAAAATCGTCAAGCTCTTGTGCAGGCTGCTATTGATCGTCTCTAACTGTTCAGTGTGTCAGGGGTGACCAAAGCTGAGCAGTTAAATGCAATTTGAAATATTGAAATTGCTTCCATGATGATTGGGTCCGACAATTATAATAGTGGTCCCTTGCGATCTCCTGTGATGAGATTACCGTAATGAACACTCGATGATTGCTTACGCATGCCCAGGTCATGAAATTGCTCTCCAAAGCACTCGACTTGAGGGCTGGGGGGGGGGGGGAAGCTCCCACTCAAGATCGCGTTGAATCTTGGGAAAACATTTATGTAAACTTGACAAGCAAGTCATACTATTGGATTGCAAAGTGCATTCAGAAAACGGGGTCGAGTTGAATGGTGTAATACTACACTCCTCCTTGTAGAGAGAGTTCAAAATAGTACGTGGAGTTCTTGGTGGCTGTCTCTATATAGCATTATTTGTCTTTTACCATAGCTCAGATAAATAATGGATGACTTGTTGTTTGTGATATCGTGGCATAGGCCCCCGTAGTAGATTTTGTTAGTTTGTGGTTCCTTAGACTGTGTCTTGGTCGAGCTGTCTGGCGCTTCGGACTCATGTTCTATCGAATACTAAACCGTACATATATTTCAGGCAAAGCTGCTTCACTTGTGCCCTTGAGCAGAAACGTAACCATAAATTGCTTTACTTAATTAACCTAGGTGATAGAAAAAGCATATTGGGTATTCAATGCAATCTTGAAAATTGTACATGAATTTATTTATATACTTAACACATTTCTTCACCCATGGTATGCCCATAATTTTAGAACTGATTTCCTCTGTTAAAAATACTATCCCATTAAAGTTCAATGTTTACTTGCTTGCTTTACTATGTACTTACTCTTCTCAAACTTAACCACATAAAACTGTGATACCAAGGAGTGCCTCGTCAAGAAGGCGAGCGTCCTTTTTATACCCCAGGCTGCGTCAAGGGGGCCCGACCACTATAGCTGGTGATACACCACTCAAACGTTGACTAATCTACGGAAACAGTATTTAACAAAAATATTAAATCACAATAACGTCGACATGTTTTGTGAAGCGGACACCCAGAGTAAGTGTATCCGTGCATTGATTACAGACAGCAGTTTCTGTACTCGCTGAGTACGCGGGATAAGGCAAAAACTCCACAAAAAGCCACCGGGGGAAATTTTTTAAACACAATGCCCTTCCGACTTCATATCCTGTGGCAACCAAGTTTTTAAACGCCGTACATTGACTTGAAAGTAGTGTTGCTCAATTAAAACCCGAGCTCCCGTGAATGAGTTATTACGACTCTTCATTTTTTTATTCAACATCCATTAATCCCCCACAATTATTGCTAACTCAGCACCCAAACGTTTGGATACTGATTCATGTGGTATGCCATGGTGCAGTCCTCAGTCCAACAGAATCAAACCAAAAATGCAGTTGGGGTTGATTGGTTAAACCAAGGTTACCGATTAGTTAAACTGTATATTAGAACTTAGCTCATAGCTCACAGCTCACATAAAGTTTTTACTCTAGTAAGGTTCGCGGTATTGCCGTGTAATAATCTCTCCATGAGTTAAGGTGGTTCCGGAAAGAACCATTGGTTTGGCAAATCGACGTTTCGATCAGTATAGACCTTATGCACATGACGTCATTTCAGTAGGGCGCTCTCGCCTAGAGGTAAAAAAGGAGGATGTTCATTGGCCAATCCTGTGCACCGCGCGCACAAATCTGTGCGTTTCAATTGTTTCGTCACCGTTTTACCTCATATAATATTTCTCAATTACTCAATCACTAATAGCTTCAATTGTAGTATTTATTTACTAATGGCTTAACCGTTTGGAGACAGTTTGCCGGCCCCTCTGTGCGGTCCGTATATCGAACTGTTTCCATGCAGAAACGTTTCTCAGGTTCAAATGTTTTTGCATCCTTCGCTCTAAAACCACATTCCTTTAAAGGGAATTGTTTCTCAAAGTGTTATACAATATCAACAGCTGCAGTACTTCTTAACAAGTAAGTTTGTGTGGTCTTTAATTTTGTGAGTAATTTCCAAAGGTATACCTCCATTTAAACACTTTACTGGATATACCACGCTATTCACTGGCACTTTGTTTTGATTTAAAAAAAATAGCAATAAGGTACACTATCATATTGAATTAAATCTGTTCTATGAAAAAATAATTCTTTCAAACATTCATAATACGGAAATACTCAAACTCAATAAAGCAGCTTGCTAAAACTTTCGTGGAATATCATAGGGCCTGGATTAGTACAAGACAACCTATGATGATATTATCCAAAGGATTTGTTCCTCTCTATATCTCTTAGTAGGTGTTTGTACTATTCAGGCAGCATATGTTGCACCTTGACAGCTGAGTGATATAGGATGGTACACGGACAATTATTGTGACTCTTCCATGTTTTCTGGTGTGAGTGAATTCAGGTCTCGTGTGGGGTTCACCATGTTTACCCCTCTTGCATGTTTTCCACTTTTCTGTCCGTCTCTCTCTCATGTTATACTGAGTCTTCACGAGCTTTGACTTCCTTGAAATGCCTCCATGCTCCACTTGTTGAGCGAGTGGTTGGAAGGGGGCGGTCCCCACGGACAAGGGGAAAACACAAAACCATGTACAATTGAGCGGGGTTGAAGCTGTATGCGGATTTTGGGGGGTTGTTCAGCTGCCCTGTGTGGTTGCGCTGTCGTCGCCTCCCTGGCACACTGGATCAGTTTGCTTAATGCGCCTGTATAATGCAGGAGTAATAGTAAACTGGATGGATTACCCGACAAAGGGCATGAACCTGAATAAGCTGGATCATTGCCTCTTCAAACCAGATAGTCCTTCAAGTTGTCCGGAAAATGGACCGAGATCTAGTTTGTATTTATGATTGTTAAAGCTGTAGTACAAGGAGCAAGAACAGTACGGATGGGAGGGGAGCATGGAGGGTACTTACGTGCTCCCCCCCCCCCCCACTTGACGTGGGGTGTAGCCCCAGCCAACCCCTTCCCTATAAAGCATCTTGAAAACTATACTTAATTGCTTTGAATTTCATCATAAGCTAATTAAAAAAAGTGTCCTCTCACAAGTGCATCCCCAACGCCCCCTACCGTTCGCAACATACCCTTGTTGAGCCACTGGACTCGAACTCAATTTAAAAGGATCCTTGTGGAGAATTTGGAGAGACGAAAACAAAGGGCTGAAGAGGAACCTGGTTGGGTTATGACTTGGGATAGTTCGAGTCTATCAGGAGAGATGCATCTACACAGATATTTTTTACTAAAAGGTACTGCCTCCTTGACGGCATCACCGTGAAATAAGGCACCGGTTCCCACTACACTCGAATGTCAAGGCAAGTAATTTGCAAGTCAGCTTCGTACCTCGTACGGGGGAGCTTTTTCTCTCTTATCGTCCGGGCATTTAGCATTAGCCTACATATCAGAATGCACGGTGCAACACGACACCTGTTTTGTCTTTAGGGTGTACTCGTCTGCTGCTTTTGAATACCAAACTATGTAAAGATTTATACATTAAAATGTTATGCCCCAATTGGACGGCATTAACCTTGTGTGTGTGGGGGGAAAAAAGAAATGCGACACAGCGTTGTTTACAGTACAGTTGTGACGCCCGAAGGGCTTTACTGATACCGGAACCCGTAACGCTCATTCAAGGCAAAAAGTGACGTCAAAAAACTGGCAATTATAGGCCTATCGCCCCTTTTTTTCTAAAAATCATAGAGCAAAGTCTTTGCTCTGTGCAAATAGCAAGAAACGGAGGAAGAAGACGGTGGACTATATAAAAAAAAACCTGCGTCATCAGATTGCATTCAAAAGTGACTGAACTAAGAAATTATTTCCAACCATGGACGACCGATCTTCAGAACACATGTAAGTGAGCTCACACAGAGAAACCCGAAAGCAATTGCGTCTGCGGCAGGTTATCAGACAAACGTATCTCTAGGCCCATAACAGCTCAGAGAGAGATATAGAGAGAGAGAGAGCGAGAGACGCAAGTTAAGCACGAGGTACCTACATCAACTCTACTTGTTCTGTGTAGTAATACCCCGTATCGAAACCATAAATGGAGACCGCCATTATCATTATCTCTATAGTATCTAAATCTGCCACTCAGGAATGGAGGACGGTAGAGAAGAAGGGGAACAGGAATCATTTACGCCAGTTTGAGCTACTTTCGTTGATCAGTCTTGAGGAGTTGGACTCGGGATTCTTTCTTCACAGGATTACCTTTGCATGATTACAACCAGTTTTACCTAATGTCTCAGACGACTGACGGCATCCTCTTCGTCTCTCTCCTTTTATAAAGGTTTTTATTTCCAATTGGAATCACGAGAAGGCTCTGTTTCTCCAGTGGGCATAATATTGTTTTCCCGACTCAAAACTTCCCCCGAGGGAGGGTTTTACTTTGGAGTCTACTCACTCGAAAGACATTCAAGACAGATACCAGACAAAAGATTTGTCCATTCAGGCTCAATGCGGCGGGAAGTCTGACGTCACTAGCTCACAACAAATAGATTCAGCCCCGCCCCCACAAACTATACTGATCAGCTGCAGAAGAGATTGCGTAGCCAAGAGTCTGATTGAGTTTTTCAGTATTTTTGTTTACTTCTTCGTTAATAAATTAAATTTTTACTTTTCCCCCTCACTGACAACCACACATGATGCATTGTTTTTCTTAATCTATGTGTTTATTGTTATGTAGTTTTGGCCTTCATAAACAGGTGATTAGTGTACACGATGTAAATACAACAAGGACCACCAAACAAAGTTATATGAAAAGACTTGTATGCAACCAAGGTGTATAAGCTCACCTGCACAGCTATTACAAGCCTCGTTGGTTGGCTCTTGTGTACAAAAATTGTCTAGTTTTATTCAAGGCTCAACCGTCATGCCTGTTTTTCTACAAAGGTGTGTACGGACAGTTAGTTTAACTTTTGTACTGATATTTACGGAGGAACAAACGCTGCACTTGCAGAAAATGAACATGAAAATGATTGCTCTTTCTGAAATGATCTGAGGGGTGCACGAGAAGATTCTGAGAGACGGGCGTCCACGTGTCCTATCACACAAGCAACCTGTCGCTACAAACGCTCCTGTGAAGAGCGTTCAACTTGTTAAAACTTCTGACTTTCTTTCGTATACAAGTCAGGGGCGGATCCAAGACTGACTGGGGTGCAAACTTTGAGGGCGAGTTACCAAATCTCAACAATCCCAAAGTGAAAATGCAGGTGATCTAATTATTTTGATTGATGATCTATGGATGAAGTGTTATACTGCGAGGCAATGAAGACAAGCCCGTGGAAAGCTCCAAACCCATTGATTAGTACTGGTGCGCCCGGTGCGCCCACTCCTTAAATTTGTGCATGTAAAGTACATCACTATAAAAGGCACTTCCTTCTTCTAGAGTGAACATTGATGCATCAATTTGAGAGAATGTGGCACAGCTTCTTGACAGGTGAAAATGTGCAGCAGGTGTACGTTGAAAGGTGGTACTTCCTTATCATTCGGGGCGCTCAAAGCATTGACCTAGCGGATGTTTAAGATCCATTATGGCCGAGTGAGTTTTAAGTTTCACCCCAAGTTTGTACCCCGGATACACCTGCTCTCAGAAACATGGCCCATCATTTGCACATCAGATTCACTGTGTTCCTTCTGCAGGTGCTCCATCAATCTTGTGGTTTCAGGTCTACAGTGCATCTTGAAAAGGACGATCGAGGATGTCTCTGTTTGCGCACTCATGTCTTGGGGGGACAGTATCTTCCAGCAAGCAAGAGCTGAACCAAAGGAATGGGAGGACAACGTATAAATTACCCTCAATTACCCGTTGTTGACTGGAGGGTTCGCTATCATTTTCCCGGAGCTGGGATTAAATCACGCACGCTTGTGATTGGAGAGACGGAGAGTTAATATTGACAAGATTGGATTTTAAAAAAAACCTGACATAATCTGAAGATAATCACAGCGTTTAGTTGGGGCTGGAAGCTTCAGCTGACATTTGGATTTATCAAATTGGATGTCAAAGCTTTTACCTAATTTGTTTAGTTTGGAGGTTGGGGCTCGCCGCTACTATCCCTTCCACACCCGTAGGTCTTGCTCTATGGTCTGCTATAACCCTTTATTTGTTTTACAAAGATTCCCACGGTAAATGTTCCAACGCACTGCAAAAATGGGGTGTTAATTTGACACCTTGGGTGTTGTCACATATAGCCTATATACCAAAAAGGAATCAAAATTTACATCATACGGTGTTAAAATAACACTTATTTCTACCGAAACAATTACATTGGTGTTATTTTAACACCCTATAATGTTAACTGTGATTCTCTCTTCGGTATCTATTATGTGACGCACCCATGGTGTTAGTTTTAACACACCATTTTTTGCAGTGCAGTCCATCCAACTTGGTTCCCCTTATAATCAAAGGCTGGTGTTTAGAAGAAAAACCCCGCATTCTGCAAGTTCTCCCCATACATCCCTGTAAATATGGCTGGGTTTCAAATTTTTTTTACACAGTGACAGCGCAAAGAAGAAAAGTTAAAACCGAACCGAATTGCATGCTATGGCTGCAAACACTTTACCTTTAATGTGTGTTTTCCTCTTCACATAATGAAGTCTTAGCGTTTCACGCTTTATTTAATAAAGCGCGATAGAGATAGATAGGAAGCCGATTTCCTGTTTGTAATAGAAGTGAAGCCGATTAATAGCCCTATTGTCATCTTGAGACAAGCTTTTGGGGCTTTTTAAGAAGTCTATTTTGAATGTTAAAACGGGGCAGAATTTATACCTGGGTGCTTATAACGATCTTTGGCCGTGTGTTGCTTCACTTCAAAATTCCGCCTAAATTCTCCAGCTTCGAATAAATCTTGAGTTCATAGAATAGATCCCCTTGCATTGTGGTCGCCATCGTTTGGGTCAAATAACGGAAACGTGAACGTGTGTACGCGCACTGCGCACAACTCGCAGCCAATGATAACCCTTCATTGACCTCGGTAAGGGCGCTGTTGGGCTTGTGACGTCACATGCAAGGGGTGCAAACTTAGCATTTAAGTCTTCGAGTTATTCGATCTATCAAACTCTTGGAGTTGATTTATATTGCAATTCGTCCTGGTTATATATTGATATTTTATTGACTTACTCTTTAACACATTCCATTGCCTTCAGACATTGTCAAGTGCATCCCTGAGGAGGCTTTGAATGTTCTTTCCTTTCCCCTTTACTTATCTTTTCATAGATTTTGAACACTTTCATTTGGAGCACCCCGGTCTCTAGAATTTTTTCTTCTCTTTTTCGTGTTATGCTTGGTCTCCCTATGGTGCCGAATGTGAGGACAGATTTGATACACGCCGGAGGCGACATGTATAATACATTAAGTACTACGGGTATTTAACACTGGTTGCTAGGGCTGTAGTACAATTCAGTTTCAATGCATTGGTTGCGATGGGTATAATGCATTGGTTGCTACAGTTATAGTACAGTGGTTGCTACGGGTGTTAGACACTGGTTGCTACGGATGTGGCACATTGGTTGCTATGGCTGTAGATCGTTGCATTTGCTCGGCGGTTTTCTTGGGAAAAGACTTATCATGCGACGCGCTCTATAGCTCAAGCACAAGGCACAATCTATGTGGGGTGTCATAAAGATTGATACCCCTTTCAAAAATAATGCGTAAACGAATGTCAAAGTGTCTGGTCGAGTAGATGCGTATTCAATTATTCTATGCCTTGGGAATGTCACGTGTCATGCTTAAATGTGCCACCTGACAATGATTTACAATTATTTCAACACCGCCATCAATATACATGAAGCCATGACCAATAAAGGGACAGAATATCATTGCCTCTGGCGAAGGAACGTTTCTCTGTAATGAACACACCATAAACGTCTAACCTGTGAAAATCTTGATCAAATTTGGCGGTCGCGTTTTGGGGAGAATTGGAAACGACGAAATACTGTCGGTGCTTTGTAATGGATTTCGATCACATCGGGTGTGCTCTGATTGTTGCAATCCGGCAACTGTGACTTGTAGGGCCATCACGTGCTGTATCGGCCCGGCTTTGACAGTGCATGTATTTCAGACGGGAATATTTCTCTGAAGGATGCTAAGGCACTAACATTTATCATCAATGAGCTTTCACATTGAAAGTTATCACTGACATGTTTTCTTTGGATATTTTCAATTCTGTTCTTTGTAACGCCTGCTCAAACTACTTGTGATCCATCAATAACACTTTTCTGACATTGTGTTTAAAGTCATATGTTGTGGTATTTAATTTTTAGTTGAAGAAATTTTAAGATATCAATTCAAGCAAACCAGAATTCTGATGTTTTTGGACGGTGTGACGCGCTGTAAACATTGAATAAATGTTGTCTATCCTGTTCGTAAGTGTGACGTAATTCCTTTGTAAACCACGCCCACTTCATGCACATATGCTCCACTAATTTAAAGCCCATAGGAATTGCATTGAGCTAGTTCTTCTTTGATTGTTCAAGAAAAGTGTGAACATTTTTCTTGACTTTTACTCGCACGTTCTTCACAGACTGAGGTCTTCTCCAAGTTAAAAGTTTTTGCCACCCAAGAAATGCTTTTGAACGATAAAATTTGTGGGTTTTTTTTTAAAATGAAATTACACACAAACGTATGCCCAATTTTGAGCCGAATGTAGCGAAGTATTTATCTGACTTCCAAAGTGGTGTGACCGCAATTTATCGCGTATGGTAACTTGGACCTGAAATAGGCTCAAAATCGATCAAAAACATTCAAATGAAGTTCACTTTTGTAATGTTAGTATGATTGTGTAGCAACTCGCCAGCCCTTGCATTGTTCTCGTATTTTAAAAAACAGATCTTGGAAAGTAAACTATGGCAGGTGTGTCTTTATTTTAAATCACAAACTTTAAAATGATGTCGATAGTTAAACCAATTTAACAGGAGACAACAACGTAACTATTTCTTCTTGAAAGAAGTGCTGTCCGCTGTTAAAGCAAAAATGATCAGGACACCAGTCACCGATGGTACATGTGAAAAGTTATTTTGGCTGGTATCCTTATTCTGGTATTCCTAAGCATCGTTCTGTTGTTGCTTAGGTACTTGTTGTGAGGGAGGGCCTTGCAGGCTATGCTGTAGCTATAATGCAGAGAGGTTAAACGACCTTTCCGTGGCCACTCAAACTTTAAATTGTGTTTCTTAAGCGTATTCTCTGGAGCTCTACCGCATAGACAGCTGGGGGTCCGGATTCTCTTAAAAGATAGGGAAATGGGATTTTAACTAAATCCAAACGCAGAGTAAAAAAAACACTAAAAAAAACAACAACAGCAAAAAAACCCGCTTGATTAGCCAGTAGCTAACTGGCAGCCTAACGCACTTTAGGCAGTTTAATGAAATTGGTTGCAGAGGTAAGATGAGTCTGGACATTTCAATCAGTGCACTATGTTACTCTTCATTCTAACTGTTAACTGGTACAAAGCTTCAAATCCATTTAAAAAAATATATATATACTCAAAAGTCTTCCGGGTCAGAATTGACATGGAGTCCGGGTCTTGTGTGGCCTGTCTCTTTTCTGGGTCAGTATGACTCGGGTCGAACTGGCGCAGAGTCAGAGTTAAACTCCTATTTTAAACCAGTTTTCGAGGCCTGCCTCTCACCTGCGTGTCGTCCACCTGACACACACACACACGCACCCAACCTTAGGGCCATGTCACACGAGGCAATTTACAGGCAACCAGTTCCAGGCAATCTCCATGAAGAAATGACATTCACAATTCATTGTTCATATATTTGTCTTGGGGATCATAAGACATTGTTTGAAAAATTACTCCTGTGCTACCAAAGTGGCCCTGTACCATGCACTACAGTTGGTTGCCTCCAAGTTGCCTGTAAAAGTTGCCTCGTGTGACAAGGCCCTTTTACATATCGCAGTTACGGGGTACTTCCATTGTTGTTCTATTATTCCCTTTTCTAAAGAAATCCTCTGTGGGGTACCACTTGAACAAAGAAAACCTTGTGGGGTAGCAATGTTCTATTGTATACCCCGTAAGTTGGCATGTGTAAGGGCACATGTTTGTAAATGGTGTAAACCGAGGACATCCCATGGTTTGGACTTTTTTTTTTAGCGACGTCCCCATTGGGTTTGTACACGAAACAAACCGAAGACTGTCCCCGATATGTCATTTTCCCGGATCCCTATGGTTAAAGTCCTCGGTTTGAATGCGTAGACATGTTCCAGCGAACACATCCAGCCTATTCGTGCATGCTTCACTGGTTGGCGTGCGACATTCCCGTCTCAACCGGATCCGTACCGACCTCCTGCCAACGCGTTGATTCAACTTGTAAACCTGCAGATTTCACAGCATCTCAACCCCGGTTCGTCTCACAGAACCATGAACACGTCTCCCAGAACACATTTTACCCGTCGCTTGGCAGTTACCTCACACATCATTCAAAGCGTCTATTCTAAAAGCTCCAAATGCGAAGTTGAAGTAATGAGCCTAAAGTGCTTTGATAATTTGTTTAAAACTGCTTAAAAGAGTGCCTATTCTTATTAGCTAACGCCTATCAGAAGCTTGTACACATGTATTTGCCATGGATTCTTGTTTAATGTCAGACTGGCTGTGCACAGACCAGACACTTCGTAGATAAACTGTACATGCTTCTAAAAGTACCACAGTAATAACGGATTCATAGGAAATCCACCATACTGATTTAACAGTTGTTGCAATCGCGGGAGCCATCATTTTACGCAGTCAAACCAGATGCTTTTAAGTGATAACTAAATAACCAACATTATTGATGTTACTAGTTGTCCAATTATGTGTTTGTTTGTCGTTAGTTTCAACATCACAGCGTTGTGTCGGTTTGCATGGTGATTATTCATTTCAACATCCTGTGTCAAGAGAACACAATCAGTCAAGCAAACTGAGATAAACTCATTAAATTGCGGGCTGCCGGTCACGTTTTCCGGAAGATGGAAAGATATTTCATGAAATAACAACGCTGTGAAAGTTCAGACTCGATCAGTCGCTCGTCGTAGTCACGGGAAAATAGTTGGGGGGGGGGGGAACCACCACTGTTTTTTCAAACTGTAGAATTTCAGACAAAACTATTTCAACGGAAGTTTTCCACCATGAACGTCTTCATACGATGTAAAGTAATGTGTAAATAATGTGAACATTTCATTTGAATTTTACCACTGTTGCTAAAACCCTTTAATCTGTACAAAGGGTGTTGCAGAGTACAGCTCTTCCAAAAAAAAGCTTTCCTTGCACAACGGATACCTAGAGATTATGTGCAGGAAGTAGACAATGGATAGCTTATAAGCTTAAGCAAGAATTTAAACCAACAAAAGTCATTACATTACTGTGACCACTTTTTATCCTCAACAGATTTTATATTTATTTATTTATTTATTTATTTATTCCAAAGTCATTTCCGTGGCTGTAGTTGGTTGCACGATAAGAAAGAAGCGTTAAATCAAGTCAGGTGTAAAATCAACCTTCACGGTTCTACAGATCTAGCACTGGAACAAATCGTCCTAAGAAAATATTACCGGCTGAAACGCAGTATCCCCAGAGGATTTGGTTTGCAAATTATTGTCAACCGAATTCTTTTCCTCGAAAGTGTGATATTTGTAATGAATGATAACTTTTGCGTTGTCGACGTTGGTTTTGATAACTATTGTCAATCGAATTAATTTCATTTTATACATGAGTCTGGTATTTGTAATGAATGATAATTTTTGAGTTGTCAACAATAGTAATTTTGTTTTTGAAGAGCAAAGTAATTGCGAGTTAAGTAGCGAAATGTCAGATCACATTAAATCAAAAATAAGAATCCTCAAATCGAATCTCAGTTAATTCAAAAGTCATCTCCTCGCTGTCTGTTGCATGTCTTACACTGAAAATGTATTCCCCATTCACTTGAAGATTCTAAAATCCAACTGCATTGAGACTAAACAATTTGTTGGTTAACAAAGACCACATTAAGGGACATTTTCCCAATACGCGGAAGACGTCCATAATGGCCAAAGGAGTCCTACATGCTGCCTTTCAAAAAACAAAAGACATGGTCCCATTTCGCTAGGGATTGGTCCTGAGCAGAAACTTCAGCCGATAAAAAGGGGGGGTGGTTTGTTAAGTGAACCAGGGGAACTGCATCAGCACAGGTAGTGTTTTCTTCGGGGAGCTAAGAGCGGTATTTATTGCCACTCGACAACCTCGACAACCATGAATGACAAACAACAGTAGAAGGCTTTTAACAAATTCTCGTAACAATTATGAAAGATTCGATCTCCGTCCACAATTGAATGTGTAAACAATTTCCGGAAGCTGCGCGGTTTTTCAAATCGCATTAGGAGAAGTACCATAAAAGCTGCTGCCTTCGATTGCGAATGGCACCTTTGTAATTTTGTGTGTCTTCTTGAAAAGAAAGGTTATATTTAGAATATCGAATCGATCATTTCCGTATCGATGTGAACACTTTCAGCAGCGAGTTTCCGTCCGGCTGTTTAGAGTTTGTGACTCCTTTAACAAGTGGCGAACTGTCATTACTAAACACTCCCACGTGAACCAATCTATATGCAGGGGAGTAACTGGTGCTTATGATGCTGCTTCCAAGCGAATGCATGTGGCAACTTCAGAGTAAGGGAGTCTGCCCCCGTGCTTCAAAGTGTTGGTTTATCTTTCTGATAATATGAAACAAAGATAGCCCTCAGCATTGTGACCCGTATGCCCGAAGATACCTGTGTAGAGAAGATGATGAAGAAATTGTCAGTTTTTAGATGTGGACGAAAATAGGGCAAACCCACTTAATCAAGTAGGGACTGAAAACCCGCGTCCACCTGCAAGGCGCCGGTCCGGAATTTGAACCCGGGTCCACAGAGGGTGACTAGCATGCGGGGAAGAAACAACCGAGTCCAACCTGAATGCTAAGACAAGCATGTGTCCCGTCAGAAACCTCGCATTGTCGTCCCTAAGTTGCTTCTTGCGAACTAAATCCCAGTTTAGTTACTGATTTTTGTGAAATTCCCCATCCTACACTTAGTGTTCTTAGATTAGATCAACATGTGTTTGGTAGGTATTTGAACTCGTTTATTCTGTTCGAAACATCATAGCGTCAAGACTGAATAAGAGATTTACTAATTACTTCCTAGACATTAAAATCATCACAAAATATACAACGAGAATTTTTGTCCATTATATAGTCTACTTATTTATTCACTATTGACTGAGACACGCAGTGGCAAAACTAGTTTCTTGCAGGAAACACCGTGCTTGCACCAAGCATCATCCTGAAGACGAACAGAGACTACTGTTCGAAACGTCGAGGCTTATCTCATCTGGTGCTTCTCAAAACCACCACTTCTTTTAAGAAGAGACTATTGGATGGTTGTGTCCCCCGTAAACTAGTTTAGTCTCACTTTCAACACCATTCGAAGCTTCAAGTTTGTTGACCTACTATGCCCCCTGACTTGCTGACTTATATGGCGCACTTATCCGGAAATCTGATCGACTTACAGACTATCTTAAAGCAGATCATCTTTGCTACCGTGAGCCAAAAGTAGCTTTCAATTATTTAATTAGTTACTTAGTCGATATTATGTTCGATTTCTTGTTAAAAGGGAGTGTGTCTCTTTTATTGAAACACAAGAATATAACTGTCCTATGAGGCGAGTTGTGCTGTCTACCAGCCAGAACATGAAAACAAAATGGCAAAACGTGCCGACGTGTCGTCGTAAGCAATGATAGTCAGTCGGTGCGGTTTCGGAACTTTGGTCATCGTAAAAAAATATATATATTTGCCGGATTGAAAAACAAACACATACATTGAACGTGCACACAATTGCCGACAGAACATAAACGGTTGTAGGCCTATTTTTGATGTTTTTGCATGAAGACTTCCTATAATTTGAAAAAATTTAAAAATTTTGGTTCATGTATTTTTTGCAAAATGAAAAAATAATTGGAGTGAATGTACTCTACCGAAAAACAAATGATGTTTCGTACTGCCTACATTCGCAGACAAATACCAGCTGCATACAGAATACCAGCGAAAACGTAACCAGCCGCACATGTTCTTCACTGCTAACCGTAGGACTATCAAGGTATAAACACGGGTAGCAAATTATTAGCATCCGGACTTGGCGAGTTATGCACTATCAACGTTCAACTTAGGTCTAACCTTCGAAAGTGTTGTGAATACTTCGACTTTGCCAAGTCTACTTATTTGAAAATGGCTCTTTCCTGGGCGGACTCATGGTGGCGCACTATTTTGTAATCAAATTGATAATATGTCACGGGGCACTGTGAAAAACGTGAGATATATTTAGGTTTGTTAATCTCTAAGGTTCTGCCTGTCAAAGTACCTTTTAACTTTACATCCCGCTCAGCATCAGTGTTATATTATGTGCAATGCCACACGCTGTTTGTTAGCTTCGACGTTGAATCAATAAATAAACGATGAAAACTTAGTACAAGGCAAGCAACATGAACCAACTTGTACTCTTCGATAAGTTGTTTAAATCCAGCCCCGGCTGTGCCTAATCACACAGCAAGTCAATATCAAACAACATCAACCATCCCTGCTCGTCGATGACTCAGCACGTAAATCGACTCGTGTTGGTTGCTTGGCGAAATGGAGCGTAGAGAAGGGCGATGGAGTGGGTAAACTCTACTTACAGGTGCGTGAAACAATCATGGGCCGCGTTAAAGGGTTGTTTCATTCCCCAAAGTTTACCTTCCAATAAAGGTATCATTAATCAATTTGGGAGGCTAATCATATACTTACTCTGTTCGAGCCGCAGGCGTTTAATGGCGCCTTTGGCGTATGACCACGGAGCACCGCCAGAGATCGAAAGTGTTTGTTTTGTATTGGTTTTCTGGAGAATAACCCTCGTGGCATGCACATCAGGAGAGAACGCTGTATAGCCTTAGCCGGAAATCGAACCAGTGTCACACTGGTGAGAGGCGAGCGCTTTACGCACGGGTCAACCATCATGTCAACCAAATGCAAACTACAACCTGAAAACTGCATTGACATTTTTGCTGATGACGTTTCGAGGCGACGGCACCTTGCAGCGTTGTCGTCTCTCTTTAATACTTGTTTGTCATGTTGTGTGTGGTGGGTTTTTTTCGGGATGAAAGGGCTTGAGTCCCAGAGGAACACCGTCGTTGCTGCGCTACTGTAACTACTCGACGTTTCGATAGATATGCTCTGATTGCCTTCAACAAACTAACACCCGTTATAGTTTGCATGGTACTTAAAGGAACGCCCTTAAAATTCTAGGCCCGGTCAAAACAAAACTGGAAACAAATGTAGAAAAGGTTGAACTAATTCCGCTGTGAATGTACCGCCAGCACAATATGCGACTGTTGGGAATTGTAACTTGAGGGAAGAGCCGTTGGTTCGAAAACAGGTACATCCGGGGAGGAGGCTTTCATGGGGGAACTTCCCCTAAGTAAAGGAAATGGTATTTTCTTTGCATTAATACGAAAAAGGGCAGATTTTTCTTCGACCTTTTGGGCTAAAGGTGTTTTGTATATACGTACTTTTAAAAAACAGCTGACTCCCCGCATAAATGTGAAAGTTCATGAGCCATTTTAGGGTCCTCTCGAACTCTCAAGTGATTTTTCCGAGTCTAAATTTGGTAGAACTAGTCAGCGTAAATAGAATAATTTTGTTCCTCAAAGCTAAGGACATCCGGGACAGGGTCCACGGAGGAAATTGCTTACAAAGGGCAATGTATTTTGTTCTTTTTTTTTTTCTTTTTTTCGAGGTAAAGAGGCTGTTTTTGTGAGACAACAATTTTCGAGGACTCTCTTTGTCTTGATGTATGGTTTTTATTTGTGCGTTAAGGTGTTTACAATCATTCATATAGTCCCCCTTTTTTCCAACTGTGCGTTCGACATTAAAAAGTGAACAAATTCCGGATTTCCAATGTCCTAAAATTATAATAGCCGTCGTGTATTTTTTTTTAATAAAAGCGTTGGACTCGTTGTATGTAACGGCTAATTTTCATGCCACATATGCACGGATACAAGTTTTTTTTCAGCATATAGCCTTTGCATATACAAGTTCGTAATTAGACGTCAACTTTTTTAAAATTTACACTACGGCTGTTCATTTTAGAAGAGCCCATGGGCCAATTTTAAGTCCGGGATTTGTTTGCTTTGTGCTTTTATTCCACAGAGATCATCATATGGTATTCTTATCACTGGTATACTATCTTTTATTTCGCAGTGTAATGAACTCAATTAAAAAAAAAATCACGGTTTGTATGGCTTGTACATACCGATACAAAAGTCAACCCAGCCCTCCAGAGGGGAGGGCTGGATGCATATTATTATGAAGTGATGCAACCCTACAAAATTAAGTTTAAACATTGTATTTATTGTACGTCTCCTGAAATGTATTTATTGTAAAGGAGAACTTTAAGCAGGATTTAATCAAGACTTGTATTTCAGGGCGGTAGTTGACAGTCAAAAGCAAACCACCCAATATTTTAGAATACTGGACAGCAATATTGTCTAATAACAAATAGAAGGTTTTACGGTTAGAAGTAGAACTGCCCTGGCGTGGGAACCGCAACAACGGTCTAGTGCACTATTTAATCCGTTTCATGAAAATATACAAATTGCAAAAATAAATCAGGCACTTGAACACTGACCGAGGGCGCATCTGGGCTTCCAAGCAACACCCAACGAGTGGCATTACCTCAAGTTTGGACTGCTTGCAGACGAAAGAAGAATGCCCTGGCCATCCATGCTCCTCAATGCATCTTGAATATAATAATACTAATATTTCAAATTTGTAAAGCGCCATCTATCCATGACCAACCATATTCAGAGTCAATGAAAAGTGAACATAAAATAAATCTTACATTACAAAACACTTAGAAATACAAATACAAACTATCCTAGGTATTAAAGAGAGATTTAGATGCACTTACAAAATCAAGTGGATAAACACAATATAGAGTTAGTCATTATTAACGCTGATGTGCTTTAAGCATGCTGTTAAAAACGTCCAGAGATTCTGTAGTTCGGATATTAATTTATATATAATTTTCGCATCTATAAGAGTTCAATCCACCCGTGAAACCTTTGGCACTTCAGCACCGCCCCTTCCTCCTCCGCACCTTAACCCAGCCCCTCCAGGAGAAGCATTCCGCACGCACCACTGGATGCAGTAGCAACTGACTGCACCTGTACTGCTCATCATGGGAAATTTTCATCACAATCAATCAACAGTTTTGAGTCGCGATAAATCCACACACACAGCCTCTCCTCCCCAACCCCCATTAGACTAGTATTATGGGATCCAGGGCATCATTTCGGCGCACAGTATACGTCTCCCACTAATGGATCTCTTTATCGCACGTCAACTTGCTCTTTCCCCCCTATACATCAAGTCATAATTGGACAAGGCAAATGCGTCACGTGCATTTATGTATTAACATTTGGTTGTTGGTTGTTTGGGTGTTTGTTTGTTTGTTGTTTGCTTGTTTGTTTATTTGTGTGTTGGGGTGTTGGGGTGTTTGTTTATTTGTTTGTTAATTTATTTTTTTCTTTGTTGGGGTGTTTGGTTGGTTGGTTGGTTTGTTTGTTTGTTTGTTTGATTGTTTGTTTGTTTGTTGGGGTGTTGGGGTGCTTGTTTGTTTGTTTGTTGGGGTGTTGGGGTGTTTGTTTGTTTGTTTGTTTGTTTAGTTGGTTGGTTGGTTGGTTGGTTGGTTGGTTGGTTGGTTGGTTGGTTGATTGGTTGGTTGGTTGGGTTTTCTTTTGTGTGTCTGAAAATTTTAAGGTGGCTTGGGACACGGAAGCAAACACTCCCGTGTCTCCATGGAGAAATTTGGACATGAAATAAAACTTCAGTTGGCTATTTTTTTGTTTTGTGCTTTTTTATTTTACACGGACGACAATTCAGGGGACACCGCTTCATTATTCGTGTTTGCAATTGGCAATAACGAGCAGCCTTTGTTTGGGGAGGGCGTCTGTATTTCAAACAAAAGCTGAAGAACCCAAAAGGCTTAAAAAAAACCCAGATAAATGTACGGTGACATAGGCCTACATGAACGAAAACAGATTATTGCTACTTTGGAACAAGTTGCATCTCGCCCGTTCGAGAAAAAGACCGTGTCCTATTTAGCGGCAACGGCTACGGCTACGACTGTGACGGATGTTGCTAAGGACGTCCTATACTTCAACGCATGATGACGCAGCTGTAGACGTAGCCGTAGCCGCCAATTCGGGCGCGGCCTTTTGGGACAGTTTTGGGCCCAAGTTTCATTGCGCTGCCTGCCACACAATTCTGCTCCTATACGACTCCATCAAAAAGTGCACTATTCTTTTGGTCGTAGGCGCAGAATTCAGCAATAAGCATTGTCATAGACTTTTGCAGAGGGCCTAATTTCAAGAAGCTATCAAGCAAGAAAATGCTTAGCAAATTCCATTGCTAAGCAAAAAAGAGTGGGGCACTGTTGCAACAATGTAAACTTTACGGAACATTGACTGACCTGATTCTTCTTAGCAGCTTTTTTGTACGCGTAGCAAATTCTTGCGCTTAAAGGCTCAAGGAAATGTGGCCTTGTTCGTTATGAAGCTGCTAGGGACATGTCTTAATAACATCTTTGTATAACCTGCCGCCTTACTGTTGCTCTACTTTTTAAAGTGTATTTCAGTCGAGGTTAAATAAATGTGTTTTTCTGAAATGGCAAAAACAAACTCTTGTCAATTGGATGTTACCACACACCTGCGACTTTTTCTAAACCTCAGCCTAGGCTCCGTCTCCGGCTCTCGGCATCGTTTTACGTCGGAAACATCGTACAAAATGTACACGAATCCTTTTATTTACTTGATGACGGAGCTCAAGACGGAGCTCAAGCCAGAGCAGGAGCCCAAGCCGGGGTTTGGGAAAAGGCCAAAGAACACCGCGTCATCTTCGCTGATGATACGAACGGTTCCGTAGTTGTTAAATCTTTGTTTTCACAACTCGAACGATGTGTTTTTGCGGAACTTGGTTTGGGTCGAATAATGTGCTGTTCTTCGATACTTCTATAGTTCCAGCTCTCAATTTCCTTACTATATTTCTTCGTAATTGATCATTTCATCACGAGGTAAAACTAACTCCAAAACGTCACTTTGTATTAATGTAATACCAACCTTACAATATTTCTTAATAATGACCGACCCATGTCTAGCTACGTGTGTATAGCAAGATAACGACACCACTCCAAAAGAGATATCAATGCAGAAATTTTTCGCGTTTGTAAATCATCTGCCTAAGTGAAGTAGAACAAACAGTTCAGAGTGTCCACCCACAAACACACATTAATAAACCTATATCGAATGAACACCTATTAATTCCTGGGAATGCAATTGACCCATTTCCACGACAGCCTATCTATCTGAAAAATATGGCACAGAAGTCTCTTTGGAGACGTATCGTTTCAAAGTTGCTCGTCAAATTACTGCAGACCCATTATCAAATGACGTCTTCATGTATTGTACACCCATAAAGGGGAGGGATTTTCTAGCATTAGTTACTCGGGTGGGCGCAGTTTTTCAATTTGTGGAGTGGTTTGTATTGCCGATGATTGTGTATTTTTTATCACTTTGGGGAACATTTTACCCCATGGTACCCCTTCTCCTAAATTTAATATTTTAGAGGACACTTTGATATCTTTAAGACGTATTCGCCCAACAATCCTTGGTCTAAAGCTGTTTTATTTCCCCTTTGAAGTGATGTTTAAAGGAAATTTGAAAACAGATTTACGTTAAAGACAAACAGGATTGGATACTTAAACGGATGTTGTTATACGTTGAATTACTTCATAATGAAAGCTCACTGATTATAAATTTCATACCAGTACAATCCTCCATAAATGTTTACCAGTCTGAAATGCTTTCAAAGGCGAGAAAAACATCAAGTCACCCCCGCAAAAAATGGGGGGGGGGGGGTGAGCCAGGTTTGAAAATCCCTTACCAAACATTGACTGTTTTCCACTTTTTACACTCAGACTAAACCATCTTATTATTTGATTTAAATTTCCACAGGTTAGATTAAACGGTGTGTTTATTTAGAAAGGTGTGGAAACTCTTTTTTAGAAAACAAAAGCATGTGCTTATTCATTTAGTGTTTCTGTCTTTCTATTAGACAATAGTTTCGTTTGTTTCTCCCCTTATCGCAGATGTCCTGAATAACACCAGAGAGGACGTTGATGACCAATTAAAACAAAGCTTCAATTCTGCTCAATCGTCACACCATAGTCGAACCGACTCCGAAATATCGAATTCTGTCGGAGAATCTCCTCTTGGGAGGTGAGTGCAACCCAAACTATAACCCCTCTCCACTTGCCCTCCTTTCTCCTTCTCCACGTCGCCCCTAACCTTTTCCCCGGTCTAAATCAAACGTTCATGACGGTACAACCCACTCAGTCTCAGCTACCGGCATACACGGAGGTCGAGGACAGATAGTTTGAACTTGTGTGGGCAAAGGCATACCATCCAAAAACATGAGCTCACCGTCGAACTCGACCCATCAAAGAAGCACATGCGAGAACACTCTAATCGTACTCAGTTACATGTAGAATGTGACATGGGGGCATACACATTCCACCACCTTGAGCGTGTTTACGCTCGCGCCTCGACGGTGCTCTAATTGAACATCAAACCATAATTAGAATTGCAAATACAACATTCCCAAACATTCATGTTGGTTTCCTTTATGTTGTTTTGAGGTAACTGGATACTGCAAGCATTCAATCAGATTGTGGCGTCCGTTTGCCAATGTCTGACTGCGTAACTTTGCGTGTCTAGTTTCAGATGAAGTTTCGTGCAAAAATTCGTGTTGACAAAAACAAAAATCCGGAGGTCGTTGGTTCAAGTCCCGCTCCAGTCAATTTTTCTTTGTTCAAACCCAAATTATTCAAAAATTTACCCTGTCAGTTTCCCTTGTGGTTTATTACTTGATAATAATTTAACATATAACTGTATACTTGAAAGGAAGAGTCAACAGCAAACGCCTACATAAAATAATGTGAAAACGTCCATTTTCGAATGGAGCAAAAAAGAGCGAAATATTAACGAAAAAGAGTGTAACCAGCAATAACAACATACTGGTAATTTAAGTCCCACTACATAAATGCATTTGTTCCAATTTGTGTGGGCAAGGTTTGACAGATAAATCGTGCATTCGGCAAACCATGTTTCAAGCCTAGAGCAGGTATCATTTTCCTGACGTCATGTTGACGTCTCAAATTCTTATCATCAATCTTCACACTGTATTCTGAAGTTATGATAACCAGCGCAGCCACAAAAACATTCATAAACCACATTAAAGCTTGTTTATTGTCTAAGACCAATTTATTGAACAATGTTTTATTAAAAAATACAGCTGGTGAGCGGTGGTATGTTGACAATTCTGGGTAGCTTATTGACTCGTGGGCGGTCGGTTTAATCTGCACGTTAACCTGTGGCCACCCTGGGGACAGAGACTCTGCGGGCAGGCAGAATGCAAACCGGGTTCAAGCGAATCTGATTCCGGAACAGTTTAGCCGGTGGCCTTTGGTGTTGCGGTGAGGTCACAGGACGGTAACGCATTGGACTTCACTGCCTGCCGTTGTGTTATAACTAGTAGAGATGTTCATACTGTTAAACTCTGGCTACCAGCCCGGTAGGCCGTTTTCGAAACCATGGTTATTAGCCTTAGGCTTAGGCACGGTCCACCTGTTTGAAGTCTCGAACATACATTGCATGTTTTCTAAATCACTGACGGAGCCCAAGCCGGAGCCTAATCCGAAGTCACGGTTTCGAAAAGGACAACGCATTTTCAAAAGTACCTTTTTAGCATCGTCCACATTGGTTCAGTACACAAATCAAAAGCGCGGACGTCCTCCCTCCAAAGCAACCGAGTCACTTTAGTTTAAGTCCTCGGCATATGTTTTGTCGACTTTGAAAATTGAGGACTTCTCTTTGCTTACCCATTGTTTGGGCTCGATGCATTTACTCGAATTTGTTCAATTTAATTGTTATGGGGCGGGCAAAGGAGTGCCAGAGGGCTCTGAGCTTAGGTTAGTTGTTTAACAGTCACTTTCGTGTGTTCGGTCCTGTGGCAGTGACGCGACTCTTCTGAACAAACTGTTACCGAGTTGTTTGCTCGGAGGCCTGGTTTCAAGATGGCAGATTTCATAAACTAACAGAAAACTGCAACGGAATTCTTTTAAACCTTGAACCACACTTAATCAAATAAGTCGATACAATAAAAAAAATACTATGTTCCACTACTTTTAAATAACGTGAAGGCAGGACATTTTGAGAACGTTAATTTCCCAGTGATTTACCCATGACACGATCTGTTTTTGGTTATCGATCTGTTTTGGCGTAGCTCTCGGGAATTTTGTTTCGGTCAGTGAATTTTACGTCCGATACCAGTATCTGGTCAGGGTCGGTAAAACACGCCATAGTGGACGACGGAAATGAAATCCCCGCCAAAAACACCAAACGACGTACAGCCTACCTACCCATTGGGAAGCTATGAGCCGTGTATTAATGGAGATAGATGATAGACCGTGATACTGTCTGCTCGCATGGTGTACACGGTATACGCGTAATTAAATAACAACATGAATCCAAGTTCAATTCAATATTCAATTCCAAAATAGTTCATCGCAAAGAACATGTATGGCAGTAGCAAAAACCCTGAAATTGCGCGTGTTACCATCAAACATTATACAACTAAAAATACACCCCAAACATTATCAAACTAAATATACGCCCACTTTTTCTCTAAAGTCCCTGAGTAAACCCGTACTAAAAAAACCTCGCAGTTGGATTTACATTATGCCGAAAATAAAAAAATGGAAAATTCTGCTTCCGTTTGCCTAATCCATACGGCGCAACCCTGCTTTTAAAACAAACAAAGAAACATTGGTGTTTGCTTTGTCATGTGATTGATGAGTATACTTTTCTTACAGCGCAAGTATACAGTACACCCTGTCCGGAATACAGCGTGTCTTCAATTTGATCCGACGAGCTGTTCCAAGAATGAGTTGGAATACTTTTGAACGGCAATTTCAGCGGTTAAACAATATTCATTATCACTCCGACCAATTTAAATTGGTGTAACATAAACCAAGGACGCATGGAGGAGAATAGGTCATGTGCACAAGCGCCATCTTTAAAATATACTGCAATGCATCTTGGGAAACCGAATACGGAAAAAAAATAATAAGCTGCCAAGATGGACGCCATGTTGTAGTTTAAACGTAACTATGCCACGTGTTTTTGTTGTTGTCTTATTTATAGTTGTGAACCGCATTACTTCAAAACTAGCGCGCCATGATGGTTGCCGGGACTTGGATTTTACCCAGAATACTTTACCTGCCAAGTGCATGGACGTTGGGACATGCATATGGGCTATTCCTACTAACCTGCCCGTGCACTGCAGCGCGCTACAATATTGTACATGTTTAGTCGGACCTAAAAGTATATGGGTCTTGTACCCTACTTGTTGGGCGGTTACAAATCCACTTCTGTGATGTGCACCATACCGCTAACAGATAGACTCACTGTGCATGTACGAAGTTGTGGAGTGTGTACGCAACTTGTGTAAGTGTATTAAAAGCGTACTGTAAAAATAGTCGGCAGGATTGCGAGAAGATTAATTCTAAGAGCGCAAACAATTTCGTTTGTGACTATTTGCATTTTGCGTGGTTTTTCACTCCGACGTAAAGCTATTTTAAAGCTATTTCAACCAAAATAACAGTTAAATCTACCTCATTACTTTTTGAAACGGCATGTATTCGCAAGCAGAACTTGTTTCTTATTTAGCTTAAAACTATTTAAATGCAAATTAGGATGTTTAGCCAAAGGGTTGAACGTGCAGCAGGCAGGTGCAGGAGAGGATATCGACTGCTTTGTTTCTTTATCAAAAATTATTTTAATGGGTCCGTCCGCCGTTGAAACCAGTAATTAACTTTGGACCCGTGATCAAAGGGTCCTACTAGTTGAAATTTCCTGTGATCTTCTTTATGCGACATTCCATTAAAGAGTGAACTGCTATTAACAATAATCTTATCTAGCTGGTTAGCACAGAAGCTTTCTTATTACAAAACATTGCTTACCATAACAAACTTGCCTAGCACAAACCAACAGTTAACCAAAATATTACGATTGCGACACATCAGGGCCCAATTTCAAAGAGCTGCTTAAGCAGATAACATTGCTTAAACATTTTCTGCTAAGCAACAATAAGCAGGATACCAGTCACAGATGGTACTTGCGACATGACACTTTGGCTGGTAACACGATTTTTTGGTCAGCATGATCTTGTTGTGCTTAGCTACTTTATTTTGTCAAACACCTTTATGAAAGGAGGGGGCTCTTAGCCAATGCTATGCAATGTTTTCTGCTGTCAAACATTTCCGGGAAATGGGGGTGGGGGCACTTCAGTTGTTTAACTTTTACAGTTTGACATTAAAACTGGACATCATTTCAAAGGGTGAATAATTTAACAGATACAGACGTCTGCATGAATTGCTAATCTGTGCGTCCGATGGCGACAACTGACTGACTTGTCCCAGTAGTATTCATTGTGAATATCTCATTGTCATTTGTTCGTATAATCTAGAATTTGTTTCTAGGGTTTTTCTTTTTTGCCCCAGCGGTTTTTTAATCGATTAAATGCAAATAAAACCAGGTGTAAGATAATGCACAGTCAGCCAGTCACGAATATTAATTAAACCAACTGTTATTTCAATGTTGTTTTTTTCATTGTTTCTACCCTGTTGTGCTATTCAACACATTCATGTTGTGTCACAAAAAAGACACAACG